>OU015498.1:152642643-153285143 GCA_907164885.2 Dolomedes plantarius | reverse complement strand
TTACATCTTTTGTATGTATATGTATGTATGTGTTATGTATATAGGTATACATATATATGTACGTATGTATATACATATATATATATATATATATATATATATATATATATATATATATATATGTATGTCAAAATTTTGACGAATTTGGGTACTTTTCTGTTTAACTGTTTACTGCTGGCCCAAGCGATACAGACTGGGTTTGGAGCGTTGCCAAAATTATAACTCGCGATGACGGACGGTTTTAGCGTCTGAAAATTTTGCTTTCAGGGGGACCGTTATGGAGGAACGTAATTCTACGTTAAAAAATGTTTTAAGAAATACAGAAATTTAAGTAAAAATAACCTTTTTATCAAAAATAACCTTTCTATACAAAGACATAAAATCCACAAGAAATTGTAAAAAACTATTCCATTTTTATTTTTTAAAATCCAATGTTATGTGTGTAAGCTTAGTTTCAATTCTCTAATGGAACTTCTAGAGTTCAGGATAGCAAACCCAAAACGTATTATACTCCAATACTACATTTTCTGTCAAAATGTTTATAGTTTCTTGGCAGGCGTTGACAGTTGGATGATGTATGTCTGATGTCAATGTCTGAAACAAAGGTTAAACCAAAAATGTTTTGAAATAAATATGTATTCCATTTGAACGAGGCATCGATGGAAAATTAAACGTAAGAAGTCGTTTGCGATTTTGTTATAGAGGTTCTAAAAATTAAAAGCATGGAGAGGCTTTTCAAATTTAGTCGATGTGACAGGAAATTCTTAATTAGAAACATTAAAAAAATTCGCTGTTGAGGTTCAAAATTCTTGTAGCACATCAGTTATTACCTGAATTATCTTTATATACCGTTAATTCAGGATGCGTAATTTTAGTATTTACGAAATAGATTCGAATAGATGCGAATAAATGCGAAATTCACCGATATCAGCAAATAAATGCAAAAATTATTTTTTACTACTTTTAGGCGAAAATTCAGTGATAAATGACTTTTTAAGCGAAATAGGGTAATAATAGTAATAAATGATTAACATAAAGGCTTAGCTAAGACCGTTAACTGAGAGATCTCTCCATCGGATTTGCTTCGAATTTCACTCGGACGATTTATCTGTACAGGAGTCGAACCTAAAAATCTAACCGTAAAAATCAACTGAGCAGCTTGCTTTCTCGACAGACCGTTCTCCTCCTTTGAGAACGGTCTCGGTTTACAGTAGTCATCCTAGAGACTCCTCCTGATGTTATACAGTTTTTAATTACGACGAAATGCTTCTACCTTAACTTTGCAAACGCAGCTAGATGTACAAAGCCTCTATAGTCCCATTAACGGCGTAGATGCTGAGAGATATTTTAGTACGTGCAACATAGTAATTAATGACAGAAGGCAAAGACTTAAGGGAACAGTGGACGTTATTTATTTATTTATTTTTTTACTTTTTATCAGAGAAATATGAAATTTTATACATATATATATTTCACCATAAGTATATAGAATACCTTAAAAGTAATTTCCAATCTTATTATAATTTTAAGATGTCTTAAAATTTATAAACAAAATTTTAAAATGCTCCTTGCGACTTAATTTTTGAGATATTTCCTCGATTTTGCATTTTAATCACTTAAAACTGTATTACAAACAAATCTGGGTATTGATTATTTAATCCCTTGAATAGTTAATTTTTGAGAGAAGTTTTTCTGAATTCCATCCCGATTTTCATCAAAATTTTGCCTTTTAATAAGTTATAACTCAAATTTAATTAACTTAATGAAGTCGAATTTTAAAATGCAAACCCGATTTCTTTGTAAACAGTATCAGTATTCTTCCTCGTCAATTTCCTGGATTTTGAACAAAAATTAAGTCGAATGGAACATATAAAAAATCTAAAAACCTTGAAAAATCTGTTTCGAGTAAAACAGATTTAAAGTTTATTACTACACTTAACTTTATTACTTACTTCGTAGAAGCTTCATAAAGGATTTTTTACTTGAAAGAAACTATTTTGGTACTATTATCCTACAGAAATATATTACTTTTACAATAACACAATCAATTTTACAACAAAAAAGATTTCCTTAAATAAAGGTCCACGGTCCCCTTAAGGAAGAGAATGTGGGGACTACAACAATGTTAGATTTTAATTAAGAATTTTTATACTTACCTACCCAAGTAAATTGGGATTTTTCTTAATAAATGCAAAATTTTGCAATATATATTTTTTTTGCGAATAAATGCGAAATTTTATATATTGTATATTATTTTCTGCGGAATTTACGTACCCCTAAAGGTAATAATGTTGATTATTGGTATAATAATTGCATATAAGCCGATAGATATTCTTGTCATGAATGTTAAAGTTGAATTTACATCATGATGCCCTGTGTTTCTGCTCTTCATATTACTTGAAATTGATCATTTGGAGTGACAAACTCCAAACTGACTAGCCCTTACCGACTGACCTGTTACGATGCGAAGATAGCTGGGATAAAGGTTTAAGAAGAACAGCTTTAATTCAAGCATCGAAAAGGTTCTATCGTGGTGTTAAGTAACTGCTCTTTTTAGTTTTCGGTCTTCGATAGGTGTACCGTAATGTATGAAGTCATGAGGATGGTACATAGTATTTGGTCAGTAGAAACAATTTGGACCGTTCTAAGTATCAATATTTTTTTATTTGAGCCTCCTGGCCGGGTCCATAACTGACAGTGGGCGGAGGAATGCTTCTCCGATTTACAATAGCACCACAAAGAAACCTCTGGGAGTGACATCATGAGGGTTCGTACCCTTCACCACCCACTGACCTCATGGAAGGACATTCTGTCTACGAATTTAACGCTCCCCTATCCGGCCTAAACAGGAAGATATTTAATGGCCTTTCTCCGGATTCAATATCAGCACCCTCCGTCCAGAGCTCAACGGGCTACCACTAAGCCATCTCGGGCCCATAGGTAATAATAAAATAATTTAAAATTCTAACAATGCGACTGCTATCTTTTTAGCAGTTTGAAAACCCGTCTTAAACAAGGGTGTGAGGAGGAGTGGTATTTATAGAATTGCATTGCCCTGGCTTTACGGGTAGTATCTGTTAACTGACTGATTAGCTCTGAAATTACCTGAAAACATGCTTTGCACTTAGACCCAACTATTTTCTTTTTAATCTCTATCAACTTCAACTGAAAGAAATGGGAGAGTGGAAAGTCATTCATGTAGTAACTATTTGAAATTTAAACGCAAAAAAAAGTCTAGACTGAATACCTCAGTAATTAAGGCCAAAAATCATGCTACTAATGACTAAAAAGCAGAATAAATATTTTTTAAAAGGAGACACAGAGAACGATTCATTCCAACAATGTAGTACATACGCGTAAGAAAAAAAATCCAAAATCATTAATATAAAGACCAGATACCAGCAATCAGTTACAAGAGCATAATTATCTCTTGCATTAAAGGTTATTAGAAGTGTACACGAAACACAGACCACGTTATTTCTGAAATGGTAACACGTGAATTTTATGGTGTCTAATCAAGCGAGATGAATACAATTAGGGCAAATGAAACAAAATGAAATATGAAATGTACATACAGCTCCCAGCGCGATGAAAGGCACATTTATGGCAAATGAAGTACCATGTAGTTAATGATAAAAATAGATCTTCGAATATACGGATATAGCGAAAAGACGGAACCAAACTTCTTGGTTCAAGATGAGCACTGACATTTTATGAATGATAAAGCTTGATATTTGAAGCTACGACTTTGGAAATGTCAATGAAATAAGAAAAAACATGGCCATGACTTAATAATTTTTTCATAAAATTCCTTTCTTTGGTTAGGATTTTATATTTTATGCTATGATTATATCATATTTTTTTTCACTTCACTCATTTCTTTTAACTCTTTTTTTCTAAATATTCAGTTATACCATATATATACGTATATACGTATATATACTAGACGGTCGGTGTAGGAACCCACTCCTTGCAGCAATCATCGTCAGAGAATGAAGACTCTAAAACACAACAAATAAAGGTATTTCAATTTTGTGGTTACGCATCCCATGTCCTGCAAACAGTCGTAAGAAGAACAAAAGTTATTTTCCTTCCCCCCCCCCCCCCAGCGAGAAGTTACCTTCCCCTCCCCACGGGACCACGGGGAAAGAATCAATTAAAAACAGGATTATATATCCCTTAATTAAAACAAAAAAGGTTTAAATGCCGTTATTCGTTGGTTTTTTTAGTGTTTCCATTCCCTGACGATGATGGCTGAAGGGAGCGGGTCCCCGCCAGTCTAGTCTAATAAATAATTAAAAATCGTCAATCGGATAATAATAAATCTTATAAATAATTAAAAAACGTTGACGTAAAATGGAATTTCCCTTTCCCTTCCCGAAACCGAAATTAATTTTTCAACCATATTGGTTAAATAGTCCAAGTTTGTAACTTCGCAAGGTCTGAATCTGGGCCTTCCCTTTTGGGGTGACGCCTTCTGGCGGACCTTAGCGCGAATAGAACCAAATATTGCATAAAAAATTGAATACAAATTTTTCTAGAATAGAATTTAAAATTCGGGCTTCGAGGTGCACGTACTCATCGTCTACACTACATGTGTGCCAAATTTCCTGACTGTAAGTGCCATAGATTCGCCTGGAGGCTAGGAGTGTTTGTTAATGAAAATCAATTTAAAAACTAAACACAGTATAAATAACATAGAACAAAAAGTATGTGAAATGTTATGCGCATGAATAAAAAGAAAACCCAATACGAAAAAATATAAATTTATAATAAACTCCTCAGAATTCAGCTAGATTTAGCCTTTCATCATTAGAGCAAAAAAACCTGAAAAGAATAACATAAAATATTGTTACGAATTTTACGAGTCTATGGTAATCTCGCCAAATATGAGAGCTATCGCCAAATTGGCAATGGATTTGGTGACTTATTTTGTTCACCAAATTTGGCGATATGGCTCCAAATGGTCACGAACCTTCTAGACATTTCTGGAAGCTTCTAGTGATATCTAGCTGGTTGACCGATAGAGGGCGCTTTGAAAGTTATAAATATACCTGTTATTGGCATTGTAACTCGGTGTTCTTTTCTGCTGAGAATTAAATGTATTGAAAGTGCGTTAGGAATGTATTGTATTGAAGACTCTGTTATCCTGAATTGCATTTTTTGAGTTTTCTGATGTATAGAAGACAGTTGTTACGTGTTTTCTGTTTGAATTTGTGTATGCGCCTGAAGAATTTACAGAATAATAAATTTTATTTTGTATGCACTTTCTGGAGAGATTCTATTCAATCCTATCAAACCCAGGAAAATGGAACAATATATACATTTATAATAAACCACTAAAATCTGAAAAGTAAAAATGTCAAATTGTTGAATGTTTGTTAACCAAAATCAATTTAAAAGCTAAACACAGTATAAATATAGTAGAATAAAAGCATGTGAAATGTTATACACATCTCATAATTTAAGTAGATTCAGCCTTTCATCATTTTACCACTAAAAGCTCAAAAGAAAAAAATCTCAATTTTGTTAACCAAAATAAATTCGAAAACTATACTCAGTATAAATAACACAGAATAAATAATAGTATAACTAACACAGTATAAATAAAAACTAAACAAAGTATCTCTTAAGTTTAATTTAAGCAAAATATAAATAATTAAACAAAAAAATTGGGTGCGCCATCTTGCATACCTTAGAGCAAATAGAACCAAATATTTCACAAAAAAATTTAATAAAAAATTTTCTAGAATAAAATTTTAAAATTCGGGCTTCGAGGTGCACGTACTCATCGTCTGCACTACCTGTGTGCCAAATTTCATGGATGTAAGTGCCATAGATTTGTCTGGAGACCACACACATTCAGAGAAATACTTTTTTTTATTAGTATATATATATATATATATATATATATATATATATATATATATATCCAGTTTCATGTATATATAGGCAAGCGCGTGTTTTTATTTGTATATGCATCTTTCAGTCCAATTTTATATGCTATAAAATCGAGGTTGTCTTTTTTTGTTTTCGTCGGGTGAATAGTAACGAATTGTATAAAAATCCCATTCATGAAGAGCTTGAGCAAGTGCCTGTGGTATATAACTATGAACAATAGTTAGCCTGTAAAGACATTCTAGTGTCCATCTCTGTGCTCAACATTTTTTTATCTTTATTTAACACGAATGGCAGAATATTAAATAAAACTTTTCTACAGCATCCGACATCACATTGTCGAAGTACGTGGTTTCTGTGACTTGCAAAAATGACAGGAATGGGTTTGCACTATTAAATTCTGAAGAAAAAGGGCACAGAATCCAGAGATTGCATTTTGGCAACATCGTGCGTATTATTGCTTTGATCTGGAGAGTTATGACTAACAGTGTTGACTGCGGATTACTATAAACTGCTGCGCACTTATTCGTCGACGAATAGCCCAGTAACCAGAGATGGATTTGTAGCCAGACAGTGTGTATCATTTTATGGCTCTGGTGAGTGTTGACAAAATGAATTGTCTATCTTTGTCTTACTCATTGCTATGTCTGGCTCTTCCCTCTTTGCCCGGCAGAAAAAAAGAAGTTTCCTGGCATCAGGCTGCCTCTCACTATAATCGAACATTAACTGGAAAGGGCCTTTAAAAACTAATAGAAAAACAATCCCCAATACCTTAAATATTCATTCATTGTAATCACGCAAAATTATAGATTATGCGCAAATTCTTTTACCATCAATGCTATTTCTATCCTTCCCAAAAAGTCCATAATGTTCCGTTCTTAGCTTAGGATCCTTGCCCAAACCTCATAAACTAGTCGAAAATATGTCATCCATTTTTCTGTCAGCTTTTATTTTGGTAACCAGTGTGTAAACATTTCGCATTCAAATTTGCAGATATATATTCTGTATGAATAAATAATAGAATAATACATATTCAATTTCTTCTAAATTCAGTTTGCCACAACAAAACAAAGCTGCTTCGATCTATATTTTTTTCTAGAATCGGCTATTATGTGTTTCTTAAAAGCCACTAACAGGAAATTTTTATGTCCTCCCTTTTCCATTAATATTTTCTCTTTGTTTCGAAGGCATGCATTATGTTAAACTGCGCACTTCCCGATTATTGAAAACTTAATCATTAACTCGGTTTACCTTTTATTTACCTTATTCTTAGAAGCCACAAGAGCGGAAAAAAGGTTAAAATGTTCGTACAAAATTCCTTTTTGTATCAAAGAGTAAACAAAAAAAATAAACTATGAAAAAACAGTGCAATTTTATTCTGGAAAAGTTCCAAAAACACATGTATATTTATTTTTTCTTAAAATTGTTAATGTACTTTGTGTGGAATTCTTTAGTCTTAACTTGGTATAACTTGAAGACAATTGTTAATACTTAAAAAAAGTCACTCAGAAAAGTTTTAATCATTTTTTGTTTACCTTATTATCGGGTAAAAGTTATTGCTATTTTCTCCGTTGAAAGAAAGAAAAATTAGCTTTTTTTAAAAACATATTTATGTAGGTCTGGAAACTCAACATTTATGGTCATAATAATTTCTGCTAAATATTTGTTGAACCATTGAAATAAATATAATTTAATACAGGGTATCAAGGCTAAAGGTATCCAAAAGTCATGACCTATTTTTACGGAACTATCCATTAGAATTAAAAAAAATTTATTTAAATAGAAAGAACATCTAACAAAGTTTTAATATCAGTCATAGATTTCTATCATAGTATCATAGATTTCGATGTGTGCACCTTTTGTAGCACGACTAACATCTAAATTGTAAGCCAGTTCTCTCCAAGTGATACGTAGCATATCCGGTGTTATTAGACTTTTTTGTTTGGGGATTCATTAAATCCGTTGTGCATAAACAAAAAATTGAAACTGTGGAGGAGTTGAAGAAGCGTATTATTCAAGCAATTCGTGTAATAACTCCTGAAATGCTACGAAACACTTAGAGAGAACTAGATTACCATTTAGACGTTTATCGTGCTACAAAAGGTGCAAACATCGAAATCTATGATATTAAGACCAAAATCTATGATTGATATTAAAACTTGGTGAGATGTTCTTTCTATTTAAACACTTTTTTTTAATTCTAATGGGTAGTTCCGTAAAAATAAGTCATGACTTTTGCATACCTTTATCCCGGACACCCTGTATTAGTTCTCAAAGGTTAATTTAATATAATGATCTAGATTTGTAGATCATCCTCAAATGTTGTTGTTGTCGGGTCTACTAATAGTGCAGACGAATCTTAAATAGAACCAATAGCCAGTGTAACAGCAGTTGCCAGATCAGGTGCCTGTGATCTGCAGAGGTCCACAAGCGGCAAAACAAGCTTGAAAGAGGCTGGGAAGTCAGAGATATGTTCTCAAGAAAGTCGGGTTTTGGACAATTTCTACAGTTGATGAAGAATCTTGTGTCGCTAGGGTAGATTTTCATAACCTTAAAGTGATAATTCTCAGTCCAGCTATTGTACAAGCAGTTGTTCTGGGACAGTTAAAGTCCGAAATCAGTGGTTTCTTTTGGGACTGGTTGGATAATCTGCACCAAGCCATTGTGTTAACAAGACCCTCAAATAAAATCACAATGTGAACTGTGTGAATGGACCTTTGTGAATGGTCAAGTGTTCTGGTCTCGTCACTTGACTAGGTTCTAAATTATGGAACCGGCTTGTAGGGGGTAATGCTGGCCACCTATACGGTGCCCCCTTAAATGAATGGCCAGCAGTCTTGCCCTTTATCTGAGAACTAATGGTATCATAGCCAATCTTCTGTGGATTCGTAATAAATAAATAAGTAACAATGTGAACAATATTGTTAGACAACACTTTTAGTAAGTTTACTGTAATTTAAAGCAGATCTACTACAGAACAATAATTTAAAAAAATAGTCTATGAAATATTATGAAGATTATCTCTTAACGTACATACATTTATGAATGTCACAAGTGGTTGGATTGCGTAATATATAAAGCTCTGAAGTAAGTATTTATAAAACATTTCCATCAAAATATGAATACCTAAAACTTCTTTCATTGCTACAAGATTAGTTTTTTTTACAAACCTGCATATTTTTATTTAAATTTTTACTTCATTTCCAGAGTTAAAAACAAAGCGCAGTACTTAAGAAACGTTTTACTTCAGCATTAATATAAATTTCTAAACTGTCTTTCACGTTCCTTTTTAGAGCATCCTCATTTTAGGTCTCCTGCCACCTTTTCTAAAGTAATGGACTGCGATAAATTAGTTAGAATGAATACTATGACGATGCACAAAGACGTTGGTGCAGAGAATAACTACAAATTTTTGAAAGCATGAATTCATCTTAATGAATGTACGATGACATAAAACTAGATAGCTTCCTTCCTCGATAAAATGGAATATCATCGCTTGTTGCAGTTTTAACGATGAAAATTTCTAAAGCTTGATTTTGATGAAAAGAAGCAACGAGGGAATTCCATTATTTTTATTCACGTTCTATAAAATTTTATGACGTAATTTGTTCCACAAAACTTAATTTTATCCTTTCTAATGAAATTCCTGCAATTAGGCTTCCCCAACAAAACGTTTTAATATCCTTTTGCGAAAAAAATGATGACTTGCATATTAGTCATCAATAATTATTGTGTACTGAACTTCCAAACAAGGAGCACAATCTCCTTATGTATTTAAAAGCAGAGCATGAATGCTGCTTGCAATTATTTTTGCATTATAAAAGCGAGTCCGTTCTGGAAAATGAGGCATAACTTTAAGGGTAAAATGCGTATAAAATTCTCATGTGTTAAGCACTTCACATTCTCCATTCATAAAATGAAGCTGCGACCTCATTTCTCAAGATAGCATTTCAAGCGCATCATTAGATAATCTCATTTTAGAGCTCGTGTTAGTTTTCTCTGTTATAACGGGATAGATTTCCATAAAAGAAAACTCGAAATATCTGCTACTCATGTATAATACAAGTCAAAGCAGTAAATTACAAAGAGAAAAGGGATTTGAATAATTCAATTTGAGCTGAAAATGTTCTAATTATTAAATCAATATTTTTATTGTGTTTTACAAAGGAACACAAGAATAAAAAAATTAGTCCACAAAAGTTAAAAAATACCAAATAAATGCAAGTAAGACCCGAACCATCAGCAGGAATAACCGTACAATAAAGGTAATATAGATTTCATGTCTGCAGAAGTATCGCTTCGGTAGAATTGTAACGTAGTCCTAAAATCAACAAAATAAGTACTTGAAGAGTAGCCACGTTGTTGTATAATCTATTTTCATTATTTTGTTTCAACAAAGGTGATACATTATAGAAGAGAGTAGTATAAAATATTTGTGAAACATTTTGAATAATGTAGAAAGAGGTTGGAAAGAAGAGAAACTTAACGAGTTTACTGGCAATAAAGCAAGAGGTTTATGGCTATACCTACCATAATAAGCTGCTATTTAAATTCTTGATCTATGTCCTCAAACCAATTTATTGTGTTACAATAGCATAAATGCTCAATAAATATTTATGCCATAAATATAAAACAATAAAATCTCAAATAAGTTCCAATGTACGATGTTAATTTATTTGAGAAAAACTGTTTAAATATTCCATTAATACACATTGCTTGAATTGAAGGATACCTTTTAACTATCACAATAAACTAGCACTGAGTATACATGTGTTGAAGTAACTGTAAAAACTTCCTAACAAATTATAATTAATTCAACAGTACTTCAAATCCACCCTGGTATTATTGAATTATAATTCCTCATCTGTCTTCATTAAAATCCTCTCAGACTGAACTCGATTATCCATTTTTGAAACAGTCTGGAAGAAGCATTTATTCTTATACACTCAAGACAAACTGATACACAAGACAAAGAGAATACGTCAGTTGTTTTTAAAACTGTGTATTGCAAAAGAGTTTACAAATGTGAAAAAAAAACAATAAATTATAATAGAAGATGAAGCTTTTTTTACCAGAAATAAAATATTTCAATCAAACCTTTTAGTATTCCAAAACACTTGAATAAAACTCCTAGCTATTAACATTAATGCAACCCCAAAACTTTTACCTCCTTGGAATCGTCACACTAATGTTCCCTATCTTAAATAGAGGTTGTCACGTAAAGCCTTTTCCTGTGTTTAAATCTATTTTTACGGTATTAAATTAATTTCTCCGTTTATTTTTGACGGTAAAAATTGACGAGTAGTCCAGAGGTCACAAATAAGATGCTAAAAAAAAAACACCTGAACGTTGGATTTCTTATTCTGTTTTTTTTCTTTCTCTTTTTTTTTTTGAAGCTCTTTTATCCCCCAAAAATGCATCAATGTTTTAGGTAAGGCACTCTAGATTTACTATGCCATAAGGGAGTAGTAACATTTAATAAAATTTTATTCTTATTGAGTTAAGAATACCTTTACAGAGTTTTCCAAAAAAGGCATCAAAACCCATTTTGGACCTAGGCAGTTATTTTCCTTTCCGCCTAGAAAACATTTATGGAGTTGTTCTATTACAATTGTTTTTAAACTCTTCGATCACTTTCGGTATTATATATCCTTTACGCTATGTAATGCCAATTGTAATGTGTTGTGCATTTTTTTTTGTGCGTACTGAAGGGGATCCAACTTTTCGTATCAGCTGAATAAGTTAGAAATGTCCTCGTAAATCGCTTTATTTTATTCATAGCAAGTACTAGAGTTAAAATAAATGCAAGCAATAAATAGATTCATAAAATAGCATTATTCAACTGTTATTAATTGCAAGCGACTAACTGAGTTACATAAATAAAATTGCAGCAAAGCTTTTCCAAAATCGAAGACTGCGTCAGTAAGAAATTAACCATTTCAAAAGTTTTATCGTTGAAATTTTATTGTTGAAAACTTACATCATTAAAAGCTGATCAAAAGCTTAGATCAAAAGTTAACTCCTTAGAGTTAACTCAAAAGTTAAGTCAAAAGTTAAGTCCAAGAAAGCTGATCAAAATTTAAGTCTAGAAACCGTTTATTCAAAAATGGGATCAAAACGTGAAGAATGCCACTGGTGTAAGAAGACGTGATAATCTTCATGTGTTTATAGAAGAATATTTATCCATCAAAACAATACAAAAATACCCATTTTTTTAAACACAACACTTAACCTTAAGATGTAGATAGAAATCTACCATTCAAGTATTTTCTTAGCTTTAACTTTGCATTGCACTTCAGAATATCTTGTAGAGATTTTTCAAATAGATCACAAACCAAACCCCTAAATAAACCACTCATTTCGGACTTAAGCTATTGTAGAAGCAATTGTTCTGGGACAGTTAGATTAAGATCTAATCACTTTAAGGGAACAAGGGACCTACAGCTTCGAATTTTTTAATTTACAATTTTTAACTCTATATGCAAATTTTGTATTCTTTTTTAATACATTTAAAAACCACTAGAATCCAAAATCAGGATTTTTGGTGGAAAAGTGCCTTTTTTTTAAAAAAATTATCAAAAATACTAGCATTTTTCAAAATGCTCCATGCGCATTCCTGATCATTTAAAAGCCTTAGATTTTTTAAGATAACTTTACTGTACATATATAAATACAATTGTGCTATGAATTTTTTTTGTAGAAATCTAAAGCCACTTTTCAAAATTTTTTCCCTCAAATTACAAAAGACCCTCAAAAGCCTTATTTTGAATTTTGAGGGTCTTCAGTACAGTAAGAAAGATACTAATTATCCTCTTTCTGTATATAGAGTTAAAAATTGAAAACTAAAAAATTCGATGTCGAAGGTCCCTTGTTCCCTTAAACAAAGTACTTATTTGTGAATTCTAAGTGTCTTCAATAAAGTAAAAAATAATATTAATTATTCTCATTTAATATAAAGAGTAAATTATTCAAAAATTAAAACAAATGAAGTTGAAGGTCCCTGGTCCCCTTATGGGCATGAAAATCCACCCTGACGGCACAACCTCCTTTACCAACCGCAAAAATTGTCCAGAAACCCAGCTTTCTCCAGAATATATCTTTGACTGTCCAGCCATTGTGGCTACCCTTTTCAAGCTTGCTTTGTCGCCGCAAGACCTCCTCTACAGCCCACATTTAATAGCAACTCTATAAATTAAACAATTAATGAGAAAATTAAATTAAATTAAGTGCTTATCTGTTTTTTTTTTAATTTTAAGGATGCAAAAATGAAATATAAGTCCCTTTATATAAATAACTTCCTTAAAATCTAGCTGCAAAGACACGAATCTTACTACTATTATAAAATTCTATATACAGGTAACCCTCCTATAACACGGTAGATAGGTTCCTAGAAAATACCGTGCTGTGTAAAACCGTGTGATATGAGACCCAGAGACAGTTCAATAAAGGGGGTTACGTTCTGTAAACTTATTAAAAACAAACTTTTTTTTTAAATTCAATATAAGCAACTTAATTTTTATCAAAAATATAAATGTATGTATAACACAAAATGAAAAGAAACAAAAAGTATTATTTTCATTTAATGCGACCATAATTTAATAAATTTCTTCCTCATCACTGCTCAGTACAATCAAACGAAAACCTTTTTTCGGTTAAAGGATATCAGCTATGCTTTCAGAACTTTTTTCTTCAATTTAGATTTTTTGCACCTTTTATCCTCTTTAAAAAATCTTTAAATTTGGTTTATTTTCTGGTTCTTACAAGGTCATTGTAGATTTTCGGTATGGAGATAGACAATTTTGCAGCTCCCTTTTGAATTTTCGGTTTCTTTCGGAAGAGTCTGCATTCAGGAAAAATGATTCAAGATTTTTGGCTAAGCTTAGGCCATCTTGTAATTTTATAGAGTTATAAATGAATAAATTATAATTTGTTTATTCATTTTCATGTAAAGCCACTATAGTTCATTATTCCTCCCCGTCATTATTTTAAGGAAATTTAGCTTTTAAATGTGTTAAAGAAAAATCATGTTCTGTAGTGCTATAGAAGTACAGTGTTGTACAAAGCTTTTCGCAAAAGTTTTATTGTGTTAGAGCGAAACCGTGTTACAGGTTGCAGTGTTATACGAGGGTTCCAGCAATTTATCTTATCGTGTTAGATCGAAACCTTTTTGTAAGATGCCGTGCTGTAGGAGGGCTACCTGTACTTCTTAAGGGAACGGTGGACCTTTATTTGAGCAAATCTTGTAATTGTAATATTGATTGTGTTATTGTAAAAATATATATATTTCTGTAGATAAATAGTACGAAAATAGTTTTTTTCAAGTGAAAAGTAATTTATGAAGCTTCTACGAAGTAATTTATAAAGGGTAAGGGTATTTATGAACTTTAAATCTGTTTTTCTCAAAGCAGATTTTTCAAGGTTTTTAGAATTTTTAAATGCTCCATGCTACTTAATTTTTGTTCAAAATTCATGAAATTGATAAGAAATAATCCTGATACTGCTTACAAAAAACAGGGTGTGCATTTTACAATTTATCTTCATTAAGGTAATTAAATTTGATTTATAACTTACTAAAAGGCAAAACTTTTATGAAAATCGGGATGGAATTCAGAAAAAAAAATTTCAAAAATTAACTATGCAAAGGATTAAATAATTGATACCAAGATTTGTTTGTTATATAATTTAAAGTGATTAAAATGCAAAATCGAGGAAATATCTCAAAAATTAAGTAGCAAGGAGCATTTTAAAATGTTGTTTATAAATTTCAAATTTAAAAAAATCTTTAAATTATAATGAGATTGGAAACTTCTTTTAAGGTATTCTATATATTTATAGTGAAATGTATATATGTAAAAAATTTCGTATCTCTATGATGAAAAGTAAAAAATAAATAAAATTTAACATTCACCGTTTCCTTAAATCATTTCAGTTTTAACAACAGTCATGTATTTTGCAAGGGAGAACTTTTCCTTCTCATTGGTCTAGGTAAGAGCGGATATTTACGCGCATGATTACATACATCAGCGGTCGGCAACAGGCGGAGAGCGGTCCGTATCCGGACCGCGGAAGGTCGAAACCTGGACCACCAAATATTGTTAAATAACTTACCTACCTATTCAATTTAATTAATATTTTTAACTAGTTTTAGTAACTAGTTTTAGTAGGTAGATACATAGCTGTTGCTAAAATAACTTACCTACCTATTCAATTTAATTAATATTTTTAACTAGTTTTAGTAACTAGTTTTAGTAGGTAGATACATAGCTGTTGCTATGCTGTGCTGTGTAGCCCAAGAGAGTGCGTTGGAGTGCGAGGGTGGGGGCGGGAAGGAGTATACTAGCCGGCATGTTTCGACACGTCGTCAGTTATTAGGTAGTTGCGTTGCGATCTTGTGAGGAGCATTCGTTCATTTGTGTTATAATTTGTTGTGTACCAAAACGTTTCGTACCTACATCAATATGGATCCTAAAAGGCGAAAAGTTGACAGTGAAAATAGGAAGTTTTTGACTGAGTGGACTGAACAATATTGTTTTACGTTGCGTGATAGGCCTAAACCGGTTCCAGTTTGCCTCATATGCAACAAAACTGTCGCTATTGTTAAAAGTGCCAATTTAAAGCGACACTGCGAAACAACTCATCAGCAGTTTCACAAAAACTTTCCTCTTCGCAGTGAAGCTCGTATAGAAAAACTCCAAGATTATCTAATTTCTTACAAAAAAAGCATGGCCTTACTAGTTTGCTGCATTAGCGAGAAAGAAAAATCCTCAGAAGCAGCATTGCGTGTGTGCTGGACGCTTGATAAACACCAGAAGCCATTTTCAGCTCTGAGATAGTAAAAGAATGTATGTTGGAAGTGGCCACGGCACTGTTTGAAGAGAAAAAGGATATTGTCGCCGCAATTCAAGGTATTCCATTGTCGGCAAGAAGTAATACAAGAAGAACCGAAATTTTAGCTGCTGACAACAAAAGTAGTTTGTTCGAACTTCTGCAGAAGGCACCTTGCTACGCCATAACACTTGATGAATCATGTGACATTATTTATAATGAGCAAATGTCTATTTTCGTGAGATTTTTTGACATTGAAAATAAAGCTTTCAGGGAAGAATTGCTAGCAATATTGCCGTTTAAAGGCAAGACTCGCGGAGAAGATTTATTCAAGACTTTTGATGAATTCATACAAAATCAAATTTTAGTTATGATAAAAGGGTGTCCCTTTCAAGTGACGGGGCCCCAGCGATGACTGGTAAAGAAAAAGGATTAGTAAAGAGAATCAGAGATAAGAATGCAGGCCTAATATCTTATTAGTGCATAATTCACAAGACAGTCCTTTGTGGAAAACTTAGTGTTACTCTGAAAGAAGTAATGGACAGCTTGGTCAAGTTGATCAATTTTATGAGGTCTCGTTCTGCTCTTCAGCACCAACAGTTCAAGGAGTTTTTTTCTGAATGTGATTCGGCGTATTCTGACTTACTGCAACACAACAATGTTGGTTGGCTAAGTAAAGGTCAAGTTATTGAACGCTTATGGCAAATAAAAGAACAAATAACCTTCTTCTTGAAAAACTTGGATACGCAGGAAGCAAGGAATCACTTGGAGTTCATAACAAAAGAGCGCAATATGCTAGCTGTGGCTTTTCTGAAAGACATTCTGAAATATTTAAATGTGCTCAACACCGAGATACAAGGAAATGGAAAATTAATATAAGATCTGATACAAAGTGTGTCTGCTTTCCGTCGCAAGATGGATATCTTTGAAAAAGATTGCGAGTCAAGAATTTATTCATTTCCCAACAATTCTTAAATATAAAAAGAAGAACTCTGAAGAAGACATTGCAGTATTTTTAAGGTTTATATCAGATCTTGGGAAGGAACTTGCTGCAAGATTCCAAGACTTTGCAGAGATAGGGAAGCTGTCTCAATTCCTTAAATCGCCTTATGAAATTGCTGCAGCGGCAGAATGGACTAACGTGGCTGCGAAGTTGTTGAGTCTTTCAAAGCGTTTGCTTCAAATGGAGGTAATTGACTTGCAAGAAGATATTTCCTTGCAAATCTGCAAACTGCATCCACTGAAGAATTTTGGGGTAACATGTTTCAGAAAAGTTTGAAAATTGCAAAAAAATAGCTATCAACCTGGTTACTATGTTTGACTCCACATATGTATGTGAATCGTCTTTTTCAAAAATGAATTTTTTGAAGAACAAATATCTTTCGAGATTAACGCACGCCCACCTTGAAGACAATCTTCGCATTAGCTTTTCCCCGCGTGAACCAAACTAGTATAAAAAACTGGCTCAAGACCGCAGGTGTAATTTCTCGCATTAATTTTTAAGAATACCTACGTATTGTGTTTTATATAATTACTTAAATGAGTCAAAATAAAAATTTAAAACTACTGGACCTCGATAAAAAATTTTAATAGTATCCGGACCCCACTTAAAATTACTTGCCGACCCCTGACATACATGGACGGATTTTATTATTATTATTTTTTTTTGCCATCCTTGCAAATCTCTAGTGATTGCATACACAAAGTGAAGCGTCTATCCTATTCTTAACGATATAAGAATGCATATTCTATTAAGGTAATTTACGCTTAGGGATGCATTATTTCCTACACTTTTGCTTAAGCCTTCAGATTTTAGAAAAGCAAATCTGAAATGTTTCTTATTACTGAATTTCATGTCGGGAATGCAATATTCTGCTTTTAGAGAACAATAGAATATTTCCTTTCACGTCTTAGAAAGTGAAATCTGTGAAAGCCTGTAATAGTTAACATACTCTTCTTGAAAGAAATTTATTTACTTTATTTTTGCAGATAAAAAAATATATAAAACTTTAAATCCCTCCTTTAATTCTCATTTTGTGCCAAACTTAGATGAATAAGAATATTTCAGCTTACTTGGAGAATGATATTCATTTTCTTCTTCCAAAGTTAAAGTGTTCTGCAAATAAGAACGTTCTCTCTGCTACAACGAGATGTATGGAAGTTTCATTCAACAACAAAAAAAATCAATTCTTAGGGCTTTAACGGATGGATCCTAACTTTGTTCTTCTCAATATTTGAAATGGTTCTAGTTTCAATAAACGTTATTTCTAATGTAGATATTTTTACTATGATAGGTAAATGGTAATAGCATTGAGTTACTTATTATCTATTTTCAGCTATACCATTATGAGTTTCATTACCAATTTGCGTTCATTAGGCATTAGACAATAAATCGTCGCAAAATGGTATTAAAATATGAATGAAAAGTAATTGGTCTTTGAAAAGTAGCTAATCAGTACTATTTTTTAAACATGAATTAAGCAGTTATAAAACCAGCCCATAAATTTAACATCTACAAAAAGCCTTTCATGAGATAGCAGACTTCTCTCAAAATCAACAGCTCTCATAAAACAGTATAAATGTGTTAAACATCAATTATACATGTTGTGCTAAATAGTTTTCTTTGCTTGGATTTAACACGTATAGGCATCATAGATATAATAAATATATTTTGATATATGCATCATTAAAAGTTCACACTAACAAATGGGGCCAAGAAACGCCTTTGTTGCTGTCTTCTTTTAAATTATGAACATCTTCTTTCGTACGTTCCAAACAATGCCTGAATTTTCTTCGTCTATCATTCATATCAAAGCCCAGTACTTGTAATAATACGGTGAACCGTAAGGCTGCTGTGTACTAACCCTACTGAATTTGCTCATCTCGATGTTAACCTTTGGAGAAAATGTGTCTACTATTTACAGCTACATAAATGCTGATAATACAATAAAAATTGTCTTTTCAGATAGCCTGAACTTTTCTGCACCTTGCAACAAGATTCATTGTTAAAATTTCGTCCACCAAAGAAATTTAGGAGCATTTAAGACACTCTGTACCATTTTTTCCCTGAATAATTTAAATTTTAAAATATTATTTGCATTATTTTAAAAAATGATACATACCCAGGGTGTTAAATTTTTTCTCTCTTACGGAGTATATTTTTTTAAAACGAATCTTTCAATCCAAGTCAGCAATCCTTGGACACATTTTCTCCATAGGTTAACATTGGGGTGAACGAATCCAATAGGGTTAGTACACAGCAGTCTTAAATGGATAGAAAGAGGATTAAATAAGTTTTAAGACACTGAGGCAGGGGTTTTCAGGGGAAGGAGTCATTACGACTGTTAAACCGTAAAAAAAATCGATTTTTTGAAAAAAATGTGTATCAAAGACTAACCTTTTCTGAGTATTTTAAGACAATTCGCTTGAAAAAATTCTCATAATTACTGAAGTTATGAATAAAAACGTGTCAAATGTTTACTGAAAACAGATTTAAAGGGCAATACTTCAAAGGGATTTATCTCAAAATGTGTTTTTTCACATAACACACTTGTTATCTCTAGAACTATTTCATATTTTTGCATGAAATTTTCCCAGATGGTACATATTATCATTTTCTTGAAACTTAACCTAAATTTGCTTACAGATCTCTAGAGAATACATTTTTCATGCATAGATAAAATTTAATTTATTAAGAAAAATATGCACGATTTTCAGTTTCATAGTAAAATATACCTTAAATATACAAAAATTTAGATTCAAATTAAACTTTAATTTCTGCAGTATATGTTAAAAGCAGAAATTTTGTCTTAAACTCAATTATTTTGGAGTATTTATGTGCGTTAGCTTTGATATCACTTTTATCCAAAGTAAACTGCTTATTATTTATGACTATCTACGTAACACAAATTATTTTTAACTATCAAACAACAAACAGGTATATATTCATAAATCAAACATTTTTTGTTCTATTAGCACAAAAAAAAATTATGATTTTAAATCTTATGCTTTTGAAGATATAGAATATCGAAAGTGACACAATTTTTATACTTTTTCGACTTCTAACAGTCGTATGACCCCTTAAAGATTATTTTTAAGACTGCAGTCCAGATTAGCAGTAAATTGATGATTTTATAGGTTATATCCCTTAGGAGCAAACATACAAACCACCAAACCTAGTTTTGGGGAAAAATCTCATAAGGAGGTGCAGGGCAGAAAATTCTTCAAATTTTCGAAAAACATTTTATTGCATAAAATATTTTTGTTCTTTTTCGCTTAAAATGACGTTTAAATCATTTTTCTATCTTAATTGGAACAGGAAATATTAATTTTTTGTTTTGCAACATTCTAATAGCAGCCAATCTTTGTTTAAACATTTAAATGCGTTTTTCCCCCATTTCTCGTGTTGTAATAAGTCAAGAACCGTTAAAGATAGAAGGTTCAAACTTGGAACATGTCTTTTTCAATTATTTTACTTTAATTTTAATTCAGCAAATTAGAAAAAAAAATTTACTTTTGAAAATATGATTATTTTAAAATAAGTTACATCATTTTTTTAATTCTAAGTATTTTGTATCCTTTTAAAACATTTTTTAAAAAGCTGAATCAAAATTAAAACTTATGTAGTTCAGTTTTATTAAATGAAAACAATTTGAAATCTGAAAAATAATATTTCGAGTTATAACGATTTTAAATTACCCACTTTTATTTTAATTTTAAATTTAAAAATTGTTTTTAAACTTTATGAGAAGTTTTATGACGTGTTTTGTTTACAAATGGTTAAACATAAAAAAATTCAAAATTTTCACTCAATAAATTTTTAAAGTAACTGAATGTTCTTGGACCCCCTTAAAAAAGAATCCCATACATTGATCAGCCTCACTACAAAAGTTAAACTGAAATGAGATCAGATTTATGTGAATTATTCTCAGATCCCAAAAAATTGTTGAAAGACATGAACTATTAAAAAAGTATTGAACTGAAACCACATCTTTTTCCTATTGTAATTTTCAAATGCAATTACACATTTAGTTAAGACTGATTGGCAGAATCTGCAATGGGTCGTCACTGCCACCTGTAGGCTGAAAACGGAATCTGTTATTCACAGTAAATATTTTTGAAAGAAAAAAAGTTCGGTAATTACGGTTCCAATCCGAATAAAAATGGTATCTGAGTATTTTAGAAAACTGGCAAATCAAACAAAAATATAACCATTCAATAAAACATTCGTAGCTGAGCCGAAACAAGTTACCGCTCAAATTAATATGGCTTGAAAAATTCCTTTTCTTGAATAAGCAATGAAACAGGTTTAAATATTAATACGAGTTTTTCCCAAACTGATCAATGTTGCATTATTGGAATTGGCTTTTAATTCTGCAAAAACTTATAAATGGCCCAATGAGTATGTGGTGCATTTTAAATATTCAGCCTCTGAAAATTTAATTCTTTGAGCATTCAAGAAATATTTAGATGATAGTTCAATATTTCGTGTTTCAATCCCATCACCATTGTTGATTCACATGAAAACAAGTAATTCATAGTCTTTCAAATCGTTACTATTGATTCATATCGCATTCAGTATTTTAAACTTTTCAGGAAAGTAAACACTTTTGTTAAAATCAAAGAATATTTAAATTTTTATCTATAATATATATATATGTTTATATATATATATGTGTGTGTGTGTGTGTGTGTATACAAATGCAAAATATACTTATGTAATATGAACATATAAGCTTTCCATCCGCAAACACATATCAATATCCATGCAGTTTCCGTTATGAAATATATTTCTGTAATAATACCATTTTTATATCCACAATCATTTAAAAAAATTTTCCCTGCTAATTAATTTACGAAAAGCATATTTCCTGCCTCCCCCATCAAAATGAAATCTTTTCCCCCTGTTAAACGGCGTAGACCATGACGACGAGAGATACATCTGCTAAATTTGATTTCCGAACCCCAATGCAAAGTGCGCTTGACGTGCATATGACGTACGAGGATGAACCCACTGACATTTCTTTGTAAAAAGCAAGCTTCAGAGGCCACAAACTAATATTCTTATTTCTTAGCTTACGCGCTGTTATGGCAACGGTTGCTATGAAAACCCGCAGTACAGTGAAATGTTTGTGGACATCGCTTTAATAGATGTTTCTTTATTTTATTGATGAGGGATGACACTGTTGCTATACAATTAGGCAGAACGATAGGAAAGCACTCGGATGGTTCTCGTGCATGGGAAATCATTTTTTGTAAATAGCGTTGTAAATTTTTATTTCGTGTTTACAGGATGTTGGAAAACTATGCATATTTAAAAAAATAAACGCAGCACAAACGGAATTTTTCCTTTTGGATTTGAAGCTGTGTCATTAAAACTTTCAAAATTTAAAACTTTAAAAGGTTAAAGAAAGTAACTTATGCACTTGAAATCTTAAAATATTCAGACAGGGTTAAACGGTGTGCAATGTATTGCATAATTTTTTTACTAGGTAGTTGTTTTTTTTTTGTTTACTTTCCAATCGCTCTTTCTCGGCTCGCTTTCCTCGTAAAACCCTTGCAATCCCTACACGTAGAGACATACACAGAAGAGTAAGAGCGTGTTAGTTATTTTCCTATGTTTCATGAGGGAATATCCAGTTAGGTGTCATATAGTTCCATATCGTTAGTTTGACGTGTTTTCGTTACTCTTCGTTACTATACCACTAAAAGCAAATACTAAAGAATAATAAGAGACGGGCCCGAGGTAGCCCAGTGATAGCACGTCGGCTATCGGCGCCGAGGGCCCCCGGTTCGAAACCCGACAAGCGCTATTAAAGACCTTCGTATCTAGGCCGGATATGGGGACGTTAAATCCGTAGACCTGAAAGTCTTTCTATGAGGTCAGAAAAGGTGGGAGAACGCCCCCCCCCCAGGTGTTCGGTCAAAATTAAGATGTCACCTAGCTAAGATGGACTCCGTCCCTTGTGGTGCTGTTGTAAATCGGAACCACACTCCACACATGGCAAAGCCTATATGGACTTGGTCAAGAACTTCCGCCCAGGAGCCATTAACAATAATAACAAACATAGTAAGAAATTGAATAATATTTATCATAATCTAGTGACCAGCTGAATGATTGAGTCTCCTAACCAATAAAACGCATGGAGAGTAATATTTTAACAATCGCAAGGCTCAATATGTTTGCCCACTGATGCCACCTTATGTAAAGAAATCAATGGTGTTAAAAAAAATTATTATCATACTATTAAAAATAATTTTATATTATGTTGATTAAATAACTATAGTAAATAAATACTAAACTGAATTTTACTTTATTTGGTATAGGATATCAGCATTTTAAAACACCATAAAATGTTAAAAATTTTATGGTGTTTATAAAATCTTCGTTCAGTACTCTAAATTAAGGCCCCAAAAAAGACTTAAGTTTCTTATCTTAGGTTTTGTTAAAAGTTGTGGACTTTTCTTAAACTAAGTGAATAAAAATTTTGTTTAACAGTCATTTAAGTTTTTTTTTAAATGAGTCCACTACACTGGTAAGTATTTTAAGTCAAAAAGAAATTTGATAAATGGTGTCTCAAAATTTGAGAAGAATGAAAAAGTAATCCTAAGTTTAAGTGATATAAAAATTTTTTTAAATTCAGGCTCCAATTTATTTAATAAAAATTTCATAGGGAGTTCAACCTTATGAAACATTAAACTAATCTTCATAATTCTTTTCAGTTGAAAAATTTGCAGTTGTTAACCTGCTTTTAAGTTATCTCTCCTGTTGGAACTTGTTTATTTTTTTGCATGTTTTCACTCTATTCAGGCTCGAGGAAGAGAATGTTATATGCAAATGTAGGAGTAACTGCGTACCGCGCAGACAAGTATACAAGAAAAGTACTTAAACTGGGGACATAACCAAGAGCGGAAAAAAACATCTGCTTAGGGTCAGAGACGGTCGTAGAAAAAAAAGTTTAGTTTTAAAAGCGAAACAGCAGGTATGCAGTCACTTCTAAAAATAGCACTTTTAAAAAATGTTTATTTCACAAACTTTTTTGTATTTATCTGCATTTTAAAATAATTCGAAGAGATACAAATACTCCTAGATGCTAAATGACATCTTGTAGCGCTTTATATAATACAGGGTGATTAAAAATGAATATATCTATTACAAACGGCTATAACTATTTAATCGGAAAGAATTTATCGATAAGAATTACACAGAATGTAAAAGGAAGTTGAAAAGTTTGTTTGCATGCTTTAAAAATGTTCTATGTGACTTCCCTTGGTCACACGGCCAATTTCTAAGCGGTAGTCCATTTCACGCCATACATTCTGAAGCATATGTAGAGTCACCAACGCAAGCGAATTAGAAATGCGCATTTTGAGTTCTGGAATTGTTTTCGTCAAAGAAAACATATACACAAAGTCTTTCACATAACCCCATAGAAAGAAATCACAGGGTGTCAAGTCCGGAGATCTGGGTGGCCAAGAGCAGAACACATCGTCGGCATCTCCATTTCGACCGAGCCAACGCTTTGGAAGATGTTGGTTTAAATTTTGAACCTCCTTCTACATCCTGTGTACATTTTATCGATTAGAGAGTTATAGCCGTTTGTAATCGCTATATTCATTTTGAATCAACCTGTACATTCCTTTTTATTTTCAAGTATACTGTCCAAAATAAAAGTAACCATTTTCCGTATTTAAAACATCTACAAAATATTTTAAAAGAATATTTTTTATGACTTGTATCACAGCATTTGGCGTTAAAGATAAATAATTTCTTTTATCGCTACATTTCCGTTAAAGACTGCCTTCATTTATATTTTCATTCATTAAAATTCGTAAGAGTACTTTAAAACTCATTTAAAACTTTTTTGTCAAAAGTGATTTTGTAACATCACGATTCAATTCACATTGATTTATCATCCGGTAAATAATCCAAGAATCCAGTATACTTCTCTTTCTCTCGACTTATTCAAACGATTTAACACTAACTCAGTTATTATACCAGCATTCCATTTAGCCTACTAGTAGATTAAAGGCCTGTTCACATTACATCCAGAGCGTTGCGGTACGTCACTATATTGACTCCGAGATTTTTGACATGACAAACTGTGATTGGTTTGACGTATTACGTGGTCAATGAACTGAGCTCTAAGACTGGTTAAAATTTTACTCCCTGATGATAAGAAATGTTCCGGATTTAGTGGAAACAGGCCGTTACTAACCCTTTCATGGGATACTTTTTTCTTTAAGGAATTACTTTGCGATTTTTAATGATTCTGAGTAATAAAACAGTGGGTTTTAAGCAAATAACTTTAAATAGAAAAAAATTACGCATTTATAAGAATGTGGAGGTGGGGAGTATTCTTCCCACATCCCATTTGCTGATTAATATAATCTATATATAAAAAACAGTTCCGCAACTGACTGACTGACTGACTGACAGATAACGCACAGACCAAACCGCTGGACTTAAAGGGTTGAAATTTTGCATGGCGATTCTTCTTATAGTGGACGGGTGCACTGAGAAGGGTTTTTGAAAAATTCTTCCTAGATTTTTTAAAAATAAACTTTTTAAGCTGTTTTTGTAACATTCTTTAAAGTTTGCATTTAAAATAATAATTTGAGGGTTATAAAATTTATATCACGAGAAAGATCATAGAAATTCCTTTAATATGAAATCTTTTTCGAATCTTTTCCTCCATTTTATAATTTTTGGTGAATTTTTAAAGATTTATTTTTAGAATTTAATTTATTACATTCTGATCACGTGGTTTCTTTTCTTTTTGTGATACTTTAAATTATTTTTGCATCACATCCATAACAACGAAATAAATTGACAATTTTTTTCTCTCTAATGCGCCAAGCGATTGGACATTATCCAAGAAAAATACTAAAATACAGTAAAAGAAATGTCCCTCATACTGTACTATTTTAACTGTACTATATTCTTTAGTATGTTCTATTAGATTTAATTTCAATATTTTCTTCTACATTATTTTGTCTTTAAAAATATCCGTTACGATATTTTTATAAATATACTTTTTTGTGTTTTTTATTTACATTAATTGCATACATTGACCGTTGTATTTATTATAAATATATTTTTTGCTTTACTTTTGGCATTCACTGCATACATTGACGGTTGTATTTAATTTCAATGTACTCCGTCGCGAAGCCCGGGTATTCAGCTAGTACTCTTATAAATTATTACTCTTCTAATATCTATAACTAATCTATAGTTATTTTATTTACAAAAAATGTATTGAGAACAAAAAAACACAAATAGTTACATTTATAGTAGAAAAATAAGAATTTTCAGGTAAAAGTCTGCACAGCAATAACTTCTTGAGAGACTAAATGAGTCGTGTATGGCTATTTCAGTATTTCTTGGAAATATGAAAAATATATATATAGATGGCAGCAAAATATTGATTCGAGAACTACTTCCCACATCAGTGTTTTAGCTGTGACAGAAAATATCGTTGAGATATACACATCCCTTGAATATATTTGAGGATACATTCGGTGGTAAGCCGGCTTCCAAAGGCCCACGAAACGGTAAAATAGTTTTTGGCGATATTTGCGGACATACAGCTATGTTAATGTTCAAATTATTTAAATCAGGCTGGTAAACTTTTGAAGAAATTAATTCAAATAAAAACTGATTTTATTCCCCAATATTAATATTATCATTAAACTATATCATATATATCAACTAAACGTATTAAAATGTTTAGCATAGTTCCTACGATTCCATTTACCCTCATAAAATACAAGAACAATTCCATACATGAAACATGATATATGCACCTTCTAAGGCCTTATATTATGTTACTAATGCTTATATATGCACGCTATATACCCTGTATACATCAAAGTAAGCGTAAAGAACTTGATTACCCGATATTTTATTAGATTCAAGGAGCATGCCGCAGAGCCACCGTTCCTTTCCACGGATATTTTGCATATATTGATTTAGTCATTTGTCAGCTGCAGAGTATTCGGAGAACCTAACAGAGGAAACCAAATGTGCTTTTCATCAGTCTGGAGCTGAAAATAAATGTCTTTTCATTTTTTCTTCTCACACCGCAGAAAAGATGAACAACGTAAACCACGCTCCGAATAATTCCGAAAGTTGATAGAAATGCCCATAGGGCTAAAGAATGAAACAGCAATATGAGAAGAAAGTTTTGACCCAAAGTGGAATAATTTTCCAAATTTTTCAACGTACTGTCGATGGATGCGGAATAAAATTATATGAGGTTGTAACTTATCTTTCCCTCTCACTATATATATATATATATATATATATATATATATATATATATATATATATATATATATATATATATATATATTCTAGCAGAGGCACTTGTCACTTAGGCATTCGCCTATAATTCACCCCAGTTTGCCGGCCATTTTATGGAGGCACCATATAGTCGGACCAGTATTATCCCCTATGAAGGGACGGCACAAACGGGGATAATTTAGTGGCGCAACGCCGGGATTCGATCCGAGCACCTTCAGCACCGAATGAACACACACACACACGCGTGTGTGTATGTATGTGTGTATATATATATATAATATACTTTTATTCATATGTATATATGGACATATATTTAAACACAATCACAAGCTAACGTATAACCATACATATCTGCACCAACAAAGGATTCTGCACATTCAACATCTACTCCATTAGTTGGCAAATAAGCATAAGAGGCTGATACCTAATCTATTTTGGGACTTTTGATTAAAGAAATTGTTCTGATAGAAATACATTCTTGCATTGAGAATCGAAATGGAACTAATCCAAAAAACACTTGAAAAATGACTGCGACAGCACAAGAATCCTTGTTCCAAAAACAAAAGAACAAATAAATGAGAGCATTGCAAACCAATAAACTATTACACTGCTAATGCATGAATAAATATGTTAATGCATATACACATTGATATTTGTTTTCTCTAGGTATTTCCAAAACTGTTTCTGTAATTGTTCAATGGATAGAGTTTCGCGCTTGCTCGAAAAGATAACATAAAAAGAAATAGCCTAATTAAAGGAATTCAGTTGACGAAAATCCGAAGAAATGTAACCTCAAAAGAAATTAAAAGTAAGATTGTAAATATTACATTTCTTTTTCAGACAACTTCTTCTGACATCTGAATTCTGTAGTTGAATCCAAAAATTTAGGGTGAAAAGCTTTTTGATCTAACGCACTTGTCTACTCAGCAAATCTTATTTGCCCTGGAGAGTGCTGTAGGAAAAGTTAAAGTACATTAACGGTCCTCAGAGACTTTCAAAATTCCTCCTAACTTATGGTGTGTTAGTGTCTATTGTTTAGGGACATCTTAGAGCCGGAAGAAGTCATGCGGAGCTAGGTAACAAGCCTCGCAGACGAAATTTAGTGTACTAAATCCTTCATTTCTTACACTTCCTTGCAAATTTTTATAATCCGCCGGTGCCTACATCATCGAAATTCACAGTGTTGAGGGACAAATAGTCACCGATGCACCCTTTCAGATTTTGTAAAGAGACTATTCTTGGAAATGAAGTTTTGCGGCTATACAAACTTATTAATGCCGCTGGTGCTAAAATCTGATAAATACTTTTAGGATATGAAACGATTAGTCAGGTCTCGACCTCGCAAACATTCTTCCAAGCAATTCTGCCCGTTTCATTCACTTCAGAGGGATGGAATATCTTCCACTAGATTTATTGAGCAGTGTAGGGTCAGTGAAAGTTAACTACAGTAATCTGCAATTCATACAATCCAACAACAGACTGAGCACTAATATTGTAAATAAATTATACCTCTTCTAAAAGAACTGCGTATGTGTTTAAGTATCTTTTTACATCGTGCATATATTATGAGTACCTGTGGATCTAAACGCACGTAGTTTCTCTACAATAATGGATTTTCTGTAGTGACATTTTCATCCGAATAAACCTATACTAGTCATGTACGTAAATTATCTATTTAAAGTTGTAACAGTATAAATATCAGTCAAATAAATTTAAATTTGACTTTTCAAACCTAATAAAATCTTTAAATTCTCCGTTTATTGTGATAACGTTAATAAATCTTTCGAGAGGAAAAAATTGCCTCCTGTACTTTTAGTTCTGATAAAACGTACATCTTAAAAATCTGCAAAAATAGCGGAAACTTAATTATTTTTAAAAAGAGTCAGAAATCTCCTTCCTCACATAAGTTTTAAAAAATATTTAAATAGCTTTCACTTTATCCCAAAATTTAAATTATTTCGTAAAAAATTCGATATCCCACCCATACTTTCTTTAGAAAGATAGATATTATGAAGACTTGCTTACCATCTCATCCTTCATTTTTTTTTAATATCGGGGATAGCATTCATGATAGCGTTTTCTTTCCAGCAGTCAGGCTTTTCCGACTATGTAAGCAAGAAATATTGTCCACACGAAACTTTTGCTTCCATATAGAAGATTTTTTCACAGAGTGAAATTGCTTCTTTGAATAAATCAATGTCCCAAGCATGCTTAAAAAATAAAATGTATTAAACGTAGCTGGACGTTTTATTCGTATATAACTGTCTTCTCTCGAAAGTATATTTTACCAGCTTTGCTCGATATCGAAAACCTTTACGGAGTACACAAAAAATAAATCTATGAAGGAATTCGATAACGTAGTATCATCAAATGTATACATACACCGTTTTAAAATGGATGTGTAAAAAGCTCAATATTTCGTATTTATTCCTTTCTTTAAATAGTCTCTATTATGAAACCATTTCCAGTTACAGATATATTTCTTAAACTAGATCTTCTCTTATTCTTTCTCTTTCGGAAATATACCTTTTGTTGTTGTTGGAGTTTTATTAGCGTTCGCCTGTTTCTCTCCAGTCTATGTCTTGTTTCGAAGAAGACCACTATAGATTAAACAATGAAATTATCTGTTATTTTTATCAATATTTATTATAGCTTCGTCCATTTGATGAAAATTATTGAATATTTCATAAGCTCCATCCTACGTAGTATGGAGATCTGATCTTTTTGATTAAAACACTGGATAGATTATTCTTCATACTATAGAAATAAAAGCAGTTATTATCTTGTAAAAATAAGATAGCTTCATAATTATGAATGATTCCGATTACAACTACAATAGCTACAATTTATCTGAATTTAGAGTATATACAACCTATTAGGACTAGCCACATCCTTAAATTCAAAAGTTTATGTATGCTCAGATACAATTTTTTAAAATTCTTATTTATTTATATTTTTGTATTTTTATTATTTATTTATTTATTTTAACGTGAAAGTTTCTCAGCACCGGACTGTATTTGTGTACCAACTATGCACACAGGACCGTGTCTTAGCTCTCCTACCTATCCCTTTTACAGCTATAGAATTATATGGTTTAGAGACGCATTACATTTAATCTTGTTTCTGGGAGCGGTCGCAAAAACACTCAACTAAGATCCTCCCATTTAACAGTAACGAGCGATTAAGTGGCAAAAAAGAAAAATTTTCAAACTTCCTTTTCCCCTCGGGATATTGGGCTTTATGCCTTCATGCGATTTTAATCTGCAGGTAACTAACCTTTCTTAGAGATCTTTTAAATTTTATCTTACATTTTATAAATTGAATGTTATACAATGAAAGTTAAAATTCATGTGATCTGAATCAGAAGTAATCTGTAATAAGTGATGTGAACTGGATCCTCGGAAAATACATAAACATTTTTTTCCAATGTACAAGGTGCCAAAATGTCCAAATTACGAGAGGTATAGGGCAAACAGAGATAGAGGATTCCTTACGTACATAAGTCTGCTTTAGATAAAATCTGAATTAAAGAATAATAACCACTGTACCTACTCCACAAAAACCGTATTTTAATAAAATTATCTTACCTGTATGCAACTTTGAAATTCGTGTATCCAGTATGCAACTTTGAAATTCGTGTTTTATTTTAGTTTTGATTTCAACATGCTTTCAAAGCAAGGAAACGTTCATCAGGAATAAAAGTTAAAAGCATTTAGCGCCAGTAACTGTAATACAAAGTTACTGTTTGAACACCTGACAAAGTCTAGATGTAGGTAATCCTAATAAAGATAAATATGCACAACGAAATTCACAAACCTGGATTTAATTAATAACATACGAAAAATTATTCTCGAAAAATTAAATGTATCTATCCATTCCAGAATGGCACCTAGTGTGCGACTGCAAGAAGAAAATTGGAGCTGCATGAGAAAATTCCCTATACATAGGAAATTTTATTCAGATAAAAGATTAGAATGAAAACAACGAAGTTTGTAAATAAGAGCATAAAAAGTTGATTCAACGTTTACAAAGTTGTTAAGTGAAGAGAAGTAAAACCTCTTTGGGAATACATTATCATACTATGAAATATGCATTCATTAGTTATAACTACATCTTGATGAGGGAGGAATATCAAAAAAAGGAATCGTTCCGAAAGCTATTAGCATAAACAATTTAGGAACTTGTACGATAAATAAAAATGAGGATTGTAAGAGAGAACTTAAAGTTTTTTATCATTGTTTTATCGAGTTAAAACTCCTTGTTGAATGTAATTTCCACTAATCAGTTTCATTTGCAACTGAAGAGACATCATTTTTAAAGCATTCCTATAATACCATGGTTTTATATTTATTTCATTTATTTTCTCTTGTCAGTAACTGTAGAGACAAAAACTTGTCCACAAATTTAAGTTTTTCGAGTGTTACACTACTTTAATAATACCAGAAGTATATTAAAATAGAATGAACAAATTGGAATAATTATCGTTCGCAACATACACGGTTCGTTATCATTTTAAAAAAAATTCAGATAGTCTCTTCTGACGAAACTACCACGGGTTATTAACGTAGGATTACTTATCTTGCTTACATTTTTTGTATGTATATACGTATGTATGTTTTATGTAAATATATTTATATATATATATATATATATATATATATATATATATATTATATATGTGTGTGTGTGTGTGTACGTATGTGTACATATATGTATGTCAAAATTTTGACACATTTTGGAACTTTTCTGTTTAACTGATTACTGATTCTCCAAGCGATACAGACTGGGTTTGGCGCACTGCCAAAATTATAACTCGCAAGGTACGGACGGACGGTTTTAGCGTCTGAAATTTTGCTTTCCGGAGGGCCGTTATGGAGGAACCTAATCCTAAGTTAAAAAAATAGGAATAAATTGGAGCTGAGAGCTGTGATTGTCAAAGGGGCGTGCTCAAATATTAAATACTTTACAACCTTGGCTAGGGGACCTTAAGCCTCAGAAAAGGAAACGTAAAATTGGTCTGAGACTTGGAATGATAGTTCAATGGGTTAGAATTTTGGGTGATGAATACGGTGAGGTCCGACTCCTTCCCCGACTAAAATTATCTTTTAGCGAGAAGAATTGTTATGAATAAGGATTTAATGACATTATTGCAATTTTATCAAGTTACTTAAATAAATCCCATTTTTTGCAATTAATAGAGCTAGTTCTCTATAATGAGATTCTTGTGGTTTAGGGCACTAGGATCATATTTTGTAAAACGAGGGCTAAACTCACTGGAACTTGTAACCTAAAGCCATCTCCAAATGGCTACAAACACCTATACCTTCCGAGGGATTCGAATTTACAGACTCTGGCTCTAAAAACAACAGATAACTCTTACGGTGAATAAGCTACAGCTCTCTCTGGGTAAAACATCTGAATGAATAAGCCGAATAAAGTCTCAGTAAATAAATAAAAATATCTTTATATATTATACCACGATCGCTGTCTATTTATCTCCATGAACGACAAGTATTCATTTTATTTGATCGCTTTGAAATAACTTTGAAATATTTTAGCAGCTCCTATATAATTACTCCTTAATAGAAACCTCAAAATTGAGATTTGCGTGGTTTCCTCTCCCATAATAAGCATCCTCCAGGCAGTCAATTTAATTGACATCCCAAATTCTAAAGCTTTAGTTCCCCTACACAAGCCGCTTTCCAGTATTGGTTCACAGGCAGTTACAATGTTTTCACCATGAATATTTCCCTCCGCCAAACTGCGTCATGTGTGAGCTACCTCCATTCAATTCTGAATATTTCATCACTCAAGGGCTTCCTTTCAAATGATTTCATAACGGTAGCCAGTGGTACAGCAGAATTAAATCACGTGGGAATTCTGACATTTATCTGGGGGAAAAAATGTGCGCAAACGCGTTACGAAAGAAAAGATTTCCCAAACGAGATTTTAGAATGCAAGATAAAAGCAATTGTTACGAAATTTCCTGAAAGAAATTAAAGTTTTATGATGCCAGTATATTTGTTATAGAAACAGTATTGTGAATTGAAATTTATCCCGCAAAAGTTGTTGGAAACACAGCTTCACTTCCGTTGTAAAGAAATATCTATCTTTCTACGAAGGAAATTCGATATTGTTAAGAGTCCAGATTCATGCTTTTAACATTAACTAGGGATTAGTTAAACATATTAGGATCTAAAATCACGTCAGTATAGTGGTAAGCTCCCGCAGACAACATGAATAAATTTATAAGCTTAAAGCAGACCTTACAATATTTGAATAAATTTTCGATAGGAGGTTAATAGCAATCTAGTTTTTACTTTATGATCAGAAAAATATTACAGTACTTGTGTTTAATTATTGTATTACAAGTACATTTAACGCCAATTCGGTGCTTGCAGGGCGCGGTCGCCCGATTGGTAAAGGCAGCGAACCAGTGATCTGAACGTCTCTGGTTCGATGCCGGTCGCTGAAAAAATCCACCGCCATGTACACTAATGGCGGATGGTGCACGAAAAATCTGTGGTGGCCCCAATGTCCTCCAAGTTCTCAAATTTACATCTAGAGCTTCAGGGTCAAGTGATTCGGTCTCGTCACTTGACTCGATTCAAAATTACAGGACCGGTCCTTTACCCAAGTCGCACTCCAACCCTTGTGCTGCTATTAAATACCGGAGTAGCACCACTTCGTCCAATAGCCGTTATGAACTTGAATTGACAATATACTGTCGGTCAAGGGGCATGAGTCACAACAACAACACGATAACGCTACTTGTCGTAGGGATTCGTGCCATTTAATCCCACATGAGAAACTTCGCAATCTTATTTGACTAAAGCTTCATAAACAAGTGTAATACACAATTTTCAAAGTATCATCTACACTTTTTTTGTTAGAAACGTTTTTTGATTTTTAAATAATGTGTTCTGCGTAAAAGCACTATATTATGTAGGATCATATCTCATTTCGAATTTCTTTAATCTTATTCTCGTTTCCAAAAGTAAGAACGACCACCTAAAACAATGAATAGTTCAGAGGCACTTTATATATAATTGAGTTCCTGGGAAAGAATTGCAATACCTCGGAGTAACAAGCACTCTTTGAACTTAACATACCATAAAAGTAACAACGAATAATTTTTTTTGTCTTAAACAACGTAGTATTTCCGAATGCATTGCTATGCTTTTGTGGTTGTGTATGGTATTTTCTAGAAATTAATTAAATCTAAGTTATTCTTTGAAAACATTTATTCTCAAGATTTGTTTATGTTATTTTACGTGTATTCATTTATTTTTAATTTTTTCGGGAGGGGGGGAGTACAATTTGAAATAAAGCAAATCCAATGGTTTTCCGATGCTTTAGGAAATTTAAATTTCTTCATTTTAGTTAAAAGTCTTATATTTCGTTTCAGAAAATTCGTTTAGAGCAAGAAAATGTAACACGCTAACTTTCATGCCAAAATGCTGGACATGCAGTATTGCAAAAAACTTAGAACATACATTTTGAAGAACTGCGACTTCATATAATTTGACAGTTTGACATACAACTGGCAATCAGTGTCATATTGATAGAAATTATTTGTTGTGTCTTGTAGTGTCAGTATAAATTCACGAGAATAAGCGTTACTGTTTAAAGGCATCCGAAATCTCGAAATTGAGAGGAAGATTGAATTGTCATGATTTGTTATGATTTGGAATAGATAACAATTATTGAAAATACTCAAGTTTAGAAAAATTCTTCTTTGGTTGGCGGACATACCAGATTCTTTTGTATGCAAATTCTTCAAGGTTTTTTAACAGAGTTTTTCTCTCCCTGCAGGCGACCAAGAGGGATATCCACAAGACACACGCCCGGCCTCTTCCCTTTACTTGCTGCACCGGCGGAGGGCCTTGGCCCTTAGCAACCTCAGCATACCCGTCAGCAGCAGCACCACCAATTTGGAAGATCCCCTCTGGTCCTCCTCACCCACCATCCACAACCCACAAGCCTCTATGTCGTCATCTAGCTCATGCCATTCGCCGCTAGCACCGAAAACGTTACCACCCAAGCCTTCGGCCGAAGTTGAGATCGACAAGCCTCTGTCCTCTGCGTGGCAACAAGCGCTAGGGGCCGCAACGGGTAAAGGTCCCCCCGCGCCCGAAGGACAGGAGCCTGCCAGTCTTACCCCAGGCAGAGAAGGCGCCCCACCCAAAGGCAGAAAAAGGACTCACAGGCCTAAAGTGCTGGAGAGACCGAGCAAGGCTCTGTTTTGCTTGACGCTGGAAAATCCGCTGAGGAAGCTTTGTATTAGTATCGTCGAATGGAAATATCCTTTTTACACTTCTGGGAAAAAATATGGTTTCATTAGTTCGTACTCCGGCAAGAAAAGTGACACAAGTAAAAAAATGGCAATTTTTAGGTTGTCACTGAAAAATATGTATGAAGTGCCTCATCGTGCACGAAAAGCGACACATCTCTATCTCGCAATTTGTCTACCTGAGGGCAGTTGTATCGGTTTTATTGTAATGCTAGTTGAAGCTGTATAGTATTCTTTAAAATGATTTTTCTCAAATGCAGCATTATGAGTTGTGTCACTTTTATTGACGGAGTGTGAGTTGTCGTATATTATTAGTTATTCACTGCATTCAGACTCATCAGTCATTAGACTGCCTAATTGTCGAAATCTCCCTGACCTGGGTACTTTGTTTGGACAGTCCTCAATACTAGACTAAGTATTAATTAAGTATTTTACTAGAAAAAAACCCTTCACAGGACGTATTCCTTGCTCTCAGACTAGGGACTTCAGTAAATAAATGTTCTGCTCAAAAAGCTCCAAATGTTTTGCGTTACTTGAACACCGAAATCTGTATAAAAGTATGGATGATAGTTGCAGTTTATTTTTTTTTTTAATTAGTCTCTATGTAGAGCATGAAAAAGTAAAACAAATAATAAATTTATCATCTTTGCATAAGGGAATTTCTGCATTTTGCCCTATAATAGTATGTATATTATTTGCAAAATCTAAATTTCACATAAATTTCAATGCATTACTCAGTCATATTTTACTGCTGTCTATGATAACTCATTCAATATATTTTTATTGAAATATAGTTTTATCTTAATTCATGATTGCATTACTTCACTTTATATTTAATTAAATTATTACCTTATACTTTCTATGGAAATGTAAGTCTGTTTTTTTGTTCCTTTTACTCGGAATTTTAGAGTAAATGAACTTGTAAACTAATAAAGGTAAGAAAGACTATATATTAGTTTGTATTTAAAAACTTTCGCATTAATATATGTCTGCAAAAAATATTGTGCATCGCCCTTTATTTTTTTAGAGACTAACGTGCAGTTTAAATTTATCTGTAAGAAAATTATTCTTTTTCAGTGGCCTGAATTTGAATAAAATAATTATGAGATGAAATATTTAATTTGATTTTCTATGACTTATTTCTCACAATGTGTAAAAATGCAGCTAAATTTATGCATAGAAATGACATTCATATTTTCATGATCTTTAGAATTTTTTTCCATGCAGACCACTCAGATATATCCTGAAAAAACATTCTATGATTTAATTAAATTCCTTTCAGCTCCCAGAACAAGATATTACTAAAAAAGTATTTGTACCAACTTCTTCATATTAAAAAAAAAAAAAACATGGCATAAGAAAACACGCTCCAAAACTTTTTTTTTCAACGGGAAGAGATATATTTCATGAAAATTAAGACGAGTTTTTCTATAAAAAGGACTATTTTGTAAATTACATTTACCTCATCTTGAAAGAAAAGTTTTCAGGAATTTTTCCATCAGGATGTGTAACTCGGTAATCCTTTTTTCATTGTTTAATATCACATGCTGGTGTGCTTTAAGAGATTTGTTATTTCACGCTTGAAAGACGCATATCATTTCTTTTAACCTCTGGTAACATGCTTTTTTCTGTTTTTTTCAAACCTTTATTAATTTTTTTTAAACTTTCATAGAAGTAAAAACAACAGTGTAAGTTATTGTCAAAAAGGAGCTTTCGTGCTTTCGTTTCCATGCTTATAAAGTACACCAAGTAACAATGAGTCGTAACTTATGTAAAATTTTTATTGCCGGTTTTCGGTTTATATATGACCCGTATATGGTATTTTTATGTAAAATGAGGGGATTTATTAGAGCGAGCTTCCCCTGTTTTTGAACGTTTACACGGAATGAATATTTTTTGTAGCTAAAAAGTTTGTTTTTTTTCATCGAGGAAAATCAGATACCATAGCCATAAAAGGAAAAAGTTATATCATATGATATATAGATAGGTTGAAATATGTTATTTCAACTGCTTAAATCGTATGCAGGAGAATTAACTTATAAACTTTTATAATATCTCTAAACGTTATCTAAGTAATCTGTCATTTCAGCCCATTTTATTGCTGTATTTTTTAAGCATATTTCAAGTAAGTTAAAAACAATTTAATAAGGGCATAAATTTTGTATGTAGGTGTTACATGTTTGGCTACTTATAACCATAAAGAATTTTAATTAAAATTCTATGAATTATCTCAAAATATTCTTGTATTAGATATGAATACGTTTAACAAATGTGTATATATATATATATATATATATATATATATATATATATATATATATATATATATATATATATATATATATATATATATATATACTTAATTTCTGTACAGTAGCCTGAAACAAGCAATTTATTTTCAAATACCCAATAAACCCCAGTTCTCAGAGTGATGGTTTGATTGTGTGGGGAGGAATCACAATTAAAAGCCGTACAGACCTGCATATTAACTATAGATATAGTGTTTACCTCCTAAAAGGACGAAGATAAGAATCTAGATCCACAAGTAAGGTTTTTCAGGGAGTGCTGTTGGTCCAGAGTTTCTTTTTATAGACTATGGAAATTTTTATGGAATATTCGATCTCAATCAGCCTATGTGATGGATGCAAACATCTAAACTTAAAATGTTACTCGATTTGATCGGCTAGCATGCTTTATCGGATCTCAATGCTTTTGAATATTTGAGTGACGCTAGGTTGCAATACCCTCTTTACATTTAATCCTGTCTCTAGATTATCCAGGAACCACAATCTGTCCAAATAGAAAAATAAGTGTTAATTATTTTTCTAAATAATTCCACTGACTGAAGATGCGACATCAGCATGCATGTTCAAGATTATCATACATCATACTTGTCTAACCAGTATAATAAAAATATCATGATTAGTTAGTTTTGTTTGGACTTATTTTCAATAAAATGCTTTGAATTAGCTGTTTCATGTAACTAACGAGATATGTCTTCATTATAGTTCATGTAAGTTTCAGAACATTTTCTTAAATTTTCTTTCAAAAACTGCTGATTTTTATCTTCAATTTTTGAAGTTTTCCTTTAACCCTTCAGCGGGCACGCCCGTGTACAAAATGCAACATTTTCGTAATTTTTAATGGTTTGTTTTTACATGTAAGGTTTTAATGTTCTAAGCAGATTCTATTTATAGCTACACCCTTTCTAATTCAGGTCTGATTTTCTGACCCTTGTATTCCTTTCCCTTCATTGTTAGTTGTGATTTAACCATGGTAAACCAGCCATTATACTGGATTTCAATACGACAAAAGCAGGAGTTGATGTAGTCGATCAAATGTTACACGGTATCACGCATATCACGAAGATTGGCAGTCTCATTGTTTTTTAGGTTTTGGGATATAATAGGAATCCGTTCGCAAGTTGTCCTTGGATCCAATAAAGGGGAAATAAGGGGATTGTATCTGCATTCTTTGGCCTTTAATTATAAATATATCTGAATATTATAAACATCTTATATCTTTTCATAAAACGCATAATTATTATTTTCAATTTGAAAAAATGTTTATTACAAAAAGAATAATCAAGGTTTAAAGAGATGTTGCATTTGTGCCACGCGCGCCTGTTGATGTTTCAAAAATTGGCCCGCCCGCTGAAGAGTTAAAGGGTTCACCTGTGTATGTGTCATTGATGCGCAATTACTGTGGTTGAATATGTTTTGCTTACAGTGCTAGAATGCATGCATTTTTTCCTTAACATCTCTTTTCTCACGCCTTTTGAATATCTCATCCTTCTTACCATATTTTGCAACTGCGTAGCCTTAGCGATCTACACACCTCATGCTTGCATGGATTCTAATGTTCTAAACCATTATTTGGTAAGTAGACTTTTTAATACATTAATGCAACGGATCAGTTTTATTTCATTAAACGGATAGAAAATATAGAAAGATAAGTAATTTGGGTCACCGAAAAATCACTTGCCATTCACAATAGCTGAAAGGAAGTAAATTTAAATGCGTTGAAATACTTCTTGTTCCCATGTGGTAAATAAAAGATCCTACCTTTTCAAGAAAACTGTCCTCACTTTAATTAAATTGCTTCTAATTTAGTATAATTAGCTTTTACAGCTACTCTAGGCTGAATCAGAGATGCGCTTTTAGAACTTTCGCCTGCCCACACATTGATTAGATGTAACTTAAATCCATACAACAGAGGAGAGTAGTCTAACAACTGAGAATCGTTGGCCCAATTTTTGTTTGTGCTTGGCAAAATTTCACTTCCGATAAGCTCTTTTTGCTCCCTAACATCGATATATCACAGCAATATCAATTAACCTTTCTTTGATAAAAACCCTTTGACAAGAAGGCACTTGTCGGATAATGGGTACATTTTGTCCAAAATAAGTTACGTTAAACAGTTGTTTCCTGTAAAATATATATCACTCAGGAAATGAATTAGATATTTTTTTGGCAGAATAGCCCTTCTCCAATATAATTTTGCAAAATTGCATTGAATATAAAATGAGCTGAGTTATCCCTTTTATATTTATTTAAAAAGTTTAAATTTGAGACACTGAAATCTCGGTAAAGAATTACAAATTCCACTAAAAGATCATGACTGGAAACAATTTTTATTTTCCCTATTTTCTATTTTTTAAGAATTTAAATGAAATATTATTTCACTTGAAAAAAAATCATGTTTTCAACTCTTATTTGTAACTTACATTTCCTTTTAAATAATTTCCATGCATTTTATAACTTCAGCTATTTCCATGATATAAAAATGACTTTGAAACATATATAGTCATTCGTGAGAAATTATGGTCAATTTTCTCGTTTTCTTGTATTCACTGAATCAAAATATAGTCGTATTTATTATCCCAGTCTTACGTAAGTAAATATAATTACACAACAGTTGTGGAGTTTTAACTTTTGTACACTTAAGAGTAATTAAGCATTTTTAAGTATTCATTAGTATAAAACGTTTTTAAAGCATATGCTTTCTAAAAAAGTCCTTCAGATACTTTCAAATTCTTAATATTAATGTTCATATACGGATTTTAACGTCAAAATGTTCAAACAATTTTCTTTTACAATTAGATAAATAACAAGAATCTGAAATGTTCTAAACATTGGTCAGAGAAAAAAGTATCTACACATTAGGGGAGAATAAGGGCCTTTTAATGAATCAGAATGTACGTCAATATTATTTGAGTATTCCATGCCCAGAATATAATATACTATAGAAACTTAGTCATAACAAATTGTGTGCATCTGCCCTTAATTCATCACTGTTTATTTTTCATCTCACTTCCTTCAATACATAGTTTAAATCTAATTTATACAAAGTAGTTTTATAAGTTTCATTTTTAACACTCTATATACTTTTCAACAATTCATATAATATTTAATAACAAATCATATAATCTTTTGATATATGGCAATGCTATTAAGAGGAGAGTCTCCATAATTATGCATGTACTCTTAAATGAGGATTTGTTTGCACCTAATTCCTATCACCTAATTACAAAATATATTAAAAGCAAGAAAATTACAAGACTTTAAAATTAAAAATAACACACATACGATAATGTATTAATTATTCTACAAAGTCTGTTGTGGGGAAAAAATGGTTCTTATAAATAAATGCATTTAGTGAAGAATTCTTATGAATAAGAATGCTTAATCTTAATTTTACTTAATTACGTAATAAAAAGTTTTAAAATTATAAACGCTTGTTGAAGCCCCAGTTAAGCTTAAAGTATTTGAAATACAAGTCTGGAACAACCGAGAGAGTTATAGATAATCCATCATATAAAAATAATGTTTTTAAACTTCCATTGAAGGATTTAAAATTCTTTATCAAGCGTAAATCATTTGACAGTATTTAAACTCAGAGGCTATATTATGATAATCAACACATACCACTTTTTGTTTTGCAAATTTGCAATAAAGCAGATATCGTTCGTGCATGACCACAGAAGTACTGAATAAAAATAGAAAGCTGAAGTTATTAATAAATTCCTTAAACGAGACACTGGGGATCATAACTTTGAGTTACAACATGAAAGGTGTGAATGTGGTAGATCTAAACATAGCAGCATGCTTCGACTAAATAGTTCTCGGACGGTAGTACCCGTAGTTTATAGACTGTAGACCACCATAATCAGACGTTGACAGACGTACGCATGTTCTATCAAACAGTAAAAAGTTCTAAAATATAATCAGTTCAACAGATGTTGAACTTTTCGTCCAGTTATAGATAATATGAATAGGGGACTAAACCTAAAGTCCGAAAATGACATCCCATGAATTATAAATATGCAGATGCTCGGTCTAAGAGCCTAGCCAGTCAGCTGAGAACAAAATAAAATACCTTAGTAAGGCTTACTATCATGGGAGTATAGATGTGAATGAATAGCAAAAAGCCATGTAGTCTGAAAATAAAAATTTTGTTAAGGAGATGCAAGAACAACTGCAGATATGATAACGCTCCTCGCTTGTGGTTATGTTTTTATGGATCTGTTCGGTCCTCTATGCTACGATATACAACTCTTGAAATTTCATGTTTAACGAAATTGCAATGCTGTGCATGTACTGCCAGTTACACGTAGAGTGAACCTTACTAAGGATAGTTACAGTAGTACTGTATTATAAACATAACTCTCTTGTACGGTCAGCATTCGCCATCCCCCCACCGTTCATCGTTGGTTAGCAAGAAGCAAATTCGTTGGCTTATCATCACATATAACAAGGAGTGTTAACCCTGACACGCAATGGGGTTACATTTGGAAACTGCGTAGAATCTGATTCACAATTCACCTCCATCTCTGGCAACCGTCGACGAAATGATAGAAGAAATAAAAGACTCAAAGAGCAGTTGGGAAGTGGAAATAGAAGCATTCTAACTGTGCAGCAACGTAGATCTATAGATGCCACTACCTTTTTTAAAACAGTAAAATCGTTTTTTTACTGAAGATAGTTTGAATAGGAATATATATTTGACACTAAAGGAGCAGGAGAATTCTTTTAAGTAAAAAATTTTTAAAAAAGCACTCCAGGAAATACCAAAAAAGTAAATATAACAAACTGTTTTACAACTAAACACTAAAAGAGTTAAAAATAGAAAATTTTCATACTTTAAGACTAAAATTAAAAATTAATATCATTTCCTTCTTTTAAAACTAAAATCTTTTTAAATTTTATTTTGAAACTAAAATTAAAAATAAAAATTGAAAATTTTCAGATTTTCAGATATAAAATTTTTTTATCAATAATATTAAGTACATTGAAGGGGAATTGAAACATTTTGATCAGAAAAAGTTTCAATTTAAATGGACATTACTAAACTTAATACAGAGCAGACAATGGACGTATAAGAGAAAAGCAAAGCTAAATAAATAGAATACTCTTTATCAGTAGTAAATGTTATTAATATTGCCTTATACTGATAAGTGTTATCCCTGCATAAACGGTTGTAGGTGTTGTTATCCGTGCATCATCAGTTAAACATGTTATTATCCATGCATTATTAGTTTCAGGTGTTATTATCTGTGTATTATTGTTACAGGTGTTATTATTCATGTTTTTATCAGTAGTTACTGTTGTTATAAATGCATTATGAATAGTCGGTGTCACTGTATGTTTATACCCTTGCATCTCTACATTGGAATCATTTTTCCTATTATTTTGCTTTAAACCAACCTAAGGATGAGTCATACGTTATTCACCGTTATAGGTTTCATTCTCATGCCCAGTCATCTGAGTATAAAGTACGCACTTGAGGATTGTATTGAACTTTCGACACTATAATGATTAATGGCATATGGTTTCTAGTGCTTGAAGTATTTCCATAACATCATGCAGACTCTCGACATTCCCTACATGCGTTGACCGCCTTAGCTCTAGTTCTCAGGTCAGTTATGTATGTGAGAAAAGGCCTCCAGGGTTTCAAATCGCATGAATCCTATAAATTATCCATAACTATAGAGGGTTCAGCTATAATTCATTACGTTTTGGCTGGTACTGTCTGAGTAACTGCAGAGATTGATAAATTTCATACAAAATTGAGTTAAAAGGGAATCAATACAGAATTACATAGATTTTTCTGAGTATACGTCTCATTCATTTAGTTTGAAAGCAAATAGCATAATATGTACTAACACGGATTAATTATTAGGTTCTAATGTCGTGAGGGGATTATTTTGTTCTCTTTATCATTATAATTATCTTACATTCCGCTATCTCTATCGCAAAAATATACCCGTCTATTAAAATAAATACTAGATGACGATAAAATCAATTTGCATTTTAAAGATAGTTATTTTTCGACCCTTCTTGGTGTAAACAGGGAACATATATACTTATATGCCATTCTAAAATATAAAAATATAATTTAAATAAAGATATATGATGTCTGTTTTGTTACAAATTTAAACCAACCGAAAATGTGATTTATATCATCGCAAATTTACCTTTGATTATTGTGTTGGAATTTTAGACTAATAATGCTAAAGTATATATGTTTCAGCTCACTTCAAAGAGGAACATAAAACTATAAGTTCATATCTATAGAATAAAATTAATGGTATTGTCGAATATTTATTTTACTAAAAAAATAAAAGTTTCTACCTAAAAGTTTTGGCGTATATGAGGATGCCCATCAAAGAACGTGCCAAATTATAGTGATTACACTTACGCCTTTAGAAAACCAAAATGTATTATTTATGAATAATCTAATGAAACATTTTGAAAGTAATATAGAAATTTTCAATAGGATTTTTCTAAATGCCGCAATCTTACGATACAGTATTTGTGTAATAGTTATTTTCATGCATCATAAATGCAGTAAAACATTTATGGCAGTTCTTTTTGTCCCATCACTGTCAGAATATCATTTTGTTTTCAAGGAGTGAAATTTTTGTCAATATCATGCAGTTACGATAAAATTTCAAGCATATAAATCTTGGCAATGTAGACAGATAAAAGAAAAGTATGTCAGACACTCCTTGAGAATTTTAAAAATTTTCTTCTCAAAAACTTTATTATATTCGAAATACACATGCAATTGTGATGATATTTTTCAACTTATTTTTGCGTCCCCACCTGCATATATTTGCAGTTCCTTTGATAAATCATTTACGCCTAAATATATTTACATTTAGCAAATTTCCATCACTAGAAAAAAGTTAAAAGAGAATGCTTTAAAACCTCAAAGTATATATTCTATCCCCTTTGAACGGTATTTTGTGATCTAATTTCGGTAGAATTTATGATATTGATAAAACCTAAAATATAATAAGAAAAAATGGACAAATATTACGAAATAGTGTAGCCACGTATGCTATCTGTGTTTAAATGAAAATAAATTTTAAATAAAAATAGAGAAGCCATAACTTAATTACAAATTGTTTAACTTTCTTCATGGCGTGTCAAACGAACTTTTTTAATAGCTCTGTATTTAGAAAAACTGCATACTGTCTCAGGATTCAGAAAGTCTATATTACTTGCATTTTGTTTAAAGAACAAAATAAATAATAAATGATCAAGGAACCTGTGATTTTCAGCGTATGAATATCAATGTTCAAATATGTATATTCTAATAACATTATGCTTCCATTTATATACATAAATTGACAATAAATTTTCATCTTTCATTCGAAACATTCGGAACATATTATTAATATTTCTCATACCGGAAACTAAACTTGTTATTAAATAGACCGATTTATATTATAATATTTTACAAGGTGACACTAAAGGGGAAAAAACGAACAAATTATAGCTGAATCAGTATCTAACTGAGCAGGTGAAATTTATTTTACAAATTTCCTGTGTCTGTTCACCTAGATCCCCAACCCTGCGTAGCGTAAATTGATTGCAGGTGATATTAATGGCACTTCTTTTCATGTTTCAGGAGAAGACAGAGTATCTGTTTTTAGTGATTTTTATGATCGAATGCATTATGAAAATTATTGCTTACGGCTTCTTGTTCCACCCTGGTGCCTACTTACGCAGCGGATGGAACTTCCTTGACTTCGTCATCGTCATCATTGGGTAAGTTAAAATTGGTGTTGTTATGATAGATATCCCAGCAACCATCAGTTACACAGATGCTCCAGAAACATCTGTGAAATACGATTTACACTCTTGATCAATTAGCTGAGATATTTTATCTTTATGCTAATGCATTTATGATTATAATAGTTACCAGATTTTTCCTTTGTGCAATTGTATATTATATATATATATGTGTGTGTGTGTGTGTGTCAGCATTTTATTTCATAGTTTAAAATTTTCCCATACTCATTTATTTGATATTAACCGCTTCGTTCTTCTAACATTATAAAACTTTATTCGTATGACTTCAAAAGAAATAAATAATATAGATAAATACTTTCAATATTTTGAATTTCTATTAGCTCTGATAGTAAATTGACACATATAAAATTAAAGTGGGATCCTGCCATATATTTCTTGTCTATTAATAATGCATTAATTTTTCTGAGAAATATACATTTAACATTATAAAATTTTATCCTTCATTAATAATAATATACATACATTATATATATATATATATATATATATATATATATATATATATATATATATATATATATATATATATATATATATATATATATATATATTTGAAAGTTATACTCCTTTATGATCCTATTACAAAGACAATTCATAGATTTCTGAAAACTTCTCTTACACATATCAGTAGTTTGTCAGATTTCGATGAGAAGAGTATCAAATCATTAATAATTACAAGATAAAAAGAACTTTTTATATACCATGTTTTTCATTTTTCTGTTGAATCATGTAAACTTGACAATTCCATGTATTAATAAATACTTTTTTAATTTTTTTGTATGAATTATCCCATCAACTTGAAAGAAAATGAAATTAATTGGAAGTTAACTTGCGTTTAACTTTTCGTTCCCGTTCCGGCCGATAGATGGCTGCACCAGTCTACAAAACAAAACTAACTGAAAATAACTGAAAGTTAATTCAATTCTGCTTAAAGAAGGCTAAAAGTATCAAAAAATGCATTGTCATCGTGTTCTGAGCATTTCTAAAAGTTTTAAATGTCTAGCTAGTCGGGAAGTTAGTTAAAAATCGATTGCAAGATTTGTACCGGACAAACACACAAACAAACAAGAAAGCGAGTTAATAAAAACATGGAAAAAATAGGAATCGTTAAAAATCGTAAGATAAGATTTTATTCAAAGATAAAATAAGCTAATTTATCCTCATAGACATTAGTAAGCAATCTCGGGATGTAATTGACTATTCCATTTTAGGAAACCATTTGTATAGTACAATCCCACTTTTCGCCTAAACTTCATCACAAACCTTGCATTCAACTGTAAAAGACCGGTGCACAACTTAGAAATTGAAAAAAAAAATGTTTTTTTAGACCTTTAAAGAGATAAGTAGATAATTCAAACTATTTAAAATTATCCTACTGATAAAAAATTTTTAGTCCCGATTGTAATTAGCATTCACTTGGACAAAGGTTTATTTCATGCGGCGTTTTTTTTGTGTTTAGTACTTCGGGCTTTTCATTGTCATATTCTGAATTCGAATGTACTACATTCCACTCCATGAAGAGCTACAAAAGTGCTTTACAGATCCGAAAGAAAGTCTTTATATAGGCATCGATTCATTTCTTTCTTTGTGTCTTGGTGACAGTCCAGAAACACTTTTAGCTTAAAAAGTATTCAAAAACTTGTTTTCGGATTAAAGGAACGAGGCTATATTGTAATTTTAATAAATGTACATTCCTTAATTGTTTTAGTTTAAAATTCATTATCCTTCAAGCCACTACCCACAAAACTGTTATATCTGTGTGTCATACATAAATAAATAAGTATACGATGGTTCCAGTTGGCAGACGCTTTTACGTACGGCAGTTTACATAATTGTTTTTCTAAGGTTGATTTTTATGCATTTGTTTGAATAGCAATCATATACAAATGAATAATATATGGAGAGTCAGATTCTGGCAATTTACTCTTTACGCCGTTTCGCTTTTATCAAAATGGCGAAAGAGGTAAAGGTTTTACATAGAATTTTTTATGCATATCTGCATTAATACTGTATGTTTTTGTTAGCCGAAAGAAATCTTCAGAGGATTTTAGCATGCAGAAATGTATAATCCCAAAAAATATGTCCCGGTTTTTGTTTGTTTGTTTTTTGCCACAAAAAGGATGCAGACTTTAAATGCCTAGACTGTCTTTGTGATTTCAGATGATAATGAGTTGTTAGAGGATGCCTATTTCATAATCTGTCCCATGTACCCTAATATTTCCCCCACTATTTCAACTTTAAACGGTTCAGCCTAACAGAGGCTTACTTAAATAGATTAGGCCTGTTCAACTGAGAAAAAAAAAGTAGATATATCCTATCGCTTTCAAACGCCAAAGGTCGCACCATCAAAGGAAAAACATCTACGAGCAATCCAATCTACGATACAGTCATTTATTGTAAAACACGGCGTCACCCTTATAAATTCATGTGCTACCTGGCAAAATTTATCGATTTGGTTAGTTAATCGGATCAAAAATCATTCAATGTGCTAGGTGCGCCAAGATCTGTTGGAGAAGCCTTGTGCTCCAATGCGTTGGTGCAAGATTTGAAGTAGACTAGAGTTTTTAAAACGATTACATAAACTTTACCTATCTGTGTACACCTAAGTCAAATATTCTCTCGTCAACTTTCAGTATAATTTCTTGTGTGCTAACATCTTTTCAGTTCCGTTTCATGATATTACACAACACTGACATTTTTACTTTGGATAGACTGTATATTTATCTTATCACCCTTGCTTTTACTCTATATCGACTCAGTAGAAAACATATCTCTTCAAATGTATAAATGTTTTTTCAAGTATCGGTGTTTTTTTTGGTATGATTTCGTAGTTGATGTTTTGGATCTGGGAACGCTCAAATATTTTATCCACATTGATTAATGATTCCTATCTGCTTCTCTGCATTACGCCAGTTTGGCTTAGAAAATATTACATTGGAATACTCTAGATAGGGAAGAAAAGGGATACCTGTTGTGAAATGTGGAAAAGAGAATACAGATAAGAGGATACAGATAGGTCCCTAATATTTAAAGGTTATTTTTTCCCATTCCAGTACTCAATTCGAAGAATAGAGCTTGATTATTTAGCCGGAGTTACACTAGAGTTGCTGTGTTACGCGATTCTGTGTGCTCTTTCAATGTATTCGCTATTTTCCAGGGGAAATACTTTGGTTTGGGAAGATTGCGAAAAGTGGACAAGGGGGTTAATTTTGATGATTAGTTTTAGCTGCTGTTAACAATTCAATTATGGTATCGACCTTAGTAACTGAAGAGCTCTTTGTGAGGAAATCTGTACATTAAAATCCCATTTAACAATATTCGTACTATCCAGGGTGAATGAGGATATTTGAACAATACAAGTGATTAGTCCTGGAGTTGCGTGGTCGCTGAGTGGAACGCGATGGCATTGAAATAAAATAACAAAAGACGAGAATAGTTTTTAAGAAATGTCTTCTAGTTGCTTTTTCTGTACAAGTTTGTAGATTCAACTTTTCATCTTCAAAAAGTTTAATGATAATATGTAGTACAAAATAATTTTGTTATCAACGTTCTTTAATTTTGCTTAAATTTGAGCAAACCATTTTTATTCAAATTTTATCTGCAACAATAGGCTTTTTTTATCCTTAAACCTATTATATATATTGACTGCCTATTAAATGAGTTAGCATCACGATAAATGTGAGTGAGTATTTTTAAGTACTATGGAGTTTTCAAGGATGTAAGAAAAAGTCTTGAAAAAGTTCTACCATAGAAACAAACAAAAGGTTTTATATTAATAATTTTTAATTGCAAATGGCGGCGGTCATTCGTTTAATCCAATTTTTCCGTTATCGGAAGAAGCATTACCTTGAACAATCGGGGTTCTGTTGTATTGATATTTTGAGATGAGAGACGACAGGTGTTCTCACAGTAGTAAGAGTTCATTTTCTTAAGTCCGATCCTTTGAATGAACTATAAATAGTTAAAGTGAGCCAGTATGAGTTTTATTACGAACACAACATTATCCAAGGAGAACCCCATTTTAAGGAATCTCACGAAAACCTAAAAGATCTCATCTTAATATAAATTCCTGAAATATATAGATGTTTGTAGCCGTTCGAAATCGGCTTTAAGCAGTGGGTCGCGGCCATTGTAACCCTTCTGTATAAAAGAATAACCGGCTCACGAGAAACCTCACCTTAATATAAAGCAATATAGTGGTTATTCCATCACTTTTATCTCCAATAAAAGGAACTAGAATAAAAACATAAAATAAGACAAACTTAATATAAGCACCCACTCCTGCTATTCTATACCACTCTTCAAAGAGTATAAAATACAATAAGCAGTTTGAAATTAATACTATAAGTCTGACGTCAAGAGTTTTAAAAAGCAATTCCAGTTCAAGTTTTTTAACAGTTTTCAAGATCTAGGAGATAAACCTCAGATTATTTGGCAAGGAAATTGAATTTCGACTCACGAAATACAATTTCCACTTTCATTCAACGAGTAAACAGATTCACTATGAGGCATACTGTTACAGTAGAATTCGTTTTTGAGATTTACTTACAAAACTCAGCCACATTTTTACGTTTCATTCCATTTCCTCTAACATTTATCAAATCAACGACATAAATGATTTCAAAATTCATCAGTCGAAAACATTTGATTTTATAATGTGTTTAAAAGATCAACATCATTTACTCCTGACACGTATTTTGAACATATATCATAAAAATCTTACAGTCACTAGAGGAAAAATATATTTTTGGTACTGAAATTTATCTTTTCCATAAATACTCGATCTTCTATAAATCTATGTCATATTGAGTAAATAATCACTTCATTCTTTTTTTATTTGGGAACGTAAGAAAGGATTTCAACGTAAAACTAGTTTCAAGTGTCAGGAACCGTGGGTTAAGATTACTTCAATTTAGAAAAGATATAATCTTATAAAATTCAGTGAATTATAAGTTTAACTTTTTTCCGTAACAGCCTATGTATATTACTTAATATAAAATGACAGAGTTTTAATATAAATGATAACAATCTGTTATCCCTTGCTTAGTAAAATTAAACTTATTTCATTTATTAAGGCCTGCGGTAACCTATCGGTAGCGCGTCGGCTTTCGATACTGAAGGTGCTTGAATCGAATCCCGACAAGCGCCGTCAAATACTAGGCCGGATATAAGCACGTTAAATCCGTAGACCGGAAAGTCCTTCTGTAAGGTCAGTGGGTGGAGAAGGTACGATCCCCCTCCCAGATATTGCCCCTGGGGGGTGCTAGGTCAAAATTGTGGTGGCGCCTAGCCAAGTCGGACTCCGACCCTTGTGGTGCTATTATAAACCGGAGCCGCACTACTCAGCCAGAAACCTATAGGGACCTGGTTTGGAACTTCTGGCCAGGTGGTATTAGAAACAACAAAAAAACAACAACTATAAAAACAATTATGAAGTTTATTATTAAAGAAGCCGGCCTCCAATATATCTATTTTGCAAACTATAAACGCTACTTATATTATGATTTTATCTTGGTCACGTTTCTCCCAATGTCTTCCTTTATTACATGCAGGTGTCTATTCGATATGATAGTGGTAAAATATATTAAACAACAATTTTTATCGAGGGTTTTATCAGCCTCTAGCAGAACATGATTTAATAATATAACGGTACACATTCAACTGCTAAATGGTACTTTCAGAAATATGTAGCCTACAGGAACTCAGTTTCTTAGCAGCCACATTAAAAATATGGGTGGCAACTAATTTTGAATTAATGGACACTTTTTCAGGTCGAAGTGCATTAGGAGAAATTGATTCTATAAACAATTCACAAATACTATATAGTCATTCCATAGAAAGACAGACCCCACCCATACAGACTATATAGAGGCAAATCCATGAAGACAACCCTATTTAATGCTCTTTGGCCATATGGCTAACAATTAGTTAGTTCGAAACAAGTTCCCACCCTTATTTTTTATGGTGCTTATTAAGAAGTCATGTGTTTTCATTATGCGTTTTTATACAAGTTTCATAATAGTATTTCGCCAAGTAAATAGACACACGGAATCAGTAAGAGTTGTTACAAGCATTATCATTGTTAAATAATCATTATTTTTCTTGATAAATACAGTAAACTTACGTTTAAGTGATTTATTACACTAGAAAGATAGCTGCCGTCATTTTGACGCTTTCGTTACATACTATTGAGCGCTATGTCTGTATTTATGTCCTTAGGCGTCTGAAATTTTATGACTTTTTCTAATTTTACGCAAAATATGCTCACACATTTACAAAATTATATTCGATAGTAAAGAGGGGGAGAAAATGTTTTGTATACCTACTAAGACTGAAAGCCGTCGATTTGACGGAAATATGGAAAATAGGCAGAAATCTTTAAAATTATACCGGAAAAATGTTAGTTGCTTTTCGTCTCTTCCCCCTTTTGCAAGTAAGAACGAAGATTACCTTTCGGAAATATTGGTGTTGAAAAATAAGGACTGCACAAACCATGCATATATTTTTACGGATAAACCATACCAGGTTGTCACCTCGGCTTACCTGCATAAAAATATGTCTAAATATATACTACATTATTATACAGTGGTATGAAATAGTTCAAAATTTAAATTATTTAACCTTTTTTTTAAATATTAGATATTTTAAATATTTGATTTTATTTTTAACCGTCAAAATTACGGCGTTCAGTACTTTTAGTAAGAAAGAAATTCCCGTCTTTCTTGTGTTAATTTAGCGGGAAAAACAACAATAAATTGTAAAGCTAGAGGAATATAAGAGTTTTGTGCGAGCAGGGATGAAATTACTCTAAACGTGTCACGGGCAATTCTGAATAACAATAATATCAAACCGCTATATTATATTTTGTTTCCTTGCAGCAGTGAAGTGTCTTTTAATTTTTCCTTATTATTTATACCTCTTATTATGGTTAAAAAGCAATGAAATCCACCAAAATATCTCTAACAAACAACACATGACTGATTTCAAATGTACATGATGGAACTTCAAAGCATTAGGGGTAAAAAAATGATACATTAAAGCTTGTCGAATTAAAACAAAATTATGATTCAAAACTTATGTTATTTAAGTATCCCAGCTATTAAGTATCCAGAGGGGCATTATATTGAATGACTTAATATGGTTTTAAGTAAAGAAATTTAATTCAGTAGAGAGGAAATTTGTAAAACACGAAGCAATTGATTGTTGCACATTTTTAAACGATTCTATTGGTTCTATTTCTTTGCAAATTTGGCCTCGAGACTCCAAACGTGTTTTAGACGTTAAGTCCAATGGAGATTAAAAAAAGCATACTCCAAATACAAAAAAAATGTGTGACAAATATGATGCTATACAGTTATATAAGATTTTTTTCGAATTCCAAAGTTTCCACTTTTCATTGCTGGAGTAATAAAGATAAGGAGGGTGTCCCAAATATCACCTACTCTAACTTTTTTTCGACATTTCATCCACTTTTTAGTTTCTGATTAGGCTGGAAACTCAAAGAACATCCCTAAGAACTATCTCCTTTGGTATCCTGAGATCAACCAGCTCCAAAACTAGTTCCAGTTTAAGTTATGTACCTAAATTGGAAAAATTGAAATTTCCAGTGAACTCCAGAGAGGTTCCGAATATCGCCTACCTCTGTTCCTCTTACCTCCTACCAGGCGAAATTAGGAGCACCTGTTAAAAGGCGTTGCTAGCAAAGTCTCTATTTAATGCACTTTGAAATGGTATAAGCAAATTTAGAACTTGGATGCACCTACCTGGTCATTCACTGGATTCTGATTCTTTGGAGCCAAAGTTTACGAAGATAACAGCCAAAACAACTCCAGACGGCATATAGTTTCTGTTGTCAGTGATAAGAGCGTTGTCGTAATCGCCGCTGTTAGTACAAACCAAGAATTAAGAAGTTTCTGCATTTTCTCATACATAGCGCGAATCATACTTTAGAAACACGAGTAGGCGATATTAGGCACAGGGGCGATATTTGAGGCACTCACCCAAATTAAAGGAAACTGAACTTAGATGTTTTCATAATGTAGTTTATTTATTTCAACGTAATTTTTTTTATAATTCTTGAGGTAACTCCGTTTCATAATCAAACCAAAACTTGGGCTTATTAGTCTTCAATTCCATTTTACCATAAATTTAAAGCCTATTCTGAGATTCAAATTAGATACTTTTAGTAATTAATAAACGTTTATGAAGGAAATTTAACACAAGTCCTTGGAAAATAAATTAAAAGTAATGCAGCTCGAACATTACGAGTGCACTTTTACAGTTTTATGTTATTTTACTTTCTTTGGGATGGCAGCAATGCTATGATCGATACATTCCAATGCTACAATACCTAATTTAACACTGTCTTACATTTGTGATATATAACCCTTGAATGCTATTGAATAAAAATAATGATGTTAAAAATGTCGGGTATATTTAAAAGCAATTTAAGCAAAGAGCTTTTAAGTGATAAAAACGCTTGTTCGTCTGAAACTTACGAGCTTGAAGAAACAATGAAGATATAAGTAACATTCTTATTTATATTGGCAAAAATATTAAGAAAGTGTTTCGCATTTAATAAATAGGCTGATAAATGACAATGCGTAATAGCTAACTTAGATGCAATAAAAACGTCAGAATTGAAAAAAAATTATTTTATTTAAAAATTATTTCCCTTTATGAAGACATCATTTATTATAAACTCAAACGCCGTATATCTACCACTGAAAAGGAAGATGTAATACTGAAGAATGTTTAATAAAATACAGTCGAAACCGGTTAATTGGACTACCCGTTAATCAAACCAGCCGCTTATTCGGATCGAATCCTAAAAAACCGAAACAAATCCTATTGTATAAGATTAGTATTATGCATGTTCGTGTAATCGGACCAGCCGGTTAGTAGGACCAAAGTGATCGCGCCCCGATGTGGTCCGATTAACTGAAATCAACTGTAAATTGTGATAAAGGCTTCAGATTTACTTTCAGAATTAAAACATTTCACTTCCTTTCAGACCAGTAAAACTTACCTTTCTTCCCGTTGTTTATTTTGTGTAAACTGCAGTGCTATTTTAAAATATATTTACAAATAATGAAATCTGCTTAAGTTAAACATTTATATTATATAATAGTAACACACAATTAAATAAAATCAATGCCCAATGTAGTAAATAGTATACAGGCTTTGACAACAAATATCATTACTCCTTACAGATATCTCAAATTAGCCCTTATAATTCTACAGATATTCGTCTCAGTACAGATAATTTATAAAATTGCTATCTATTTCTTCCATGAACTATTATTTTAAAAACTTAAATATTTAAATGATAGATGGTACAACAGATATTTTCATGCATATCTGCGATATTTTTCCTTTATGCATATTCAATCGGGCGATAAAAAATAATGGTTTACGGGGCAAAAGACTATTTTTCCCCAGAACAGCGTTCTCCACTTTGTTTTCCCGAAATCCGAAAATGTCCGAGAGATTTAATAATATAAATGTTGCCGGATTAAAAACATTATTCTTAACTGTCACTTAAATATGGTCCTTTCCCGACATCTTTAGGGAAATTATCTTCATTTCTCTGGTAAAGTACTTCCGCTCATGAAAGAGAGTCCTTCATGCAGAATGATGACTCCAAACAGATGCTATGGATATGTTCATTTTAAAGCTGCTCTTTTATCTAAATTGAGGGATTTTCAGGATAATTGAAGCTACAAATAGAGCTATGAAGATTTAAATTTTAAGCCTTGTTGAGTCTTACTCGCTGGAACTCGCCGAGCCTAGCTGTTCATTGAGCTCATTAGGGATGCAACATCAGTTCAGGGGTGCAATAAATTGAAAGAATTTTTGTATCAACCTTGCCAGCTCAGAGATCTCGAAGGATTTTTGTAGTTTTCTTTAAATAAATTATTTATGAATTTAAAATATTTTGTCTACAAAAAAAAAAGACGTGCTTAAGTATTGCATAGAAAATTTGCTATATATCTACCCAATGATTTGTTGATAACTCTTCTTCAGTTATGTCTTTCCAAATAGACAAATAATTTATAGAATTTAAATGACAAATACATTGCTGAAACTCTAAAATCCAAATTTAACATATTTTCTTTAATGAATATTAGAAGTGTCCATACAAACGCAGTATCTTCTTTGTATGAAACTTTTGTTTATAATCATACGATATTAGGAAACGTTTAATTTAAACAATTTATTTTAACGATGATTATATTTTCTCTGTTTATAACTTTAACGTGACGACCGTTAATTCGAAAGAGTAGTACATTGTGTAAAATAAAATAGAACTAGAATTTGTTTACCACACACCTTCAGATTAAATGATAAATTGATTTTTTTAAGGAATAAGAAAGAACAAATTGAAAAATACACTGGCATCAGATCTTTGTCAAAGGGCTTGAAAATATTTCGAATTAACAATCTCATAGCATCGCCGGCAATATTGTGCATTTTTCATGATTATATGGTACTGTGGGAGCCCAGAGTTCAATGTGATCATAACAATAACAATGAATCATTTTTTTTATAATTTGTATAGCATAGAACCATTGTTGTTTAAACTACACAACTCACACTCCTGTTACGAAAAAATCCATATACCTGTTCCATGAATTTTTTCGCTAACATGTCACTACTGCTGGCTCACCCGCTTTGCAGTGAAGAATTCAAGTTTATGAATATCAAGGCTATGTTATTCATATACTTGAATTCCAACTAATTTCAATATTTTATACAAATAAAGGTTTATTATGAGATATAAAAATAAAAATTAGAATCCAACACTATTCTTGGGGTTTAAGATGTATCTAAAATTAAAGATGAAGAACTGATTTCATGTCGAAATTCAACATCTAATCATAAATTTTCAAAATTTACATAAAGAACTTCAATTTATGTGAGGCATCTGTAATCTTAAGTATCTTCAAAAATATGAATTTTTAATTATTTTTCATGAGGGCAGTTATTCGTTTACTTATAATTGGGTTTAATTTGTTTACTTAGAATGGGATATAAAAGGAACAAAATTTCGTTGACATAAGCAGTTTTTATATTTGTTAAAAAATATTTTGTACTCAAATGCTCCAGTTTCACAAATACCGTTACTATAAATTTTTAAGACTATTAAAAATAAGAGAATAATTAAATCAAGCTAAGTTTAATTAATCTTTTACTGAAAATATGTGATTCACTTTCAATTCCAAAGAAAGTACACTTACCATCACCATTCTGAAAATACGATACTTTTCAGAAATTTTTTCAGTGTCTGGGCAGTTGACGGCAGCAAAAAAAATGTAGAATTTAACCTGTTTTTCTAATGGTTGTCTAACCTTTAAGATGAGCAACTTATGAAAAATAAATAAATGCGCCTATAAATACGTGATTCATGATGCAGTTAAAAAAATTTTTTTTACTCTGTTTCGGCTCAATTGAGAAATTTTAATTGACACAGTTAGGCACTATTATGTTTGCTTTTTTTCGCTATATTGTATGACAAACAAATTTTTTATTTTAATACTATACAAATAATTTTAATGCTGTACAAACTTCAAAGCTATATAAATAGATAGTGAGATCTTTGTAAATAAACTTCTATAAATGTATAAATCTAAATGAAACCATAAAAATAACTAACACACGGGTGTCTCAAAACACCTTGACACATTTTAAAAGTTTATAAAAAAAATATGCAGGGTAGGAACTGGAAATTCACAGATGTTTTACTGCATATATTAGAGTTTTGTGTGTGTCAAAAAAGTTCAACACAGGGAACTAGTTGTTCCATGAAAGCGAAAATTGTAAAATGGCTACCCCATCAGAGAAAGCAATATGTTGGCTGGTATTTCAAAACCGAATCTGTTACGCAAGTAAACCACCACAAGGTCAGAATTTGGAGATCTGAAAACCCACATCAGGTCATTGAACATATCACAGACAATCCTAAAGTGAATGTGTGTTGCGGATTTATGGCAGATCGTGTGATTGGACCATTGTTCTTCCACGAACAAATGGTAACAAAAGAAATTTTCCTAGACATGATTCAGATTTTTTCTGTCCCCCCAAGTTCTTATTTACAACCAAAAATCCTTTGGAAACAAGACGGTGCACCGCCTCATTGGGGTATGATTCTCGAGACTTTTAAAACGAGGAAGGTGGATTGGACAAGATGGTACCATCCAATGACCGCCTCGATCTCCAGACATTACACCCCTTGACTTTGTTCTTTGGGGATTTGTAAAAGACAAAGTTTATTCATCAAAAGTGGGCAGACTTAAAGAAATCAAAAAAGGCAGAATTGCTGCAGTTTCATGTGTTGCGGAATCCATTTTAGAACGCACATGGGCTGAACTGGATTACCTACTGGATATTCTCCGTGCCACAAAAGGAGCACATATTGAAATTTATTGACTACACTAAAAGAAAACTCTAATATATAAGGTAACACATATGTTAATTTCTAGTTCCTACCATGGGTACTCTTTTATATAAATTTTTAAAATGCGTCAAGGTTTTTTGAGACACCCTGTATTTCAGAATTTTGGGGAGAGAAGGAACTAAGAAGTTTTCTAATTTAAAACACCACTTGAGTTCATCCATAACTTACACGATATGCTTAAACTTGAGTCACAAAATCGTAGAATACGATTTATGTCATAAAAAAACAGTCGGCAGAAAATTATAAATAAATGATGAAGAGAAATTTTTAAAGAAATCTAGATGAAATATTGTTGATAGTACTATAAAAGAAATAAATCATTATCTACCCAATCTTCTCTAAAACACAAGGTCTTTTTTCAAATAATAAAATAATATACAATACTGTCATCTTTATAATTTTTCAGATCTAATATATCATAAACACTAAATGTATAAATATGATTAATCATAACTCAAAAAAATACACTTCTCATTTATTTTCAATAATAAAGAAAATTTTATCTATCTTTCAACAATTTTCAGCAATTTAATCACATTTTCATCTTCTCGTTTTTTTCTGATATCAAGATTTTCAACAACGATATCAAAAGAAATTAGCACTTACTGAAATTACATTATTTGTCTATAACAAAAATGAGATATTTTGTGCTTCTTAACAAGATATAAAACAAATTATTTTAGCGAATTTATTGGAACACCGTGGAGATTCGACAATCGATTAAGAGATATATTAAAATGTCTCATAATCGATTTCATGTTTAAATAAAGTTTGTGAGAAATTTAAAAAGAAACTTTAGCTGGAATTTTTCAGGCAAAAAATACATGTCAAAAAATGTTATTTAGTATTTTTATGTTAAAAACATTTTTACCGTTAAGAGAGTGTTATTAATGAATGATAATTAGAAACTATGGTGCTTAGCACAAATTTAATTTAACTTCTGCACAAGATTAGTTTTCACAAAGATAAAAGTCGTCACATAGTTTGTTATTCCTCCTCTTCAGTAAACATTTGAACTTCTGCTGATGTTCTTCGTCTCTCCCACGGCAGAATTTACTACCTCTAAAGCTGATGTTCTAGACTTTCTGGTGATAAATTTTTCTCAACGTCAATTACTCGTCTCTTGTTAATGATTGATAAAACTTGTCTAATACAAACTGATTTAGTGCTGTAATTAAGCGACTTTCTCCTCTTTTTTACTTGTTCGGAAGATTTTCAATGTTTAAGATATTAGAGCTTATAGTTAACAATTTATCAGGAGATGAGAAAAGTTTATAATTTGACTGTTTTCAGTCTCTGATTTAGCACAACAAAAACGGGGCACCGTAGTGTCATATTTTGCAAAAATACAATGCACCTAAAATAAGCAGAAACAGAGTAAAGCAATTCTCGTTCAGTTTCGTTCAATGGTCGAAGTACAGGTATTTTTAAATCTGTAGTTAAGAAAAGTCCCCGTCTGACTGTATCTTCATTTTACGAACCATAGGTATTGCAATGAAATTTTTAAAGTTTTTATTTTATCTGTTTTCATTAAACCGCCGTTAGATTTTTAATTTAGACTGAAAATTCCGGAAAAAAATTTCCCTACAGTATAAATTTCTCTAAAATAATTAATATTTTTATTAAAAATTCTGTATGTTCTGTAGACAAACTATATTAATTTTTCTCAGCTACAAAACTGAAAAAATTATACTAATAGAGCTATTTGTTAGCAAATATATCAGTTGCTAAATATACTTTGAGTTTTTAATTTTACTCTTTCAACTCAAACTTTATATTCCAAGTTTTCTAAGTCTATAAATATAAAACAGTTCCGTAACTGACTGACATATAACCCACAAACCAAACCGCTGGACCTAAAGGGCTGAAATTTTGCATGGCGATTCTTCTTATAGTGTAGGGCTGCACTAAGAAAGAATTTTGAAAAAAATTTCTTAGTTTTTTTTAATTAAATTTTTAAGCTGTTTTCTAACTTTTTTTAAATTTGCATTTAAAATAATAATTTGAGGGTTATAAAATTTATATCACGAAAAAATAAAAAAAATTTCTTTAAAATGAAATCTTTTTCGAATCTTCACCTTCATTTTCTGATTTTTGGTGAATTTTTAAAGATTAATTTTTAGAATTTAATTTATTAAATGCTTATCACGTGGTTCCTTTTCTTTTTGTGATACTTTAAATTAATTTTGCGTCACATGCATAACAACGAAATAAGTTGACAAAAAAATATTAAAAGACAGTAAAAGATAAAATTTAGCCACTAGACTACTTGAGATGGCATTTTTTTAAGAATTTAATTCAAATTAGTAGGTTTATGGATATTAAACACACAAATTAATTGCATACATTGACTGTTGTATTCAATTTGAATATTTTCTTCTACATTATTTTGTCTATAAAAATATACGTTGCGATTTTTTTTGGCACTAATTGTATATATTGACCGTTGTATTTTGTTTGATTGTACTCCGTAGTGAAGCACGGGTATTCATCTAGTATTTCATATGCATATTGATCAGTGATACGGTGTCCCTGGAATAAATAGAAACAATTTTTAAAAGAATATGGCCAAGGTTAACTGAATGACATGCATTTTTAAGGGTAAAATAGCAATTAGTTACGATTTGGATGGTTGTTTTTAGGTTTGCTTGCCAGGTTTAGTTAGAAACCGTCTCAAAAAGTCATCACGCAATGAATAGCGACTAGTCATAAATACAACACCTTTGTATCATTACCATCACAGCAATAATACTATTAAATTAGCATGACTTTTTTCACTAACCCATATATAGTTTATGAGATAGAGGGTCAGAGGATTTAAGGATACATTCGAGGGCTAAGCACCTATTGATTCATTTTAAAATAAAATAAGACATCTTTCCCATGCGTTGGATCACTCACTATGTATAGGTTATGTAGATTTTATTATCTATATCGCACAGAAAATAAGTGATTTTTAGATAATATTTCATTGAAAATTTCAGTTTATTTAAAAAAGTAACTCTTTTAAGAACTGCAAACAGTGTTTTGGAAATAACATTTATTGCTGATATGCGGTCTTTCAAAGTAATCGATCACATTTCTTTTTTCCTTAACTTTGATATTGCCCTGTTAACTCTGTTTGTTGAAACAAGTAGTATTTTTGTAAACAAAAATATCTCTTTAGGTCAGTTGGTGGCAGTAATATTATTTGAAATGAAATCTCCATATTTCCATTCAATATTGAATACACAATTAAATACAATAAAAAATAACTTTCACTGGGAAACCACGGTTCCGATTTTAGAAAAAATTTTCCTTATTCAGTGTGCTACACGTCACAGTTGTACCCCAATCTTAAAATTGCAGAGCTTGGTTCTCAGTTTTGTTGGAGGAATTACAAAGAAGGGTGTATTTACAGTTACTTATGTTTTAAAAACCGTTAAGTTGCAGACATTGGTTTTCAGAAGCAGCTTGAATATATGCTTCAGAGGAGTACATTAATTCTACTATAATTATTCCACGTGTAAATGATCTGCTCCAATAGGATCATTCCTGTAATCATGAAAATGAACATAACATGTAAAATAAAATGCGAATGTAATCTGTTTGGAGATTGGAACCCTTTTTATCGCGAGAGGGGGGGGGGGTGTTATCATGGGAAAGTAATGTTATATATAATTAAAATTTTAAATCATAAACGAGTCGTTTTTTCTGTTTCCAGAGTTTCAAATAGCTTAACTTTTTCTGATCACCAAACAATTATTTTGTGTATATGTTATCCATCACGTTTTCATGTTGATATATATATCTATTTATCCTTTATACATCCTCCGAATTTTTTTATACTATCTTATCTTGAATGGTAGGGCAATAAGTTTCAAAACAAGGTATATAGTGATTGCGTGACCAATGAGTTTTAAAAGTGACCATTTTTACACCATCATTCTCAGTCCATATAATATTTCTTTGAATCCCGTTTAATTTTTCTCTTACAGTAATTTTTTTCCGTGTTTCAAATATAATTACACTTTTTCCAAGAAAGAGCAACAAAAGTGTTTTAAAAAACTGCGGAACGATCTTTATAGGTGCCTTGGTGATAAATACACTTTCAACTTCGGTGACCTGCTAGACCTAAATCCAGAAAGTTAGAGCATATTGTGTGTAAAAAGAATTTGGAAGAAGTTTCTTTAAGATTTTTACTGGCAAATGTTAAAAGCATATTACACTACTTTTCTACATAGTTGCCATATTTATTGAGGCATTTGTTGTATCGTGAGACTAGCTGTGTATTCCTTCGTCGAAGAAACTCACCGCCAACCTGTTCAACCACTCTTTTACAAAACGTCTTTTGTTTCTTCATCACTCTGTAGACTCTGACCGACCAAAGATTGCCATTTGTTTCTTCACATGAAGAAAAAATGGCAATCTCTAGGAGCTAGGTCGGAACTATAAGGGGTTGTTCAAAAATTTCCTAACCAAACTATTCAAGCAATGCATGTGTACTGACGCCGGTGTGTGGCCGCGCGTTACAAGAGGACAGCATTGTGCAAGTGACAAACTCCAACAGACAGTAACCCATGCCGTCTAATCCAAATTGCTAGGTGCAACTTCTTAAGAGTCTCACAGTAGGATTCGACATTTATGGTCGTACCTTACCATTTATGGTCTTACCACACGAAATTTTTTTTTCGTTTGAAAATGTTATCATTGACCGCACTTCACAGCTGGCGGTATTTTCTATTTTACTGTCCACTTTAAACTAACTCAGTAAAGCGAGAAAACTTTACAGAACAACATATAGTTTACACCAAATGAAGCACCAGACGTTCAGGAATCAAATGACGACGACATCGTTAGAATGACGTGGCATGCGCAGGATGTATGAGCAATCGTTTCTTACTTTCAGGATGTGGCTCGTAGCATTCAGGATATGTTGCTCAGTTTAACTTATATTAAATACTAGCAAGGCTTCGCGAAGCTATCAAGTCACTTGACACTCGAATCACATTTCACTTGAATTTAATTTTTTTCACTTTTAATTGCCAAAAAATCCCAAAAAAATCAGTACATCTTCAAATGATCTATTTATGATTAAGAAGTTTGAATTAAAATTATGAAAGACAAAAAAATAATTAAAAATTTGACACACGATGAAACACTTCTTTTCAGTGATTTATGTTTTAGTGAGAATCACGCTGTGAATGAATCACGCTGTGTTTACATCGTAAAACATGGCGATTATGTTTTGTTCGGTGGAGTATGCATTTAGAATTGAAATATCTCTAAAACTATTAAAATAACAGAATAAATGTACGCAAAAAAATTATCAGTTTTTAAAGCTCTTTCCAAATATGTAATATTTATGCACTTTCATGAAAAAAATACATCGATTTCAACATTTTCAAACATGGCCGAATTTTATAACGGATGCCATACCGGAAACGGTCTACCCGGAATTGTTCCCCGACCGACAAAGTTTTTCTTTTATTTATATAGATGGAGAAATCCATCTTACAAAAAGAGAAAAATTAAATTTTCTTCGGGATTCGCTGCCCAAATAAAAGCAAACTGTACTCATCAAACTAAAAATGTAACTAGTATTTGTACTGGCATATGATGGTTGAAAATTTTCTACGTACGTTATTTGAAGCTTATTTAGGGCGGTTCGCAACCCTCAACGTATTAAAGGATACGAGAGACAAAACAATCAAAACCGGCAGGAAGACGTTTGAGAAACCCTTTTTGTTCTGCAGCAACCGACTAGCTACATAATTGCCGTACTTAACAATGGGAAATCACGATTATCAAAAGATAATTATAATGAGGTCATTAAAAAGGTTCTAATAACATCTAACAGTTAAATGTTCGCTTTGCTCGCCAGAAAATTCAGTTAAAAAATAATAATTTTGACAACATATCAAATTTATTTAATGAAATATTTATTTCAGATAAACACCAAAATCTTTATTGGATTTCACAGGAAATTTCACTATGCTACTATGAAGTTCATACCGTATATCTTAAGGGTAAAACAGCGTATTTTAAAAATAGGGATTTCTGATATTAATTTAGGATAAATGCCACAAGTGGAGCCCCCGGAACTCACTTCTAGGGGAAATATTAAATGAAAAGCAATAGAATTATTATAGCATTTAATATTCAAAGACTTTAACTACTTTTGTCAGAGTATTTCATTTTTTTTTAATTATAAAAGAGGGGGAGGGGGTCTACGTAACATCTCACCTATTAACAATTTCATTCCATAGTCGTTTGGTAGACATCTAGATTGTAAGCCCTGTAAAAGTGTTCTTACCGTCAAACTAAAAGGGAAAGTATTTTACATTCAAGAGATTTTAAGACAGAATAATTTTTTTTTTGTAAATTTCCCATAGTGGGCAGGATATTAATAACGTAAGGAAATAAATCAGTTAATTTGGAATACGTTTAGACATAAGTCAGTAGTTCTATTTATATTCAAATCTTTTTTCTCCATAGAAATCCTTTTTATTATGATTTTTCGTTGGTTCAACTAAAACCTTGTTTATGCGTTATTCCCAATTAAACTTTAAGATGTATCTTCCCAATTTCTGTATCCTACTAAGATTTTACCACCACAACAGTACAAGGTACGATGCTGCATAGAAAAATTCCTTATTTCTTAAGATTGTTACTGGAAATTTCAAAGGTTTAAAAAAGTCTTTTAAATATCATTCCCTATCATTAATGCAAAGTGCATTTCCTCGGGGACTCAAGAAAAAACTATTTGTAAGCGAGAGTTTTATGACAAGTATTGGGATATTTAAAGGTATGCATATTAAAGGTGTGGTAAAATAGTTCAACTCTTGAATTAATTATCCCAGTATGTCCAAATTTTTAACTTCCAGGGGGAAGTTGGTTGGTAGCGCTAGGGTCATTTCTTGCTACACGATTGATTAAATCGGGATCTACTGCTTAAAGCCGATTCTGAACGGCTACAAGCATCTATGCCATCAGTGTGATTCGAACCTACAGACTCTGGTTCGAAGGCCTGCACCTGAGCCATTCGACCATCGCTCGGTACTTTCAGGGAGGAATACCGTGGTAACAAAGATCCTGACTGCGACGCAAGTGAACATAATGAGAATAAGGCGTTGACAATTAAAGACTAATTTAGATAAAAAATATTTAATGCGAAGATACTGCAGCAACTCACATTACAGAGCAAAACTGAACAACAGCAAAAAAACTATAAATCTGTCGATCACGTGATATGCGCGTGGCGCCATCTCTTGGAACGAATGTCAGTGAGAGCGAACAGATCCTGTTGTGTCTACACCACCATATAATCCAACAAATAGCGCAGTCTTTTGTCATAGTTCCTGATCACTTTCATTATATCCTTCTACAGAGTAAATTGGGTATTTTGAGCAAGATTTATAAATCTACGATGATATCTAATGATTATCGACGTCCAAAACTTACAGTTTTTACGATATGGACCCTAAAATTAACGATGAGGTATTGGGACTAACGTCCAGTATTCTATACGGATTCTATTTTTAACAATCTGTCTATTTAACTGCTTGAGGCTGCGTCATATGACATACAAAGAATTACAATATCATGAGATAATACATACCTAAATGTATCCCATCCTAGAACTCAATTTCTAAAATAATGTAAGAAGTGCCTCGCTTTATGTAATTAACACCATAGGTCTTTCTAGAAGCTCCCAAATATTCTGTTTCGTCTACACAGTAGAACAAGCTGAAATTACTCGTGAAGAGCGAATAAGCCTTAAAACAAATAGGACTTTCTTTTGGTTTAGTGACAATGTCTAATGAGAATATAACTGAAGTAATAACATTGTTCAAATTGTTAAGATTAATCTAAAAATCTATTTGTTCTTCGCTGGTATCTCTCATCCTGACATTAGTTTGACAACAATGGCGTACATACAAATTAAAAAGCTTACGATGTATGTCGTATTCTATTTGTGTGAAAACATTTTCTCTCCGTGAGTCGTTTCTAATTTAAACTTGATCTTTACGCTAGGTCAAGATTAAATGCGATCGCAGTAAAATGGAAAATGATCAACGTCAGTGAAAGGAAAATGAAAAATGAAAAACATTAAGGGGAAAATTTATTTCCTAAGAAAAAGATTTATTTCTCTTCTATTGTTCCTTCATCGTATATTTCATTACTCGATAATTTCCTTTTTTGCCTATCACTCTCTTCTGTAATATAAATGATTTCCTCTCCTTTCGTTTTCTCATCTCCAATGGGATAGAAAATTACTCTTTATTTATTGACATCAAGCAATCTGAAGTTTGAAGTCTCCTAATGACAAATTAGTATTTAGAAGCACTTAATATAATATTAAATAATTATATGCCTTTTTTACTTATTTTTTGTACCACGAGGTTTTACCGGAACAAAATGACAACAGCTCCGTCTCACAAAATTTATAGCGGTGCAATTTAGTATTCCAGCTGCTGTAGCAATAATCTATAATATAGATAATAGTGGGCTGAGGCCGACCCAAGACGCGAATTTATACGCTATATCTTAAGCAGTTTCAGTTTGTCACTCTAAAAACTCATCTAAATAATTATTTCTTCAAGAAAGAATTATTTTACTCTAGAGATCAGTTGAATGCAACTTGAAGAGATAGGTTCTTCCCGGCTTTCTGATGCCTGTCGGAAAGTAAAATGGGAGACAAATCGAAAAGGGAAACCCGGGTAATCAAAAATAAAGTTCTTGATGCTGAAAAGAAGGGTTGGTGGAAATTGTTGAAAATCCACACCAATATGACTGGCAAAGCTTTAAAGAACTTAATAAAATGCGGTAAATCAAACTTGCTTATATATTAGTAAACCAACTGTCTACATAATACTACTTACGTTGCTAGCCGCCCACATAGTGTAGTGGTTAGCAATCTGAACTGCCACGGAGTGGGCTTGGGTTCAACTCCCGAATAAGGCTTGGTCGTTTCCATGTCGTGCCTCCTCATAGGGAGCAATTCTGGCTCACCTATATGGTGCTCCCATAATACAGTAGCCAGTAAAATAGCGGTGAATAACAAAAGGGAAATGTCTAACGACAAGTGCCTCCACGTAAACAAACAAAAATTATTTTGTTGTTATTTGTAATGCCTCCTCGCCGGAAGTATTCCAGACCAGGTCCATATAGTCTAGCGGAATGAGGGGTCTGTCTCTTTATAATGTCACCACAAAGGTCGGGGTCCTATTTAGACAGGTGCCACCTCCACATCTTAGGGGATCGTACCCTCTCCTACCCTCTCTGACATCATAGGACTTCCCGGTCTACCGATTTAATATGCCCATATCCGGCCTAGACACGGAGGTATTTAATGGAGCTTGTCGGGATTCGATCAGATAATATTTATTGTTCACTCATATTAATTAAAAAACCCTATTTGTTTAAATGTTATTATTTCACGGAATATTACAACCAATTATACACCAGACTGAAAGAAAATATGCGACGTAGTAAACCATAAAATAACTTAAAAATTTTGCCTAGTGTATTGATATTTAAGGGGTCCAGGACATAAAATTCTTCAAATTTTCGAAAAACATTTTATTGCATTAAAAAATTTTCTATTCTTTTCCACGTAAAATGACGTTTAAATCATGTTTCTTTCTATCTTAATTATAACAGGATATATTAAATTTGTTTTGCAACATTCTAACAGCAGCCAATCTTTGTTTAAACCTTTAAATGCGTTTTTCTGCATGATGGGCTTTTTCAACATTTCTCGTCTTTAAATTGTTAGAAGTCAAGAACCGTTAAAGATAAATGGTTCAAACTTGGAGCATGCCTTTTTCAATTATTTTACTTTAATTTTTATTCAGCAAATGTGAAAAATATTTATTTTTGAAACTATGATTTTTTTTAATATAAGTTACATCATTTTTTTTAATTTGTACTCTAAATATTTCTAATTTTTTTTCAAAAATTAATATTAAAAAAAATGTTGAATCGAAATTAAAACTTATATATTTCTGTTTAATTAAATGAAAAAATTTTGAAATTAGACAAATAATGTTTCGAGTTATAACGATTTTAAATTACCCCACTTTTTTTTAAATTTAAATTAAATTTTTTTTTAACATTGAGAAGTTTTATGATGTGATTTTATTTACAAATTATATGGTTAATCATCAAAAAAATTCTAAATTTTAACTCAATAAATTTAAAAAAAAATTAAATGTGTCCTGGATCCCTTTAAAGGAATAATAGGGTTTTCTATTGTTGTGCTAGAATATTACAGGATTTAATAATATTTTAAAACTTGGCTTATGACTATATGAATTAATATTAGAAACTGTTTTAAGTACCTTTTAGAGAATAGAAGTATTTATTAATCTTCGATGAAAGCGGAAACACACCTATAGCTTCTTATTTTTGTAATCTTACGATATCATTTTCACACACCGAATAAACTATTTCGATTAGAAGAGATACAGATGACGAATTAAAAATAATATTTGAATTTTACTCTATATTTTATTGTATATAATTTTATACTTCCCTGTACATAACTGTATTTTCCCTGTATATTTTGTACTTATATACAGCGGGGCGGGAAGGGGGGAATATTTTCACATAATGAATTTTCGGTATATTTGCAAAGAAATTGCATGCATAACAAAATTAAACCAAACAACAAAACAGGTTTTCTAATCGTCAAAAATTATCTGCTGGAGAAAAACGGGAGAATTTTCATTCAAAACTGGTGTTATAATTAACAAGACCAAAAATTCCTAATATTACTCTCAAAACAGGATGTAAAAAATTCTTATATAAACGTGCGTGTACTTACATTTAAAAAAATATATACAAGATGAAAAACAGTTTTAAAAAAACTACACAAACTTAACGGTCAACGAATTTGATAAATTGTATAAAAAGATTCATAATCATAATTTTAACATTTCCAGTAATTTCCCACCAACTCTCTTACACATTTAAGATGTATCTGCTTGACAAAAAAAAACCAACGTACGTAAAACTTTTTAACCACTAAAACTGCTGTAAAAATATTCAAACCTTTGACTCATTGAATAAAAAATGTTTCTTTGTAGATATTGCTTATAGTAACATGGAGATTAATTTGAATGTAAACGTAGTTTACAAGTACTACGTATCAAGGTACAAGTACTAAGTATCAGGCTACGTTACAAGTACTACGTATAAACGTTTTTCAAGTACTACGTATCAAGGTTTTATAGAAAATTTTGTTAGCAATGTAATTGCAGACGATCTCAGTTTTTTCCCTTCACAATAATTTGCTATCGCATCAACAATTTCTATTGGATGTCTTATTAAATGTTGTTATTGGCTCTTTCTGGATCCTGTATAAGTATTTAAATACATGTGTTCTTTTTCATCTAGTTCTATGACAAAAAATGAAACAAAGTCGAGATGCTACGCACCCTCTTTTTTAGTAACAAATTAAATTACAAAAACAAAATTCTCCTGTATAAACTAATTGTTCTTCCAAATGCTCTGTATGCGGCGCCGGTCTGGACGTATGCAGCCAAGACCAACATTAAAATAATTGAGACTGTTTAGAATAGAATTCCGAGGAGAATTAGAAGGTCACACCGATACATGTCTAATAAGGTTATTAGGCGGGACTTCAATATCCAAACGTTTGCCAGGGCAGCTCAACAGGCCTCTATTAAATTCTATGATAACATGTATAATATGAATAACGAAATTATCGCTGAAATTCCGGATTATGATTTTAGGGATCCTAGGTATGGAAAGCGTCCTAGGGCGGCTCTTCTTGAGCCAAGCCCGGATTAATTCTGTATTTGGCCCCTAAATTTCAAAATTTTAATTTAAATTCTCCTTTCAGCACATCTATAAATTTACTTTAAAATAAAAAACAAATATATATATATATATATAAATATATCTATAAATAAATAAATAAATAAAAATAACTTCTTAAATACACATATATATATTTATATATATTACTTCTAATAATGATTATAATAATTTAATTTTACATTTATTTAACAATTTTCGTAAATTTTTTTCATTATTTTCATTAACTAACGCAAAGTGTATCATTAATACGTAACCAAACTTAAGAGCACCTATCTTGATAACTCATCGAATTCAGTCGGGATTTACAACAAAAAGTTAGGCACTCCGAAAACGAATCTTATCGGATCGACTAGCTAGTTCTATGCAGTTCTATGTAGGTATATGTCAGTCTGCGTCTATCTGTTTTGCAGCCTGTATGTGTTTGACTGACTATTAATAAACTGACAATGATTTCCCGGTCCATCGAACTCTTGAAATTTAGTGCAGTTGCCTCTTTTAGCAAATTTTAATAAAAGAAATTTTAATAAAAAAGAACAATTTTAATAAAAAGAACAACAAATTTTAATAAAAAGAACATTTTCTTAAATGGAAGTTCGTTGTATCGAGGCTCTGCTGTGTTACATTTCTGTTGTTGATTTTTCTAATGCCCCTGGTATTATACTATAGCGGGCTGAGGGGTGCGTCTCCGGTTTATAATGGCACCACAAGGGTCGGAGTCCAATTTAGCCAGGTGCTACCTCAATTTTCTTCCCCAGGGGCGGTATCTGAGGGGATCGTACACTCTCTCATCCTCTCTCACCACATAGTGGGACTTTCCAGTCTACGGATTTAAAGTACCCATATCCGGCCTACACAGGGAGGGGGGTATTTAACACTAGAAAGACTGTTGCCGTTGATTTGACGGTTTCGGACATGCTATTGAGCTCTATGTCTGTATTTATGTCCTCAGGGTTCTGAAATTTTATGACTTTTTCTAATTTTACGCGAAATATGCACACACATTTACAAAATTATATTCGATAGTAAAGAGGGGGAGAAAATGTGTTGTATACCTACTCAGACTGAAAGCCGTCAGTTTGACGGCAATACAGAAAGCAGGCAGAAACCTTTAAGGGGACTCACTACCCTTAAATTTTTAAAACATTCGATTTTTTGAAACACATGTATGTTAAAGCCTGATAATTTCTGAACAAAATAAAGCAAACCGCATGAAAATATTCCGCTTAGTTCCGGATTTATTGATATTCTAAATATTTAGTAAGTGATCAAGTTTATGGTAAGAAAAATTTTAAACTCATTTTTCTCAAAATGTAATTTTGCATCATTCCGCAACTGATATCTCAAAAACTATGAAACATAATTCCATGAAATTTTTATCACTGCATAATCATGTTATTTTATTGCATCTGAACTAGAGTTATTGCAATCACTGCACATTTTGTTATTTTTTCAGGAGTAAATTAATGCAAAAATTTAAGGAAATTTTAAGTATATTTTGAGCAGTTTTAAAAAGAATTGAAAAATATTTTAATCTTGAATGTTTTATAATCAATTGGATTTTGAATTATTTATTTTAAATATAAAACAGGAATTGTACATTTAAGTGTAAAATTAATTTCATAGTTCTGCGCGCGAGCCAGTATACAATGAAAATACTTAAAAAACAAGGTATATCTAAATTATTTTTTAAATAAATTATTTAAAATTATTTTGAGAGTTGAAAATTTGTTTATTAAAATAAATATATCAATTTATCATATACATAAAATTTGACAAAATTGGGAGTAAATTGAAATAGTTACAAAGTGTCAAAAGTATGAAAATATGTCTTATTTCCTCGACTTAAGGGTCGTGAGTCCCCTTAAAATAATGCCAGAAAATGTTTGTCTCTTCTCCCTTTTACAAGTAACAGAAATATTGGCTCTTCGGAAATATTTGTGTTGAAAAATAAGAACTGCACAAACCATGCGTATATTTTTACGGATAAACCATACCAGGTTGTCAGCTCGGCATACCTGCATAAAAATATATTTAAACATATATTAATTTATTTATATTGGTATGAAATAGTTCAAAATTTAAAGTATTTAACCATTTTTTTAAATTCAATATTTTGAAAATTCTTGATTTTATTTTTGACTGTCAAAATGACGGCGTTCAGTCTTTTTAATAAGAAAAAAATTCCCGTCTTTCTAGTGTTAAAGACGCTTGCCTGAAATCCATCCGAGCACCTTAAACACCGAAAGCCGACGTGCTACCACTAGGCTACCTCGAGCCTTGTTACATTTCTTGTCAATATCGCTGAAAAATAATGCTTTGCAAAATTTGTGTAACCATTGTTCAAACTTTGCGATAAAACGTTCTACAATGAAATTTTATCAATAGGTTTTATACAATTCAGTCGACTGTCATGTGATACTTAAGAAATAGACTGATAGTGTGACTCGATTTGGAAGATGAATCTAAATTATTCATGAATTTTATTGACTTTTTACCTTTTTCCATTCGAATTCGAAGTAGCAAAGCTCAAAATCCAATGTTTTATTAGGAAAAAAATTTTGACATTCCATTTAAAGAAGCAAAAGCCATCGCATGTCATTGAAAGGGTAGCTTGTGAATTCTAAATTAAATCAAAGCTGATTTCGTATGCGCGTTCGGTGGAATGGGTTAAATTTTTTGAATGAATTATAACGGGGAGTTCAATGTTAATTACCTCCTTTCGTGACAATGCCCTGTTACACTCACGCAAAGTGAAAAACATTGCAATTTAACAGTTTTTCAGCAAATAATACGTGTGGATAAACGAGGCCACTTCTAGAATATAAATAGCTGATTGTAGGCCTTTCTTGTTTATGAGGTCTCTTCTAAGGGAAACTTACTTTATTTTTTCATTTGTTTTTTCAAAATGTCGAGATGCTGGTATCTGAAGCCTATATAACGGGATTTCACAGATGAGTGAAGCTATCATTGAACATTATACTTGCTTTTTTGATACGAATATGAAACTAAGCGATGTCTTAAATAATTATTTCAAAGTTTACAATTATCTATTTCAGGGCAAAAGACTATATATTTTGATTTAGTGCAATAATTGTGCACTGTTGTATACTACCCATTCTTTTGGTAGGTCAAAGGTTATCAAAGATTTCGTATTTATTTTCCGTTCTAAAATAAACTGACGGTTGCTTATTGAAGCACCTGGAATTCCTTGTTGAAGAACTCATTGCACCAACTTTGTAATGAATTGCCAAACAGAGCTTTATGAACCTCTCGTCAAACTTTTCTTCTTGAGTAGTACTTATGCCAAAACTGCAACTCGTGGCTTTGTTGTTTCTAATCCCCTTGGTGTAGGAAAGCCTACACCAAGTCCAAAGGACCTAGGTCCTTGGCGAAGGGTAGTAAGCAGCTTCACTTTAAGGCGAGGTACCACTAGGGCTGAAGTCTGACTTGACCTCGAAGAACATCGGTCCCGTAATTTTGAACCGAGTCAAGTGACGAGACCGGAACATTTGACTCCGCACCTCTAGAGGTAAATTTGAGAGTTTGGAGGACATTGTAGCCACGATTTATTTTACGTGTCCCGGCCACCATTAGTGAACACGGCGATGAATTTGCAGCGACGAACATCGAACCAGGAACGTTCAGATAGATCACTGGCAGGGCCCGACTTTGACGCAATAGGGCCCTGGGCAAAGCAGACTTTGGGGGCCCCCTTCAAGGACATCCAGAAGGGGGCACGTCTCCCCCTCAGGACCAGATTTCCACATGAACATGTAGGACACTCACCCCGGCCTCCCGTAAATCAGGACCGGAAATTCAATAAATTTTCGACCAACAAGTCAAAAATTTGAAGAAAAAAAATTAATAATAATAATAATGAGTGTTAATTAATTAATTTACTCTTTAATGTTAATAAATTCATGAAATTTTCTTTTGAAATTCAAAATAGATCACAGTCTGAAGTTGTAATAACTCCCCCCCCCCTAAAAAAATTAAATTAAATTAAACCAGAAACGCTTATGGATTTAAGCATGCTTTCAATATAGTAGGTGCACTGTGCCCCACCCAGGATTTTTTCTGTATCCGCCACTGTCCCCCTTTACTGTATTAACAAAAACCAAATCCTCAAAACTATGTACAACTTAATACTGAATTAGGGGGCCCCATAATTTTGGGGGCCCTGGGCAAGCGCCCCACTTGCCCATGCGGAAATCTGGGCCTGATCACTGGCCCGCTGCTCATGCCAACTGGGCGAACGGGGGCTCATGGCTTTAATTTGACGTAACCCATTCTGTTTTTGTTCATTTCAAAGGCACCGAATTTTTGAAAAGTGGAGTTATTGGAAGCATTATTTTATTTCTTGACATGCAAATGAATATTCGTGTAAAAAATATCGCTATTCATTTGCGAAAATAAACAAAACTTCTAAGAAAACGCATTTAGTTCAAAACATTTTCTGTTAGAAAATAGATAAAATAAAACCTAACTCTCGCAATCCGTTCCCCTAATTATTGTGATGGCTTACAACCCCAACCTAAACACTCACACACTTGGTGTCACATCCAATCACAGACAGTCCCTTAAGGTCGCAAGAATGGTTTCCGACATATTTTGTCTTTGAATTTAATGGTCATTAAACACGACTTATGAGACAGATAGCTCCCCTGGACTCTTTCTGTTCGCAGTTAAGTTATATTTAATTTAAAAAAATCTCTAATTTAAATCTTTATTCCCTGTAACGAAATGTATGCTTTCTTTCAGATCTACGCTCCTTATTTTTTTTTCAATATATTTGCTACATTCGCGTTCCCTCAGTTACATGAAATAATCCTAATTTGTGAAATACAATGAACCTCCTTGAATCATCGCTTCCTCCAAATTAATGTGATCAGAGAGGATTTCAACATGCGTTCCAATTTAGTCTATGAGTACTTGAGACTCGTGATTTAATCAGAAGAAATAAGATTAGGAGGAATAAGCAACATATTTTTACTACAACATATTCGCTTCATATTTCACCAATCTCATTATTTAAATATTGCTTTAACAAGACATAATCAGGAATTTATTTATTGCGAACTTTCGGACAAATTATAAAAACCCTGTACGTCAACAAAACATGAAAATGCCTTGAAAATAAAATGTGGCTGAAGAAATTTTGAAACTGGACTAAAATAAAATGTTTGGGTAAGTCCAAAACTTCTGAACAACCCATTACCCCAAACTTTAAGCGAAATATAAATTTGACGAGAGTTTATTTTTCCCAGATAAGAACAATGATAATTTTTGGCTTAGTTTCAAATGCTCAGATTTCATAGAGATTCCAAATATAAATAAAATAAAGCCTCGCTATCAACTAAATAACAGAACCCGGAAGCTTCCTAAATTTGGCCATTTATGACTGTGAAAATGTATGATTTTTTTAGGCTCTAAAATTTATTATTGTAGTTAGTTGATAGCTGTTGATATATTTTCTCTTTTCTTCAGTTTCCTGCTATGGCATTCTGTTTTTCTTTTAATTTATGTGTTGAAATAAAAATTAAAAAAGAGTAACAATATTTAAGTATTACTTCAATGATGATATATCTTCAAAAGAAAAGGACATTCACAAGATATTTCTATCCTTTTTAGAATCTTGTTTCGGAGTTTCATTTTTACTAGAGTAACTGTTGCAATCTATCTACAAAAGCTTTAAACCATTCCCACTCGGCAGCGAAATGGAAAAACAATGCTTTATGGAAATATAAGAAATGCTTTATGGAAATATGGAGGTGGGAGGGTCAAGTGTTCTGGTCTCGTCACTTGACTCGGTTCAAAATTACAGGACTGGTGGCCAAGTGAGACTCTGACCCTTGTGGTGCCAGTCAAAATAGGAGCGCACCTTCCTCGCCCATAGCCTTCGGGACTTGATCTGATGTTGCTGTCGGTCAAGTGGCATAAGCAACAATAACACAATAGCGTATTTACATTATACATCTATTTTTCATTAATTAAGTACCTATATAAGTTATCTCATTCCCAGTACACCCATAACAAATTTAGTCCTGAATATATACGCTGTAGTATGACTGTGTTGGTGCTTTAAATTACGTAAAACTGTTGAGAAAGGAAGTACATCTTGTATGCTAATTGTTTTATATTTTTAAAGATTGACAGTAGAATTTTTATAAGAAAGTAAATCAAATAGTATATTTGTTTGACATAATCAAAAAGGCATCTATGTTCGTAAAACTGTTCTTCCAAACCAAAAATACTTCCAGTAAAACTTATTCTTCCCTTAAGAATATCCTCTCTTTTCCGTATTAGCTCAAAATTCTCAGACAGTTGTTTGCTCTCGAGTTATGCTCACATTGCTTAGCAACCGGCACATACACATCGTATACGCGACAGTAATTGTTTAAACTACGGATTATAAGATTTCCGTAAAGTGAAAATTACCTCCAGTTTCGCAGAATTCAGTATTCTTCTTCGTTTAAGCAAATTTACTGGTATTGAGATAATTTTCTCACAATGTTTGTCAAGAAATTTGTAATGGCATAGTTTAGACTAAGTTCTTCAAGGAATTTTTTAGTACTAACTTCATCTTAAAGCCAATAAAAATGTTCCAAAGTTTTAAGGAAAGTTTCGTATATGTTAGTTTGTTCCTTTTAGTTGGTAAATTCTATAACTTGTGGGATATTCCAGAGTTTAACTTTTAATGTAAAATAGCTATCATCCATAGCTATAAGTAACAGCGTCAACTAGTAAAAGTTTCTATCCTTTGATTTACTTATAGCAAATATTGAAATTTAGAATTGAGTATGGTTTTGGTCAACACGATTTTGATTCAAGCGGAATCGTTCAAAAGTTTGCCTTAAAATGTTCGACAATTTATGAATGAATTTAAGATTCAGTCCCTGAATAAATTATTTTCAAATAATCCTTGTACACATGATATCGATATTATTTGATAATACTTTAGCATATATTTTTAAGCATTAATATGCACAGACTGTCAGAAAAATAGATTTAAAAAATAAATACCTAAAAGCACACACTTTTTAGTATCATGTATAATACTACGCTGTTAATACAAGGTGCGGCCATTAATTTCCAGGACTGATCTGATAACTCCAGAAAATATTACATGAAATACACATCCATTTAATATGTTGCGAAGTAACTCCCACCTGCCGTAATGCCCTTCTGTGCTCGACTGTATAAGTTTCGGAAACAACTTTTAAAGTCCTCTTTCGGAATACTTTTTAATGTGGACGTCACCGTTTTCTTGATGGCTTCGACATTCTCAAATCATGTTCCCTTCAGCAAATTGGCCCAGCATGAGGTCGTGGAGATGCAGCATCCTCCATACTTTCCGAACTTAGCACCGGCAGACTTTTTCTTGTTTCCAAAACTGAAAGATTTGCTGAAGGGAACAAGATTTGAGGATGTCGAAACCATCGAGAAAATGGTGACGTCCACATTCCGAAAGAGGACTTTAAAAGTTGTTTCCGAAACTTATACAGCCGAGCACAGATGTGCATTACGGCAGGTGGGAGTCACTTCGAAAAATATTAAATGGGTATGTATTTCATGTAATATTTTCTGGAGTTATGAGATCATTCCTGGAAGTTAATGGCTGCACCTTGTATATTCTCGTTTCTACAACAATTCTGGGGCATTGGCAAAATTTCATATGTGGTTAAAATCATGAGGATTATTAAATTTATAAATAAAAGTCAAAATAAAGGAAGAGTGAAGAATTGTGTAAATCAGTGATTCTCAACCACTGTGCCACGGCACTTTAGTGTGCCGCAAGGTTATTGAAGTGTGCCTTCACTGCGAATACCCTTACATAAACGACGTCAGACAAGTAGTTCAATCAGTTCTACCTTCTTAGCGGGGACTGGCTGAAGCAAAGCGTATGACTATTACAGTTCTGGACTGGTAACTGGTAACTCTGGGCTATTACAGTTCTGGACATTTAAATCTGAATCTCGAAAGGAGAGTAGCATTATCATTTTTACTACCAAATATAAATAAAGTTGTCAAAAAATAAGAAACTCAGAGTTCGCTTTAAATAAAATTTATAGTTAAATAAACATTTTGTTTACTTTGTAGTGCAATTTCATTTTATATTTCAACGAAAATTATTTTTACAAAATATCCTATAGGTACATCCATTAATTATCCAAGTAAAATTCTTTTTAAATTATCTTATTGTTAGTGTGGCGCCAAATTTTAAATTATTCAAAGTGTACCGTGAGGAAAACAAGGTTGAGAATCACTGGTGTAAATTATTTTAACCGTCATTTATAAACGCTGAGTATTCAAACCTCAAAGATACGAGTAAATCTTAACGATGCCTCAGCTACAAAATTCAGTTGAATTTTTTCGCAACTTTCAGTAACTTAAAAAAAAAATTCAGCCCTAGAATTTTTTTTCCCATTTTCGATATTATTTCCGCCTGTGACTTCTCAGATACGACATTCCTTCTACTAATTTAAGGGGGTATTTTCAAAGAACTTTCTGATCAAGAATTTCACATTGATTGAATACAAATATATCTCTACAACATTCTGACTTCTATACTTTAGCGTCTTACTAGAGCCAAGTTTTTAGTATTTCTCTTTGATAGCTATGTCCGACATTGCGTAAGACATCATTCAAGAAAGGTCGTTTGCAAAATATTCTCCTTGGGATATTTTTGCTTATGTTTAGTACGGATATCAGGAAATGTCTTTTCTGCCGTTTGCGTTTTAACGTAGGATTACGTTCCTCCATAACAATCCTCCGGAAAGGAGAATTTCAGACGCTAAAACCGTCCGTCCGTACCTCGCGGAATATAATTTTGGCAGCGCACCAAACCTAGTGTGTATCACTTGGACAAGCAGTAAACAGTTAAACAGAAAAGTACCAAAATGCGTAAAAATTTTGACCTACATATATGTGTATATATACATACGTACATATATATAAATACATACATACATAACACATACATACATATATACATACAAAAGAGGTAAGCAACAATAAGTAGTCATACGTTAATAACCCGCGATAGTTTCGTTAGAACACTAGCTAAAGTTTTTTGTTTTTTGCTTTTTTTTTGGGGGGGGGGGGATTATTTTTAATGAGATTTATATAAAATTGTGTACTTATTTTGCATATGCACAATAACTGTTTCTTTTTATCTCAGAGTTTTGACTTACAGATAATTTCAAAAATCACAGCAAATTTATTAAAGTAAATTAGATTGCATATAAATTCATGAATATTATTTATTTTAGTTTAATTCTTTCCAATAAACATTCCTGACCAGGGGTTGACATTTCAAAGTAATATTTCATATGTATATATAGCATTGTTTAAGCCTCTAAGAGCAAGAGACAAATCTTTCCGTTTCTTGCTTTTAGCTTGAAAAATGTTAATGAATTATTCCGCTCTTTAGATTGGTGTTCGAAATCCCTTAAGACAGTCAATTCTGCACGCTTTTTAATAGCAAATTACGGATGGCATTGACCGTCGAAAACCTATTTCAAGCTGAGTGAGGTTAACGAAAACCCCACCTCTATACTTTCAGGGTAAAACAATAAAATAAATGGGAACTGTATAAACTCAAGCTTTTGAGAATTTTTATGTCGCTTGACTATTCCGATGATAATGGATTAGCCATTTGGAGGATTTCATTTTCATGATTCAAAATTCAAGAATATACATATGTACATATACTCCTATATACAATTATACATACATACCATTATATCTATTAATATGCAATTCATATATATATATATATATATATATATATATATGCACACTTCTACAAGCATTTTTTCACCATCCAGTTTGTAGTAATAATGGAAATTTCCCTTCCAGTCTGTAATTTACTGCATGACGTATTGCAATTAACACAATTATAATGCTGGATTTGTATCAAAAGATTTTAATAAGTGACTAATCACTTCCTCCGTCTTGAATGCGTGCTGACAAGCACGCAATTTGTGGACGTGAAATCTTCACAGGTGGGTGACTAGCAGCAAATAAACAGTACAAGTGCTAATGTGGGAACAGATGGTCTTATGCGGAAGTAAGCTTTTAAAAGAAATGATCTAGTTTTCTAAAATAGACGTTTTAATATTTAGTCGTTCTATGACGTTTATCTGAGAAACTTAGTTAAAAATCTCATTAGTTCAGAAAATGTGGTTAAATTATTAAAATAAAGAACATGCTTTTTAAGTGTGCCCCGCTGTCTTAGTGTTTTGTTTTTTTGCCCACTTTATTGGGACACTTCCACTATATGTATAGTTTATGTTGATTTTTATCTTGCTTTTTGTTAGTGTGTAGCATTTTTCCACTTTTTCAGCATTATAGCCAAACAAACTCTAAATGCCCATTTTTAGAATCAAATCCTTTCTTATTTATAAGCTTCTCTTTGTTTTGATTTACCTTTCTACTATCAGTAACGCTAAAATTGCTCCTCGGGTTAAAGGTAATATTATAGAAGGAATCTGAACAGGTTGCTGCAAATCCTATAATATGGAAACTTTTGAAATCAAACTCTAAATACCCGCCGAGTACTATCTCATACTATTGCTGTTATAGGTTTGTAATTTTATTTAAATTTGCCATACATGGAAAATCTTCCAATTTTCGTAAAAATTTCTGTCAGTGAATGACATGGTTCATTCCTCAAGTGGATATTAAAATAACAAGAATGCAAATAATATTTTGCATTTCACTTCTGTAATACATTTCCTTCGACACTTTAGGGAAAGTTTTCAATAATAATACACACAATGCGTTTCAGCGCGTTTCTAGATTCTAATGTACAATTGAAAGCTTGGATAAATCAGTAAATACATTGTAATAGATATATTTACTACCCCAATAGATATATTTCCTAGTTTACGAAGGTTTTTTCGTAAGATAAACTCGAAGAAAGAATTATTTTTAACTTCCTACCAGAAAAGCTCCATTTTGACTTTCTTTATGTTGTACGAACACAACTTTGAGTTGATATCATAAGCACTTTCATCTCACCCCAATATCGAAACCAGATAAATTGGCACAGAATCGAAATTAATGTCACTCTTTGGAGCTCTCTCCCTGTGATTTGACAACACAAGAAATTCCGGAATGCCTTAGCTGCTATGTTGGGCCCCATCCGGCGCGTTTGAGTACAAGAAATTTAGATGTGGAGAGCAACTGTCAAATTTTCATTTAGCAACAGCATCTTTTTAGTGACACGATACTCTAAGAGAGGGATTACCTTTTACAGAGAACCAAAAACTATACTCTTTCTTTTCTACTGGTCCCAATTTTTTTACTCGTGTTTTAACAATATGCACTGGACTTAAGTAGATATCTAGTTTTACATTATGAACTCTATCACCATATAATCAAACATATATTATGTTACATTAAGTTTTTATAATAAAAGTTTCATATGAAAATTCGACCCAAAAACCCAAAATATCCGCGATCGCATGTTCACTACAGTTCCTGTACATTTATTATATACATATATATTTCATACTATTGACATAAGGTATAGAAAAAATAAATGCACAGATATGCATATTTTTATCAAAGCAATTCATCTTTACTTTGCTCAAGTCTTTTTTTATCTGATTTGACATCTTTTACATTCAACTACTTTTTTATCTGATTCTTTTCGCTGAGTTCTTTTTAATCACAGAATAGTTAAGATGGATCAATCATTTTGCCCCTGTAGTCATTTTCTTTTTAATTTCCCTCTGTGCAGTGTTCCCTCGGTGCTGTGATTATAAGGCTTAATTTTGTATCACTTTTAGATGATAAATCTATCAAAATGTATTTTATCTTTAAGTCATTTCATTCAACGGAAAATGGAATGGTAATTTAAAACTTCAAGATATTTTCTGGGTATATACAAAAATAAAAAGTTTTTTCTTAAGATTTATTTCATGTAGAAATTTAGTAAACAATCATCCACAAATATAGAACAAAAAGTCTATATTTTTCTATTTTTTTTTCTCATTGACAAAAGCTAGTTACCTCATTGTATAAATCAAAGCATAATGAAAGTGGAATATTTTCGAAAGAAAATTAACCCATGTTTTTATTCATTATGCTTGGACTAAAGATTTGAGAATGATGCCATCGCTGCATATTGTCTCACTGGGTAATAGTAGATATAGCTCCAGGTAAATTTAGTTTTCATCATTCACACAAATACAGATGGATTTTCGCTCAGACTTTAAATGTAGTTTAAGGGAAAGATCTGAATTGCCAGTAGAAAAAAGTAATAAATCGGTACTTACTTCCGAAGGTATCTAACCGTTTCCTTTGGGATGTAATAAGAGTTTAGAAGTCGCCTAAAATAGATTTTGCATCCCTTTAGGCTAGAGATCTTAAACTTCTTTTGGGAATGACAGCCAAATCAAAAAATAAATTTCTTGCACGAACTACATGTCAGTCGAATAAATTCCCGAAGGTATGTTATATTCAGTAACAATATACATTGTACTTTATGGAACGAAAAAAAGTAATTTTAGTAAATAAATATATCACGAATAAAATTTATTATTAGTGAGGAATTTACATTGTAGAAGGTATTGTAGATATAAGAAACTTCCCATTCTTCAAATTTGACTAAATTTGCATAAACTAGTAATCCGAAATATTCAATGAGTTTTCCAGCTCATTTTTATGTCAGTAATGGCATTTCATTTCTATGTACTCGATAAAGACGTTATATAAAGAGATGATTAACTTCATTAAAAAGGCTTATTTATTCTCGTTCCCAGAAATAAAACAGGCGTCTAATAAACTTTATGCAATCAAAAGGATCATCTCCTCATGGCCCCCACTTCTAAACAGGAAAAAAGATGTCTTGCTCACACGTCTGAGAATTGGGCACACTCGCCTGACACATGCACACCTGTTTTTCGATGAAAACGCTCCATCTTGCGATTTTTGCAGGGAAACTTTAACAATTCTTCATCTTTTAACCGATTGTAAAGGTTTTAAACGTTTTTAACAAAACCATTTTAACACCTCATCACCTAGTCTCAACGTTTTATTGGGAGAATACCCCCATCCATCACTTTTGAACTTTCTATGGCACAGTGGCCTGTTTCACCACATATAATAAATTATATATTTTTTTATTTAGTTTTAATAAATTTTATAAGTCTTGGTTGTTGATTTTGACTCTTGATGTGGTCTAACCCATCGGGTACCCTGTTTGTTTTTATTACCTTTTGTACTTTGATGTTTAGCCACCTCTTATACATGACCTATTACCATTTTTACAAATCACTGGTTTTACATCACTTTTTCATCATCTAAAGCAAGGTGTCCAACCCGAGGCCCGCGGGCCGCATGTGGCCTAAAGCAAGTATTAGTGCGGCCCAGAAAATGAGCTCAAGGCGAAAAAAAAATGTCAATAGCCCACCTCGGCGATGATGGCAGGAGGCCATTACAGATCCCACTTTGTTCATTCAACAAATCGACAATACATCTTTTAAAATATCTTTAATTCTATACAAAATTCCATATGTTAGTTCTGTATATTAGTTTCATTACAAAAATGAAAAGTGAAGTTTTTACAGATTTAATAATTCATATTTGTAATGATATTAAAATTAGTATGCACAATAGAGAAGCACACTAAGAGTCAAATTAGAACCAAAATATCGGATGAACATCTTGAGAACTTCCTGAGAATTGTGACCTCTTCAATTGACCGAGATATTGATGCATTAGTTTCTCAAATTCAGTGCTAAATATCACATAAATTTTATGACTCCGATAGTTATCTTTAATAAAATTTATAATGACATAAATATGATAACTATATATTATACTTTTTTTTTACTCATCAACTATTTTTAATGTTATATTATTTTTTGTGTGGCCCAATGTTATAATATTTTTGTGTGGCCCAAAACTATTCGTCTTCTTTCAGTGTGGCCCAAGGAATCTAAAAGGTTGGACACCCCTGATCTAAAGCATATAACCGTTCTTGTCACACTTTTGTATGGCTGTTTTTACCATTATTGTTCTTATCATGTTTTATATCATTGTTGTTCGTTAAGTTTAAATACTTTTAAATGTGTGGAGGTCTGATTTTGTCATGTGTTTGGCGCAGCTTGTCTTTCCTAGACCTTTCGCCATTAAACCTAAACAAACCAACCAATCAACCCAGAAATAAAAACAATTATCTAATTCAATGGACCTTTCAGAGACGCCTTACATTTGACTTTAGTTATCTGGAGGGTTTGTGAAACCTTAGAGTTACTGAATGTCAACTCAAGCAAATAAAGATATAAACTTGTAAAAGCAAGTAACTTTAATTAAATAAAGACTCAGAACTAAATAAAGTAAAAGCTGAATGATAAATTATAACGCTACATCTTAAAGTACAACCTCCTACCTGAGCATTTCACCAGCAACTGAACTACCATATGACAACTACAGCAGATATACCCATAGGGTTAAAACATTTGCGGAAATATTTAAGGAAGATCCCTTTCTAGGGAAAAGAAATGAGGAAAAATAAAAAATTTCCTACTTGGGAAAAAAGGTTTGGTTTGGTTGAGAGCGCTACGGTCATTTTTGGCTACACGAGGGCTAATTAGCCATGGGGAAAAAGGAGAAAAAATTTAAAAAAAGGAAAATCATTCCAACGAGAATAACTCACTACGAAATTCTTAAACATGAGAATAACAAATGAAGAAGAATAGAAGGAAATGTTTTTTCTCTCGCTTTTCCCTTTGCATTTGGGGAGGGTCATACGCCCTCCCCCTCCTTAAGTACCCAGTCTGCATACAATTCACCTGGAACCATTTCGCATTCTAACTTTCGCTTTAAAATTAAGTTTACTTTATTGTGATAGGTAAAATTTTCATACCATTCATTCTAAATTCTGACTAAAAAGCAATCATTACTTTAAAAAAAACCTATGAGGCTGCAACTTTGATTCTGGAAATTGTAAATCAATCTCCTACTAGTAAAGAAAAGATCCGATACACCTAATTTAATAAAGTTCAAAATCTGAGATGAGGAAACGTTGCCAAATAGCTGACGAGAAATACTGTGGAGGAAATGAGTGATGAGGAGGGAAAACCATGGAAAGAAACCTTCTCACTACATAAGCTTCCCTCGTGATATAGGTCTTTTTTTTGCTTTAAATCCACTGAGCATTATTCTCCAGTTTACAGATCTTCTGTTGAGATATTTGGCAACCTTTCCTCTTTGAAGACTTTTATTGACTTTGGCAGTTTTGTTGGATTTTTTTGACATGAAAAGCCATTTTTGATGCCTTAAAAAGGAGACTAACGTCAGCTGAATAATATGGTAAATTTTGAAAGTAATTCCAGAAAAGTAAACTTTTTCTTTGCACTGTCATGTCAATTTTACATCATTCCTCTTGGACCGTTTTCCAAAGTCCGTTCAGTGTTCTTGGATGCCGTTTTCGAAGGCTCGCTTTAATAAACTGAAAACATAAAAGTCCCTTGGAGAAGCGTCAGGTGATTTTACAGGTATTTCATTAAATGGGATACACTTTATTCCTGTTTCTGATTATTTCTTTGCTAAATAAGCGGCAGTTGATTTAAGGGTGCGAATAGATGCGACTAGAGGTTGCGTATATGAAGCTGAACTTTATCAATGTCCTTTCCATATAATACTGGAACTTTTTCTTCAAAGATTGGTTTTAAAATATTCTGCTGATAATAGAGTGAATTAATTTTGGCTTTACTTCAGACTTTTTTGATTTTTAGTTTGCCGTTGAACAAAATCCTGCAACTATCATGAATCCCTTTAGGAACTTTTCTGTACACTTACGAGGCCATTTTGTACGGTCATCCCCGACAGTAGAGCAATAGAAAATTGATCTTTTATTACAGTCACTTATATACACCCATGCCTTATCGAGTGTTACCACAAATTTTCAATTTTCAGCAGCTAGGTGATTTTCATATAATTTTCTACGATTTGTTTTTCTTTCAGCAATACGCTTTGGCAAAAAGCAGATGAACTTTAGATTTAAACATTTTTTAAACTTCAAATCTTTTTGAATGATTTTATTTACAGTGCCGGAAGACATTCCTAGTTTTGATGCAAATGATCTTTGAGTCGATGGATTTTCTTTTAGGATCAGAGACTTTACTTTCTTGATATTTACCTGCGTTCGGACAATCTTAGGATGAGGTTTCGCGGTCATGTATTCATTTTTACTTTCAGTTAGACTTTTTTCCCATTCAAATTTAATATATTATAAATGCCTTTTTTTGAAATGCCATAACCACGATTTTTACACTGGTTCATAATTTGTTGAGATGAATATTTCTCCTCGGAAAGCGCAGTTACGTAACCTTCGAGCCATCTTTCAATTTTAGGAGCATTTCCTAAATAAAACTTTTATTTTACATTCCAATCAAAACAAAACAGTAGCATACGATTATTCTGAAGTTGCCAAATTTTATCTTAAAATGCAATCAACAAAAATAAATTACAAAATCGTTTCCATAAAGGGCGAACAACCTTCTGTATATAAAGTCAGACCAGTGATGCTGCACGGTAATCCACTATTACTAACACAACAAACTCTTTATGGCAGAGTGGCAAAAACTCGCTTAGGCTTAGAAACGATCTAGCTATGAGCCACTGAAAACAACTCTGATAAACAGCTCCAAACAAACCAGTCTCTCCCGCAATCTGGCTACGCGGTATTTATAGTAATGGTTTATGCTGAATTTAGCATTTTTTTGTAGCTTCTTTGGATTTATGCAAATTACAATAACCGATTATTGTTAATCGATCATTAGGTAGACCTTACAAAGTATATATAATTTGTGTTAGTTTTGGCATTGTTATTTTCAAATTCTAATTCCAGGATTAATTTCAATATGCTCGTTTTTTCTTTCCTCAAAATATCGTAAACAAAGAAAACAGTCATCTCCGTAGAAAGGGCCGTTCACTTATCAATCAAGCGTAGTATATTTTAAGCAGGAACATGAAAGATTATTTCCACTGTATTCCTTTAATTTTTAGTTGTTGCCATGTGTATTTCAGTTATTGAAATATATATACTGCAAGAGAGATATTAATGATTAAAATCTAGCCTCTTTCTAAAAAGGGAAGGAGAAATTTTCATTATTTTCAAAGAAAGGAAACTAATGAGCAATTAAAATATTTCTAAGTCTTCTTCATTTCTCTAAAAGCGAATTCGGTTTTGCGAATATGTTTATTTTAAGAGCAAAATAGTATTATAACTACTCTATTTTAAATTACAATTTCTGCATTTTGTTATTTCAACATCCAGCTAGCTTATCTCGTGGACATGCCAATTAAGAAAAAAATCAAGCAAATAGTTATCCAAGAAATTGTATTGAATTCTTTCCCTTGATGAAATAATGCTATGATCTATATATTTAAGTTTCTAAGCCGATTGATTCTTTGGGCAGTGCGTGAGAGAAAACTACTGCATCAATTTACTTCATTTCGGTATTAAACGAAAGATTTCAATCCGTAGATGTGTCAAATTTGGTTTTTTAATCGCAATTTCTATTATTTAGCGGTATTTACAATTACAATTTCTGCGCATGCTCGGGGACATGTTAAAATCTGGCCTTAAATGCTTACTAAGCACGAGGCTGCATAAACAAGTTAATTTGTTTATTCTAAGAAATCTCTCTAGCTCTTTCTCTGCCATTTTTATTTTTAATTATGTTTGTGAGATATGCAATTAAACCTGACGGAAATTGTTTATTTAGTGCTGTTGAGTAACGCTATTTCTTTTTATTGGGTTCAATAGTAATTCTTTAAAGTGTATTTCTCTATTCTTAATATTATTTTCAGCATTTGGCAGTGATGTGTTGAGTATAATTTGTGTATAAGTACATTTATTTACTACCCAACCGTCATGTTTTGACGTGTACCAACTAGTGTCTGGTAAATATACGAGGGTTGGGGTATAAGTCATGGCAACTATTTTTTTCTTGAAGATACCAGTCCGGTTGGAAAATGTGACATATACAGACGAAAGGACAAGGTCTTAACTACATGTGTGGACAATGAATAGCACTGAAATATCATAACACACTGATTTATTACGGTAGTATACAGGGCAATATGGCCTTCACCGTGCAAAAGAATGATAACACAGTACACATAAAGTTGACATGACAAACCTGGGCCTAAAGACCCTCAATGTAGTGCTACTGTACGATATGGTAGGGCATTATTCCCAAGGGCTTCTACTAATTCACTGTGACATTCTATCGCATTTCTCCCTCGGAGAACGGCTATTTTGATGCAAGCGTGCTGCTCAACACGGGTTACTTCCATCTCGCACGACACTCACCAACTGACTGATTTCAGAGCCCTCGCTGCGCTACTACCAGCTATCACAGAGCCATCTGTTGTTCTGCATACACACTATGCCTGCAGAACTTCCACACGACACATATACGTTTGTGATCCGTTCATATACCTACAAGAAAAAAAAATAGTTGCCATGACTTATACCCCAACCCTCGTATAAAAAGCACCAAGATTAATACTATTCTGAATATATATTTTTAATACTACCTAAATAATTCTGCTCTTGGTACTTTTAACCGCAAGGGCCCAATGTCATATAGATGGTATAACATAAATGGTATGCGTGCTAGACGCGGCACGAAAAAAATATGCTGGTACTCGGATGATCTATTTTTGGGGGATAGAATTTGGAACACCTTGAAATGCAATTAAGAGTTTCAGTCCAAATCTTTACATTTCCAGTTCGCTGACTAGAGAAATGATAGACAATGGAATGTGAGTGATTTTTGAAAATCAGTAATAAAATACAGAATACAAAATAGCGAGTATGTTTAATTCAGAATCAGAAAACATCACTAGCTTTAAAAAAGTGCTAATGGTTTCTTTAACAGCCTTTCTATACATATACATACCAGATCTTATTTTCAGAACTGATCTTTAATAAAGGTAATTTCATAAATAGATTTAAAGATGAGTGTAGTTCACTGTGTCTAACTCGAAGTGACATTAATTTCACCCTTATATAAAACATTGGACGTCCGATATGCTTCATTTGAAAAAAAAATTTAACATTAAATGATAATTAAATTTAAATTTTTGTTACTATAGAAAATTTGGTATTTTGTTAGTGTCACCTTCTAGGGATGGCACATTAAAATTTGTCATAATTAATATTAAACTTATATTTTGCCTTTTCCTAATAAAATACATGATCGCATGTCGAAACTTCCTGAAATATTTTTAAATATTTTGGCACACGGACAAAAAGAAGCAAGCCACCCATGCTGTAATGAATTAACTAACTTTTAAAGAATAGTTAAGAGTATTTTAAGAACTTCTATTGTTCCCCTTAAAAGTTCGTGGTAAAGTAAATTTCTTGACTAGTCGTTTAAGGTGAAACATGTAACTCTCCCGCCAAAAAAAGTTAACAAATTAAACTAAACTGCTTTTTATAGTATAATGAAACATCCATAATTTAAAAAAAGCTATTTAAAACAATATGAATTTAAGTAACTAAAAAACTTATAAAATTATGGAAACAGAATTTAATGTAATAAAATTTACGCACGCACAATTTACATATAATACATATACACAAACACTCATGTACATTATATATATATATATATATATATATATATATATATATATATATATATATATATATATATATATATATATATATATATATATATATATATATATATATATATATATATATATATATAATGGCAACGGAACTGTATTTTAAATGAAAGTTCCAAGTAAAAGTTTCTTTCCTTCAAATTTATAGAAATCAGTAATGTAATCTTGTATAATAAATTAATCACATATCTAGGAGACATGTTTCATGCTGGAGGAAAATGCATTTCATTTTAAAAACGGAATTAAAATCCTTCAAAGTTCATCAAGTATACAAATATAGAGCCAGGAAATTTTTCTTTCGCAGAATAAAAAGGATAAAATTTTTTAATTTTCGGTAATGGAAAGAGGAGTGAATTTGATTACTTTCAAAGAGGGATAATTAATGCACGTAATTACATACAGTATGAATAAACATGCCACAATAATAAAGCAAGTGACTAATGATTTACATTTTCATGTTTTCGGGTAACTTTCACGCAATGTGGCGATAAGATTTTTTTAATACTACAATTGCCGTACAATTGAAATGTAGTTGTATCTACCAAGATATTTAAAAATACTGTATTTTAAAATATTATTCATCTTTCTGAATTTATTTTTCAATTCAATTCAAAAAATAAACTTGCAACATGTATTTATAAAAATTAAGTTTTATATAATGTCTTTTTATAACAAAACACAAGTTTAAACGAACGACGGTAACTATAAACTTAAATATATGTTGTACTGCCTTACAGAAACAACTGAAGCATTTTTAAACCATATTCTTTAATCTAATTTTCAGGACATTTAAACACTTTTTGTCTATTCACGGAAAAAAGCTCTTTTATATAAAATAAAGCACCTGCAAAGCTGAGATATAATTTCGTTTGTGCTAAACTTCTCATCCTCATTTAATGCATATTTTATTCTGAGTCTAGGAGCGTAATTTTAATCAATTCAAAGTACGACATAATGACAGACCTCCCCTTCTGTTATTGTCAAAGAAGTCATAAAAATGTCACTACGTGTCCATCAAATATTCAGAACAAAGGCGAGAAAAAAAGTGATGAATAAAAAACATTTTCGCGAGTTTGGTGTTAGCATATGTTAATACAACATAAAGGCTTGGGATTTCGCCCAAAAGCAGTAACAGAAATTAATAATGTTGATGGAACTTGACGCATAGTAAATGGAGTATTCAACATGACCACTATTCCCCAAGCTTGGGACAAAAAATGAATTAAACACGTTAAAAACTGATTTAAACTGCTTATGATGATTTAGTGTGGCACTGAGTTAGGTTTATTTTTTACCCAACATGAAAAATTTATAAAATTTTACAAGCCGAAGAAAAATTATCTATTTTTTTCTTTTGCAAAATTAGAGTTTAATGTTTTAAGATAATTCAATAACTAATAAGAGTTTTTAATGCCACCCATTGCTCTTAAACTCTAATTCTTAGACAGACAAAGATTATTTAAGGGAAATTTGGTAAGTATCTCTCTGCAGTAGATAGGCTAATTTTTAGTTCACTTGGGGTGGTCTTGGAAATGCACCGCTTGACGGAGGGCTTACATCACCATTGCAACCTTCGTCCATTCAATTCATTTAATAAAGCCAGCATCTCTAGATCGCACATTTGGCATACTTTAATGAATGTGTGTACAGAAAAAAACTTGCTTTTGACAGATTTAGCAATAGAATTTACTGCTTTAATCAGGTTATGAACAGTACACTCGTACTAAAATACCGATCGCTCTATTGCCAATATTTTCCTGAACATTTAATTTATATGAAAAGATTAAATATTTAAAAGGAGCTTACAATAAACAACAACAACCGCCCAACACACGTCTTACATTCTATATCCCTTCATGTGCTTTTAAGCGCAAAGACTAATGGCTATTGAAATGAAGAATAGCATTTCTCTTTTTCAATGGGGAAAAATATATTTTACACAAGCACTCGCTGTTAAAGTTGTTCATTGTCTTTCAGGGCACTTACAACTTAGATAATACGAAGCTTAGAGGCTGTATACATTATTTACGTGTCACTACTAAAACACTTCTAATTATTCACAGAGCTTATTAACGTTAATCTCTATGATCACTTAAAATATTTTTCGGTGTCGTTAATGCGAACACAAGAAAGGTGAACTCTCCCTTGTTGAACTAGCGAGTGTTTAGCTATAAATGAACTTTTCAACGTGTCATAAAGGCCGCTCCAAATGTTAGATGCTTTCAGAGAAGTTATAACCCCCAAGTCTGCTTCCTAAAATTCAGCGAAAAGCTTGTGAGACTATATGAATTATGTCCGCGGATGTACGTAAGTTGCAAGTTTCTTTGGGCCTTTGAAAATTAACTTTGAAGTGGTGAAAGTTTCTTACTCGTCCCTCACTTGTCTATTTGACGTCCGTCCCTTCCACGACTTCTTTATTATGGGAGCACACTATAGGTGAATTAAATTCCTTCCCTATGAGGAGACAGCACAAGAATGTCTATCCATTAGTAAGGATTCGAATCCAAGCTCCCTCCTAGGAATGTTCTTACGCTAAACATTATACGATGTGGGCGACGTAGAAAAATTTAGTAGCGTTTTTTGTTTAACTTGAAATAAACAACATCTTAAAGTTCTTCATATATTTCTTTAACTGTATTCATCTCAAACCCGTGACCTCCTGCCAACTTTTGCTAAAAGAATATAATACAAACAATTTTCATCGTGTTTATTTCTGCATCTGGGTTGAACTGATTACGAGAAAGAATAGTTTAATAAAAAAATTATTTTATAATATAGCATATCCGGATTAAATAATAAATTCCTCCATAGGAATTTATTGCCCTACGCTGCAGGCAAAATTTGATTTAGTAAACATTTTATGTGTTTGCTTTTAACTGAGTAACTTGATTTTGCAAATTTGAAATTTTAATTAATTCAAAACTAAGGTATTTAAAAAAACAAAACTTAACCAATTACTTTATGGTTATCCAACACTACAATATTTTGAATGCTTTTTCACATAGTATTTATTATATCACGATATTAACACTGAACTGATTTCTTTTTATAGCGAGATCTCGTGTTGGAACTATGTTGGAATTACAAAAATTCACCTATATAACACGTCCATTGAATGACTGAATATACTAGGATGCGAAAAATAAGACGGGCATTCTTCCACATAACTTTAATATTAACAACGCTCACTGCATATCAAATCATGAGTAAGCTTGGAATTTTGCTTCAGAAAAGGGGTAGAAATTAAAAACTTAGATGAAATACCACAGATGCTAAATTAAACAGGATGAAAACTTGGGAATGGCTTCATTCTTAACTGATTGTTTGTAAAATGCGTACTTGCGAGGTTGACTACATTTTTAGCGTTCGAACAGAGATATTATCGAAGAAACCCTTTTTCTACGGCCACCTCTCAAAACGACCACTTTTTTCGGATCCATTATCGGCCGCCATAGAGAAGTTTCCCTGTATTTAATTGCTAAGATACTAAGTGAATATCGAACGTCCAAATGATTCATACGTAACATCTTCAATTTTTTAGAAGATATAAAATTACATTTTCACAACTTTATTTTTACACAATTAGCGCTTATTTATTACAGTACCACTAAACCAGATAGAAACGGGATCATACAATCATTTTGGAGACGATAAATACGGATATAGCAGAGAAAAGATTTCAATTATTAATTTCACTAAACAATAATCCTTTACGGAGCTTCTTTTATTAAGCAATACTCCTTTACAATAATCCATTTCTTTTACACAGCAAACAAGTAAAAGCCAGTTTTCAGCGAATTGTTTTACAGTGCTGCAAGTTTTTCACATATTAACATGCATGTTCCGGTAATCCATTCTAAACCCGTTAATTAATTTTTATGCCTAAAAACACTTTTAAACTTATAAAATGATCTGAAGTGTAAATCTGTGGTAAACAGAAAATAAAGAAATTTTCATAAATAATTTTTTAATAATTTTTTTTAATTGCAATTTTTAAAACTAGAACTCGACACGAATAAAACATTTCTACCAACGTTAAAACCAGTTGCTTTGTTTGAATTTTTAGTTCTTGTGTTAAATTTATAGAGGCATATTGATAACTAAATAATATTACTCTATTAAGAAATGAAATTATCATATGAAGGAAAAATAATACTATCCAACTACAGAAAAATCCTACCTTTCCTCAAATGTATCACAATCTAATATATCATTTCAAAATCTATGGTGATATAAAAGTAGTAAGTACTATATTTACTGTGGTATTACGTTGAAATTAAACAGAAATCCAAATAAGATCCTCCAAATTTAATTTATATATATATATATATATATATATATATATATAATATATATATATATAATATATATTATATATTATATATATTATATATTATATATATAATATATAATATTATATATATATATATATATATATATATATATATATATATATATATATATATATATATATATATATATATATATATATATATATATATATATATAATATATATATATATATATATATATATATATATATATATATATATATATATATATATATATATATATATATATATATATATATATATATATATATATATATATATATATATATATATATATATATATATATATATATACACAGTGGAATATCGATCGATCGTTTTCGGATCCATCTTTTTTCCGTATGTGTCGTTCATTTTATCCGGTCCCAACAATCATATTTCTTTGTTATGTTTCCGTATCTATCGTTTTCCCGCGTTTATCGTTCATTTCAATCGGTCCCTTGGAAAACGATAGATCGAGATTCCACTGTATATATAATATAATATATACGCCCAGTTATAGGACAAAAACATGGGGCATATTACAACTCATCTCTTTTCTAAATCCTTAGTCAATGTGTTTTCAAAGATTTTCACAAGCCGCATCAAAGAATTAGTCTTCATCTAAACTAACATTGGAGCTGTTGTTGATCCCTAACAGTACTGCTCCTTGTTCTCTTAATAACACACTAACCCACAAGATCTGTCAAACTTCTGGTAGAAGACGTAATGTTATTGTAGATCATCATCATCATCGTAACTCGTTAACTGCAAGAAAAAGCCCAAAGTATGTCAAAAATTGAAAGGGCGTCCTTTTACGGTAGATTAAGAACGCAAGCTTTTTTGTACGGTTATTTATCGGTTTGGAACACTACGGTTATCATTTGGAACTTGAGTGTGTCTGATTTGAAATTAGAGACTTACTCTCGTTGAATTCGTAGTTCAACCAAGTTGGGCTGTTTCTTAGTTGGTTTATTGTTTACGGAGAGATGTATTCACGAGGGCTAAACACAACCTAACTTGCAATTGAAAGCCGATTGTGAGTGGTTACGAACTCATACCAACAGCAAAACATGAATTTTCAGGGAAGGACAATGCTCTAGCGTTTCGGTCATAGTCTGTCCCTGTAGATTAGGGGTCTTCAACCTTTCACATTCGAGGGCCATACCAATAAATTCGTTAAGTTCCACGAGACACACATCTGTAAAATAAGTAGTATAGGCAGAGGGGAAAATGTATTATTTGCAAACGATTCCTTAGGGATGATTGCTTTATTTGCTTTTTACAGCATGATAATGGATTAATTCCTTCAAAACACATCACTAAATTTTTGTGTTTATGGTGTGTTTTAAAAAGTATTTTGTACTTTTTTGACTATTATTAATTAAAAAATGTTTTTATTTATTATTTTGTTACAAACGATAAAAAATTGGAGTTGAATCAATGTATTTTGTATTTAATATTGCATGAAACAGAATGAACACAAGAGTACAAGACGCACGTGAGGTTCTGGAAAGAAAAGCCTTGTCGTGCTGCTCTTTGTATTTATTTCGTCTTAAGATTCTTAATACAATGACCAGTTTATTATTTTGATAAACCTATATGCCGTGCGCTACTTTGCACTCTTGATCTGTTTTGTCTGAAAGGATTTGCCATTCTAAGGATTTTTTCAAAACTCTATCAAACTTTCGTTTTGCCTGATCGAAATGTTTCGGCGGGCGACTAATATACCGTCAGCGGACCACGTGTTGATGACCCCTACTGTAGATCTTAAGAACCATTGTTCAAGTCCAAGCCATGTGGAAAGGCATTTAAAGTATAAAATTATAAAGCCATAACCAGTGAAGGATAGGTAAAATTGTCAATTAAAGGCAATTTTAAGCTACTTTAATAAGGGTCTTCTGTTACAGTAAACATCTATTAGTAGTAGACTTTCAGTAGACTGAGTACTTCAGCATGTGGTTTTTGAAGTTTACTCTTAGAAAAATCATCATGGGGACGAAATTTCCTATTGCATTTACACTGCAAATAATAGTTATATTAGTTCTTCGTTCACCAGAAGTCATGCTGCCAATATGTTTCTTGCCTTTTGGGGGCTATAACCTTGGTCTATACTGCCCCTATAACCTTGGGGGCTATAACCTTGGTGTGTGCACTGCCGTAATGCCCGTTTCATCCACATTATAGATGGATTCAGGCAAAAACTTATAGTTTGCTAATACCTCCTGATACTTCTCAAAAAAAGTATTAACATTTGTTTTATTGAAATGCGTAGTTCTTGATAAACTTGTGGGTTGGGGCTTTCTTAGTGACAGAACCTTATTTCTTTTGATAAAATCACAGTACCACTGATCACCAGCTTTACCATTTGCATCCCAGGACTTTGCAAAATCAAATAAAAAAATATCCATACTCAAGAGCAAGCTTTTTAACCTGTTGTTTTGACAACCCGCAATGCATATTGCATGCAACGACATGGTACTGAACAAGGACACTTTAATAATCGTTAGAAGATACCATCCAAACAGCACATCGGTTAGAATATGCACAATTTAATTCTGTATTTTCAGCATTAGTCTTCCTACAAAAGTCAATGTGTCTTTGCAGTGTTGTTCTGCTTACTCCAAACTGTCGTGCTGCAATCTGAACTGGAACTTCATCCACAAAAACTGCTTATGCAACTGCAGTTACATTATATGCATTAAGCTTTGATCTCTTTATTCCATCAGGATGTCTAGGCATCTAAAGAAATAATTACGAATTTATAATTACCCTACTGGTAAATTAGGAATTTGTGGTATGAAAATATGATAAAGGAAAATTTAATTAAAATATCGTATAAAGCTTATTTAGAATTATACTTTTGCTTTTATAAATATATTTTTTAATAGATTCTCATGTTTATATAAACAAACTAATAATCCTGAATAATAATAATAATAGTAACAAACATATTTTTTGTAAGTCAAGCACATTGAGAGTTCCAGAGCAAAATGTATAGTACCCCTTCTATTTAAATAACATTCAATACAAAAAAGCTTAACTAAATCAAAATTGTTCAGATTTTTCCTCCATTTATTATGAAAACTTTTTCAATAAAATAACAACATACAGGATATGATTACAGTTGCACCTAGGGCCATGGACCTAGGTACAAGACTAGGTCATTTCATACAAAATATATTCTATTGAAAAACCCACATGGAGAGGGGACTTATTTAATACCTCATTTAGTACTTAATGTTACAAACAAAATTATGTACTAGAATTCAAAGAAAAGTATTTGACTTACCTTTGTACAACAATAAAATTGATGAGCTGCAAAATTTTACTTCAGATCATGCAAAAACGTTTTTTCACTTATAACTTGCCACAGACTTCTCCTCCAAGATTTCTAATTGGCTGCTAAAATAACAATTACTGTTGCCACTCACCCACCTAAGTTATAAAACCTAGAACTAAATATTCAAATAAATTGGGGTGGCCCTAGGTACACAGGTCTCCCCTACTAAGGAGAAGTTTCAACATTTTAAACCTTTTTTTCAATATAATGACACATTTATTAGAGTAGGGGCTTGTTGAAGGGCAATCTCTCTCCTTTGACGAGGCCTAACCGCCCTTTGGTCTGTTTCTTTTCGTTGTAGGATTGGATTACACGGTTGACAAATCAAGATACAATCTTTAGCCCCAAAATTATTTATAAGACATATATTTCTACTGGGACACACCACACATTACTATATACACATATCTATTACAAATTTTCATTGAACAGTAAAATCACGTGCAAGCCACTTTCAACGTGGCGATCCCTCGTACCCCTACCTTTTACCTTTGAAAGCTGGAGAGAGATTGCCCTGAAGCAGTCTTTTTATCATTCCCGGTCAAACGGGTTCCTCCCCCCCCCTGGTCCGACCACCCCCAAGCAGGCAGTTCAAGTCAGCTAGTCATCGGGGGAGAAATAGGAGAGGGGAAGAATAGGAGTCCATTCCTGCCTGGGCTAGTTAAATCTTACCACCAGCTTAGGATGACAGTAAACACGGGGCACTAGAATGAAAATGGCTACGTTTTGAAACGATAATTAGGTAGAAAAGCTTCATGACGCTTGATCTAATGATTATTGACATGATAATAGTCAATTTTCGTGCCTGTGTACATGCCTACTGTGAGTGATGGCATGCGCTCTTGGCAATGAGTCAAATTCCTCTCAAATTATTTATCATTGCAATAACAAAAAAAAACAGGAATTTTTTTTTGCCTTCTAAACTCCTAAATAAATCAAGTTAAAAGACAGACTGGCAACGTCAAAAATCAGGAGGATTTTTTTAAATTCAATTTTTCCCAAGTGCAGTTCAATCCCCCAGTCCAGAGGTTTGATGGAATGTTGCCTTATCTTGACGGCCGTACACAAAATGACATAGCGATTCTTCAGTCCCCATGTTACGGGTCAGAAATTTTCATAAAAAATACTTTTTTCATATCCCTTTGAGAGAAGCATACTTTTCAATTAAATTTATGCATCTTGAAGAAGAAATGTGAACAAAGACTGCGTAGTTTTTTAAAATATTGTTGTTTTAAGCAATTAATTTTTTACACAGAATGTCTGTCCTCAGAATTTTTTTTAGAAAAAGTTTTTCAAAAAAAGAGTTTAGAATAATTACAAGATAAAAAGAACTTTTTATATACCATGTTTTTAAACTTTCTGTTGAATCATATAAACTTGACAATTCTGTGTTAATAAATACTTTTTTAAAATTTTTTTGATGAATTATCCCATCAACTTGAAAGAAAATGAAGTTAATTGGAACTTAACTTGCGTTTAAATTTTCGCTCCCGTCCCGGCCAATAGATGGCTGCACCAGTCTACAAAACAAAATTAACTGAAAATAACTGAAAATGAATTTAATTCTGCTTAAAGATGACTAAAAGTAGTAAAATAATGCATTGTCATCGTGTTCTGAGCTATTCTAAAAGTTTCAAATGTCTAGCTAGTCGAGAAGTTAGTTAAAAATCGATTGCAAGATTTGTACCGGACAAACACACAAACAAACAAGAAAGCGAGTAATAAAAACATGGTAAAAAATATGCATTACATTTAAAGATATAATTTTAGATGAATAGAACAATTTTAAAATAGGCATTTGCCATTGTATAATTCAAAAAATACGGAGATTGCAAGGTCAACTGATTCTACACCTTCTAATGCTTTTTTAAAATGAACAAGGCTGTCAAATCTTCCTCTATTCAACACACTTTTCTATGAAAGCTGATCATTCTCAACCATACTGTTCCTTTAATAAAAAGGTAGACTGGGAGAAAATCGTTTAAATAATTTGACAATAAAAAAATAACTCTCTTCGTTTCATTTCTGCAATAATTCTCTCCATTTCTAGAACAAGAATGCTAAACTCAAAATAACTAAAACGTCAACAAAATCCAAATCGCTCCATTATTTTTAATTAAACGTTATTCCGTTCGTTTTCATTAAGCTTCATCAAGCAGAAATCTATTTTCAATGAACTGAAAGCGTGGTATTATGACAAAACGTCGTTGTTGTTTTTTCGCTATGGCGATATGAAAATGTCACTACAGGTCTATCAAATGTTCAAGACAATGAAAAAAAAGGCAATCAAAAATAAACCACTGGTTTGATGTTAATAAAACATAATGTGTATTAAATAACATTAATCCCCACGATTTTTCCTTATAAACGACCGACAAAATTAATAACGCTTATGGAACACGATGATGGTGTTTGAAGATATGAATTAATATGAATGAATATTGCGTTAGTTCTTTGTTTATCAACCGCTAGAAAATTGTTAAGTCCAGTGTATAATGTAACGTCAGGAAGTTAATCAATTTTTTCCCGAAGGTGAACGCATTTACTTTTAGCAAGACTAGAACCATTTTAAAAATTTCTGCTATAAACACAGCACGGAGTGCATCTAAAACATGGATTCTTTCTCTTAACCATTTCTTTGCAGAGTGGGATAGCATGTATCCCAAGAATTCAGGCCCAAGAATGAATGAATGAATGAATGAATGAATGTATATATATATATATATATACACACACACATATATATATATGTGTGTGTGTGTGTGTGTGTATAATCCCCTTAATAGCTGTTCTTACAAAGGGAGTATGAAATTCTAAAGGGAATCGAAAAAAATGGAAAATCGTAATGTAAAGGTTAATTGTGGTCCACAATTTGATAATCATATTTTGCAATTTTACTCAGTTGCATCTTCGTTAATTTATAACGCATTGAATGAATGTATTCGTAAGATGAGCAGCAGCGTTGGCAAATACACACACACACACATATAGGGTGCGGCAGAATGGACTCCCACATTTCAAGGGGTAATGAAGAACGAACAAAACCATTTACAAAAAAAAAGCTTTGTTTTCGAAAATACTTATAATCTAGTTTTTTTTTTCCACTGCGTTTTGAAAATGACATCACTCGGGTGTCGCCCGTTATTTGCGATGCACTGCCTAATGTGTTCTCTAAAGTTTTCCATCACTTTGTTAGTCATATCTGGGGGAATGGCGGCAACGTCGTCACGAAAAACGAAGTCACGGACTCGTTGCCCATTTTTGAGTTTCCTAATGTTCCGAGGACGACCACTTAGTTTCCTTGGTATGCAGAACCGTTTACGTTTGAAACCCATCGCAGGATTCTTTTTCCAACCAGGAACGGCATGAGTTGCATAATAGTCTTTTGGTTAGACCTGCATCCTATTCAGAAAGTTACCCCTTCAGGTAACTGATTCGGTCAGGCCTTCTGATGAAGACATCTGTCGGTTGCATCGTTGTATGGTTTAGTTCTTATACTGCTACAGAGTCTTGCATTTATGGTGCGTTTAGTTCTAAGTGTAGGATTTCAGTTTATTTCGTTTGACAGTCATTGCATTCTTCCTGTTATTTAATATCTTTCTCTGTTGAATTATTTACATTTTACCAGTTTTTAACAAGGTCATTAATAACTGATGAAACTCCTGTAGTATGTGGGACATCGGAAGAGTGCGGTTCTTCCGAATTTCTCTGGACAGCACCCGTCTGCCTCTATCTCCCAGTTTCGTGGGTCTGTCGACTCGGGGCATATTCCAACAATCACCGCTCACCTTCCACTTCTGAATTACATAGGCTACTGTCGATTTTGGGTAATTCAGCTCGTTAGATATGTCCCTTAAGGATCGGCCATTTCTGTGATACCCGACGATTACACCTTTCTCGAAAACAGATAACTCTGCACTTCGTGGCATCTTGCATGCGACTAATGTCAATGTTGTTTCCTACATGAAATTTAACGGCGGAGGGCGTGACGTATACCAGAACCGCAGATATCGTCATTTGCATGGGTGTCCAAATACTTATTGGTAGATAGTGTGTGTATGCATATAGTATTATATATATATATATATATATATATATATATATATATATATATATATAAATTTACAACTTGCAGGGAACACAAATATCGAATTTTAAAAAAATACCGAAAATGGTTTTAAATTATAAAACATTTCCTGGATCAATATAATTTAGAATAATTCAGTGCAACACTAGCCACGTGTTCAAACATAGTTGTCTCCTTAGTGTGGTTCTACTAGTTAATCTATGAAGTGGAGGGTTGGTGAAGTTTCAGATTCAATATGCCCTATCAGCTTGTCGTTAGAGTTACAGTTACTGAAAATAATTCCTAGGATCGGATTGTTTAAAGATTAAGCAATAAATCTTTCTAGTTAATTTCTGGTTAAGAACAGCAAACTCACGTAGTGGAAAGAAACTATATTTCAGATAAAAAAGCTCCACCTAGGAGTAACTAGGGTCTAATACTGAGTCATATTTAGTCTTCACTTAATTTCTAATATCTACTCCTCTCCGTATTGATGGACAAATATTAAAGCCCGAATTGCATTGACGTGATCTTTTCTCCGTCCACGAAAATAATTGTGACGAAAATAATTGTGACTCCGTCAAGACATTTATTTCGCCATGGTTGTTTTATTTCCACAATCTCGGTGACAACATTTATTCAGATATGTGGGAACTTGCAAATATGTAATTTTCTCAAATTGCGTGTTCGTCAACCAGCGAGCATCACGAAATGTACTGATTAGTTGCTAGTTTCATCGCGTAGTCCCAGATTCTAGAATTTAATTAAATATGCTGCATTCAAAATGAAAGCTTGGTTTCATTTAAATACAAGTACAGGGATATTTTACGAGTAATAATATAGGTTGTAGAAGCATTTAAGCAAGTTGAATATCCATTAATTTGAGAACTGTTTAGATTTCAGATTTAACACATACTCGTATCAGTTTAAAATCGTTAAAAAGGTCAGTTTTTCAAGAACTTGTGGAGGACTTAATAATTTTCCCTAAAGAATGAAAATTTATTTAATTTGTTTTCTAACAAAGAAATTATGAGTTGGATATATGATAAGTTATGATACTGAATAGTCTGAGTACTCATTTCTGTAGTGACTGGTTCAATACTTCGTTATAATAAACCTCCCCTCAATTCCTAGTGCTCGCTCCACGCCATATTGAAGGGCAAATATTGAAAATTGAAATGTATAGTCGAGTCTTCTCCGTCTGCGAAAATAATTGTGACGTAACCAAAATATTTGTTTCGATACACTTATGTTTGCATTTCGTGCGACAACATTTATTCAGACGCATGAGAACTTGCAAATATGTAATTTTCTCAAATTGAGTGTTCGTCTACCAGAAGGAATCACAAAATGTACTGATCAGTTATTATCTTCATCGTAGAGTCCCAGATTCTAGATTTGAATTGGAATATACCGCATTCAGTATGGAAGCTTTGTTTCATCTAAACATAAATACATGGATATTTCACGCGTTATAATATAGGTTGCAGGAAAAATCAAGGAAAGTTAAATATCCATGATGCACATAGATGTTTATCTTGGTTCTGCCATTTTGATTTTGCATTCTTCTATGCACTCACACACATGCATACATATATAATGTAAAAAACAAAAAAGTGTTATCTGTGCTAAAGTGTTCAACAAGCAGTCACAAAGATTAGCAGTATACTAATCGAATTACATAAGTGCTTAATTGACCAAAAAGTACTAACGCTATTTTTCGCCATTTCTTACTCTATGTCATTAGCGGATTCAGAATAAAGGCAAATGCACAGTGTTTCTCTGTTATTAGTAATCTTATTTAAACAGATAGCCTAGTAATATTTCAAAGCGTACATAGTATGATTTTTTTTATTTGCATTTGATTCCATTCTGTAGCACCACAGTTTCCGTAAGATTTTATCACCTAAAAACATTAACGTGGAACATGTTTCTGCATGGGTTTTCTTATCAAAATGATTTCGGGAGGAAAAGGCGTCTCGCTAGGAATCGCGGTCTACCAAAAGCTGGGGGGGAGTTATGAAAAAAGAGGATTGTTTGTTGCTTTCTTCTACTCCGCACATCATCGTGGAGTGTGATTAAAAACTATTTGTTGAAACAGGATAGATATATGTCTAAAGAATAAGGTGACATTTGCACGGTCGAAAGTACCATGAGTGGAAAGGGGCATGAACTGTTACAGTTTATGTTTCAACAAATAGCAACATATCAGACATCATATGACATATATATCAGACGTTTCTCTGTGACGAGTTCTGCCTAAGTATACACCACAGGCATCTAAAGTGTTTGAAGAATGACGAGAAAAAAACAATATGGGTATATCCCATGCACGTCAATTCTAGCTGTAAGACTGAAGTGACCAGCGATTTACTGTTTCCGATATAAATTTGTACTCCTTAAAAAAGTCGTCCTGTCCATGGTATTTTACAAATATATGAAATATTTCATAAAAAACATCGGATTAATTATCGACCTGGAATTCCTGTATGCTTATTCCCTGACTGTATATATGTGAAACCAAAAAGTATTTTTCATTACCTAACTTCATTCGGTGGCACAGTTGGCAAGAACAGTGGGCCAGTGATCTGAACGTCCCTGGTTCGATGCTCATCGCTGCAAATCCACCGCTGTGTTGTTCACTAATGGTGGCCGGGGCACGTTAAATAGGTCATGGCTGCAATGTCCTCCAAGTTCTCAAATTTACCGCTAGAGGTGCGTGGTCAAGTGTTCCGGTCTCGTCATTTGACTCGGTTCAAAATTACAGGACCGGTCATTTAGCTAAGTCAGACTCCGACGCTTGTGGTGCTAATTCAAAACAGAAGCCGCCCCTTTCAGCCCAATTACCTGTTAGGACCTGGTGAATGGAAACTCTAACCAGGAGGCATTAGCAGCAACAACAACAACATTTGACCGATAATTGCGAATTTTACCAACCCCTTTTAAATGTTTTGTTATTATTACCATGTTTTTATTAACTTGCTTTCTTGTTTGTTTGTGTGTTTGTCCCTTACAAATCTTGCAATCGATTTTTAACTTACTTCCCGACTAGCTAGACATTTGAAACTTTTAGAATAGCAAAACGCGATGACAATGCATTTTTTAATACTTTTAGCCATCTTTAAGCAGAATTAAATTAATTTTCAGTTATTTTCAGTCAATTTTGTTTTGCAGACTGGCGCAGCCATCTATCGGCCGGAACGGGAGCGAAAAGTTAAATGCAAGTTAACTTCCAATTAACTTCATTTTCTTTCAAGTTGACGGGATAATTCCTCAAAAAAAAATTTTAAAAGTATTTATTAATACATAGAATTGTCTGATTCAACAGAAAATTTAGAAACATGGTATATAAAAAGTTCTTTTTATCTTGCAATTATATTTATATTTACTCTCAGGCGAGCTCTGATCTAAAAATGACCCGAGAGAAAATAGCAGTTTTAGACTAAATGTAAAGCAACACGTAACTTCGAAATTTGCTAAACTAATGACAAATCTAACCACAAGGAGGTGTCCATTTCAAGAATTTAGTGTATGAAGTGATGTATCATTGCGTTATTACATTTACCCTCTTCAAGGAGACACGTGAGAAGCGAACGCCCTCTTCGTCCCTGTCATCGTAATGGCTAAATAAATGTGTTTTTATGCGTATATGAAAATGTGTAATTATAATGGCAGCTTGACCTCTTCAGCCCTACGACTGCGATTTTACGATGTTTCTCAATTTTAATAATATTTTAACTGTAACAGAAATGTATAATATATACATACAATATTTCAAATGTATTCGTGTTTGTCCTTTATCTGCTCTAGAGGCAAATTTAAGTGTCTTTTATGAATGTGATTTCAATTGACTTCAAGGGTCTCGCAGTAGAGAAAACGAAAATTTTTATTTCAATAAAGTGTTGAACTAAGCTCTGTTCATCTATCTTTCGAAATCCTTAAAAATTGTGTCTTAAGAAAGTTTCTATTTCAATTTCTATAAAATTTAGCATATTTTTAGGAAATGCAATTTCTCTGTCTTCCTTTATAAAGACTATATCATACATATTTCTTTATAAAGAATATATTTGTTTCAACTAACCTCACACTTGCATTTATTTACTGTTATATGATATTAAGGGCATGCGCATGTCCAGAAAAATAAATTATTTAAATTAATAAGTTTTACCCTTACTAATCATCAAACTGTACTTCATAAAATTCACATTATAGACAGGCAGCTAGATTTTGCCATGACTAAAATGATTCTAAAAATTAGATTTTATTTCAATTATTTGTAATAACATCCTATTTTATTTGTTTTTGGATACATTTAGGTTGCCAACTACAAGATAAACTGTACATTATTTCCAAGATATTTACAATAAGTAACTGGAATTTACTACAAGTAGATGAATATCGTGGCCTAATTCGGAACATCTGAGGAAATCCCACACATGAATGTGAAAGAGAATAGATTAATTGTTGTGTATTTGTCAAATTTATTTATGGAATATCTTTCAATACATAAGTAAAATAAGTAAAATCCCAAGTATTAGAAAAGTTTTGTAATGAGTACAAATCTATTTTCGGTTGTGAATTAAAACAAACACAAGAAAATTGTGTAGTAGAAAATATATACACTCAAACCTGTTTTGTGTGGTGGATACGGACCACATAAAAAAGGTATAAAAAATTTGCACAAAAAAATCGCTTAAAATAACTTTAAATTCCCATTTAGTTAATTTTTTACTTTTTATTACTTTTCATTCATATAATGTACTTTCATGGACATTTTTTAACATCGCACAAAAGCAGACTTGAGTGTACAACTTAAGCAAATTGTGGTGGTGGTGCAGATTTAAATAAAGTACACTTAACGAACCCATGACTCGATCCTCAAGAAATGTAAGTGGTATATTTATTTAAATAAGAAACATAGCATAAAGACAAGGCCTGTATTAGATTTTATTAGTGAATTAGTCACTTTGACCAGATGCACAGAATTGTACATTAGATGCATCTTGCGTTAATTAACACGACGACTGTAATCCATGTCCCTTGATTCACCAACCTAAACGAGCAATTGATGCTGTTAATATAGTAACGTTTCATTTAGGTGGAATGCTTATTATATAACAGGAATAACTCTCCTTCAAGTTATTTAGGGGGATATTTTTGGATAACATATTGAAGAGATCCAAAAATACGTTTATAAATATCCTATTATCAATCAATGTATTTTAAGTGTATGTGGTAGATTTATAAGAATTTTGTAAATAACCCAAGTATAAAAAATATGGAAAGACTGAAATATTCAACTCAAATACCATCAAATATCATTAAAAACGAAAGTTCAACTGAATAAGTTGCAGCTGAACTATTTTTATGTTCGTTTAATTAAAGACTTAAACAATCATGCTTATAGTAATTTTGATGTTTTCAAGTAAATATTCAAATAATAGTTCAGTCGGTACTAAATTTTGTTCCAACCTCTAAAACAGCGCTCATGTTTTCCCCAATTATAGTTTCTCTTTGTTTTGTTACTACCATATTTTTAGAATGTTGCATTGTTTGGAATTAAACATCATTACACTGAATTTATTGCAAATTTCACGGGTTGTGTACAACGCCCTGACTTGACATTCTTCAACAGTGGAAGAGTTGATCTACCAATAAACATTAAGCTCGTGAAACCAATGCCTTAATTTTTACACGTCCCAAAATGCAAATTGTTGCTGGCCCTTTGGTTTTTCTGTAATTTCCGATACGATTACCCTTTGGTTTGGTTTAGAGCGCTACGGTCAACTTTTTGGCTACACGAGGAGTAATTAGACCGAGACCTACAGTTTAAAGCCGATTCCGAACGGCTGCAAACATCCATGCCAACAGTGGGACTCGAACCCACAGCACCTGAACCGAATGCCAGCGCCCTAGTCATTCGGCCATCAACTGGCAAAATTACTCTTTGTTTCATTCGTGTTTCAACATGGCTCGCTCTAGTCTATATATCGAAACATCACTTTTCTTTGAATTTCGTAGCTGCTTATCAACCTGTATCAATAGTCTTAAACATCATCGGCAGTTTCTAGGTATGTTTCTTTAACGAAATCTTCGCGTCTTTTATTCGAAATCCTTACCTGCCAGAATGGAGTTCTAATCTTTTCTTACAAACTTAACGCGTCCCACCCAAAGTAAATGAAGGTTGGTTGATTAAGAGTGATACAGTCATTTTTAGCCCACGAGGGCTAATTTGACCGGGACCTACTGCTTAAAGTCAATACCGAACAACTCTAAACATCCATGCCAATAAGGGGACTCGAACTAGAGACTCAGGTACCGAATGCACCGCCCTAGCCATTCAGCCATTCGGCCATTGCCTGGTTCAAAGCAAATAAAGGACACTTCACCCCATGATAAGTCTTTTGTATTGGAGCAACTACTACACACTTATACCTCTAAATTTTTAAACCACTTCACAAAGTTCGCAATAATTGTGTACTTAAGCTTTGTACATTGGAGGCGCACATCAGTAGATAAGGCAGTCTCGTTTCCCCTGATAGCGGGTGAAAAGAGAAACCGATCCACCAACCTCGTACGTTACCCTGTTTCCATGCATTTAAAAAGCATGTGCCGTGTTTGTTTACTTTGTCCACGCCAAGGAATTCCTATTGATTTTCTTTTCAGATCGTCTGAAAAATTGTCAAAATGCCAAAATTTTTTTATTTCCGAGAGAATTCAGATTTATACGATTTAAAGAATAGTTATCAATTTGTTGAATAATATTTTACTACATAAATTCTCCCCCAGGTCACTCAAAAAAAGCACATTCACAAACAGCTAGATCAGTCAAATGTTGTGGACCTAGAATGGGGGAGGGGGCTTCACCCTGTAAAACAATTTGAATTTGTCTTCACTACAGATGTATTCCTGGGTATATATTCAATACCATAAATGGTTGTTTTTTAGATAATTTGTTACATATCATATACTACAGAATTAGTTTGCTTTTCCTATATAGAAATTCATATTGAATATTCATACTATAGTAGTAATCCACTAGTTCAATTAAAAAAATAACCTTCAACCAGGAGATTTGATGCTAGAAAATTTCAGAACTAATCCATTCCACAAAAATTACTGAAAATTTTTCGGTATAAAAGCAAGAAACTGTATTTGCTTATGTACTGAAGTCAGCCATAGGCTGCTAATTGTCACAGGGGGTTGAGGTCTCCCATGGTTTTGTTATTGTAGCTATGTCATACTTAATATCTTGACAGAAGGCCTCCCTTTCTAAAATGAGCGGAACCAAAGAGGAAGTATCAAAGTATTAGCCTATTTCAAAGTCTTTCCGAAAGATTTTGCAATTGCACAGTACGAATTCTAGAAACTGCTTATGAGATTGAATCAAAACAGAGATGGAGCTTCGAACATATATTGCATCGTTGTTTTAAATTTCGTCAGAAAAATTAAAATCTCTAAAACAATTGCACAAAGGAAGTATTTTGGTGGAAACATTTTCAGGCTGTTGTATTTACACAATAATTAAAAAACTAAAGCCCCAAAAGCATTTTAAATATTGAAATAGGATATATTGCTACATTTATTCAATATCTTACCCTAGCAATTTCAAAATATCAAGGCCTGACTCTTAAAAATAGTCATGCTTGATATATATTAGTGTTAACTATTTTTTATCAAAAGCTGTTCGATTAATGCTGTTTCTCAGTCCCCCTTGAGCTTTTGGGTTCTTAAACCTTGGTTAAGTACCAAAATTTAATTTTCAAGTACGTTGAATATCCAGTTGTTGTTTTGGTGCTTTTTTTGCAAAGAGCAATACTTGAAATATAAATAATACTTGAAATTTTACAGGTCATTTTTTTTTATCTCATAAATATTTTTTACAATATTTTAGTCCTCCTTAATCCAGTTTTTAATCTTTTCAAGATACCTTTTAAAATGTCAACTCCTTAAATATTCTTGTAAGACATCCAACAGCAAGGTAAAAATTTACAGTAAAGTTATTGAAATTCATGATTCTCCAGAGCATTTCACGAACTCAAAACAGCAATTGGAAACGATTCAAAAGCTTTTCATCTGCGGATCTCCGAGCAATTATCTGTCAGACTCCATAGGGATCTCCGACTTTAACTCCGAAACCTTTGCTATATTTAGTGCACTAATTACTCTAAGTCTACATTTCTGAATTAAAAATTACATAACATTAAGTAACATAGTTTATTAAGAAATTAGCGTGTTACCATTTTGTTCCGCTGAAAATGCATCCTTGGAAGTTAGGGGTGCATGACAAACCCTCTCTCGAAATTATGAAATTTTAGGATTATTCTAAGGATCCAAAACCTTAGCTCTTAATGCCATTAACTGTATTTAATTAACACAAGAAGTAAAACATTTCACTGTGCTACAACACAGAGTAACATGCACTCAGGGAGAGACAGAAGCAATACAATGATGCAATTGCAGATGATGTTGCAATGTATGCACAGTATTTAAACAGCAGAAAAAAATTTCATACACACAATCATATACTTTACAGCCCTACTTGCTTATCTATATATATAAAACAGTTCCGTAACTGACTCATTCACTGACTGACATACAACGCACAGACCAAACCTCTGGACCTAATGGGCTGAAATTTTGCATGGGGATTCTTCTTATAGTGTTAGGGTGCACTAAGAAAGATTTTTGAAAAATTCTTCTTAGATTTTTTTTTAATTAAATTTTTAATCTGTTTTAGTAACTTTTTTTAAGTTTGCATTTTAAATAATAAATTGAGCGTTATAAAATTTATACCACGAGAAAGATCATAAAAATTCCTTTAAAATGAGATGTTTTTCGAATCTTTACCTCCATTTTCTGATTTTTGGTGAATTTTTAAAGATTAATTTTTAGAATTTAATTTATTAAATGCTGATCACGTGATTTCTTTTTCTGGTACTTTAAAAAATTTATCGTCATGGGCATAGCAACTAAATAGACAAAAAAAAAATTCTTGCTAATGCGGCAGGCGATTGGACATTATTTTGTCTATAAAAATATCACTTACGATTTTTTTATAAATATATATATTTTTTTTGTACATCAATTGTATATATTGATCGTCGTATATATATATATATATATATATATATATATATATATATATATATTGGCATTAATTGCATACATTGACAGTTGTATTTAATTTGAATGTACTCCGTAGCGAAGTGCGGGTTTTCAGTTAGTATATTATAAATTTTAATATAACAGGAGGTCGAAAGATTTAAAAAAACAATCCCTATTTTCTCATTGATGGTAAATTTTCAATAATCAGTTATAAAGGTGCAATTATGCCGTAAAAGTTTAACAGGCAAAAGTTGACTTTCGATTGAACATATACGTTTACGAACATATATGGTACTAACATATCTGTCTGAAAAATAAAACAGATAATTCATTTCCTTTAGCAGATTTATGCATAAATATGTCTAGTCTGGCAGCTATAACATTTATCCCTACCTTATCATTTTACATAAAATGTCTGTCTACTGGTTGAGATAATCCCAAATAATTAATTCCATTAACATCTGTTCTTAGTACTTAAAGCCGTGGGAGAAATCTAGCAACAGACAGCCTATGATGCATAATATTTGGAAAGATTACTAAGTTAAGAGAAACGCAAACATTAAATAGAGTAATTAAGATTTAAATATTACTACAACAACTGTAAGATGACCGTTCAGGATTTAACATAAAAGCTATTCATACAGTTTTTAATTTTATATAGATTCTAATCCTTTGGAAAACACTCTTAATTTTGTATCTCTCAGTTCTAGGGAGAATTTTCGTTACACGTTAGTGAACTTTAAAACAATTTATCTGTTTGTTTATTTTTAAGATCAATGAATAAAAACCAGCGTGTCTGTTTTTCTGCATGTTCTGCTTTTGACTTTAGAAAGATATTTAAAATGCTTATATGCGAAGGTGATTATGAAAGTGGTCCAAGTCATATATTTTTCGTTTCGGGATATTTGAAGGTTTGGCATGAACTGAATTATGTTTAATGACGCAACAGCCAACTCAATCTAACGGTTCAATTTTTACAGTTTTGCAAAGATTACTTCAGATTACGGTAATATTAAATACAGCCAAACCTGTTTTTGTGCGGTCTTTTTTGTGTGATTTATGCAGGGATTCAGTTTTGCAGCAAATGGGAAAAGCATTTTCTTAAAATTGATAACAAATCCGAAAGAAGTTTGAAATTCCAAAAAGAGCTTCGATCGTGTATATCTGGCTATCGCAACGTTTACATGCAGCTGATCAAACGACCGTTGTCACAAAAACTTATCACCGACTACATGGTAACAAAAAATAAATCAACTCTAATATCTTCAAGTGACGAAAGCGATTACGAACTAGTTAATCACAAGAATATGCGCGTTTTGGACTACGATGAGTAGTATCGAATTATGTACATTTTGAAATTTTCTCCATGTTTAAAATGAGAAATTAAATTTTTTTTTAAATGCTTCCACGAGTAATTTAATTATTTATTTTGCTTGGAAAGCAATTTCTTGCTATTTCGTAAAGCTTTGACGTATTTTCTAAGTGAGACTATTTTATGCGGTCCCTCTCCGCCGTAAAAAATATATTTCTTTATGTTGTGAAAAATTATTTGTTATAGCTATTTATGAAGTTTTTTTTTTTTTTTTTGGGGGGGGGGGGGGATTTTTTTTTGTGCGGTCCCTATTTACCGCACGAAAACAGGTTTGACTGTAGTGTAATATTAAAAAACTGATAAACTTATTTTTTTAGATTCTTGACTTTAGCCTCTTTCATATCACCGGCACATAAACTAAAAAAGTGTGTCATAATTGCGTCAAAAATGAAAATATTTATATCCAGTGCAAACGGCCTATTTTGAAAATACTTATAATTGCGGAAGCTAATAATGTAAATTAATAAAAGCAATTTGATAAGAACGTAGTGCTGTTCATATCAACAATATTGAGAGGTTATGCTGTATGAAATAAAGCTTTGAAGTAAATGCTAGTTATTTAAAATTGCGAAATGACCAAAACTTCAATTCGGAGTAAAGAAACCAGTTTAAACGCTTAGCTGCTTACAAACACATGCGAATTGAACAAATCAATAAGTAACCGTGATTAAGCTTTGCAACAATTATCTTACCCTTGCAGAATTTCACCCTTTCACTATTTTCTTGTAGATCATACGCAAGATCAGAACAGAAATACAGAAGTATTATGTTAATTGTCTTTACAGTCTAAAGTATTTTACAGTTTAGACTCTAAACTGTAATCAATAAACACATCAATACGTAACTCTTGAAGTAAAAACATCAATATGTAACTCTAAATTTTAGATTTACATATTGCTGTAACATTGAAAGTTCGATCGTGATCACTCTTATAGGTTCGTCGTTTAGCATGCCAATCAGGGGGATTTTGTGATCCGGGATGACTCTCCCAATGTTATAACAATATGCAATTCTTGTTTGAGACGTTTGTGGTAACAATTAAGTCGACATCTTTTTTGCAGTATAAAATTTAGCGGCAAATATTTATACTTGATGGTCCACTATCTAATTAATAACTTCCAGCTAACACAATTACCGATACTTCTTAAACATAAACTTTGCCATAGACAATTAATGGACTGATCAGCCGAATACTGTTCTGTTTTTGTTTTTCAATTTAGGGTTCTTTATTTTTAATCAAAGGAAATATATCTAAATTGAACATGTGTAATGAAGTTTTTTAAAGTAAAGTATCCTATTCTACATCTCTTTAATGTCATGAATTCTTACATGTCATGCATCCTTACGTATCCAAAAAGAGATGGCCATGCAACAAGAAGGAAGCAAATGTGAGATAAACTTTAGCAACCTATGTGATGAAGAAATTTGTTTTTCGGAGAGCATAAGGTTATGGGTAATAATAGTATAAGGCTGTAAACAAACAACATGCACATGCTTAAAGGTCAGAATCCTTTTGCATGAAAGACTGATTTCGAGTATGCTTTTCGAAACAACGTCTAGAAAACAAGTTAAAGGATTATTCGTTTCGTTAGTTTTTTTTTTAAGTTCAAAACATAAAATTATGTTATACTATCAATCAACTATTTTCAAACTTAGGGGTTTCTTACCATCATAAAGATTCAGTATGCTAGATATTTCAGATAAAGGAAGAAAAATACATGAATATAATCTAAAATTGGTTCCCTACTGTCCAGATAGAATGCAAGTTATTTTTTCTGAACGGCAGAATCAAGCCTCCTGAACAGTAGCTGTAAATAAATCAGCTTCTTCTTCGATAAATTTACACAGTCAGAGTTTAAAATTCCGAAGTTTCATTTGTAAACTTCAAATTATTAGGATGAAACATTTATTGACTACTTCGGAAAGCAGTTCCGAGCAAGTTCCACAAAAAAAGACCGAGTTTACATTAACTACACGACATTGCGACATTATTTCAGAAAACCAAAGAACTTACTGCCTTAAATCTTATTCATATATTATTAGAACACACACAAAAAGTTCCCAAATACAAAAAACAAAACTTTACAGAAATAATAAAGAGTAAAGGAACAGTCGCTATGGGAGGAACCATCTTGTAAAACTGCAAAATTCTAACGTTTACAATATTCAAATCCTTAACAGAAGCCGCTTCGGAATGTCAGTAAACAATGCCTAATAAAAATATTATAAGTTTTTTAATATTCTATGATTCTTGTTTATGAGGGCCTAAGGGCTTGATCACATAGAATCCGTCAGCGTTTCTCGTATTGATGTATTTTAAACCAATCACAGGCCTTAACAATTTCGTAGCTAATCGTTTGGAGGTTTGTAATTAGTTAAATATATTTCAATACGAGTAATGCTGACATTGACGGATTCTATGTGAACAGTCTCTTACTCTCGGTTCATGAGAAAGTTTTATAAATCAACATCATCATGACTTAAAAAGATAATAGTTACCAATGATCGTTGTTTTAAATAATAAACTACGTCATAATGACGTCCTTTTCGCATGGAAAAATATTCCTATGATTTAAAACTGAGGTACTGAAATTTTACTCTCTACTTATACCGCTAAAATGAGTTTTCTACTTGCAGGATTATACACTTTTTTCACTGAATACAACATTAAAAATTAGAATGTATCTAAAATTACTCGCTACTTCGATCATTATCACTCTGATGATTTATCGTTTTAAATAATCAATTCAGAATGACTGTGGTCGGAAGTTGTGGAACGAATATTGCACCAGCATGCAGTGCTAATAAATTATAAGATGAAAGTGTCATCTTTCTAATATGTCATTTAGACGTCTGATATCATGACGGTCAACAGCTCTCGTTTATATCAATACCATAAACCAGACTTCTCGCATAGCCAAATTTTCTAAAGATCAAGGCCCCAGAAGTATAGCAAATCTATTTTGAAGTTAATATCTGGCCATTTAGCTTCCATATTTCATAAGCTAAACTAAAATCATTAATTATATCCTAATTTCCGCTAAAAGTTGTTTTACAACGTTTCATTTCTTCTGGTGTAGTATCTCTTTATATTTTTGGTTGTATACATAGCATTAAGAGGACAAAGGACCTTCAACCTCGAATTTTTTAATTTTCAATTTTTATCTATACACAGAATGATAATTAATATTCTTATTTACAACACTGAAGACCCTTACAATAAGGATTTTTTGTTAAAATAAGGATTTTTTAGCAGAATAATGACTGTTTTTTGTTTCAGAAGTTCTAGCATTTTTTCAAAAGTTTCATGCATATTCCATATTGTTTAAAAACGGTATTTTCTTTTTCTATAAGTTTACAATATATATGTATAAACATAACTGTGCACTGAATTTTTTTTTGGTATGAATCTAAAGCCAAAAAAATTTTTCTTCTATCTGCCAGTTATTTTTTTGTGTTTTTGCATATTTTTACTTCCTTTCGTGGTCTATAAATTTGAAAAATATTGGTTGCTTAAAAGAATGATGCACCGTTTTATGACAAACACTTCAATTAACAATCCCGAGAAATTTGGAAGAAATGAGAAAAAAAATAAATGCTCATGGAACATTTTGAAAAATTCTAGCATTTTTGAAGAATTATTTGATAAACAGGCTTTATTCTTTCACAAAATACTTATTTCTGAATTCTAAGTTTCTTCAATGAAGTAGAAAAGATTATTCCTTACTCTCATCTTGTAAAAAGAGTAATATATTGAATATTTCAAAAAATGAGGTGCAAGGTCCCTTGTTCTCTTAAGGAAAGAAAAATTACCGTATGTGTAAAACTTTTCTTAAATTTTAATTCTTGTACATTTTATTAGCATTTTTCAAACTCATTAAAAATAATAAAGATATAGCCAGGGGTTATGAAATGGTCAATCAGTTTTCCCTTGTTATCTACTGTCGACTTCCTGAAACTCATTAAAGCTGCAAATGTTAAGAGCTTTGTTATGACTAAATTATCCTTCAACAATACAAAGTAAACCGGTCGGGTGGCGCAGTGGCTTGGCCAGCGAACATTCTCTGAGTGCCTTCAACGCCAGGATTTGGTTTCGATTCCCCGGACATGCCGCGTTGGAAACAACAATACAGAGTGACGCCTTCAAATGCATCCCCCCTTCTTAGTTTGTCATCCTGGTGACTCAGGTTTAAATCAAATCTAATGACAATAATAGTATACAGCTACATGCATCCGTACAATACAAGAATATGATACTTTAAAATTAGTTTTAAAGTGATTGCAGTGTTCGAATTGCATCGCAAAAATGGTGTATCATTTATTATTTTAAAACTCGTATACTTTTATATTTTACTGTATCCATTCTATAGTGCATATGCAGGATTATTAAACACTTATAAATAATACTTTTTGTTTCTTTTCAGTATTATTAGTACAGCTCTTTCTGCGCTCATGAAAGAGGGTTTTGATGTGAAAGCCTTACGTGCATTTCGTGTTTTACGACCTCTCAAGTTAGTCTCAGGCGTCCCTAGTAAGTATTTCGCTAATTGATTCTTGAAGTATTTATCTGTCCATAATACAATCGCAATCATTTGCTGCTGTTTTAGTTATCAAGTTAACTAATAAATGAAATAGCTGAGAGCATTTAAATAATATGCAATTGCATGTTGTTTTAAGAGAAGCCAGTCACAGAATAAGAATATATTCTCCAAAACCCAAACAAGTTGATAGTGTATAATATTTACAAACTGTTGATTATTCTGGCGTTAAAATAACTCATTGAATATTACGTGGTAAGAGAAACCAAGGAAAGTACTTGGGAGTGCTTTCTTAAATTCACAGTCCTTGATTTTAATCTCTCTACCCAACTTTGCCATTGCTCTATTTCATATTCTGACATGTCTTTGTATCAATTAGTTTCGTATCGGACTCAGGCATTCACCTGATGCTGTCTTTGTAATTCCAGAGGACCAATGAACAGTGAACATTATAAACGTGATCTGCGTTTACTGGTGTTAGATGCGTTGTTCAGAAATAGTGGGAAATTGGACGGTTAATGACTTAGGTGTTAATATCCTGGCATCTGTAAAACAATAGTTGAGAGTGTGGCCACCAATGAAACCTACGACATTCCTATAGGATGTCATATAATAATTTCTGAATGATAAAATGTGTTTAAAAATTTCGTTTAAGCTTTTAACATGCATTATAGATTTGCAGGTGGATTTTTGAGAAGTCCATAGAATTCATTAAGCACCCTAGTTTGTAGCAACGCAATTTCACATGGTTTTGCAGATATATATATATATATATATATATATATATATATATATATATATATATATATATATATATATATATATATATATATATATATATATATACATATATATTTGTATGCTAGTCGGGCTTCACCCGTCTAGCCGGTTGGTTTAGGGCTAGAATACGCAAATAGAATATATATATATATATATATATATATATATATATATATATATATATATATATATATATATATATATATATATATATATATATATATATATACATATATATTTGTATGCTAGTCGGGCTTCACCCGTCTAGCCGGTTGGTTTAGGGCTAGAATACGCAAATAGAACGAAATATTGCATAAAAAATTGAAGGCAAATTTTTCTAGAGTAAAACTTAAAATTCGGGCTTCGAGGTACACGTACTCATCGTCATTGTTCCCATAATTTCCTAATTTGCGATTTAAACTATCTGTTAATTCCGACGTCTAAAGGCTGTAATTTCTTTGTCAGTCCTCCAGGTATTATTGCAATTTTTGCAGATGCGGACTTCAAGGCATTTTTAACCTTCTCACTGAGATGTGCTTTCATCGAGACCATAATTAGAAAGGCTTTAGGATGAAAATATGAATTTTTTCGTTTTCGCCAGATGCTCTGTAGCCATCATGAAGAAATCATGACATCATGATTTCTTCATTCATCCAACCTTTCTCATTTACACGAATTTCAACACCTTTAGGGAAATTTTCTTTCGGGAGCGTTTTTCTTTTGAATATTAGCATCGGCGGCAATTTGAAACCATTTGCAGCACAGCATAAAACTACCGTAAATGAAGTTCTTTCATTTCCTGTAGTATTTATAGGAATACTGCTTGTTCCCTGAACATGACGGTCCTGGTAGGTGGTATATCAAATGATAAGGGAACTTCGTCCATATTAAAAATCCAAATCCGCTGTAAAATTATTTTCGAGAATAAGTTTTTTGCAAAATGTCACGAAGTCATCTGATTTTTTTTCCCAGTCATCAGATAATTTCTGGCCGACCGTTGAACGACTACGAATAGCTAAATTGTTTCTTTTCATAAACCGGTAGCACCACGTGGGCCCACCAGAGAAGTTTCCAATATTCATTTCGCGTGCAATAAGTTGAACTTTCATCCTTATATTTGTTGTAGAGACAGCTTTCCCATTTTCTCTCTCTTTCAAAATCCATTTATTTAATTCTTCCTCTAATTCTGGCCAGTGAGGTTTTCCACGGCGATTAGCTCTTTTACGTCGGTCGCATTTTACAAAATTAGTCTTGTTTTTTCTCCACAATCGAATATTTGATTCGTCAACGTTAAACAATCTTGCAGTTTCCCGATTTCCTACTTCGGTAGCCTTCTCTATAACTTTTATTTTAAAATCTGCCGTGTAACTTACACGCTTTCGCTTCAACATGACGATTTATAAACTAGAATATTTTCAGGACGAAACAGCTCAAGTCAAGACAGATCGCGAAATGACGGTAGCGACTAATAACTATAGCTGAAATACATCAGCCAAGTCATGAAAGCTTTCAGTGCCATCTGTTATTTATTTTATGAAACATAAACGGCATTTCTTTCAAAATTTTATTGTAAGCTTTTCTGATGGAAAATGTTTTTTATCAGATTATCCACGGCGGCGTATAATACGCACAACGAAATTTGAAACTTTTTTAACACATAATCTGCGGATTATATACAGGAAAATACGGTATATATATATATATATATATATATATATATATACACTCTGTCACAAAAAAATATATGTACCCAGAAGAAATCGAGCTACTATCACGAAACTTTCCAGGAATGTAGTCTGGTAAGAGATATGCAAATGATTAAAATTTCGACGCCAATGAGACAAGGGTAAGCGCGCTATGCGCATATGAGATGCGCAGCTGGGAGAGTTTAAAAGCATGATTGCTCGTGCCATATGGTTATTCAAACAAATCTGTTGACTTGGATGGACGTTATTGTGACTAGAGATACCTCTGAGACGTAACCGGCGACAGTACGAACAACTGTCGGACTTTGAGAGGGGACGTATAGTAGGCCTCAGAGAAGCAGGTTAGTCGAACAGGATGACAGAAGGGATAGTCTACCGTTGCGGAGGGTCGGGGCGTCCCAGTAACCCAAATGCGCGCGAGGATCGCGCAATCATGCGGCCACGTCCGCACCAACAACGTCGCTATAATCGGTTCGATGCCATTTACCACCTTCCAAATATCAAGGGAAACCATTCGGAGATGACTGACCGACGCAGGCATAAGGAGCTGACGTCCATTTAGACGCCTACCGCTGACCCCACATCATAGGCAGTGTCGATTGGATTTTTGCCGACCTCGGGCAAGTTGGAGTGTGACCGACTGGAGGCGTGTGATCTTCAGCGATGAATCCCGATTCAGTCTCAATGCTGATGACCAGCGCATACGCGTGTGGTGGCGGCCAGGCCACCGGTCCGATTCGGCATTGGTTGTCGAGAGGCATACGGGGATTACACAAGGTGTGACAGTGTGGGGAGCGATTTGTTGGGACACACGATCATCTCTGGTCGTCCTTCAACGCACTTTGACGGCACGTAGTTACGTGGACGAGATTTTAACGCCAATTGTACTGCATATGCTATCAAGTTGCCCAGGTGCCATTTATCAGCAAGACAACGCTCGTCCAGATACTGCGCGACTCTCCTAACAATGTCTTCAAGGATATGACGTACTCCCATGGCCTGCCAGGTCACCAGACCTCTCGCCAATAGAGCACGCCTGGGACGTGCTTAGAAGGCAACTGCAGTCGTCCCGAAATACTAGTGAATTAACTTCCCAGTTGCAAAGTTTATGGCATGATCTTCCGCAGACGATCATAGGTGACCTCACAGATTCAGTGCCACGCCGTGTTTCGGCTTGTATAGCTGCCAGAGGTGGATTTACTACTTACTGATTTGTAACCTTTTTCATGCCATATATTCTTAATAAAACGGTCTGTTCTTCTGAATTTGTAATCATTTGGCTATCGCCTCATAAACTACATACATGTTAAGTTTCGTGATAGTAGCTCGTTTCCTTCTGGGTGCATATATTTTTTTTGTGACAGAGAGTGTGTGTATATATATATATATATATACAGTGATTTTCGCTTATAAGAATCACTTTTGTTATTACTTTTTTTTATTCTTATAGCCGAAATTTAGGTTTTTGGACAGGCACACACACACCTATATATACATATATTAGATAATTTACTATAAAATACTCTTTAATTTACGTGAGTTATCTTTTATTAAAATTACTTTTTATAATTTTAAAAATACAACTTAATTTCTAGACCTATAAGTAGATACACATGATTATAGTGAGGGAAGAAAAAAATCCAATATTTGTTACAACATACCTGCTTAACAGTTTTAGCATTTCAACTACAGGAAGGGAGCAAGAAAAATTTTTCTGTGGTTTCTTTTGTTTTCGCGATATTGATTCTTATAAACGGTTGATTCTTATAACCACTGATCACTATAAGCGGTGGTTACTGTATATATATATATATATATATATATATATATATATATATATATATATATAAACATCCATTCAACAAAGGGAATGAAGTTTTCAGGAGGCTGTTTATACCTCTCTCAATATAAATAGTCTCAGGTGAAGATTAACCTTATAGCTTATGTTTCAAGGTTTGATAACGTGCTAAATCTACTAATGTTACGCTTGCCTACGTGATAGTGGACACTTCGCCGAAGAGATTTATGTGTTTCAAGGTCCAGGAAGCCGTAACCGGGATGTGGGAGGTGGGAAAAAAAAGAGTCCCTATTTTTGTTTGTCAGTGGAGAAAAGTGAAATCGGACCCGGACGGGTAAAGATGCCCCTGGGTCAAGCTAATAGGACAGTGTTGTGCTAAAGCGTTTATGGGGAAACTATTGTGTTATGTTTAACAAAGAAAGGGATGAATTTTACGACTATATTCCATCCACATCTTATCAATCTTTCTTTTAAAAAAAAGAAAGAACTTCGTGCCTTTTGAGGGTTTAAGTGGCTTTTTTGGAAAAATGAAAGGAAAGCGAAGAGTGTAAACTGATTCTTAAAACCGGTGGATTGATTCTTTAAAGCGAAAATTTTAACATGGAAATAAAACATTTTCTTTTGTTTTCGCGACATTGATTCTTATAAACGGTTGATTCTTATAACCACTGATCACTATAAGCGGTGGTTACTGTATATATATACTGTATATATATATATATATATATATATATATATATATATATATATATATATATAAACATCCATTCAACAAAGGGAAAGAAGTCAATATCATTTTTCAGCTTTTGGGATTCAGCAGACGACTGAGCCCCTAGTATTAGTTTTGTATAAAAATTACAACTATTTAAGTAATAACGTTAATGATCATTCAGCAAAATGTTCCATTCAGATATATTTAATGAAATTATGTAAAATGTTTTTTATAATTCTTTTTTCTTTATTTTATTTATATTTAAATTTATATTTTTTCTATACATGTATAATGAAAAAGAATAAAAATAATAATGAAAGAGAATTGAATAAGTTTGTGCCCATCTAAAATCAGTGCACTTTTTTTTACTCTTACGAGGAACTGTATTTCATGATAAAGAACTTAGAACCCACTTTTGTAAAACGGTACTTAACCCGGTGTCATTTCAAAAGTTCAATCTTCAATTACGTGGATAAATTTATGCAAATTCTTTCACTGCGAGAATTGAAATTGTAATGACGATTCCATGTGGGAAAGACATTGAAATATGATGAACCATTTTAAGTGAAAATCGAAATCAAAAATCATAGGTGATGGATGATACATGCTTTAGGAAATATGTAAAATTAATTCTCAATTTTATGACTGTCTATCATGATGTTTGCATTCGTTAATTTTTTTCTCAGTTTTCTTTTATCTATATTGATCCTATATCTGAAGTCTTCTTTGAAATACTTAAAACTTTGATTAAATTTCCATCTCATTTTTATTGGGTGTAAGACAGGGGTGTCAAACTCAAAGGCTATCTTGGGGCAAACAAACAAGGTTTAACTATAGGGGGCCGCAAAATAATCAATATTAATAGGAACGTAGGTTTATTTACCTAATTACAGTATATTCAACATAAATATATGCATTTTATTTAATAATAGCAAAAAAGAGTATCATTAAAAAAACATTTAGTGAATTCTTCCTATCTAATTATAATTCTGTGTCGGTTATTTTATTATATATTATTGTGTGCCCATATATTGCTGGGCCGCAACAATGTTCATCGCGGGCCGCGAGTTTGACACCCCTGGTGTAAGACATGCAAAATTTGACTGTTTTCTTCTTAAACGTACTGCTCCCCCTATCAATTGTATTGAAGAGTGTATTAGGAATTTACAAAACTATTTTAATGAAATAATTATATTAATATGAATCTGTCCCCCTGTAATCGCTTTACTTTACAACTAGCTAAATATCTACAGTCTACAATCTACAATCTACAATCGGATATCTACAATTCAACGGGTTAAATATCTACAGTCTACAAAGTACGATCGGATATTTACAATACAACGGACTAAATATCTACAGTCTACAATATACGATCGGATATCTACAATACAACGGACTAAATATCTACAATCTACAATGTACGGTCAGATATCTACAATACAGCGAGCTAAATATCTACAATCTACAACGTACGATCGGATATCTACAATTCAACGAGCTAAATATCTACGATCTACAATCTGCAATCTACAAATGCGGATATCTACAATCTCTTACAAAGTGCAGAAAAAAAAGAAGGAAATAAAGTAAACAAAAAAATTACAAAATTATTTCAATTATTTTGTAAATTTACAAAATAATCTCAAAGAAATTATTATAATGGTATGGAGATGTTCACCTGCAATCGATTTCTTTTACAAGCGAATTGCTAATTTTCAAAGTGGAAAACATGAATAACGGAAATGAAGTAAACGACAAAATTAGAAAATTATTTCAGTTATTTTGTAAATTTACAAAATTATTTCAATGAAATTATTATAATTATATGGAGCTGTTCACTTGCATTCTATTTTCTGTACAACCGATTTGCTCATTTACGAGGTACAGAACATAAAATTAGGAAATATCTAAACACTTATTTTATTTTCTATTGTTGTCAAAAATCTCTACGATAACAATACATATCTTATAGCCCCTAGAATTTATATCTATAACATTACACAAATATAGTTATGAATTATTTATTATGATAATATTATCATAATAATATATAAATTATTTATAACTTCAAGACACTTATGCGTAATTTTACTCTTATCCAGTCTGTTCCATTTGGTCCTTTTTTATATTCAACTGTCATAATTGAGTAAGCTCTTGATAATAGGGCATAGGAAAATAAATTTGTGTGTTTCATGACAGAATCAACAGATATCTAATGAAAGAATGGAAGTTGGTTATATCCATGATCAGAGATAGAAGATTCATCATCTAGATAGCTTAAAACGAGTAAAGAAAAATAATGGTATGTAAGCCGGATAACGATGGCTTCATATGAAACATATCTTTACTGGATATTGCTAGTATTTATGATAGACGCGAATTCTTTCTAGGTAGTATTGCTAAGCAATAATCTAAGAAGTATATTTTTAATTGTCAAAAGTAGTAAACTAATACATTCGAGCAACATTATTTTGTATACACCCTTCGTTGTGAGATTGCCCATATTAAAATATTTCCAGTATAATATTTTAAAATAAATTATTCCATTGTAAAATGTTTATATTTAAATCAACAGGAAAACTCTCCAAGAATGTCGATGATTTTTTTTAAATTTTCATTTCTTTCCGATTGCACTGATAGATTTCATGATTCAAAAATTATAAACGATTTACTGTTTTGCATTTCTCAATCAAATTTTCTTCATGCAAATTAAAATGCTTCCGCCTAAGAAGCTAACTGAATCATTTTTAATATCCCTTAGTACCCTCGAAATACTGAACACCAGAAAATAATTCTAGAATTTGAATAATACTTGCATAGTTGTAGAAACTTTATAGACTAATCATATAAATACAAGTTGCACAGTTTTCAGAAAACATATTTTGTATTTTTTTAGCTTTAAATAAACATACCTTGATATATGCGTAATCTATTGTATTGCATGTGATTTTGGAAATAATCTCCGTTTTCTGCCAGACACGTTCCGACGCGGTGCTTCATTTACTGAACGTACTGGCAAGGATATCGAAGGCAATATCGCGTTGGATGTTTACCTCCAAATCTTCCTCAGTGAGAGGCTTGTTTCTATAGACTTTTCCCAATGGAAGAAGTCTGGTGATGTCAGATCGGGAGACCAAAGCCCCTTTCAAATTACCCTGATGCCGATGAAAGACTCAATTTCCCCCATGGTCTTTGCCGATGTGTGACACGTTGTTCCACCTTGTTGGAAGTAACCTCCGTGGACTCAGGATCATCCAGTTGATTCACAAACTGTTCAAAAATGTCCAGGTATACATCGGTGTCAAATAAAGATCGGGCCTATGAGGCGCAAGCGAAGCATCGTGCAACACACACAAATCTTTAGATCACGAAGAGATGTTTGGTAAGTGGCAAAGGGATTTTCAGCTGCCCATACGCGGGTGTTCTGCGAGTTAGCATAACTGGACAAACGGAACAGCGCCTCATCCGAGATCCACGTGATGTGATGTGCCATCTACTGAGGAGCACGTTGTACGTAGTTTCGTTCAAATTGCTTCGTCATAGCGAAGAGTTATTACACAATATTCGGGGCAACTCTCGAGTGAATCTCGCTATATAAACATGACCTAAGATCAGAGTTAAAAGAAATATTAAAATTTGTAACAGATATGTAAGGGATATGCAACAATTTTATACACAAAATTTTTCGAACTTTTGAAAAAAAAATTTATTGCATTAAAAATTTTTGTGTTCTTTTACGCTTAAAATGACGTTTAAATCATGTTTCTATCTTAATTAGAACAGGAGAAATTATTATTATTATTTTGCAACATTCTAATAGTAGCCAAGCATTGTTTAAACCTGTAAGTACGTTTTTCTTCATGACGGGTTTTTTCACCATTTCCCGTGTTTAGATTGTTATAAATTAAGAACCGTTATAGACAAATGGTTGAAACTTGGAACATGTCTTTTTCAACTATTTTACTTTAATTTTGACTCAGCAAATTTGAAAAAAAATATTTACTTTTGAAAATATTATTTTTAAAAAATATGTTACATCATATTTTTGTAATTTTCAAAATAAATATTTTTAACTTTTTAACAATTAATATTTAAAAAAATGCTGAATCAAAATTAAAACTTATATATTTCTGTTTAATTAAATGAAAAAGAATTGAAATTCGACAAATAATATTTCGAGTTATAACAATTTTAAGTTACCCCACTTTTTTTAAATTTTTAAATTTTAAAATTTTTTTTAAACATTTTGAGAAGTTTTATGAAGTGATTTTGTTTACAAATTATATGGTTAACCATCAGAAAAAAATTCAAAATTTTAACTCAATAAATAAATTTTTTTTAAAGTGTCTCGGACACTTTAAATTGATAACTTATAACTATAATTGATATTTAGAAGGAGGTCACACATAACCAAACTTCACCAAACTACATATTTTACAACTCACTGCTTTAACTATTTAGTTTCACTTGCAGTATTTAGCTGAGGCTTAAGGATAACGTCTTCATCTTAAAAACGTCTCATTACTTCGGTACGAAGATTGCAACAAAAGTTTATATATTTTATATTCTCAACTCTAACTTACATCAAGACAATATTACAGCTAATAACTTTTGATTACGCTATCAACTCGAAGTTTTCATGGGTATTTAGAAGGATATCACTCAAATATACTGCACTTAAACTCCACATTCAAAAAGCTGACCCACTTAACTCATTCTGTCAAACATGAGGATTCCTACAGGATAGCTCCTGTCTGCTTAAAATCATCTAAGCTCATTCAGCACAAATATATATCTCTTTTCTCATTTTAACAAAGGGTTACATATATTCTTTCAGATTCCATCCGAAGAATATACAGAAATTAATCAATCAGAACCTAAACAACAATTCGTGGTTACAATAGTTAATCAAAAGAAAATTATACAACTCGACTGCCCTTAATTGAAAATTCTAAAGTTCGCAATTTTAACTAATTAAGATAATCTGGTATGCTTCAATGATCACTTGCGGGGATGAAACTAGGTGAAGCGTCACAAAGAAAGATTGCAAGCAAACAGCAACATGGAATCAAAATGAAGTAAAAATGTATAATAAACTTAAGGGGTTAATACACAGGCTCACAACATTTTTGATAAAATATCCGACAAGAGAATACTGACACAACTTTTTGCAATTTATATTCGCTAATACTGTATAAACCATTCTGTGATGTAATGTTTTTTAATTTTTTTTAAATATTCATAAAGTGGTAGCTGTACCATATTACGCATTCTTATAATATTTTGCACCTCTGTTCTCACTCAAGTGTCAGTTATCACTATATTCGTGAAGAAAAACTGAGCACTTCCGTTAACACCTTTCTTTCACAGGTCTCCAGGTAGTACTGAATTCCATTCTCCGCGCCATGGTGCCCTTACTTCACATCGCCCTTCTTGTCATCTTTGTCATCATCATCTACGCTATCATCGGATTAGAGCTATTCTCCGGGAAGATGCATGAAACATGTTTCAACAACCTCACAGGTGAGCTCATTTTTGAAAAGTATTAACAAAACACCAAAATATTGCAAAATTGACATTCACTTGTAAGTTTGTGATATAATGGGGGGGGGAGCAAGTCTTCCCCTTTAAAAAAAAAAGCCATGTAGTGCTGGTTTGAAATGCTGATACGGTTGACTCAGAACTATGTACTTTTATTTATGTTATTTAAAACCTATCACATTTCCTGCAAATTTATTTAGAGTTTTTGGGCTGACAAACAGATGGGTAATTCTTGGCTGATCTTTGTAGGCCTTTTAGATTCTAATTGGTAAAAACTCATTTTTAGAAGTTTTCCCGATGGTAAGTCTTTCAATGACTTTGCTGCAAGTAAAATATAATGCCGCTGAAAATAAATATACGTCTTTTCGACATTTAGTCCATGAATATATTTCTTCCGCTATAACTGGAAGTATTTGACAAGAACAACATCTAGAAAGGTGTAATAAAGGTTTTTAATCAATTCTGCTGTGTAAGTGTATATCAAAAACGTTTATTAAGGGGACTCACTACCCTTAAATCTTTAAAACATTCGATTTTTTGAAAAAAAAAAATAAGTTAAAGTCTGATCATTTCTGAAAAAAATAAAGCAAGCCGCATGAAAATATTTCGCTTAGTTCCGGAGATATTGATATTCTAAATATTTAATTGCTGATCAAGTTTATGGAAAGAAAATTTTAAACTCATTTTTCTCAAAATGTAATTTTGCATCATTCCACAACTGATATCTCAAAAACTATAAAACATAATTCCATGAAATTTTTATCACTGCATAATCATATTATTTTATTGTGTCTGAACAAGAATTATTCCAATCACTGCACATTTTGTTATTTTATCAGGGGTAAATTAATGCAAAAATTTAAGGAAATTTTAAGTATAATTTGAGCAGTTTTAAAAAAATTGAAAAAATATTTTAATGTTGAATACTTTATGTTCAATTGTATTTTGAATTATTTATTTTAAATATAAAACAGGAATTATACATTTAAGGGTAAAATTAATTTCATAGTTCTGTGCGCAAGCCAATATACAATAAAAATGCTTAAAAAACAAGATATATCTAAAGCCTTTAAAAAAATTATTTAAAATTATTTTGAGAGTTGAAAATTTGTTTATTAAAATAAATATATCAATTTATCATGTACATAAAATTTGGAAAAATTGGGAGTAAATTGAAATAGTTACAAAGAGTCAAAAAGTATGAAAATATGCCTTATTTCCTCGACTTAAGAGTCGTGAGTCCCCCTTAAATCGTCAGCTGAAAAATTAATTTAGAATCATAGAGCTAGAACCCGTAGATTAGCAATATCATCTTCTCTTAAAGGTTTTATATGGAGAGTTATTTTGGAGCTTCTGTTTTATAGGGGAAATGTAGGGTACTAATTTTGCAACGCTTTCCAACTTCCTCCTGATCTGTATCGGGAATCGACATACTTGCAATTATTTTCTATCCAACACACCTGCCTAATTAATTAATTATAATTATAACACTGCATGAACTATTGTCCTAGTCCTAACTTTTTTTTCTTTGGCTAGCTACAAAAAACTACCAGTTTCTTGTGACATGGCCTAAGTAAAACTACAAATTATGTCACTCTATACCCTTTACACCATTTTAAGGCCAAATACATTTCCCACCAGTCCCGTCACACTGTCATATATTGTATTTTAGAATCGATAAAAAGATATATATATTTCCAAACCGGTTTGTTTATGTCCCTTCCCTCTAAGCATAGTTTCATCCACATCATTTACTACCGACTGGGAAAAAGAATGATGCTCCGGTAATATTTCATCGAGAGGGTGTCATCTGTCCCAAGACAGTAAAATATCTCATGTTATAAAGATTTTCCGCTATTTGTAATACGCTAACAGAATGTTTGCTCTTTACTCCTTCCTTATTTTTTCCACTATATCTTTTCCCCAGGCTAGTTTTCAATGATTCCGTACATCCGAAATGAAACTTTTCTCAGTGAAACAAGAAAGAAAAAAAAGCTTTGATTTTTTCATTCTTTTAATAAATGGAATGTCCTAAATATTGTGCAAAATGCAGCTATTTCTATCTTTTATTTATTCCATCTAATAATATATTTTATTATCATCCTGATGCGATTTTATAAGAATTCAAGCTCCATAATCAGGAAAATAAGCAAATTGTGATTCAACTGCTTTTTTAACGTTATCAAATAGATTTTATATATGATCGGTAGAAAATTCCACATAGGCCATTTTATAAAATTTACAGAAAATCAACTGGGAGGATTTCCTTATCCATTGCAATTTTGGCAATTTTCTGCTGCGGAAAGCTCCCACATAGATTGCATTCCTGCATTTTATTTCTTTTAAAAAAATTTTGATCCAAATAAAGAAAAAAGGAGAAAAGGATAGAAAATAAGGTATATCTTGATGGAAAAATTATATCACAATTGGGAAGTCTAATACTTTAAAAATAAATTCAAAATTTAAAAAGTTTTGTCATAAAAAATGTATTATTTTCTGATTTATTGTAATCATGTAAATATAAAATTCACATTTCACACTAATTCTGTCATTAGAAGAAGATTACAAAAATAATTATTTAATTTCGTTCTGGTCGGTCTCAAATCATTTTAAAGCATTAAAGTAAAGCGTAGCTTCCCACAAGTCAGCAAGCTCTGAAGTACACTGTTGTCACGAAAACATAAATTGTAGTATATTATTTAAAAAGATTCTGTGCGGCAGAAATGATAAGGGCAATTTGACATGCTTCTGGAATAAGTTAAACTTGGGGAAAGTATAAAGAAAAAAATCAAATTTCCTACATCTCGAAATTACTTTTACAATCACGGAAAAAAAGCCACATGTTTGTTCCCGTAGGCAACCACCTTTGCCTTTCACAAGTTCCTGGGTTAGTCGCCAAAAAGAAAAGTCTGCAAACCTTGAAATAATCCATCTTCAACAGAAACTAGGTTTTTAGTTGAAACAGGTGTTTCAAAACACATGCGGTTTAAACAGATTGCTTTGGATTTACAATCACCTGCCTGTTTTTATGCCTAATTATCTGTTCCCTGACACACTAACAAATTGAATAGGAGACACAAAATTCGGCTTAAATTGATATCATGTAATAGAACAGAACCATATTCATTTTGGGAATAGTCGGACAAACATTCATGAGAAAATTATAAAATTAAAAATGTAACGAAACGGAATTTATAGTTAGTATTTCTAACAAATGATTAATAAAGTTAATTCTTTAAAAATGCCTAAACCGTACTATAATAGGTCACCGAAAAACATACATTATAATGTTATTCCAGAAATTTTAATGTCATCAGATATTATGAGATCTAAAAGGCCTGAGGTAGCCTAGAGGTAGAGTTTCGGCTTTCGACACTGAGGGGGCTCGGATCGAATCCCAACGAGCGCCATTCAGCACATACGTGTCTAGGCCGGATATAGACACGTAACATCCGTAGACCAGAAATTTCCTCTGTGAGGTCGGAGAGGGTGGGACAGGGTACGATCCTCCCAGATGTCACCCCTGGGGTCGCTCGGTCAAACTGGATAAATGCACCCTTGTGGTACCATAATAAACCGGAGTCGAACCCCTCAGCCAGCCATCTTATATGGTCCTGGTCTGGAATACTTCCGACCAGGGGGTATTAGAAATAACAACAACAACATGACATGTAAAATTGCAGAGAAATTATCCTGAATCATTGAAGCTCTACCTATGATACGTTTTTAGTGGATATTTAGAGCATCTATTCCAATACACTGCGTTTTGGACAATTATTTACCTTAATTTTGTCTTCAGTATATTTATTTTTTCTACGTATTTTTTTATGCTAAGATTAAATTTAAAATGAAAAGCTAAATTATCAAGATGGTATGGTTCTACAAAAATAATGCCTTCAGGCGAAAATTCCCTTTTCCCCATTTCAAACGCATTCCTTAAGATGTGCATCGAAATGTTGTTTTCTGAAACAGATATTAATCTTTTCCTGTAATAAATCTTCATGTGTTCAGGAGTGTCTTGTCATTTCTATTTCTGCCCTGTGATAAAAAGGAAAAGATAAGTACTTTCGCTAGGAGAGACAGAGAATGTTAGAATGATTCCTTATTCATAACCTCCTATCAGAAAAAAAGGATTCGTTCGAACCCTATTTTTTTTTCTCCCCATTCAATATGGCCTTTTCCCTCGGGGCTTTTATCTCATCACGGCGCTACTTCATCGATGTCTCTTAAATCTTTTCTAGGTGAGAACATCACTCTGCATCTTTCCTTCCATTTTTGTGTGATTTACACTTCAAAGGAAGGTGGAGACGATAAAATCGATGATATCTTTAAAATATGAAGACATTTCTATTCTTCGTATTTCGTGCAAGCGAAATTTGAAGGTGATGATGTCTTTAAGTTCATGAAACAAGGTGTTAATCAATTCCTCCTACCTTAGTTTTATCCAATGCTTTTCTTTCTAAAAATTGCTTTTCATCAAAACTGTACTTTTACCCCGAAAATCCCCCCCCCCTCAAATCAACTGCTCTCAAATGATGTTTCATTAACTCCTTCTTAAGGTTGCTTGAGCCCCCCCCCCCCCAAAAAAAAAAAAGTGGCTGTTTTGAGAGGTAGCCTTAGAAAAAAATTAAAAATATAGAATATATATTTATATATATATATATATATATATATATATATGTGTGTGTGTGTGTGTGTGTGTGTGTGTGTGTGTGTGTAAGTAATGATAACGCTCCACCATTATTACTTATCGCATATTCTAAATTCTCCTCAATAAAGCACAGCACCTATTAGAAATTGTGACCTAGGAATAAACAAATTAACCACCTGTTCTATTCCCTTAATTGCACGCCCGGAAAATTAAAGTTATTTTTAGCCTCCTACCCACTGACAGGCGCGTGGAAAGATGAGTCAGAGATGATTCAGAGGCATGCAATTTTTAATCATACCTCCACGTGTTCAATCATGTGTAGAATTCTAAACACCTAGCGCCCTCATAGTATAGAAGGTCCTACAGAAGATTTTCGCACGCTCTGCGTCTGTGCGTTTGTCTTGTATCTTCGCGCGTCTCTTCTTTTAGCTCTACTCCCCGAATGCCGCTACTGTCCGAGTATGGTGATGCATAGTTTACTCAAGCCCCGGCAAGTTCCGGTGGCCGCTTGTTTCTGCCCTTTTTGGCAAACTACCTGTGTTGAATAATGGCTGAAATGTCTTCGTCGTTTTTTCTTAAATAAATCAATTCAATGGATACCGTTCGTGCGTCTCTTCTCTCGATAAATGTATTCATCTCATCGAGTGCATTTCCGCCACGACTGCCAACGTTCACAAATCGTGTCTGTGATGGGCCGATATTACATACATATATATAATATACGCACAATTAATATATATATATATATATATATATATATATATATATATTTAGTTAAGTTTTATGTATAAATGCCATATTTTATGCGGTGATTTGCTTCTATCTGATAGCCATGCTTCTGGACAATAGCTCTAGCTCGAATTTTCCATGAAAGTAAATTTTTGCTAAATACTGTCATGTCAGTTTTACCTCATTCCTCCTGGACCGTTTTCCAAAGTCCGTTCAGTGTTCTTAGATGCCGTTTTCCTAAGGCTCGTATTAAAAAAACCGAAATCGCAAAAGTATATTGGTGAAAAGTCAGGTAATTTTACAGGTATTTCATTAAATGGGATACACTTTATTCCTGTTTCTGATCCTTTCTTTGCTAAATAAGCGGCAGTTTATTTAAACGTGTGGCTAGAGGCTTTGTCCATAAAAAGTTTCACTTTATCAATGTCCTTTCCATATAAGGCTGGAAATTCTTCTTCAAAAATTGGTTCTAAAATATTCTGCTGATAGTAGAGTGAATTAATTTTGGCTTTACTTGAGACTTTTCGATTTTTAATTTGTCGTTGTAACAAAATCCTACTACTTTCATGAACTCCTTTGAGAACTTTTCTGTACACTGACGTAGCCATTTTGTACGGTCATCCCCGTCAGCTAAGCAATAGAAAATTTATCTTTTTTTACTACAGTCACTTAAATACACCCATACCCCATCGAGTGTTACCACAAATTTTCATATTTCAGCAGATAGGTGTTTTTCATATAATTTTCTACAATTTGTTTTTCTTTCAGCAATATGCTTTGGCAAAAGCAGATGAACTTTAGGTTCAAACATCTTTTTTTAACTTTAAATCTTTATGAATGATTTTAGTTACAGTGCCAGAAGACATTCCTAGTTTCAATGCAATGGATCTTTGAGTCGGCGGATTTTCTTTTAGGATCAGAGACTTCACTTTCTTGAGATTTACCTGCGTTCGAACAGTCTTAGGATGAGATTTTGCGGTCAAGTTTTCATTTTTACTTTCAGTTAGACGTTTTTTCCCTTTCATATTTAATATATTATAAATACCTTTATTTGAAATGCCATAACCGCGAATTTTACACCTCGTTGTAATTTGTTGATACGAATATTTCTCCCTGGAAATGTGAAGTTACGTAACCTTCGAGCCATCTATCAATTTTAGGAGCCATTTTCAAAATCTTTTATTTTACATTCCAATCGAAGCAAAACAATAGCAGACGATTATTCTGAAGTTGCCAAATATTTATCTCAAAATGCAAACGTCAAAAATAAATTACAAAATCGTTCCCATAAAGTGCGAATGACCTTCTGTATTTGTTGATGACTGTTTTCTAAATTTCGGCATCAAATAAATCTTAAGAAAAAACTTTTTATTTTTGTATATACCCAGAAAATATCTTGAAGTTTTAAATCACCGTTCCATTTTCCGTTGAACGAAATGACTTAAAGATATAATACATTTTGATAGATTTATCATCTAAAAGTGATACAAAATTAAGCCTTATAATGACAGCACCGAGGGAACACTGCACAGAGGGAAATTAAAAAGAAAATGACTAACGCCAAAACAAACGCCAAAAACAAATTACAAAATCGTTTCCATAAAGTGCGAACGACCTTCTGTATATATAACGTATGCATGTATGTATTTTACTCGGAAACAATATGTTAATCAGTATGTACTAAAAAACAACTTAAGATTCATCCTTTTTTTTTAGGCTGCTGTGTACTAACCCTATTGGATTCGCTCACGTCAATGTTAACCTATTGAGAAAATGTGTCCAAGTATTGCCGACTGGGATTGAAAGCTTTCTTTAAAAAAATTGTTCTTCGTAATGGACAAAGAAATTTTACACCTTGGAGCATCTTTCGTTTAAAAAAAAAATACAAGTAATATTTTGAAATTTAAATTATTCGGAGGAAAAATCTGGTATAGTGTGTGTTAAACGCTCGTAAATTCCTTTGGTGGACGAAATTTATAAAATGAATCCTGTTGCAAGGTGCAGAAAAGTTTAGGCTATCTGGATTATCAGCATTTATGGAACTCTTAATAGTAGACACATTTTATCCATAGATTAACATTGAGGTGAGCGAATCCAATAGGATTAGTACACAGCAGCCTTAATAAAGAAAACGCAAGTAAATTAGTTTTAAGGTATATACCTACGTTAAAATGGCTGTTTTGGAGCGAAATTTTGAATTTTTTTTTTATTATTATTATTCTATTTCAAATGTCAATCGTTTAGGATTCTAACACTGCATAACTTTTATTCTTACGATCATTGGATGAGAATTTATAGCCAATTTAATAAACGGAAAGAGATATTAAATGCCGGAATTAGCATCCTTAAATGCATTTTCTAGAAAATTATTTTTTTAATTACTTTTGTAAACGAGAAAGCTAATAATTTAAGATGATTTCAATATATTTTAGTCAAATTTTCCTACAGTGTTTTACATTTTACTTACTATGATTTGACCTAAAAGCTAAGCTATATGGGTTAATTTAATCCTTCTACAGGTACCTGAACTAATAAAAAAATAATTTATTTTTAAAAAATTAGTTTTTCACATTTTTTTCTATATTTCAATTAGAAATTTTAGAAATAAGTGTGTCTCAAAAAACCTTTACACATTTTTAAAATTTATTTAAAAAAAGTATACAAGGTAGGAACTGGAGATTCAAAGATGTGTTTCCGTATATATTAAAGTTTTTTTCTGTGTCAAAAAAGTTCAACAGAGGGCACTAGTTGTTCCGTGAAAGCGAAGTTGCAAAATGGCTAAAGTTGTAAATGGCTATTTGCTGTCCCACAAATTTCTTATTTACATCTCAAAATCATTTGGCAACAAGACGGTACACCGCTTCATTGGGGTATGATTGTACGGGACTTTTTAAAAGAGGGTTTTCCAAACAGGTGAATTGGACGATATGGTACCATCCAATGACTACCTCGATCTCCAGACATTACACCTCTTGACTTTTTTCTTTGGGGATTTGTCAAAGACAAAGTTTATTCAACAAAAGTTGACAGTCAAAGAACTCAAAAATTGCTGCAATTTCATGTGTTACGGAATCCATTTTGAAACGCACATGGGCTGAAATGGATTACCGACTGGATATTCTCCGTGCCACAAAATGAGCACATATAAAAATTTATTGACTATAATAAAAAAAAACTCTAATATATAAGGTAATACTATGGAAATTTCTAGTTCCTACCATGAGTACTTTTTTATAGATAAACTAGCTGAAAACCCGTACTTCGCTACGGAGCACATTCAAATTAAATACAACGGTCAATGTATGCAATTAATTCCAAAAATACGTTTAAATATCTTTATAATAAATACAACGATCAATGTGTGCAATTGATGTAAAAAAACGAAAAAATATATTTATAAAAAATCGGAAGGGATATTTTTATAGACAAAATAATGTAGAAGAAAATATTCAAATTAAATCTAATAGAACATACTAAAGAATATAGTACAGTTAATATAGTACAGTTTGAGTAACATATCTTTTACTGTATTTTAATATTTTTTTGGATAATTTCCAATCGTCTGCTGCATTAGCAAGAAAAAAAAAATTTTTTTGTCTATTTCGTTGCTATGAACGTGACGATAAATTAATTTAAAGTGCCAGAAAAAGAAATCACGTGATCAGCATTTAATAAATTAAATTCTAAAAATTGATCTTTAAAAATTCACCAAAACTCAGAAAATGGAGGTAAATATTCGAAAAAGATTGCATTTTAAAGGAATGTTTACGATCTTTCTCGTGATATAAATTTGATAACCCTCAAATTATTATTTTAAATGCAAACTTAAAAACAGTTACAAAGCAGCTTAAAAATTTAATTTTAAAAAATCTAAGAAGAATTTTTTTTAATGTTTCTTAGTACACCCCTACACTATAAGAAGAATCGCCATGCAAAATTTCAGCCCTTTAGGTCCAGTGGTTTGGTCTGTGCGTTGTATGTCAGTGAGTCAGTCAGTCAGTGAGTCACTCAGTTACGGAACTGTTTTATATATATAGATTTTAAAATGTGTCCAGGTTTTTTTGAGACACCCTGTATTGTAATTTTTAGAAATAATGTAAAACATTTACTTCAGAACACAGGTAAGTGTCATAGTTGTATACAGTATAAAAGAAATTAAAATATATTTAATTGAATAGAGTTTGGGCTCTCTGGCGTAACTACTTAATTGTACTGAAAATTTATCATAATTTCCTTATATTTTAAAATGTTGTGAAATTTTTACCAAAATTATATTTTTTCATGATTTTATATCACATTTGAACTAAATATATATATATAATTAATCAGTACTGTATATTTTTATAAAAAAGGGCTGAGAACGTAGCAAATTCCTTAACAAGGATTAAAAATTTTCGAACCTCGAAGAAGCATATTGAAAAACGCATAGATTAAAAGCACATGAAAATGAGTTTTAAAAGAACTTCATAAAACATGGGAGACTAATTTAATCCTAAATATTCCTAAATCCTAATAACTAATCCTAATTTAATCCTAAATAATCCTAAATATTCTCCTCCTGATAGATTTTGTTCTAACTCATAAGCTGATCAAGTCTGTTAGAGTTTTTTCTCCAGTTTCATTTAGATCTACTTATGTAACTCCTCGAAACTGAAACCCGACTTCTAAAAAATGACTTTCCTCATTGAAAATTTCTTTTGTTGTTGTCACCATGCTGATTCAGTGGAAATTGTTTAGGGAAAAAAAATGTTTCCACTGGAGATTAAAGCTCCATATTACATATTACTTCTTACATAAAGTTCAAAGGAGCATCAAAATTGATTCAATTCCCCTTTTGCTATTTTATTATCTTTGAAATTAATGTATGTCAACAAAATATGCTTCAGTAAACTGATATTTTTAAGTTCAGTTAATAAGGAGGAATGTTCTCTATTTTTCTACAACCCTTTTCATGTAAATCCTTATTTTAAATAAAACGGAAATTATAATTAAAAGTTTCACTTTTATAAAAAAAATTCGGTAATTGGTATATACATTAATAAGATAGGAAAAAAACGATAAAACTTAATTTGACTTGGGAAGGATCTCTCTGAAAGTAAACTTTTTTCATAGTCTATGTCAAATTTTTAAACATATTTACATCATTTATGTTTGAGATTAACTATACAAGCTTTCGAAATAAAAGACTTTGCTCAGTATTCCTATTGCAAATGTGTACGTAACCAACTATGATTCCTTTCTTAAAACTTTAATAACAAATCAATCATTTCTCTTAAAAAAATGCATAAAATATTTTCACATAGATTATATGGATTATGCGGAAATTTTTTCAAAATTATGGAGTGTTGATGCGGCATCTCGATGTATGAGGTTAATGTGAAGACAAAGGAAAGTATAGTTCTAGTGTACATGCGTACAAAAATAGTCACCTTTAAAGGAACATCTGCTTAAAAATCTCTTTTGAAACTTTATATTTATGATAATAACAAAGAGATTATTTCCGATATATTAGTAACCATTTTGGCAATTATAATTACTGTTTGTCAGCATAAAGAGTTGATAAGCAGACAAAAACTCTACTCTAGTTTTCTATATGTTTGGACCGTTATTCAACAATTTTTTTTCCCTGTCTATAAAACTACGTAGCACGTAATCCACCTGACTTGCCATTCCTTGCTTTAGTTCCGGAAATTTCCTTGAAACTTCTTCCAAAAATTAGAATTTCCTTTTTACAGAAAATGTTTACTATCCGGAATTTAGTTTTTGTATACAGCGAACTTTTATAACCAACAGGAATACCCTGGCCCAACAGAGGGCTCTCCTACCAATGATTATTATGATGATGATGCAGTGAAATCAAGTGTAACAAACACAATAGTAAAGTATTCCATTTCTGGAATTCTTTAGTACACAACGTCGGCATCAAAATCCTGGTTTACCTCAGAATATGAGAACCTCAGATGGAAGAATGTTCTGAGGAAGGCCCTGGCAGACATTGGGCTGTCCTACCAATGATGATTATGATGATGATGAAGTGAAATCAAGTCTAACAAACACAATTATAAAGTATTCCATTTCTGGAATTCTTTAATACATGTCGACATCAAAATCCTGGTTTACCTCAGATACCGGTTAAAGACTCTTGAAACCTTCATGAAGCTTGCTCAAACCAGGTTGCCAAAATTTAAGTTGACCACCTTTTTTGGCGATGGTTTTGGCTATGGTTTTGTACTGAGTGTCCAAATTTTCTACGCTTTTGTAAAGTACTTCTTGATTTAGATCTCAAAAAGACTCCTTGTTATAATCTTTGTGAAGAGGTGTTTTTAGCAGAAAAACATCGAAATAAATTTAAAGCTTTCACAGTTATATCTATCTACTTTCTATCAATAACTTGCATCAAACAGTGTTGATAATACACAAGGACTTCCTAAATCTGTAATCCATTTATTTCAATAGTTCCAAATAAAACGTTTTGACCACTGAGCAACCAAATCCTGTTAACATCGAATCGCTCAACTTCTCAGTTATAATTTATCTGTCAGGAATTCAACGTGTCAGTTCCTTAAATTTTAAAAGCTGTCTTTTTGCTGCTTATTAAAACTTACACTTCCAAAATTTTCTAACACCACTTATATTTTCTTTTGTTTGCATTTTTAGAAAAACTGAGTCTTAAACGTATTAAAATTGCATCCATATCATTCTCAACCAATATTTCTGCGCTGTGCATAAATTTCACATTATTTTTTCAAGAATTTCTTGGCATTATAACAGCACATCACTCAAAAACTGGAACTCAATGGTCTAAGAAAAGCCTCTCTTCTCTTTCTGGCTAAACCTTATGCATGACCACGCATGCATTCCGATCACTTCAAACGACATTGTGAAGGGATAAAATCTCTCCTTTTCTCATTTTTCTCCGAAAACTTTCTTGCCCGTCAGGCCTTATCATCCTCCATTGAAGATGTCTGATAAACATTTGAGCCGTATGATGCGTAAAGGAATATTATGATTCGGGGAATTTTCTTATAAGGCTCTCTCCCGCCTTGTGTTGACTGGTATTATCCGGCCTTTAAAATACATCTAATTTTTTTCCGAACAAAAGCATCCAGTCACAAAATGTTTATATATATATATATACATATATATATATATATATATATATATATATATATATATATATATATATATATATATATATATATATTAAATAAAAACATTATTAAACCTGACAACACCAGCACAATTCATCAACCTGAAAGATGAAGAATATAAATGACCGGGGGAAGTTGTGACCCCCAACACTCCGGTTAAACATGTTTGTACCTAGGTAACACTCCCGGAAGTCATTCTTCATCTGCAACCTGACGTAAAGTCAAAACAAAGCAAGGAGCGATGAAATAAAAAAATAATAAAATAAAGGAACTGGAACATCGTACATTAAAAACCTGGGTCAAATTATTTCAAAACTATTTGTCAATTCACTAAAACATTGCAGCCACCCCATATATTCACTACACCTATAAACAATGCATCATATAATAATTTTTTAAAAATATTTAGACTTATGACTAAATTATAACTGTATCCACATATAACCACTTCAAATAAGCACCACCTAAGTATCGAAATATCCACACACAATACTCTAAACATTATCAAATATATACATTTAGAACTATAATTATAACTAAAATAGCAAGGACACATACCTAGTGCAACTCTACATTATAGACCGTAAAAGACTAACAGGTGCGAAACGTAAATTGCCAACTAATCATTTTATTACTTCAATTACTAAAATATCGATTAAGACATTCTTTCCTATCGATCGAATGGAATTCACACATGGTTTTTAATAAAAATCCCAAAGGAAAACCCATTTCTATATATATATATATATATATATATATATATATATATATATATATATATATATATATTCGTCAAAGTTTCATGAAAGGAAGAAGATACTGGGATATGCAAATGATTATCATTTAAGCGCAATTGAAGGTCAGCAGGATGGAGAAGCGGCACCTCAAACTCTGTATAAAAGGAAAGTTACGCAGCGAGTTTCTCTTTCGGAAAACACATTTGAATGTTGATTGCTTGTGAGAAGATTGTGTTATGCCTCATATGAGAAGGCAAAATGGCTACTAGCACTTGTCGGAACTCGATAGCGGCAGGATTGTGGCCTATCGAGGGTGCGGTTCATTGTTCCGCGATATTGTTCCTCGCATTGGTAGGAATCCAACGACTGTCATGCGAATATGGAATGATGGGTTCAGGAGGGTCAAACTGAACGCCATGCAGGATCTCAACGGCCTGCACCACTAACGCCCGAGAGGACAGACATGTTGTCAAGTCGGCCTTGCGGGATCGTACATCCATATCACGGACCCTCAGTCAGGAAATGGGCTTGTTTGCAGCACGACGAGTATCCGAACGGACAGTGCAATAAGGTGTGGAGCAGCATGGACTGTCTACACGGCGACCATTATTGCGGTTTCCCTTGAGACTGCAGCATACAGATGCGCGGCGAGAGTGGTGCACCCAACGACAAAACTGGATACAGGAGCTGTCCCATGTTATCTTTTCAGACGAGTCGTGGTTCTTCGTGGAGCATCATGATAGACGAATCCGTGTCTGGAGGAACCGAGGAGAACGCACGTGGCCTGCTTACATTCGATAGCGTCATATGGGCCATGCACCTGGTGTGATAGTATGGGCAGCCATTGGGTACAAGATAAGAACACCTCATGTTTGCGTCGTTGGTAATCTGGTCAGCCAGCGTTACATTTCTAAGGTTTTAAGGCTGGTAGCTTTGCCCTATCTTCAAAGCCTCGGAGACGTCATCTTTCAACAAGATAACGCATGACCGCCTGTTGCCCTAGCCAGCAAGTTTTCCAGATAACTCCCCCATTGAAAACATATGGTCATGAGTTGCTGAGAGACTGATCCGCCACTGCTCTCCAGCCACTACGATTGAGGAAGTGTGACATAGAGTTCAATCAGCATGGAATAACTTACCCGTATCTGCCATCCAAGCCCACTTCGACTCAATGCCTAACCGGGTTAGAGCAGTTTTAGCTGCCAGAGGCGGCTGCTGTGTGTGCTAATTTCGGGCCCTGTATACCCCCATATTGCCTACAAATTTTATCCTGCTTTCTTCCTACTATGCTGTATGCGTACAATAAATAAAGTTTTGTTATTTGCTTTCCTTCCTGGTATTCCAATTTTAATGGCCAGCAATCAATCAATATATATATATATATATATATATATATATATATATATATATATATATATATATATATATATATATATATATATATATATATATATATATATATATATATATACAGGTAGTTATCAAAATAATGGAAACACCAAGAAACATCATGAAAACATTTATTAATACGGGGTAGGATCACCTTTGTTTTGTAATACCACCTGATTCACCTTGGAATTGGATTTTACAAGTCATAAATAGTAGTTAAGAATATATTATACCATTCTTCAGGGAAAAATCATGAAAGTTCCTGTAGAGATGCTGTGGTGGATATCGATATCTAGCTCTTCTTGATAGATTTAGCTGTATGTATAGAGGATTATCATACCGGAGAACGCCACCTCCTGAAAGAAACAATGTTTGCACCATAGGATGGACTAGTGAGCTAAAATTTTGACATAGTCCTTCTCATTCAATCTCCCTTTCGGGGTTACAATAGGGGTTGAAGAAAACCATGAGATGTCATCCATAACCCTGATAGATCTACCTCCATGATTGACAGTTGAGATGAGACAGCCAGAATCTTACGCTTTGTGTAGGTGTTCTCCAGACATACTCACGTCCTGTTGCGAGGAGCAATGTGAACAATTATTCGTCGGCCCAAATGCCGCTTTTCAACATATTACTCGACCAGGATTTGCGCCCGTGGCACAATTGTGGACGATATGTGTGCGTATTTTTTTATTGGCATCTATTACAAGTGGCTTCGGAATAACTACTCTTCCATAAATGCTTTGTTTGTGAAGTTCCCTTCTACCTGCAATGGTTGATACCAGAACACGCAGATGCCGATTGAACTCTTCGGTCATTTTGGTTGCAGTTGTTTTCTTTCTTCGTATCACAATCTGCTTCAATACCTCGTTCGTCTCTTTCACTCAGCTCTCCCTTTCGTCCACTATTCTGTTTGACAAAGGATATTTTTCCGTGCACTCTCTATGCTATCTCTATGCTGACTTTCGATACCATAGATCGAAAAACACCCATTAGCCTGGGGGTTGCAGTAACAGATACTCCAATTTAAACACGCTCCAACAATTTGCCCTTTTCACAAGGTCTGCAAGGTTTGACATTTTACGCTGTTCCCCCCAAAAGCACGATGCCCTTAGCTTCATTACTACTACCTGACAATAGAATAATACATACACTATATTATATAACAAAATACCGGTGGCCAGACTTGTTTTTAAGGAATACGAAGCACATTCATAAACACCACTAATATTGATAGGTGTTTCCATTATTTTGATAATCACGTGTATATATATATATAAATATATATATATATATGTGTGTGTGTGTGTGTGTGTGTGTGTGTGTTTGTTTGCGTATTTATCATATGTAAGATATATGATTAACCAGTATGAGACAACAGGGGAGCATTGTCGCAAACAATGTGGTAGGCAATAAAAAATTAGTACATTTGTAGTAAGAATAGTAGAACTTTAATTTATCTGCTTTATATAAAAAAATTAATTAATTCTTTAACCAGCGGTTTAGGTATAGAACCAAACAATCTTATTTACTAGTATAACCATTAACTAAAGTTGCATTAGCGAACAGGGCACAAGAAAGAAAGAAATTGTCGTTTAGTAATTAACTTATGATAATAAAAATTAAATTGAAAATATTTAATAAATTGTAGTACGCATTGAATAATGTAAACCACATATTAAAATGTTTACTATTGTATAGTGTGACTTGAATCGGAAAATTGTAAATACGCAACAGTATTATATTGGAGAATGTATTTAAATAGGGAAATTAGAATACTATATGACAGACTTCATTGAAATACAAATGCAGTTGTAATTTATATGATATTAATAATTTGTATAATATATTGTATAGGTAATCGAATATTTGGAATTTGGAATTATAGGGTAGTAAATGTAATCTATTTTGAACATGGGAGCTCTACAGTATATATGATAAATGTAAAAGCAAATGTTCTTGTAATTGTTAAAACAGATGCACATGCAATTCTAAAGCAAGTTATAGATGTAAGTAAAGCAAAGACTGGATGCAGGATATTCAGATATCCATCTTCCAGATACGGTGGAGCCCAATTTTATGGTATGTGGACTGCACTCGATCAAAATTTAAGTTTTAACTAACAGGAATTTTTATAAGCAATAGAATAGAGTGAGAAGGTTATAATATTGCCCCTGTGCATATACTGATCAAGAGTCGAAATGAGGTCCTATTCGGAAGGATTGCTGTCGCGACGTCAGGTGATCAAATTGTCGCGTGCCTTCGGGCGGAACAGAAAAACTTTTCTATTATCTGTTTTATCTTCATGACACTATAAATACGTGACTTAAGTATTTAAGATAAATATGCATAGACCAAAATGGCTCTACACTGGATGGAGGAGAGCTATTCACCATGACTTTACTATGCAAACGCTACAGGCTAAAGAAGACTTGCAACTGAACTAATTTCTCTGGCCAGAACAAAAAAATCAGAGGTTTCACATGACTATCTCAGTGGCAGTTAAGCATCACAGATCTAGAAACTGAGATGACAGACACTAAGAGAAATCTAAAGATAGGATTCGTGTAGTAGTTGTAGAAGGGGAAAGTCAAAATCAAAGGAATGGAATTAATGAATCGTATAAAGTCTGGTTATTATTGTTATGATATCAGTGACTTAGTAAGCCCATTTCGTAAGCAATAGAGTAGATAAATTGAGTCTCGTTAAACGAAGTATAGTTTAGTCCTGAGTCAACCTCTTGTTGTCTGTTTCTCATTCATGGGAAGTGATAAAGTAGCATCTGAAGAACAAACTAAGACATTGAAATGACCTTCGAAACGTCTCGCGATTTCCATCCTTATTTCTTCTCTTATGACAAACATTTTCTTGGTTACTAATTTCATACCTTTTCTTGAAGGTACGATAGAGCTAGATAATTTCTCTAAGACGTTGAGTAGCAATCATAATTATCATCTCTGTATTTTCTCTATCTAATCAAAGTAGAGCGATAGTGCTGAAAAATGCCAAAAACTAAAAAAAAACACGATTTTAGATTTTCTTTTCGTTGATAGTATGATGTTGGTTTTATGATCATTTTTAATTAATTGCTTACATAATTTCATTAATCATTTTAGCGTCATTTTAGACTTTATTAGAAAACAAGCAAAATAGTTTGTATGTGAGAAATGCATATTTAATTTCAAACCAATCATTAGAACCATCGATAGTCTTCTCCAACTTCGACTCAAGACTGTAAACTCAGACCTGTAAGCACTCCTAGTCTTGCTGCTGAAACTATCTACGAACTCTATCTTTTACATTTATGTCCATCCCCGTGAATAGAAATGCATCCAGTGGCAGCACTAAGGTTTGTTAACAAACTGAAATAAAATCTCACTATTTAGTCCACAGTAACTATTATGTACATTAAACTGTTTCCATCTACTTGTGTACCAGAAGGAGATCGACAATATGTGTTTTGACATCATCGATGATGGCATAATTTGTCCCATTGTTGGCACTCTTGAAGCGACTGCTATCCTTTAAATACCTTATGTCTGATATTCATGCGAAACAGGGTAATACAATTGTCCTCAAGTGAATGTAAGAAAAAGGGAATTTCCTAAAACTCATCATGTTCAAAAGAAAATACACTGTAAATACTGTTTAAGAGAGTACACTGTATAGATATACATACATTCTAAATAGGTAAGTGTAAATGCGCATTCGTGTAAGCCTGGTAATAAATGTTTATGTGATGTCTTAGGTGACGGATAATGCATGAGGTTCCTCATTACATATCTGATGATTGATTGGTTGATTTAGAAGTCACCTTTACATATCTGATGAACAGAATTCAACCCCATTTGATGCGTAATTCGACTGCCGATACCTTTAAGTAGTTGATTCGTTAAATGAAAAATAAATTTTTCAATTTATGTCCATCAATGACATGTGGGACTCAGCAATCTCAATTAACCTCTTAGATTGGTTATTCGCCGCACCATTTATGAAAAGACACATCCGTTAGAATTCTTATCATGCGTAAAATAACTGTTATGCCTCACACTTCTCTTAATCGTTGTTTTTTTATCGATTTCAGTTTAAGTCCAATGTTATGGAACCAGCATTAAAATAAAATAGTGTTTTCAAGGAGTTCCATCGGCAATTTTAAACCTTTTAAAAGAATTTTATATTTTGAGTTACTATTAGACCATACTGTGTGTACAATTAATTGCGCAACAGAAGTTTCTACTGCAAGAGCGAAGCTATTGAAACATCCTTTCAGGAGAGAACAAATAATATCGGGGGTGTTCTATCTGCCGTACGCAATTGTATAGAAAATTTTTGGTCAGGTTGAGATTTTCTCCCCTCCAAGATTTTTTTTTTTACATTTAACAACTGATTCGAGGTCAGGCTGCTGCACGCCAGAATGTTATTTAAACTGACATAATCGTACATTAATTAAATGAAAATAGGAAAGGGTTGATCTACTTCACCAAGGAATTATTTTCATCTGAAAAGAATACTCATTATATATAATATAAAAATTCTGAATGACAGCTATCTGCAGGCCCTGATTTTTCATTAGGCCCGGGCCTAGGGGCCCCTGAATGTTGGGGGGAGGGGGGGGGTCCCAAAAATTTTCATCTTAAAAGAAAGAAAAAAAATTCCTAATTCAAGTTCTTTTTAATTTTACCTTTTTTAATAGCAATTTTTTTTATATATCCTTTCAAATTTGATTGATTGGTTCATCATATGTATATGTATAGTTCATCATATGTATGTTATAGTGTATATAAGGGATTAATAAGTTTTTCTGGTTGCATTGTATTGGTGCTTTAATGATGAAGTTAATATGTTGTATTGCTTTTTGTTATTTGAAAATGTTCTAGGCTTCTACGCTTCAAATAGCCAATTCTTGGTAAAATGGTACTTTCACAATGATTCATGATTATAATTTTGTATGTTAATTTTGGAAATTTTACGCCCACATCAGCGTTAGGGGGCCCCCATCCTGAGTTGTGCCTATAGTCAAGAATTTTCTAAATCGGGCCCTGGCTATCTGCATCTATTCAAACCAATAGTTTATCGTTGTCATCGAGTCATGGTTTAGAATAGCGTTAATACTTGGGTAAGAACATGTTGAAGGAAATCGTCTAATCAAACGTAAGTTTGCAATGATGACAGTCATTAAGAGATGCCACAAAAAAATTACAATTCTATATTGAGATAAAATGTGATGTTTGGATTATCAACTCAAAAAATGTTCAAGCAATATTTACAAATAGCGGAGTGGTTAGTAGTACATTTCTGTTTGGATGATAATGTAATTGCAAACTGTTAACAACATCCATAGATTTCTTTCCATACTGTATGGGACATTATTATATTTACCAGACTTATATTTTAGTTTTGATCAACCGAATAGCAATAGAACTGTTATACTATGAAGTTTTATATATTGTAATATTAATTTTTATGTATTATAATATAAAGTTTTGTTTATTTCTTATTTTAGGAGAGTTCGCCCTTGAAGAACCACACCCTTGCGGGGAAAATGGGTATCACTGCAACACATCGAACAATGAGGTGTGCATGGGATACTGGGAAGGGCCAAACTTTGGCATTACCAACTTTGACAACTTCGGGTTGGCTATGCTTACAGTCTTCCAGTGTGTGACAAATGAGGGCTGGACTAACGTACTCTATAATGTAAGCATTACCTCTTTTTTGGATTCAATATTTATTTTGCTTTTCTTATGTTCCACTTTAACACTCGCATTTAGGAAGAACCTTACTTTCAAACAGCCCGGTTCTATTTGAGGCTACTGAAACATCAGATACAAGCTAACCTTTTTATGCGATGTAATCTTAATGTTCGTATCCTCGGCTGAGAAATTTCATCTGCTCGAGAAATGTCGACTTCAGTCTCACTTAGATTAAGTAATCGGTGAGTCAAAAGTCGACGCCGACGTTTCTTCACTGGAGCCCCAATAAATTAATGTCCCTGTTCCAAGCCGAGACATGTTTTCGAGCCCAGGAAATTGTTATCCTTCTTCCGTCTCGCGAACACAGTTGAATCTTATTGAGTACAGCCTTACTTTCAAACAACATGTATCCGTTGAAGCTACAAGTGCTTCACTTACTAACTACTATTACCTTTTCTGTGATGTAATACCTGAATTCATATTCTAAATTGTCTGCCTCAGTCAACATCCTCAATACTTATATTTTATATGTTGTTCTTGTTCCTTAGATAAATGATTCGGTGGGGAATGAATGGCCATGGATTTATTTCATCAGTTTGATCATCATTGGTTCCTTTTTTGTTCTCAATCTCGTTCTCGGTGTCCTCAGTGGGTAAGTGTCAAATCAATCGTGTACATGTTTTGCTTGATGATTTTCACCATAATAAAGGGGAAATACGAATGTACGATCCAAGAGTATGTTCAACAGAATCTTCAATGAAAAGAGCTTAAGCTCATTAACTGGTAGGAAATCTGTCTCATTTAAAAGAAAAAGAATAAGATACTCGTGTATATTAAAACTATTTATGTATTCAATGTTCTGTCTGATAACTGTTCTGATAACTGTCTGATAACTGTCTAATAATTGCTCTCTTTGGGATGTTATCCAATTCTAAAATCGCCATGCAAAAGAATATTTCTTAAAGATGCAAAAGGCATTTTTTCTGCTACCCCTCTTCTACTGCTTTTAACAGTTAGATTTCGCTTAAAAAGAGCTCTTTTTTTAACAGCCCATAGCCCTATACTTAGAATGTCACTAAAATACATAGCCTTGTTTTCTATGCCGTGTGGCACTTTTTGAAGAAATTTCGTGGTAAATGTTTAAGTTTTATTGGTGCTCTTATCCGTATTTAACGATCTACATTTGGAAGCGTAGATGATAAATTGTGGTATGTCAATTTCTTGTTCAGCTCTTGTATTTAAAGTTCTTTCGATAAATTATAAAAAATTTTCCACAATCTCGTTCCATCTTACTCAAATTTAATTTCCCATTGAGCCTTTTCCCTCTCTTATGTTCAGCACTTTTTTCCTCAATCTTATTAACCATTCGTTGCTTCATAAATAGTCGGTCACAATACAAGATCGTCTCTCTCAGTAGCTGAGCAATTTTCATAGTACACTCTACAATGTTATTTGCCTTAATCCATGCATAGGAAAAAGGTGCAGAACTTTTTTTTTTTAATTTCAGATTTGAATTTACATTTATTAACTTATTGACAGAGATAGTTAAAAACATTTCAATAGATTTTTAATAAACTAACTGGATTTTAAGATTGGATTCCTTAGACCAGTGATTCTCAACCACTGTGCCGTGGCACTTTAGTGTGTTGCGAGATTCTTGAAGTGTGCCGCCACTGAGAATTATTTCGTATGCTATTTTTACAAAATATATTATAGGTACATCAATCAATTATCCAAGTCAAATTCTTTTAAATTTATCTTATTGTTAGTGTGCTGCCAAATTTTTAAATTATTAAAAGTGTACCGTTACGATAAAACAGGTTTCTTTTCTTTCCACAAAATATTTTTTTATGAATTCTGAGTGACTAGAATGTACTAACAAAACAATATTAGGTATTCTCATTTTGTATTGAGAGTAAAATACTGAAAGTAAAAAAATTTCAGGTAGTCTTTTCTAACGAAACTACCGCGGGTAGGACTTCTTATCGTTGCTTACCTCTTTTGTATGTATCGATATATATGTACGTATGTATATATATATAGATATATATATATATATATATATATATATATATATGTGTGTGTGTGTGTGTTAGTTAGTGTGTTAGTTAGTTAAAATTTTGATGCATTTTGGTACTTTTCTGCTTAACTGTTTACTGCTTGCCCAAGCGGTACAGTCTGGGTTTGGCACGCTGCCAAAATTATAACTCGCGACGACGGACAGTTTTAGCGTCTGAAATTTTGCTTTCCGGAGGATCGTTATGGAGGAACGTAATCATACGCATTAAAAAGGTTCAGAATCACTGCTTTAGACCAATGATTCCCAATCGATGCTCCTCGGCACTTTAGGGTGCCGTGACATCGTCTAGCGGTGCAGCAAGAATTATTCGGGGAATAAAAAGAAGCATTAGTAGGGCCCAATTAAAATAAGCATTAAGTTGAATTAATAACTCTCACGCCCAACAGATTGTGACACAGATCGATGCTCTCGTTCCCGAGGGTGAATTAGTTACTCTCACGCCCATAACTGTTAGGCCTGATGTTAGGCATTAGTGCTCTAAGCATCCGTCGCAATTCTCCCATTAATATAACTAAACTCTTTTCAGCGATTCCCATTGTAGTCCTCTAGTGTATTAATGTACAGAATCCCACGGTTATTTTGGAAACTGTATTAATATTATTCAAAAAAGTTTGTCAGCTGTCGGTGGTTCTCGAAAGTCCAATTTAATAACTATAGGAACGATTCTCAAAAAGACTAACACTTTATAAACGAAAGAATATTTATTGCAAAATAACAAAAGAAATCGAACTCAAGTCGAAACAGCTAAGTCAATCCAAATTCGACATCCTCGTGGGTGTCACAGGCAAAGAAGTGCGCCACCTGGATTTTACTACGAGAAATAATTTGCATATATCTTGCGAGAAATATATTTGCTACAAATACCGGGTGGTTATAATTAAACTTCCCCTATAAACGGCATCCTACAGTGCAAACGGGTGAACGGAATGCAACGAAATTTTGTATATGAGCTATACACGAGATGCGATCACGGAATTTCGAAAAAAAAAATTAGTTCCAAAATGTCCACCAGAGGACGGTTTTTGGAGAAAAACATGAAATTTAACACAATAAACGACCAAAACGGAATACAGAAACAATATTAACATTTATTGACTAGTTTCTGATCACCTTGTCATCGAACCACATTAAGTAAAGGTAAGGAAATAAATAACCGTACGCCTTTGCTGTTTGAAAAAAAAACAAAAAAAAAACAGTTGAGTTTGCAGAAACAGGTACAGATTATGACGAAATGTCACAAAAAGAGCAGTTGTTAATCGTGTCCAGGACGATGTAAGGAAAGATGCTCAATATGACCACCGTCAGTCACCTGCAAAGTTTCTAAGGGATGGACAGTGTGTTCAATAGCAGATCGTAACTGTACAGCTGATCGTATCAGTTACGATCTGTTGTTGAATACACTGTCCATCGCCTTGAAACTTTGCACTGTTTCTGCAAACTCAACTGTTTTTTGCCTTTTTTTCTCAAACAGCAAAGGCGTACTGTTATTTATTTCCTTAACTTTATTTAATGTGGTTCAATGACAAGGTGATCAAAAACCAGTCAATAAATATTCAAATTGTTTCTGTATTCCGTTTGGGTCGTTCATTTTGTTAAATTTAATGTTTTTCCATAAAAGCGCCATCTGGTGGACATTTTGAACTAATTTTTTTTTAGAAATTCCGTGAGCGCATCTCGTGTATAGCCCATATACAAAATTTCCTTGCATTCCGTTCACCCGTTTGCGCTGTAGGATGCCGTTTATAGGGGAAGTTTAATTATAACCACCCGGTATATTCTATTCTACTCTTTGCTAGTTATAGCTTTCAATAAATTAATAAAATCAGCAAATGGGTCGGTTTATATTTGAATTTAAATTTTACATGTTCATGAAATCTATTCCACTTTGATTTAATATTTAAAATTTTTTTAAAAAATTCTAATAAGTGTGCCGTAAGTTTCTAATCTCATTCTCAAGGGTGCCGCAAACATGAAAAGGTTGGGAACCTTCCCTTAGACTTTAGAAGTACCTGTAGACTAACGTCTTGAGTTGAGAGTTTATAGATTTTAATTTCAGAAAACTTATTTTTAAAACAGTCGTAGAAGAATATTATTTTCAAATATTTCATTTACTGTAAACTTTTACCTTTATAATTGATAATACAGCATATTCGCCGTTTTGAAATGATTGAAATATCTAAAAAGGATTTTCTATCTAGGAAATCTATGATTGTTAAGATACTTTTTTCAATTCGGAATGCGAGTATTTTTCTTCGAAGAGAGCAAATAGTTGATTCAAAGTTAGTTTACATGCACCATTTTTTAAGTAGCTGTGATGTTAACTACCAAAAATGATAGTTTAGGTTTCATATAATAAACTGTTTTTCAAATGCATTCTTCTGAGTTATCCAATATTTTGTAATTTAAATCAAACTCATTCTAAAAAAATTCAACTACAATTTTTAATTTAAAATAAAAATTAATTTATTAATTTGAATATAAATACAACGTAAGTTGCCTGTCAATCATTAAATTTAAAATATCTAAAAAGGATTATCTATCTAGTAACTGTATGTTTGTTACAATATTTTTTCAATTCGGGATGCGAGTATTTTTCTTCGAAGAGAGCAAATAGTTGATTCAAAGTTAGTTTACATGCACCATTTTTTAAGTAGCTGTAATGTTAACTACCAAAAGTGATAGTTTATGTTTCTTATAATAAACTATTTTCCAAATACATTCTTTTGAGTGATGTAATATTTTGTAATTTTGAATCAAACTCATTCTAAAAAAGGCAAATTACTCCAATTTTTAATTCAAAATAAAATTAATTTAATTATTAATTTGAATATAAATGTAGCGTAAGTTACCTGCAAATAATTAAATTTTAAATAAAAATAAATTTAATGATTAATTTGAATATAAATATAGCGTAAGGGTTCTTAAAAAATTACTTTATATTCAGGCTCAAGTATAAATAAATAACTATTTGGAACTCACAAAATCATAACAGACATATTGAAGTCACAATAATTGACGCCAACAAAATATTTGTTTTTAAAACTAGTTAGGAGAATTACTTAGCTACTGTTTGTTTCAGTAATTCGAAATAATTCTGACTGGGAACCACGAGTTGTATTCAGCATTCATCTGGGATTTAGTTAAGCATGGAATCTGTATCTTAGAATTATTAACTCGTGTGATGTGTATTTAATCTCGGTATTAAATCTTTGCTTGAAGGCTTTGTCTTCCCGACAGTTAATTGATTTGGGAGCCCTTTACAACCCACTACTTTATCAAGTCATTTCTGTGCTGACAATTATATTAAAGTGTCATCTATAATTCTAAAGCTGACATGCATAGCACTAAAAATTGATTGCGCTCTCATGTGTGTAGAAAAGTTTCAAATGGATATTTATCCCAGTGGGATGAAAATTATCTCATTTGTGTAATTTAGGACTTATTTTATTTTACAGAAGGAGTTGTATGCAATTTGCAAACTACCATATTCCTGTTGAAATTCAGGATTATTAATTAATAAATTGTATTCAAACATTTATTAATTACTTATTCAAGGATTCGGAAATTTCTTTTAACAATTAAATTGCGTTTATCTTTCGTTATAGTCAGATGTAATGAAATCCAGCCCAAATAAAAAATGTTAAATGTAACTAGTTTTAATTACTCGGTGTTACTCGAGGCTCTTATATCCAGGACGTCGGGATTTTTGAAAATGAGGAAATCAATCAATAAATATATTGAAATGTATTAATAGTGATATATAAACATCACAAATTCATATTATGTATCACTTTGTTTAGCTGTATCAAGCTGACAGATTTATAATTGAAGCGTGTATACTTCAATTATTTTTCTACTTTACAATGCACAAAATAATTCGTTTACTACTACAGCAGTAAAAATGTGTTTTTGGATCCATTCTTGGGGTAGCAACATACAGTTCAGAATTGAAAACTGACTCTTTTTAATTTTCTAAACGCAGAAATTCAAGCTTAAGTGATCAGAGAGTATTGCTGGGTAAACAAGGCAAGATGTCGATTTGAAACGATGGCCATAAATGTTAAGCGACTAATTGTCAGGGGTGATTGGAAATAGAATGTACTAATTTAAAAGTTGCCTATATTTTCTGAAAGGGCCCGAGTAGCCTAATAGTAGCGCGTTGGGCTTGGAGTGACAAATGTCATTAAATATCTCCGTGTCTAGGCCAGATATGGGCCCGCTAAATCCGTAGACCGAAAGTTATTCCACGAGGTCAATGTCTGGGGGAAGGTGCGAGACCCCAGATGTCGCGCCACCGGATGCTTGGACAAAATTTAGGTGGCACCGTGGTGTAGTGGGGAATCACCTGTATGTTGCTTCCAGATAAGATGTAGTCAGCAAATTCCATGGTTTATTGTGCGAATGTTTCACGACAAGTGCCTCCACGTAAAAGGAAAAAAAATTCTAAAAAGACTTAATTAGTAAAAGGGCATTATTTTCTCCATATTGGTAAAAGCGTTTGTGTTTTCAGTAAGAACTATCAGAGTGAAACAGAACTTAAATATTACTCATCCAGGTTATTTCGAAAGTATTCCGTTGGTATACAGCAGGGGTGTCAAACTCGCGGCCCGCGACGAACATTTTTGCGGCCCGGCCAATATATTGGCACACAATAATATATAATAAAATAACCGACGCAAAATTATAATAAGATAGGAAGAATTCGCTAAATTTTTTTGAATGATACTCTTTTTTTTTGCTATTATTAAACAAAATGCATATATTTATGTTGAATATACTGTAATTAGATAAATAAACCTACGTTTCTATTAATATTGATTATTTTGCGGCCCACCTATAGTTAAACCTCGTTTGTTTGGCCCAAGGTAGCCTTTGAGTTTGACACCCCTGGTATACAGGATATCAATTAACTAAATTATCTACTTAACTAAACTTTAACTAGATAACTCATTATTGCTTGTAAAATGTCGAATAATTACGCTGAGTTTACGAACTGTTAATTACAGGGAGTTTTCAAAGGAGCGAGAAAAAGCAAAAGCTCGAGGAGACTTTCATAAGCTAAGGGAAAAACAACAGATTGAAGAAGATCTTCGAGGTTACCTTGATTGGATAACACAAGGAGGCAAGTATACTTATTAACTGCTTGTAAATTTTACTATCACATGTATATGTCACGCTAATTTGTAAGTATTATCCATGTAGATGATTAAATATTAATATAGAAGGGCATTCCAAATTTTCTTTTTCATACGTAATTTTATAATGGCATTTATATTGTTTTAAAAATACACAAATTTTAAAGCAATTGTTACTTTAATAAAATAATAGCATTTCTTAAATATCAGGGCACGTTCACACTGCGTCTGTCAGCGTCATAGTTACTCGTATTGACATATTTTAAACTAATCACAGATCTTAACAATTTCGTGGTTAATAGATTGGAGGTTTCTTATAAGTTAAATATATTTCAATACGAGTAACTCTAACGCTGACGGACGCAATGTGTACAGCCCCTTAAGACCTGTTCACATAGAATCCATCAGCATCAGCGTTAAAGATTCCGTTGGCGCTGATTGGTTAAATGGCTGAATGATTGGCATATGATTGGTTAGAAACTTTACCGCTGACGCTGACGGATTCTATGCGAACAGGCCCTGAGTTTCCGATTCCGGCATCAAAAGCAGAAAAAAATATGCAGCTGAATTGAACGCGGTCTTAGTTTTGATTTTTTTTTATTAAAAAAATTTTTTTTAATCTATACAAAAATACAATAAGGAGATTCCATCACCTTTATAGGGCTGGAAATTCATATAGTAGATAACGTCCAAATTTGACAGAAATTACTGAAATAAAATTGACGAAAACACTTTCATAGAGTCAAATGTATTCTTACAATTCTCTAAGGTTCAATTTTACCGTAATGCGAAGCCAATAGATTTCTTCACTCTGAATTCAGCAGAAAATTCCTTGATTTGAGAACAGCTTTCAAGATATCTTATTTTTACTCTTTCTGAATGCTGTTTTATTCTTCAGTCATAATACCTTGGGTCTAAGATTCTTTTACTGCTGAATCTTTAGTTTCTTTCGAGACTAAAATTATATTCTTATGTGAATATCGGGATGTAAATATCGCGACTATTTTTAGGGTATCCTTTTTTAATTCTTTGCAAATACCGTTTTTTTTTTTCAACCACAGTACCTTGAATCTTTGATCTTTTAACTCAGCATCTTTCAAGTTTAAAAGTATATCATATAAATATCCTGATAATTTACTCTAGTAAAATAAATAATTAAAAATTTATGAAGCAAGGAAATGTATTTGTTTCATTATATATGAGACAAAGTTTATAATATTAGTTTTATTTGCTTATCTTCTCACATCACTTATTAAAACTTAATTAACATTTTTTGCTTTACAGAGGACATCGAGCAGGATGACAAAGAGAATAAAGAAGATTCTAGAAACAGTAAGTATTAACCGCTTAATGCGCAGTTCCGTGAAATACACGGGCGACGTTTTCTTGCAGAATTGTGCAGCTCCGTGAAATTCACGCTTTTCTGTTAATTCAAATATTACAGCTCCGTTTGTGTCACTTTTAATATTAAATTGTTTTCATCCAAACATCTTAAGTCCGTTTATGTCACATTCGATGTTAGATTGATTTTATTCTAGGAATTTAGGCTTGTATACGTCACGGGAATATTTATCTTTTTGTTTGTTTATAACTCAGTAATAAAAGATTATTATTGTTCGCAGTAAAAACAAGACGGTGATGCACCGATTGTTTATTTACACTGTGATAATTTAAATTTAAATTTAAATTTAAAATTGAAGTTTTAAGAATATATTATTTTTTAACATATATGAGTAAATAAACATAAGTTATAATTATCTGCAAGAAATTAAATTGCTTTTTATTAACCCAAATTAATACAAAAATTGTGTATTAATTAGTTAACCCCTTAATGAACAATTTCTAAGCTTCAATTAGTTAAGAATTGATAAGTTTCAATAAGTTAATGATGCTAGAGGCTTCATTGAGTTAAGGGACATTTGTTCAAAAACCAACTAAAAGAGACGAAATCATTGCATTTGAAGTGTAGCGTGCGGAATGACATCTACCTGTTATTAAAAAAATTTAATTTTTCTTCACTTTTACAAGGCAAGAAAAGTGTGTGCCATATGCTGAAAAAAAAGTATTTTTTATTCATTTGTCGAAGTTAAATTGTTTCAGAGTTTGAGCAACGAGCTAATATTAAATTTTGGCAGCATCGTGATAAATTTGATATTTTTATTCATTTGTCGAAGTCAAATCGTTTCAGAATTTGAGCAATCGGATAATATTGAATTTTGGCAGCATCGTGGTAAATCTAATACTAAAACCGTAGAAACGAAAAGGATAGCTTACGGAACGAATACGCGTTCTCTGTTAAGAGATTTGGGGCTGTTGAAGATAGTGTTGGAGTTGTTTTTCACTGTGAATGATATCCTCGATATTAGCTTAGGTATCAGATTCCAAAGTTGAAGGGTATAATTTTTCAATAAAATAATTTGTTTTACGATTTACAACCACTCTAGCTCTAAATACATTTTACACTGTGGTAGTTAGGGCTTCATTTTTCAAAGTCTACTTAAACTAAGAAAATCAGATACATGTCAAAATTGGTTATATAAACACCTTTAGACCAATTTTAAATATGTGAAAAGAAAATGTAACAACTATTTTAATATTTTGATTTCGATAATTTCAGCCACCCTAAAAGGAAGCCGAATTCAATTTGAATTCAACTTACAAAGAAGTTTTAATACGATAAGTACAGTTCGGGATTCGAAGTCCCGTGAACAACAGTCTAAAATGAATTTGGTGCTGGATGGCCTGTAAATCAAAATTTTGTTATTTAATTTCAGATTTTTTGTTATTTGATTAAGCTTTGTTTATAATAATTGTTATGATTTAAAATACTGAATTTTTCACAAAGCACTCAAAACTTTTCTCTTATTTGAAAAATGTTCATGCACTTGGTATTTACATCTTTTGCCTCATTGCATAACCACGATGCTATTAAACAGTATTTATCCTCAATTTGCTTTAAACTGTCATTAAATTACTTTTGTTTTTAAACTGTCTTATTTTATGTTACTGTCTTATTTTATGTTACATTTCTGCAAATATCAAAGCATTGATAAATCAGCATCAGAATCAACACATCGAGAATACACCCCGTGCTTTAAAATACATAATAAATTCCTCAAAAAATCGTAAAAGAAGCAGAAAAAAAATCCTCTCCTAATACTTAAAGCCGTCTTTACAACAGGCTTTTTGTATTCTTTCCCCTTCAGTAATAACACAATGTCTTCTCTCAGGTGTCTTAAGATTATTTCAGAAAGAGTTCGATTAAAAGATACTACTATAATATGTGTCAATCTTCAACTTTATTTTCCTTCTAGACTTTGTCGATTCTTTTCTTTCCTCTTTTTGTGGGCTTTGGCCGTTAGTTTCTTATGTGTAAGCTTGAGTTTTTGCCTAAAGAATAAGAGTCTTTGATACCAACAAAAGTACTTATCTTCCAAGGTCTCTTAATATGTGATTATCATCTTTCATGAAAAGCTAATTAATCATTATGTGGGAAGATATTGTCACATTTAAATTGATAACTTCACTGCTACTCAAAAAATTTCTTTTGTAACTTTAAGAGAAGTAACTGAGTTCATAAAATGACGATAAGGTTATACGGTCAAAAAACTGTATTCTTTTTAAATAAAGGCTGACATACAATCCAGTCCTTTCACTCTTTTTCCTCATCCCTGAAACTTTGCCGTTCCTTCATTAAGATTATCATCACAGTTTCGAGAATATTTAAGTGCTCTTAGGATATAATAAGATGTTGAAGGAAATTTTTAACAGCGACAATGTGTCCCTGTAATGTTTATATTTTGTTCACTTGTAAAGAGGATTTTTTGTCAATGTAGTATTCAGACTCTTCTCACACAAAAAATTTAAGCCTTTTATTAGAGCTTTAAGACCCAGAATTACTTATTCTACTTCTACTGATCTACTCCTACTTCTCTTGAAATAATCCCTCTTTTTTAAATGTATATAGAATGGTATTAAACAGTAAATGCTTTCCTATCAAATTACTTTTCAAATAAAACATTTCAACTAAATGTTCACTTTTTTACATTTAAACAGCTCGCCTTTTTAACATTCAATAAAAGCCGAGAAATGGATGAAGATAGATTTTGGGATAATAGAACATTAAGCACTTTTTAAGATCTTTTAGAAGCCTTAAAAAGAGAAAAAACAGGAAAAAAAATTTGACACAGACTTCCACATTTTTATCCATATTTCCATCACCCTGATAATCTTAAAATGAGTACAAGTTTATTTTTCTGTAAAAAATTTGACTTTCCCAAAATTTAAATAAAACATGTTTAATGAAAAGGATGCCTAAAAAAGGAGGCTTCTTTCAAAGCAAAAGATAAACAAATTATGTGTTGAAAGGTTTGTTTATTGCTTTAAATGTAAATATGTTTGTCGGGAAGACTGTTTAGTTTCTCATGGAAAAAAACATGAAAAAATTTCCATTTATTAAAATGATTTCTGTTTTATTTAGATGTTTACAGAAATCCATTATAATTTGCAAAACATTGTGTCCAAAATATTTAGTGCATGCCTGTCTGTGCACTGAAGTATATTGCATAAGGAAAGTATTAAGTCTGCAAGTATTGGGTTTCAAAAGTTAGTACTATGTACTTTGAGTGGATTTTTTTTTCATAAAACAGTTTTTTTTAAAAAGTCTTTTTTTGAGTAAGGGAAGGAAGGAAATAGAAAAAAGGGAACAATTTCAACTTGTCTTTCAAAGGATAACAATGTTATTTAGCGGTTGTCCTTTGTTCCAACTGAAGAAGAAGCATCGCTGAAAAAACTGCCTTGTTTAGGATGAGACTTTACACAAGATAAATACTGTCGAAGACTCATTTTTTTCCTTCCATTAGCAATGGTACAGTTTTTCTCTGTCTATTCTTCAAATTATACCTGAATACTTCTCATTTTGACTGTGGTAACAGCTTTACACACCACAAAATTTACTGTATCAGTTTTAAAATAAGGAGAGGTTTAAAATCAATTACATTATTCAGATTGCAATTTTGATATTTAGTTGATATGTTTCATTTAATATGAATGAATAAGTATTAATTAATTTTACAAGAAAAAATTTATTTGTTCTTGCAGGAATAAATTCATTTTTATGAGTGAAATATTTTTTATTCCTATATTACATTTTTCGATTGGCATACAGCAAAATATATGCAGAGAACATTCCTTATCCCTTAAATTCAGTGTAAAGGGAATGTCACGTTTCAACTTGTTTTATTATTTTTAATTGTATTCAAAGTAAGTGACATTTTATTCAAAAGGCAAAAAATTCCTTCTACAGAACTCTCCTCTCCTGTAGAATTAGTTAGTCTCTTTACATCTGTCAACCTGTCAACTATCTAATATTTAATTTCTTCTATTGAGCACCACGCAATTACAGATGTAATATAACAACGAGAGTCACAAGCCTAGCTAAAATGACATTTTATACTCTAAAAGGAATTTCAAAAGTTTAGGGGGTAGTTATATATTAAGAACTAAAATATAGAATCTTTGACGAGTGTCTTAATTCGTGTTCATCAAATTCTCATCATTTACATTATAACGATATAAGGTAGAGTGTTTATTAAAGCAATTTTTGTGTAAATAATTTTGACACATTTCCATGGTCTTTTAGGAGGGAGACTTTATACAAAACTGTCGAATTTAGTGAAATTTGTGGAATTTTATTATTTGTTCTTCTCTCTATTTTTTCCCTTGACTGTTTCCTGCACGGGGCAAAATTTCAAACAAGAACCTGCAGGATTCAATTTTTCCTGTATTCATATTTTACCAACATTTCGAGTTTCGAAGTCATGAAATAATTAAAGATTTCTGCTATAAGTTGATATTCAAAACCTTCACACTGTAACGGCATTTAAGTTAAGTGAAACTGCATTTTACTGTCGGAATTGTACTTATCTTCTCTCGGCGTTCTATAACGTCCCATTCCAACACTTTAAAACTACTTCCCGGATAAACGATCAAGTTGTTTGATTCGTTTGAACAGATTCAAACCGAGCAGATCACTTAGGGCATCTGTACTACAAAATGTTTCGTAGGTGCTGCGCAAAATTTGTTTTGAAAGTTTTAATAAGGAATGTTTAAATATTTATTTCAGGAGTTTTCAACGATAGTTACACTTGCTGTTATATATCGTGTAAGTAGATGTAATTTAGTATTTAATAAATATGAATGTAGCTAGTTATGTGAATGTGTCAGAAAATATTATTTTTGTAAGAAATTTGTTAGAAAGAATTGTACTGATGTTTTCTACGTTTTCGAGTGTTACTGTTTGTAAATTACATGTATCAAGACAAAAGTTTAAATCTCCGAACAATCATAAGAAAAAACATAGATACATAATTAGCGAGGACCCAGCAAATATTTTTAAACACAGACAAATAATATTATTATTATTATTATTATTATTACAGAAGTAATTTGACATCCTTGTCTGTTAAAAGAACCACACTTCAAATGTTAAACATAATTCGAGTGATTTAAATACTAAACAGAAATAGGATTTTATTTTAATATTATTTAATTAAATGTTTCAATATATTCATAGTATAAATAATTCAAAAATTAGAATTGATTTTGCTAGTCTTTACAAATTCATTAAAATATAAAGTACGCACACAGTAGAATCAAGCATTTAAGTATGTCAGAAGTTAATAGAAACAGAACAAACAAGTCCTTTAAAATCAGGACTCAGTTTATCAATTTATTGCTGTTTCTTTGTTAACAAAGGATTCATTTTTAAGCCGACAGACGGTGACAATAGCATTTGAAATTAATACTTTTTTTCGTCTTAACGATTGCAAAATAATGATGTACGGAATCGATTTTTAAAAAATCTATAATTCGGCAACATAAGGCTCAATTTTGATAAAATTTGCTTTTTCTAAAAAAAAATTTCAGTTTCTATTCACTTCGGGATACAGAAATTTTACAAATATGGCACTACCATGCACTGATTTTACAAAAAAACAAACTCAGTTTAAAATCATATTTATAATAATAGTACAAATAATTCAGTTTTGACTCATGACGAATCCATGGAATAAAAGAAACTTAAAGTTTTCTCTTGTTAAATTACAAAAGACAAATTTATGTCCTGAAAATATAAAGCTTGTCTTTTCATCGATCTTTTAGGACCTTCCTGTAAATGCTATGCTTTTTTAAACAAACAAAAAAATAACCCACATTCGTTCTTCAACAGAGCACAATAGAGGTAATATTAAAAGTAGAATTCAAAGGGGATTGTTTCTCAATGCCCTTGAGAAAAAGCAAATTTAATTGTGTAAGAGTATAAGAGTAAATGTGAAAGAGAACTTTAAACTAGCATAGTGAAAAATAAATGCAACTTAATCACCACAAAATTTTAATACGCATAAGGAGGTTTTTTTATTTAACTGAATGTTTCTAATATCATTCCCTGATATACCAAGATTACGGACAAAAATAAAAACTCAAGGCTTAAGAAATAATTTGCTTTTGAATCAATTAAAAATGACGAGAACATTATTTACATAAAACAATAAAACAATTCCACCCTGAATTAGTTTAAGGGCTCGAGATTATAACCCTTAAAATCCATTAAAAAATCATCATCATCTTCCAGGCAAAGAAATACTTCTTAGTACAGCTTAAGACAAAATATCGAAGCAAAAACATCAGTAAATACCCGTCAAAGTATTTTATTTCTGCGGGCCATAATTATTTTCCATTGAAAATTTTGACACTCTAAACAAATCCGCCTGAAATCCCCTTCTTTGTTTAATAAATAAGAACGTTAGGACCAGATGATGTAAATTACAGCCTCTGTGAGATGCAAATCTTCGCCCGCAGCAAGAGGCATCTCAAAATTACTTGGAACTAAAACGCGGAGAGATGCAACAATCGATACGCTACATGACGCGTCATCTTAGTTTTCCAGCGCATACCTCAAGGCGAGGAAGTCATCATCGCTTTTGAAATGTGCGCTTTAAAATGCATTGTGCATTAAAGGTTTCTCGAACAGAGTTATATATTTTCAAGAGAAATATGGGCTTTGTTTCCTTGGAATGCCCATCACTTAACCTTTGTGATATTGTTTCATTGTATGAAATTCTAAAGAGAAAAATATTCTACAACAATGAACTTGAATCCACAACCTATTAAATAAATAAACAAATAAATTTATATATATATATATATATATATATATATATATATATATATATATATATATATATATATATATATATATATATATATATATATATATATATATATATATATATATATATATATATATATATATATATATATATATATATATATATATATATATATGTGTGTGTGTGTGTGTGTGTATATGTATATACACCCATCGTAAAATAGATGCAAAATACTAGATAGAAATTGTACATCTTTAACATGAAACAAATTTTTATGCATAAATAATTTTCTTGATGTTATATAACTCTGCAACAATAAACTTGAATTCACTGAACTACCTCTATAAATAAATATGTATATATGTATATATATATATATATATATATATATATATATATATACACTCAAGAGCCAAAACATTATGACCACCTGTCAATAACGAGTTGGCCCACCTTTGGCGCGCAACACAGCTTCAACCCGCCTTGGCATGGATGCCACAAGTCCTTGGTAGATGGCCGGAGACAGATTGTACCAGATGTTTAAGCAACGGTCACGCAAATCCGAGATATTGCGAATTGGTTGTCTTTGAACTCTGAGCTGCCGTCCCATGACATCCCAAATGTGTTCTATCGGATTGAGATCCGGTGAGTTAGGCGGCCAGGACATTAACTGGAATTCAGCATGATGTTCCTGGAACCACTCCAACACAATTTTAGCCTTGTGACACGGGGCGTTGTCCTGTTGGAACATTCCATTTCCAGCTGGAAAAACAGAGGCCATGTAAGGGTGCAACTGGTCCACAATGATGTTCAGATACCCTGTAGCATTCATGGTCTGCTCTACCACAATCACGGGTCCCAGAGACGCCCAAGAGAACGTCCCCCAAAGCATAATACCGCCACCACTGGCCTGTGTATGACCTACTGTACATTGAGGGAGCAACAGTTCGCCTGGAAGACGGCGTATCCTGACACGTCCATCGGCGTGATGAATGACAAACCGTGATTCATTTGACCAGGCAACTCTCTCCCACTGATCCATGGACCAGTCGCGATGTGCCCGGGCCCAGCGCATGCGCAGTTGGCGATGACGCTTGGTCAGCAAAGGCACACGAGTGGGACGTTTGCTGCGTAGCCCCATATCCAACAGTGTCCGCTGAACAGTGTGCTGCGATACTATTCTACTTGGCCCTGCACTGTATTGGGCTGTCAGCTGAGCCACTGTCTGACACCGGTTTTGCTTCACCATGCGAGACAGTCTCCGACGACCTTTTTCTTTGATAGCGTGTGGACGTCCAACACTATGTCGTCTACTGCTGGTTTCACTGTCATTCATCCACTTTCCGTAAGTACTAACAACTGTAGGTCACGAACAACCCACGAGTCGTGCAGTTTCGGAAATACTTGTTCCTAGCCTTCGATCCATTACAATCTGCCCTCTATCAAAGTCGCTTAGATCCGCAACCTTTCCCATCTCACACACACACAAGTAAGTTAAAGAATGATTCTTCAGACTCTCCAGCAGCAGTTAAATACCACTTCTACCTGATCACGTACCTTCCACGTCATCCAGGCGAATTCATTGCAAAATGTAGGGGTGGTCATAATGTTTTGGCTCTTGAGTGTATATATATATATATATATATATATATATATATATATATATATATATATATATATATATATATATATATGTATATGTATATGTATATGTACAAACACCTGTCTTAAAATAGATGCGAAAAACTAAATAGAAAATATACACCCTTAACATGATACAAATTTTTATGCATAAATAATTTTGTTGATATTATATAAACAAAAAATATAAAAGAAAAAAACGGAAATGACATCTAACCAACAAACTGCGCTTGAAATAATTCTTTTGCTTCAACAAATATAAAATTCTTCAAGGCATTTTAAAACTTTATAAAAATGACATTTATGTATGCTAGCTTTGTGAAAACCTTTCTGTTAATCTATCCCTGTTGTCTATATTTTAAAAGCAAATTTTATTTCTTGCAGGCAAACCAATAGGTGATATCGATGGAGGAGATACGTTACAAGCGGAAACAAACAGTGTGGAAATAAATAGTTCTCCATCTTGTTGGGCAACTCATAGGTGGGTATTATTGTGCCTTGTTTCGCCTGTAGCAAATACAAGATTACTCTGTAAAGCATTAGTCTTTCTTATAAAATTGTCAAAGCTTTAGAGCATTCTAGATATAAGATGACATTACTTGCTTTAAAGCATGACTATTTGAAATTTTCAAGCATTTAAAAGGATTTGTAGTCTTTGAAATAACTAATAAGGATTTTTACTTATTTATATTTAAGTAATGCTTTATTGTTTGTAATTCTTTGAGACTAAAAACTTTATATGTATAGAAAAAGTATTTTAATTGACAGTTTTTTTTTCGAAGTTTACCCACGTAACACACATCGTTAGCCCAAAAGAAAATTTTCATTACGAAGTATTACCGTTAGCAAAACTTCCAGGGACAAATATGGGTCAACAATCATAAAATGTTGTTGTCCCAAATACAAACAAGTGATGTTGGGCCAACAATCATAAAATGCTGTTGTCCCAAATACAAACAAGTGATGTTGGGCCAACAATCATAAAATGTTGTTTCCCCAACTTCAAACGAGAGTTGGACTCCCTAGGGTTGGGCCAACTAACAACCAACAGTTGGGGGAGCTGCAAAGCCAACCGTTGCTTCAACATCACCCCAACGGCCAAATCCAAATGTTGGCCAACTATGCTAAAAACGGTTGTTCAACAATTTCCAAACGGTCTTGGGTCACTTGGATAATCAAATGCACGCCAAAAATGTGTTCCTAAACATAAGACATTAAATCTTACCTGAGTTTTACCTAATGAGTTGGTAAAATATTCAAAATCTAGTTTCATTTATAGATTAAATGTGAAAAAATTAACCTAATGTTTCGCTAATAATTCCATTACGATGGACAGCCGAAAAGTATGATTCCATGTGTCATTTAAAACAAACATCGGGATATGAAAAGTTAATCTTGCCCTAAACAAACCCATCAAATTTATCTGTGTCTAAAAAATATTTAATGTGAAAGCTTGAAACACAGCACTTGTGTCTCCCAATGAAATCAACCACAGTTAAACAGCCTAATGCGTGAATTGATTTTAAGGACGAATTGCATAATGATATTGCACCTGAAATATCATTATGAAGTTCATCACTTTCCCTTTTCCTGTAATACACATCCAAAGAATCTGTTGCTTTAAACTCCATTTACATCTAAGTATTATCCACTATAGAGTTTTATTTCTCGGGAAATAAAGTGAAAAGAAATCAGATTTATTAAACTTACCTTGGTTTCATATCCTTTAATTTAAACATGAACTTTAAATAAAAAGTATTACATTACAATTCTCTGATCCTCCGAGATTATGGAAAAAAGGACTGAATTATAAATAATTACATACCTGCAGAATAAGCTAAAACTACCAGCGGACCTTAATCCTGAACAAATTAATGTTTACATACCGAATAATCTATTACTGAAGTATTCGTAAATATGCACTCCATCTATCTCTGTCCACAATACATCATACCACCTCTTCGTTGCTATTTGTAACTTACTTGGTTGCAATACGTAAGGAGAAATACTAAATTTCCCTACTGGCGCTCCCTCATAAATATTTCCATTCGTTCGGAACCAAAAACCAACATCGAAGGTTATGCTAATTTTGGCAAAACTTTTCTCGGGGTTTGGAAATGCACTTTTATTGTCAAAATGGATATTGGAGTTAGAATCGTATTTACAATCTCTGCATTTTAGAAAGTTATCTACTTTCTTTTATTAGTCTAGAAATTAAAATAACTGAGCCAAAATACATTAAGGCTACTGTGTACTAACCCTACTGGATTCGCTCACCTCAATGGTATGGAGAAAATATGTCTACTGTTGACAGCTACATAAATACTGATAATCCAATAAAAACGGTATTTTCAGATAGCGCGAACTTTTCTGCACCTTGCAACAGGATTCGTTTTATAAATTGCATCCACCAAAGGAATTTAGGAGCTTTTAAAACACACTATACCAGATTTTTTCCCTCGAATAATTCAAATTTTAAACTGTTATTTGCAACTTTTAAAATAAAAAACGAAAAACCACAAAGTGTCCAATTTCTTTCTCTATTACGGAGAACAATTTTAAAAAAAAATCTTTAAATCCAAGTCCACAATCTTTAGGCACATTTTCTCCATAGGTTAATATTAAGGTGAGCGAATCCAATAGGGTCAGTACACAGCAGGCTTAATACAATCAATTGCTCGAGTGATATCAATCTAACTTTTACAATTACATGCATAGTTCAATCTACTTTTTCTTTAAATATTATGTCTGCATCCAATTAAACTATTTGTTAAGAATTCGTAATCGGTTTCATTTAGCTTTAAGCAAATACATTCATTCTTCCCAAAATATTAATTTTGAATTTATGAGTAAAATTTCGAGGGCTTAAATTTATTTGATTTAGATTTTAAGGAAATTACTAAAGTTTCAACTTGTAAACTTTAACGCCCATTCCTCCAATCGAAAATCATATAGAAGTTTCTTAATCTATCTTTCTGTATAGTAATTTTAATCATACATAGTGAGCATACCTTTTTTTCAATCAAATGTGTTTCAACTTTAACATAGACGACAATTTTTGTTCAATCTAGGCAAAATCAGAAAGAACTGTCTAGATTGAACAGTTTTTGTTCAGTCTAGACAGTTCTCTCTTTTTGTACTGTCAAAAGGACTAAAGCACCTTTGTACTACTTGTGAAGATTTTAGTTTTCTCCGTTTCCAGCTTCATTTAGAATCCACCTTAACAATATGTTACCAGTGATGTTATATTCTTTATCAATTTTCAATTTAACTTTTGCATTTCAGAAAGAAGCTAAGTCGGAACAATCGACGTCTACGGAGAATGTGCCGTAAGATGGTGAAATCAAAAGCCTTTTATTGGATAGTTATTGTTCTAGTTTTTTTAAACACTTGCACTTTAGCATCAGAACACTACAACCAACCACCCTATTTAGATTATTTTCAAGGTAACGTTAGTTTTTGCATTGTTTTTTATATTAATACAGTGAACCTAAGTTATACCCTGGACGCATCATAAAATGTGAGCAAACATGTCACTCTCTTATTAGACAGATTACTCTTATTACACCACCATCTCTCTCAGATTGCCTTTAAATGACTTATTTTTCGGTAAGAACTTTATAAGTAGTCCTTTCTTCCGTTGCTTTACTTAGTTGTTATAAAGTTTGATACAGTAATTGTAGCGTTACATATTAATAAAAGAAGGAATGGGCTTTTTTAATGTAGGATTACGTTCCTCCATAACGGTCCTCCGGAAAGCAAAATTTCAGACGCTAAAACCGTCCGTCCGTACCTCGCGAGTTATAACTTTGGAAGCGCACTAAACCCAGTTTGTATCGCTTGGACAAGCAGTAAACAGTTTAACAGAAAAGTACCAAAATGTGTCAAAATGTTGACATACATATGTGTAAATATATGCATACGTACATATATATAAATACATTTTACATAACATACATACATATATACATACAAAAGAGTAAGCAACGATAAGTAATCCTACGTTAATAACCCGCCGTAGTTTCGTTAGAAGAGACTAACTGATTTTTTTTTTCTTTTAAATCATCAGTGGACCCGCCGCGCACGCTGAATATTTCGAATTATGTACAGTGGGGGTCTGCGATTGAAGTCGCCACAGTTTGCGTTCGGAGAGAAATTTCGCCAAACTGCAGCGAGCACGATACGACAGCTAAAATTTATCTAATCACAACATTTAATTAATAATGATAATTTAAGGGGACTCACGACCCTTAAGTCGAGGAAATAAGGCATATTTTCATTTTCATACTTTTTAACTCTTTATAACTATTTCAATTTACACCCAATTTTTCCAAATTTTATGTATATGATAAATTGATATAATTATTTTAATAAACAAATTTTCAGCTCTAAAAATAATTTTAAATATTTTTTTTTAAATACTTTAGATATTCCTTGTTTCTTAAGTATTTTTATTGTATACTGGCTTGCACGCAGAACTATGAAATTAATTTTACACTTAAATGTATGTATAATTCCTGTTTTATATTTAAAATAAATAATTCAAAATACAACTGAACATAAAGCATTAAACATTAAAATATTTTTTCAATTTTTTAAAACTTCTCAAAATATACTTATAATTTCCTTAAATTTTTGCATTAATTTACCCCTGAAAAAATAACAAAATGTGCAGTGATTGCAATAATTTTATTTCAGACGCAATAAAATAACATGATTATGCAGTGATAAAAATTTCATGGAATTATGTTTCATAGTTTTTGAGATATCAGTTGCGGAATGATGCAAAATTACATTTTGAGAAAAATGAGTTTAAAATTTTTCTTACCATAAACTTGATCACTAATTAAATATTTAGAATATCAATAACTCCGGAACTAAGCGGAATATTTTCATGCGGTTTGCTTTATTTTGTTCAGAGATGATCTGGCTTTAACATATATTTTTTTTCAAAAAATCGAATGTTTTAAAGATTTAAGGGTAGTGAGTCCCCTTAAAAGAGTCTTTTGGTCCCAAAATAATATTTAACTTCAGTGATAATTTTTTTGCTTTAATAATTAAGCTCTAACATTGTAAATTTTTTATATCTATACTATGACTTGTAATACGGTTTGATAAGTCATACAATTTAAAATTTAACTATTTGAAATATTTAGCATAGTTTCAAATTTATTTAAAGAGCTGTAAAATATTTGCTTCGCCTTTTGCACACACACACACAACAAAATAATAATAATAATAATAAAATAAAATAAATTTACATATTCATTCAAATACATATTTATGGCGTATTTATATCTATTACAAATCAATATTGATGATCATTATTAACTCAAAATTAATAATATGCAACAAAAACATTTAAACCAGTTGTACCATATTCTAGAAAAGAATTACTCTTACAGAATAAAAGATATAGGGTACTCAACCAAGTTGCTCTGACCAGAAACGGACAAAGAATGAAACGATCATCACTCATACGACACCCCTTTGAATCGTCCTTTTCATGAGATGACATAGCAAATAAAATACAGCTTCTGAAAAGCTCAGAATAACAAAAGAATATATATGGCAAAAAAGCATCATAGCAGAAACACAAGAATTGCGAATTATCCACCATTCCCTTCTAGTGATTTCTTTACAATTGTGGTAAGAAATAATCCAGTAGCAGTATCTGATGTTAAAAATATAAGGCCGGTATTAGAAGTAATAAGAGAGATTTTGGTAACTACTCATTCGACTCCAGAAAGGCTAAAAAGCGAGTTATTCTGCGCCGTTTGATTCTAAAGCTCGGGATAAGCGGATATGGGATTATCCATTTATCCCCCATAAAAAAAAAGAAAATTACGGTCCAAAACCTACATATAAATACCTCAAAATAACACACTTTATGGCCTCCACCGTAAAGCATTAAGTACCGCTACATTACAGTTTATACGTTTAGTTAAGGCTCCAAGATCCCGAGTTGACGCAATCAAGCGTTTTGTTTCCTACTTTAGCGTTTGTTGCACACGGTGCAGGAAAAGAGTTAAAATTGTCATAAAATCATGAAAAATGGATGGATGCTCTTCAGCGAACAGTTCCAATCATCCAAGAAATAGATATCGGATGTTTAGATTTCCCTGGGATAAAGAAAGGAGCCTTAAACTGCAGAACATTTATTATGATTTCGTGTCGCCAAATAGCACTGAATTTTTGAAAATTTTTGAGTTTTCTAGATATTATGACATCTTATTTTAAACAATATAGCTGCCTATATAGGATTTTTTTTTATCATAGAGTGATCCTCCACAAACAAATTACTCCCATACATTTTTATGTAATCGAAACGTTTATTTAAAGTACCCTTCTAGGTGATACCCATAGTGGTTATAAACCCTTAGAAAACGGAAACGTATAATCTCCAAATATTCTATATTCTTATACGTATACATACACACACACACACACACACACACATATATATATATATATATATATATATATATATATATATATATATATATATATATATATATATATATATATATATATATATATATATATATATATACAGAGGCTGTTCGCACATTTTTTAGACGATTTTGGTAAGCGATAATAAAAAATCGTTTGCTGCAAAAGAAATAATTGCAATTGTACTATGTTTTTAAAAGTGAAAATTATCGTCTGCGGCTTGAAAGTTTTGTTTTTATTCAAAATGGCGTTTTTAACAAAGCAGTGGTTCGAAGGCTACATTTATGCTCTTTCCGAAGAGAAATGTGCATACTCCGTTATCCAAAAACGATGTGAGAGTCATGTTTTTGTGATATCTAAAGCGTCGATAGGTAATATCGTCAACAGGAAAGGAAAAAAACGTCAAATTGGAGCCTCAAGTGGGACAAAAATTCCAAACAAGTATCCAAGGAAAAAACGGATATCTTCGACTATTGCAAAGGTACGTTGTTTAATGTTAAAAGAAAATCCCCTAGTCAAAGGACAGTTGCAAAATCGTTAAAATGCTCGGTGTCCACTGTAAACAAAATGATAAACGTTGATTGAAATCTTAAGAAAGCGAAAAAACGCAATGTGCATCGTCCTCTTCCAAATCATATCGCTGAACGCAGGACACGCTGCAGAATTCTATATGAGAAACACTTATCCAAAGAAAAATGGAAAACAATTGTCACAATAGATGAATCATGGGTGTATTTAAATGACTGCAACAAACAAAGAGCCATTTATTATCATAAAAGGGGAGAAAAAAATTTAAGTACATGGTTCAAAGAATCGAAAGAAAGTTTTTCTAAGGGATTCATGATTGTTGCTGGTTTTTCTTATAATGGCAAGTTAAAAATAAAGAGAGTGGGAAAAAATGTCAAGATTAACTCCAAATACTATCAGGAACATATTTTATAGCCAATTTTTCTGAATGAAATACCATCGCTTTACCCACAGTGCCATCAATCTGTGATACTCCATCAGGACAAAGCTAGCAGTCACACATCAAAATCCACTGTAAATTTCCTAAAAGAAATGGAACAAAAAACTGGTATCAAGGCCATACCCTTCACTGATATCCCTACTAAATCTCCCGATGTATCACCTATGGATTTTTGTGCTTTCGGACTTTTAAAATCTGCATTATCCAAACGTCGTCCCAAAACCCTTACAGGACTCTGGAAAGCTGTTCAGGAGGAATGGGATAGAATACCTCTTCTGACATTTCAAAAGGCATTATTATCCTGGAAATTGCGGTGTCGAAAGATAGTTCAGAATAAGGGATGTCAAATAGAACATTTAAAACACAAGAATTTTATGTAATTTAGTTTTGTGAATACAATATACATCGTCTAAAAAATGTGTGAACAGCCTCTGTGTATATATATATATATATATATATATATATATATATATATATATATATATATATATATATATCATAAGTTCATGTTTTATTCATAATACTCTCGTATAAGAAGAAATAATATAAAAATGTGGTTAATATTAGCGCAATAGGGCACCAAAAATTGCAGTCATGGAATGACTGCACCACGGGCTCATCCCTGGTACACAATTGGGGATGATGGGTTGACCCTAGGTATTAGGAGCTCTACGTATAGTAATGACGTTTGTTGCAACCTATTTATGGAGAAAATTAGTTGAAAATCTAAAAATTATAGAACTTTTACATTCTGTAAGTATAAATTCATGCATAATTAAAGAGACAACTTTTAACACTGATATTAAAGTATTGAAAAAGCACTCCTTGTTTTCAATGCAGATAGTGTGATGCCACAGAAAAATAAGAATGTGATAACTTAGGTTCACTGTGACTGTAATGTTTAACTTTTTTAATTTATTCTCTACTTACTATTTTACATTTTTAACTACCTAATATCTTATATATATATATATATATATATATATATATATATATATATATATATATATATATTTATTTATTTATTTATTTATTTATTTATTTATTTCTCTAAATTCTCATTTTATAAATAATAAAAAAAAAACTTTTTGACTATTCTATCAACTGATACTGTGACCATGACAATCACTTTCATGAAATCAAAATCTATTTTATCTACACTATCAAGTTAAAACCCGGATTTTAATTATTAAAATTGAAATAGATCTTTCAGCGAAATCTAAGGAAAACTTGCAGACGTAACAATGACCTGCGTCGAAACTTTCTAGACGAACGTTACTGGCAAGTTTACTCATGTGAGTTCCTGTAGAGTCTCCTGCAGTACCCCTTGTTTTGCAATTTACTTTGAAGCAAACGTGTCAAATCAGACCTTGCAAATTCTGTGCGTGCAATTGTTATGAAAAAAAAAACTCATGTTTTGTTTACACTAAGTAGTGGAAACTATTCTTAAATAGTCTAATTGAACACTTTAAGTTTTGCAACAAGCGTAACCTGCAAAGTATGGCTCAAAACACCATGCAGGAGGGACTTATCATTTCCAATTAAAGCGCTGAATATGTTAAGAGTACAATAGACAATTCGTCTATTGTTTTGAAAAAGCAGCTTTCATGGTCATGTGAGAACCATGTCTAGTTTTGAAGCCATGGGAACGTGTTGAGTTTTTAACAAATAAAAATTCAATAAGACAAAACAACTGTCAGGCTTGACCCAGAAGTACAATATTGCAATGCTAGAATAATGTATTGAATATATCTCATGTGTCATGCGCATGTTAAAAAATTACTTAAATATAAACACACATATATGATGTGCACACTGAACACAGTAAACTATTTCTTCTAATGAAACGAAGTAGAAAAATTTTATATTCATAGGAAAGTTGAAGTAGTATCAGTTAAGTATCCCTTGTTCAAACAAAATGCTAAAGACTGAAAGAGTATCGGATTTTTTATCGATCATTTTAAATATCGTGGGAATGGGACCCAAATAAGTTTTGAACACGAAATCCATTTATTTTTCATATAATTTCTCTACGCATAGCGTGACGATAAATGAAATATTTTTAAGGTTATTTCGAGAAAGTTAAGAAGTTGGTGTAATCAGATAACATTTCGAAAAGATGTCGATAAGTTGTAGCAACCACAGTCATTCATGGAGACAAACAAGTCGTAGTTGTTTGTCATCACCACTTTTTCTCTTATGCTCATAAATTAATGTAGGAAAGATAATTTCTTATGTCATTCATTTTCCTTCACTCATTCACTCATAATTACTTAACAGTAAACATTCTGACATACCATTAATACAAAATTAATATTAAGGGAGGCCACGTGTAAATTTTTTGAAACACCATGTCATTTTTCAAATCCTTTTGAATTTTACGATATTTTGGCTATCGTATTTTTAAATGAGGGATACTTAACTTGATCTAACAAAATCAACAGGTCCTGATATCAATAACCTTTAGAGAAATAAGCAGGTCAAATTCCCAAACTCATCTTTCCTGGCCCATCTAAAGTGCCACTTTATAAGAACGTCTTAACCATATTGTTAAACAATCACTGCACTTAACTTAAAGCAAATGAACTTGTCTACAAATACTAAGCATAACCTTTGTCAGAAAAGTTCCACGAATGACTTTTTAATTCTTTACCTGTGATATTCAAACAGGTAAACATGTTCAAGAAATAGGTGTTATTCAGTCACCTGATATGTGTTCTGAATAGATATGGCCTTGAAAATGTTACCCTGTAAACTCGTTAGTTGATAGAGCTATGCATAGCAACCCTGTTCGGCTTGTTGGCTCATTTAGTTGGAATTTACACGAGTGACGTGGTGGACGAGGATTCCAAGCAGAGAGCTAACATTAAGTTCTGCGTCAAGTTAGGGATAACCCCTAGTTTATCTTTCTCTAGCACAACCCCCATATTCAACCGACCTGTCGCCGTGTGAAAGAGAAACTGAGGAGCATCCCGGATGAAGCTTTGTCTGCTAGCTTCCATGACCTCCATAAACAGTGGCAGCTGTGCTTAAATAGCCGACGGACTACTTTGACAAGACCTAGGACCATTAGTTGCTAAGCTGAATAATTTAGTTTTTCAAGAAGCTCAGTGTTGGGACTTTTCTGACAAAGCTTACACATTACCCTACGAATTTCTGTAGCACAATTAAACCTCAACTCTGAAATGCCACGTATCTAATGCAGTTCGTTGTGTTTTTCTTCCTAGAAATAGCCAATTTGTTTTTCGTCGTCCTATTCACTATGGAGATGTTACTCAAGCTTTTTAGCCTTGGAATACAGGGTTACTTCGTCTCACTTTTTAATCGTTTTGATTGTTTTGTGGTTGTGAGTTCCATACTAGAGACAGTGTTAACGTACTCTGATGTGATGCCACCCCTGGGTGTGTCTGTCCTGAGATGTGTGCGCCTGCTGCGAATATTCAAAGTTACAAAGTAAGTATGACTTTAGGAAAATAAACAATTTACTTTTTTTTTACGGTGGTTCTCAATTTTTATACCTCGCGTAACCCCTGGAAATGCATATGTAACTGGCGTACCCTTTGTATAGATAGATAAAACTGCAACCATAGTGTAACAATGTTAATAAAATTATATATATATATCTATATATATATATATATATATATATATATATATATATATATATATATATATATATATAATTACTTTCACAAATTATATAAATAAAAAAATGGCTTATAAAATGTCAATATAATTACTATTATAATCAGCGAGCTGGTTACGTTTGTTTACCCTTGCACAGTTCATTACTGACTAGTGTACTAGTTTGGGGAGCTAAGGGGAAGTGACGTAAATCAACTCAGAAACTCTGCGCATATGTTACAAATTTATCTGGCTTCCGTTATAGAACGTTCATGTAGGCTGGAGTTCTGTGAAATTCCAGAAATAAATTCTGAAAACTTTTATATACATTTCTTTTTGTATTACTAAAAGGTGGTATTAAGCTTTTAGTATTCCACCATTACTAAAAATTTTCCTCAAATCCCTGGACCTATAACCACATACCCTAAGAGTATGCCAAGTTGAGAACTGCTGTTCAAAAATGATATTAAAAAGAAAGTAAGAGATCCGGATTTATGAAAACTAGGTCCAATCTGTTCATTTTCTGATTAGATATGACTCTAGGAAAAAAACAGTTTACTTTTGGAAATGACAAAAAATTAAGAAAATAAAAGGTTCAGAATAATTCAAATCTGTTTCTGATTTGCTCATTTCCTGATTAAATATGACTCCATTAAAATAAACAGTTTACTTTAGAATGATATTAATAAAAAATTAAAATATGCAGAATTTTAAAAAAAAACAGTCTCTATGTATTGCCTTTTCTGGTTGACTATAACTGAAATAAAATACACACTATTATATATATATGAGGCGTTGCGGATACGAAGTGCGAACTCAACAAATGCTGGTTTCCAGAAGAATACGTTTGAAATTTTTTCACTCGGGCAAACCAACAAACAAGGCATTTTAACTATTTTTGTTCTACGATGTCTAAATTTGTGTAATAAATGTAATCTATAACAATCATTCTAAACTGAGCAAAGAAAATAAATGTGAAGGAAAAAATTAGAGAAAACCAGACTTGTAATGAAAAACTTTACTGTATTAAAATACACATGAAAAATGTTTAAAAGAAAATCAAAACTCTCAACCTTTTATTTGGTAATTCCAGGTGGATTTTCCAGAATGATTGTGAAGTACGTTGACCATGCATGGCAATGGAACGTACAGCAGTAGAACTTACATATCCTTGAATTTTGCAGGGTACGCAGGCACAGGGAAATCATAAAGCCTTGGTAACTTAACTTCGGCCAGATTCAACTTCGATGAGTCATAAGAGCTGACCTTTCCTTTCTGAAATTTCACTGTAGTTTTGACGCCGAAATTGTAAGTTTTCTGGATGTAAAACCCCTGTTTCTAGTCTTTGGTGAACTCAAAAATTGTTCCATCCTTAAATTTCGGACCTTGGAACTGAGCTTTTGTCGTATATTTTAGAAGAACTACGTAGTTGAAAACAAAATATTCCGTGACTTGTACTACAGTGAATGATGCTTTCTGACGATACTTTTTAATGGAATACTCGTAATGATTCTTGGAGTCGACGTTGGCAAGTCGAACCTCTTTCTAAATATGTCCAAACTCTAGGTTACACTGAAGGTAGGAATGGCCAGACTTCATAAAAACCTGTCGTATTTCGTCGAATAAACCCTTGTGGATTAAAGACAAGTTAAAAAACTAAATTCAAATTCTTATTCTGTCCAAAGCAGTTGTCGCTAAACATAACATTTTTAATGCAATCATCAACGTCAGACGGGAAGTGACTAATGCAGATAGTGATTTCACATGATCTGCGTTTTGCTGCCGTTTCATCCCACAAATATATTTTAGAGGCTCCTGTTTTAATTTTATGAATAGCGAAGTTGTATGTCCACAGTTTCACGTTTATAAAACAGGGTACCACTGGTCAATTTAGGGGTGGGGAGTGCCTACTGTAAGTTTAATTCGATAGCAAGGACCCCTTCATCGGCATCATTCTTCAAAGATTTGAGGAGATTTGGAGGAGCTTTAGCTCTCATGCAATATATTTTTCTTTTTGCGCGACTTTAATGGCTTGACACATTTGGCAAAGACATAATGTCTTGTTTTACTTTAGTCTCTGTCTCTTCTACTTCATGACCCGATTATTTTTTACCCCTTTCGTCGAGAACAACAGTTCCAGTCGAATCAGTTTTTTCAATAGCAGTACGAACACGTTTTTCCGAAATTCCATGCATAAAATAAAATGCGGTACAGCCCATTTTGTGTTTCCTACTGTTTATTCCTACAGCGTAGTCGAGACGTCGCAAAGTCCGACTCGGCCATCCCTTTACAAAAGCCTTTTAAGTCTTTGCTTATCCCCAGTTTGATAAATACGAATTCTGTAAGTCGTAACTACCAACTTTCCAGAAACCCTAAAAAAAGTCTTATCTCAGCCTCATCGTATCTAAAATATTATCTCGTCCACTTTCAAAAAGCATTGGCAGCTACATGGCTCACCGATTTGACGAGCTGGTACCACAGCATTCGTGTGCCTTGAGACGTATTTTTCGCCAGAGTTCCTTTTCTTCTTCGCCTCCACCTTTTTCCACGTCTTCTTGTTTTTCCCTCGCTTTCTAGAGTATCCCGAAAATTTATCCATAACTTCACATAATGAGATCGCGATGACAACCAGAAACACCTTGCGCAATACATGTGAAGGGCAAACTAAACGGATTACATTATCCATGTCACGTGAATAGAGTTGGAAAGGAGTGAGCGGCGTCCGAGGTGACATTTCATTTCCGATAGGTTGACATGTGTTATATGCATTTTTTTTACAATGACTTGTATTCCGTAGATATTGGGCCTCGCTGCGGAACCTAGTCGCCTCGCTGATCAACTCCATGCGCTCCATCGCCAGTCTGTTGTTGCTGCTCTTCCTTTTCATCGTCATTTTTGCCCTGCTAGGCATGCAGGTGTTCGGAGGCAAGTTCAACAGTAATCCACATGAAGACAAACCTAGGAGCAACTTCGACTCTTTCTGGCAGAGTTTGCTCACTGTCTTTCAGGTACGTATGCAAGTTTGTTTACCTCGCCATACATCAGTCCCTAACCGTTAACTCTAAAATCGACATCCTGGGGACAATGAGTGTTCGACGTCATGGGTGTATCTAGACTCTGCTGATACCTGTGCTGACACATCCGGTTTTTTGTGAAGGCTGTTTCATACAACGCCACCGAAGGGCACAAAGGATAGAAAACTGATGTCATACTTTTTTATGCGGGGAGGTCTGGTATACGTTTCTCTACGAGTTTTGGTAATCTATGCATTTAAACGCAAACCGCAAGTGTATTTACACATTTGGGGCTTGATTATGTTTTGCTATAGCTTGAGTAAATGTAGGAATTTTTTCATGCGGTTTGCTTTAAAGTGTTCAGAAATGATTACGATGTAATATGTATTTCTTTTCAAAAATTGAATTTTTTTAGGGTTTAAGGGTCCTAAGTTTGCTTAAAAGCAAACATTTTGTTCTTCTCTTTTTTTTTCGATTTGAGATGGGATATGCTACATGCAACTGCCTTATATCGCGTAATGAAGTTGCCATTTATTGTAACGCTCGCGGAAGCGTTTATTTCGTTTTAAATTATACTTACACTCTCTCTCTGACTGATACATTTCGTAGATTTTTTTAAGTTCATTTAGGCGTTTAAAATTCAAAATTATGTGCATCTTTGCTACCTCAAATTCTTCAAATAATGAACAGGTATTCCTTTCCAAAATAACTATTGCCATTAAAAAGTTCGCTTGAAAGATATTTTTCATTAAATCATGTAATTTCATCTTTGTATGCAACGAATTAGTTAACAGAGAATACGTGAAGTATCTGAAAAATAAGGTTAATATCGATTTTTTTAAAAAAAACCTTGCAATAAATAAAAAAGAATGTTTCGCGTTGTTTGTATTTCGGAGAAATTGGAAAACAAGAGAGAGCCTGGAAATTTATGAGCTCTAGGAGTATTTGCGCAGCCTCAGTAGATATTCCAATGCTGTAAAATTTTATTGAGTCTGCGCAGTATTCATCTAAAAATGTATTGTATACAAAATCGCATATGGTCTGTTCGTGACTTATAAAATCTTGTGGATCATAATTACGTAAAGAACATTTCATCAATACCGCAATAAAAAGCAATGGCTATGTGTTTCGAACTTATCAATAGTTCATCATCAGGCCTAGGAGCATTGGTGTGACTGTCGCAATGAATGCATGAAGCATTTGAGACAATCACACCAATGTTGATAAGCCGGATGATGAACTATTGATTAGTTCGAAACGTTTAGCCACAGTTTTTAAATTTATTGTGGTATTTAAGATGTGTTCTTTACATAATGGTTTATTCGATTTAGCAGACATTGGGATGCCTAGTCGCAGCAACAAGCACAGCAACGAAGAATGTGCCTGCACCATTTGCAAAAGTAAAGCGTTCGTATGCAATTGTTCGCAGGCCCGAATGGGATATGAATCAGTTACCATTAGTTTGCATGGGAAAATTATCTGTCTTTTTTTTTTCTTCAGATGAGTAACATTTAGAAAAAGTAAGAATAATTCGAATACATCAATACATCACAGCCCAGGGAAAAAATAATACTTGTATTGCGTAGTTTTCCCATCCCAGAATCGAGAACAGTGAATGAAAAACGTTGGAAAATCGAAGAACATCGGAAGCTGGGGGGTATTTATGAAGTTGTGGGCGAATTTAAACGGTGCATCACGCTATCGTGCATATTATGTTCGATCCCCATGCTTAGCTACGGGAAATTTTCTTATTGGTCTATTTCTAATTATTCGCTAGCAACTAAATATCTTTTAATGTTCTTTCGAGCATCTAAAATTAGACGTTTATACGCAGTGCGCGTCTTTGTATTTATTTTTTGTTTATTTAATTTTTTAAACATGATCCTAATTTTGACAAAAGTCTTAATTACCTTAATGTTCTGCAAATTAATTGACTAAAAATTTAAAAATTTTAAAAGCTATGCGGTCTTTGCTTAAAGATCACACTTTTTCTCTTTTTTTTTCATAAACCAAAATCGAATTTTAAACTTTCTTATAACTTATTTGCAAATAAGTTATAAGAAAATGGTTAAATAATCGCTATACGTTAAAATGCTATTTGAAAATTTCTAAGGTGTACTGATGCGCCGCCTAAAGCCTACTTGTCGGAAGTTTTGTTTGCAGTGGGTATCAGAGACTGGGTTGTTGGAAATACAGTCATTCTTAAGACGGTGAATGGAAAGTTTTCCTTACACCAAAAAACATTCGTAAAAAAAAATAATAATAATAAAATAAAAAAATTAGAAAAATGAGCTGTTTTAATGTAAATCCATATTTAAAGTTAAATATTTTAGTCCGTTACAGGACAAATGTTTTGTCGATCGCGAAGGTTTTTTTAGAGAATGGATGTTATTCTGATATTACAATATTTTTCTGAATGAGAATTTGTTTTACCTAAAGTCTTTATTTCCCGTTTATTTTAAATCAGGAATGTCCAACCCGCGGCCCATAGGCCGCATGCAGTCTCACAAGATCGTAAACTCTAAAGACCTATCTTCCCAGAGAAAAATAACCCTTGCTTCAGAATCACGCTTGATTCATGTCATGACGTTTTGGCACTACGAACACTTTTGAACAAATATTTTCAAAGACGAAGCGAAGCATATGAAAAGCAAAATTGTATAAAAAAATTTCCGATGAGCACCTAAAGAAAGAATTGGCACTACTTCCAATTAACGAGACATTGATGCATTTGTATCATGAAAGAAGGTTAAATATCCCACTATTTTTATGTTTATGTTGCCCTCTTTTTCTGATGTTATGATAAAAAACAAAAAACAAAGGAGGTTTTGTTACTTATATACATTAATTGTATTATATATTTTATATGATACCTAAAACAAATTACCATCACTCAATGCGGTCCAGGCAAGCCAAAAGGTTGAAGACCCATGTTTTAAATAGATAATCAAAATTGTATTGTTAAAAATTTATTATTAATACAAGGTTTGGGTATTCAATTTCATAGTTATTTCTGAACTGTATATTTTCGTTTTTCAGATTTTAACAGGAGAAGACTGGAATGAAGTGATGTATCACGGTATAAATGCGTATGGAGGAGTTGGATCACCTGGTGTCTTAGCCTGTATTTATTTTATTATTTTGTTTATATGTGGAAACTGTATCCTTTTGATTTTTAGTAAACTTAAATACTTTAATGAATTCGATTATATTGATGAATAGCATCTGATAGTTAAAGGTGATAGGGTGGTCCAAAATTATTGAGCGTATTTCATGTTTGAAAAAAAAATGAGGTACTTACATGTTTATTGTTTTCTTGGAAAGACAATTTAAAACAGTTTTACAAAAAAAAAAAAAATTTAAGCATTAAATACTTCCTCATAAGCCGGTAGATGTCACGATAACATTTCGTAAGAAAAATTTACTAATTGCGTCAGTCCGAAAATGGCTACCGTACAGGATAAAGCAATGTGCGTTTTGTGGTTCCATGGAAGCAAATCTTTTGTAACTGTTCAGAGACGTTTTCGTTTAGAATACTCACATCGTCGTCCTCCAAGTAAGGACTCGGAATATTAAACGTCGGTACCAACAATTTAAGGAAACGGGAAATGTGGAACTGGAAGGACACGGGAAGTATGTTCTGTTTATGGCCTACCAGCGCCTTTCCTATGTTCCACATTTCTCGTGTCCTTAAATTGTTGGTACCGACGTTTAATAGAGTCCTTACTTGGAGGACGACGATTTGAGTATTCTAAACGAAAACGTCTCGGAACAGTTACAACGGATTTGCTTTCGTGAAACCACAAAACGTCCATTGCTTTTCCTGTACGGTAGCCATTTGCAGACTGACGCAATTAGTAAATTTTTCTTGCGAAATGTTGTCGCGCCATCTACCGGCTTATGAGGAAGTTATTTAATGTTTAAAATTTTTTTGTGTAAAACTGTTTTAAATTGTCTTTCCAAGAAAACAATAAACATGTAAGTACCTCATTTTGTTCTTTTTTTTACAAACATGAAATACGCTCAATAATTTTGGACCACCCTGTACTTATTGCTCTTTTGAAAAGGATATTGTGTGAAGAGCAATAACTACATCTTCATAAAAACCAAATCATAATAACCACTTTTTCTAAGAAAAATGTGAAAGCAGTAAAATAGTCTTGGCTTATAATACACACTAAGAGCGCATTATAACAATGAACAATAACTGCAATAATTATATCAACTAAATATGGAGGGTTCAGAGTTAAAGCGAACCAAGTCCTTGACAGTCAGATCTGAGATAACAGATATCAAAGTAGAACAACTGTATCAATTAACCATTGACTTTGTTTATTTTTTCAGCTTCAATAGCGTAAAATTTTCACCATGGACTTGGTTCACTATTGCATTCAAAAATATATTTTTAATGTATCATGGCTGTGTTATTACGAAATGGCCAAAAAATGGACTTGGTTTACTTTAAACCCTCCGTATAATACTAAAACTGAATTTTTAACGTAGGATTACGTTCCTCCATAACGGTCCTACGGAAAGCAAAATTTCAGATGCTAAAACCGTTCGTCCGTATAATTTTGGCAGCTCGCGAGTTATAATTTTGGCAGCGTGCCAAACCCAGTCTGTATCGCTTGGACAAGCAGTAAACAGTGAAACAGAAAAGTATCAAAATGCGTCAAAATTTTGACATACATATATGTATATATATATATACATAAGTACATATATATAGATACATACAGACATATACACAGTCCAGTCACATTAATGTGACCACCTGTCAAAATCCAGAATAACTACCTTTCGCAGAGCGGACCGCTGCGAGACGTACAGGAAGAGAGTCAATTAGGTTCCTGAAGGTGTTTACTGGGATGTTGAGCCATGCCGACTTCAGTGCCGTGGACAGCTGCGCTAGGTTACGCGGGTGAGGATCCATGGTGCGAACAACCCGATCGAGGTGGTGCCACAGATTCTCGATTGGGTTCAAGTCCGGGGAATTTGTTGGCCAAGGGAGTACGGTAAACTCATCCTGGTGCTCTTCGAACCATGCACATACACTGCGAGCTTTATGACACGTCGCATTGTCCTGCTGGTAGATGCGATCATCCCGAGGAAAAACAATTCGCATGTAGGTGTGAACATGGTCCGCAAGGATAGATGCATACTTGTGTTGATCCATCGTGCCTTCCACAATGATGAGTGAACCCAGAGAATACCACGAAAACATTCCCCAGACCATAATGCTTCCTCCTCCAGCTTGGACCCTTTCAGCAGTTGTTGCAGGGTGTTTGCTTTCAGACGTGTCACGCCGTATACGACAACGTGCATCTGTCCGATGGAGCATAAAACGGGATTCATCGGAAAAAGCCACCTGTCTCCACTCAGTAGAAGTCCAGTTGCGGTACTGGCGTGCAAATTCCAGCCTTCGTCGCCGATGAACAGCAGTCAGCATAGGTGCATTAACCAGGCGTCTGCTGCGGAGGCCCATACGCAGCAACGTTCGCTGAACCGTCGTTGTGGAAACACTGTTGGTAACCCCTTGGTTCATCTGGACGGTCAGTTTCTCAACGGTTGCACGTCTATTCGCCCGAACGCATCTCCGTAGCCGTCGTTCCCCTCTGCCATCTATGGCCCGTGGTGCACCACATTTGCCATGCCGCTGATTTTGGGTAGTGCCATTTTGCCATGCACGGTATACTTTTACCACGGCAGGTTGAACCTGAGGTTGTGATATTCGTTTTCAGCGCGAGAAGCTGCTAGAAATTAAAACTGGAATTACTTTCTTTCAACTGATTTGCAGATTCCTAAAGAAACCTCTTGTCTCTAAGCCTTTTGCACTCTGCAAGATAAATTTTCTGTAAATTGTTAATTTTCCTTTTGTGGATGGCATCAGGTGGAAAATACATTTTTTGAACCAGCAGACGGAAAATAAAATGCAACCCGTATCAATGTCAGAAAAATGATTGCCTTTTCTATTTTAGTTTGATATTTTCCCTTTTAATTTTTTTGCCTACTTTGATTCTCCAATTTTGCCTTAATAGAAAATTTCAGCTATTTTGATTAAATGAATAAGAGATGTTCTGATTATTCATTTTATTGTTCAGTACATTTTTTGGAAAGTAATAATATGGTTCTCTAATTCTGATATCAAAGTTGCAATCATCTCGTCCTTCAGACAAAATTCTCACTATTTATTTATCTTTTGATTTTAAGGTGGGGGGAAATATTAATTGCTCTCATCTAATATAAACTAACATTTTCATTTTTTATTTAGTACATTTTTTACTAATATTAGCAGTGACGTAGCGAGCATAACTGGAGCCCTGGCCACGATACCTTTTTGGCGCCCTCCTCGAAAAATATATAGTAATATAATATATAGAATTAGTTATTTTGGGACCATTTGGCGCCCCTCTGTGAGTGGGCATGATAGACCCCTTGCTCCCCTCTCCCTATGCCACTGGATGTTAGTTTTTCTTTTGTAAGTATAATGTACTGATACAGCCTTTTAAAAGATCTGGCTTACCAAAGTGACTGACACACTGCAATTTATTATCAGATTATTTGGTGCCATATTCAGACAACATATTGTTATAACTTTTTTTTAAAGGACAGTATTTTAATCAGTCATGTTGCATTCAAGAATGAAAAAGCAGCAGTTAAAATATAATGGTAGCTAAATTTGAAATGTGTCCGTTAAACAATGTGCAGAATATCAGGATAAACTCTGGACTTTTTACAACCATGATTGAAAGAAGTAACCTAATTTAGGGACTTAACTACTAATTTTCCCTCAGTTGTACTTGTTTTATATTATGGAAAGCACACGTACCTTGTTTTTGTGTTCTACTTTTAACGTTCCTTCTTCTCATTTAAATTTAGTTTAAGTTATGCAGGTTTTAAGTTATGTATAAATTTATATATTTGCTTGACTATTAAGGCTCAAAATTATAATACATTATTTGAAAAAGAAAATCTACTTGTGGGATTAACTTCAGAAACATTTTAAGAAAGAGTTCAATACATATATAACATTAAGAAAATAAAAAAGTAACAAACCATGATGTGGTAAACTGAACAGAATGTTGAAAAAATATAGAATAACCAGAAATTTGTCAGTGAGCAAATACTTTTTGTTAGACATCACATCATCACTTATAGAGGATGTTTCATTTCTGAACTTGTGTGTGCTACAAGATAAAAGCAGAAGTAAGCAGACATCATCAAAAGTAAATTTTAAAAGAGTGGAAGATCTGGGTTGAATTTTTACGTAGGATAAAATATTCATTAATGTGCACTACATCAAGCACACAGATAATATCTATATTGTTCTCCTGGCATGGCATGATAATGAAATGTAGTATTAATTTTTAAGCATTGAAACCTTAACTTTTTTCAGATATTCTGTTGAATGTATTCTTAGCTATTGCTGTTGATAATTTAGCTGATGCTGAAAGCCTTACTGCAATAGAAAAGGTAATAAAGTAAATATCTTAAATGTATGTCCTAGCAAAATAAATTATTCAGTAGTTAAAAGAATTTGCATTTCAAAAAAGTATCCTCACCAAGGATTTTCCTTTAAGTTTGTCATAGAGAATTAGTTATCAGAGAAAGTAAAGAAAAATGTGTTCTGAATTTGTTTACTTGTGTCAAATATGTTAACCAAGAAAGTACTTGCATTAAAAGAAATAAGAAAGATTAAAATTTGTGTATTTTGATTCAGTAAGTAGTATATATCATCTTTTTTTCTTAAATATAAGTTAATTTTAGAGACCAAAGAAAAGGAAATTTAGGTATGAGTTCTTCAGAGAAAATTTTTTTCCTTCAACAGATTATGTTCTGTATTAAAAAAGAAAATATTAAATATATTTGTGATTATAAAGAGCTAAATATTACCTAAGGTGCTTTTTCAATACTTGATCTCTGATTTGATCATTGAACAATAGTCAAGTGAATAAGTGTAGATATAATTTATTTATTATTACAAATGCCCAGAAGAATGGCTATGACACCATTTATTCTCAGATAAAGGGCAAGACTACTGGTCATTCATTTAAGGGGGCACCGTATAGGTAGTATTACTCTCTACAAGCCGGTCCCGTAATTTTAGAACTGAGTCAAGTGACGAGACTGGAACACCTGACCCTGCACCTCCAGAGGTAAATTTGAGAACTTGGAGGACATTGCAGCCACGACAGATTTTACGTGCACTGGCCACCATTAGTGAACACGGCAGCGGATTTGTCAGTGACAGGCACCAAACCAGTAATGTTCAGATTACTAGCCCACTGCCTTTGCCAACTGGGCCACCGTTGCTCCTGCTGTAGATATAATAAGGCTTAGAAGTTAAGGCAATGCAAATTTAAATATTTTATGTTGAAGGCCATAAGTTTTTTTAAATATCTGTTACTGACAATATGGACGTTGTACTGACTAAAAGAAATCAGATTTTTTAAAAAAATTATGGTAATGCCTTCATGTCTAGAGTTTAATATATGTCATGAAATCTGAATTAAAATGATTTTATAGGAAGAAGATGGTATTGAAAATGAGCTGGGCAGTATTATTCACTCTAAAGAGCTTGATGACTTTGATGGATTGGATGATGAAAACAGACATTCCAAGAAGAAAAAGAAAAGGCGTCCTAGCATATCTTCATCAAGCTGCTCTGCTGAGAAACCTCCTAAACCTGAAACTCCGCAGATGAATCATACACTTCTTCGGATGTAAGTGATGAGTTCTAGGTGTTTTGAATCTTAAAGTTTAGGCCATTTTAATAACAATTATTATAATCTTAGAAAAAGTCATGATGTATTTTCTCTGACACCAAACAAACAAAGAAAGCACTATTTTTCACAGTATTGTGTGAAAATTAAATGTCATCAATTGTTTTTGCTTTTAAATATATTTTTTATTTAAGAATTTTGAAGTCTTTTCAGTTTCTCTTTCTTTATTGATGTCTTTTCTTTAAAAAGAATTAAAATCTGAAAATCTATAAAACTTCTGCTTCATTTTTTAAGATTTTTACTTTAAATTTTTAGTTACTTTGTAATTTATGCATTTTTTAAAATTTTCAATGTATTCTTATAATTTTAAAAATTCTTCCTTTAAATAGATTTGAGATTTAAATTTTGTTAGCATTTTTTCATAAATTTCTCAAGTTAAATTCATGTTATGAAATATAGATCATAAACACGTATTTTTTTAATTTTGAATTTATTAATAAATGAAAATATATCTTTCTATGTATATTTGTGAAAGTCATTTATATTCTTAAACCTTTCTAACATTCAATGTCTTATGTTTATTATAAATTAATTTCCTTTGTGATTTATTCACTATTTATATGATTCTAATTATTTTTTTTTTGCATTGTTTTAGGCTTCGAGAGAAATCAGACAATTCAGTAAGTCAGTTTTATAATTATTGAAATCAAATTTATTTATGTTAATATTTACTACATGGCTTCAAAATTAATTTTCAGTATAAGTATTATGTACTTTTGGGTTAGGGACTTGTAAGATAAAAAAGAAAGCAGATTTTATATTGAGTGAATGATATAAAATTTGAATTTTGTCGCCAAATAAAAATTATAATGTTAGAAATAAACTCTAATACTTATAAACAGAAATAAGCTATAGTATTTATAATTGTAGTTATTATAATTATTGTTTTTAAATGTACTTTTTAATTATAGTTACAAATAAAAGCTCAAGATACAGTGAATGAAAAGAAAGAAGTAGAAACAGAGACTGAAGCTACTGCTGGTGAGTAAACTACGTAATCTACACACATTATTTTACTCTAATTTTTTTTTTATAATATAAAACTTATATATTATATTAAAATATAAATTTTAATATAAAACTTCTATAATTATTAGTTACATACATTAAAACTAAAATAGAGAAAAATGATTGAAATGTAAGATTGTAAATCAAATTCTACAAGAAAAATTAAAATCATACTAAAAGTAAAATGTGATAAATAGGTGTTCATTGACATTTTTCATTCTTGTCAAATTTGAAAATATATATAGTAGTAATTTTGGTACTTACGTATTAATGCCACCGCAGCTGCAGATTTGGCGGTTTTTAAGTGCCGCCAATCTACACCTAAAATTTTTGCGACAAATCATAAAATAAAACACTTTATTTAAAATCAAAACACTTATATATATATTATTTATTATATATATATATATATATATATATTTATTTATTTATATATATATATATATATATATATATATATATTGGCGCATTAGTGCAACTTCAGCTGTGGTGGCGTTAATACGTAAGTACCGTAATTTTTCCTGTTATTGTGAAAAGAGCCTTTATTTTAGTGGAATACCATCTCTTTTTGTAATTTACTGTATTCATTTTTCTATTAAAATTGTTATTTAGAATCTTTAACAGTTGCTCACAAAATATTTCCTACAATAAATGCTATCACCTATAATTTGTTTTTACAGTTGAGTTTAATGATGAGGAAGGTGAAGCTGATGAGGATGATGATGAAGATGATGATGATGCATCTGTCTCAACTGCTCGGCCCAGGCGTCTTTCAGAAATACATATGGACACTAAAATTAAACCCATTCCTGCTTATACATCATTTTTCATTTTTTCACACAACAACAGGTAATCACATTTTATGATATCAATTAGTAATTTGTAAAAGATGTAGATTTTGATATCCCTTTACATAAGAAACTCTCTTTGCAAAATTTTAGTATCTCTGTTATATCTATATATATTAGTGTTAGGTCACTACAAATTGAAATACAGTCTTTTCATTTTCATCATATATAAAAGAGAGACAAAAGTTGTTAGGTAATATAAATATTTTTTTCTTCAGTTATTTTTGAAGTTTAGAATATATTAATCTTTTCTATATATGTTATTTTTAGAACCTGTTTCTTTTTTTGGGGGAAGGGGGGTAAACTTCATCTTGTTAGGATGTAAATTGTCCATTTTATAACTGGATATATACAGAACAGTTCTTGTTAAATAAAATCATGAATTGAGTATTAAAAGTTAATTTTACTCTTGAATTACTAATTATAAAAATTTAATCGAACTACTTTTGGGAAACCAGTTTGTATATTATGAATGTTTAATAAGTTCATAATTGTTAATTTTTTTAAAAATATTTTTTGCTGTTTGCATTTTTATATAAAAAATTGTACATTTGATTGATTATATTTTAGCATAAATACTTAGATATCTTAGTTCTTCCTAATTTACTAATGTTTTTAATTATTTCTAATTCAGATTTCGCAGGCTATGTCACTTCATTGTAAATCACAGTTATTTTGCTAACCTTATCCTGGGGTTTATATTAATTAGTAGTGCTATGTTAGCTGCAGAAGATCCTTTAAATGTTAACTCCGACAGAAACAAAGTAAGTTCTAATAAAAAATATAGAACCAAAACTAGTAAACAAGGGATTAGAAAAACCTTAAAAAGTTCACCATAAATAAGGGGGAAAATTAATCATTTTTATGTGCATTGACTTGCTATGTAGGTGTTCTGCTTTGATTGTGAGGAAAAAGCTGAATTTACTTTAAAAATTCACAAATTGAATTTTTATGACAGTTATATATAGTGAATATTTTAAGGTTTTTCTGATTGCTAAGTTGTTATACTCAATTATGCATTCATCCTCTTTAAATTAATTATTTTGATCTATTTTATTAATTTCTTTTATAATTTTTTCATGCATGTTATATATTCTGCATGCTTTTGTGATATGTTATGTATTACTTGATGAATGACCATAATATCAAGAAAGGGATTGTGTGAAAGTTGTGTGATGAAGCATACTAGCTGATTGTTTCTTTTATATTTTGTATACAATGAAGTTTACCAGAGCTAAACAAATTTATTATGTATAATGTTTGTCACTGCAAATTTGTACATGGTTTATGAATTATTTAAGTATAATATGCATCATAATATTTTTTAAATAAAAAAAATGACTCTCAAATGAAGAAATTTCGAAATATTTTAATACTTGTCTGAATTCAGTCATGCATTTATAGTCTTTTGGAGTTATTTTTTTGTTGATTTTTTTTGACAGTATTTGTAAGCACAATCAGAAAAATTTGTTCTATTTTGATTAAGTAACATATTTACCTACACATGAATGAATTAAACATTGCTAAGAATACTGTTCATTATAATGAACTAATTTTTGTAATTTTTTTATCTGTTAATTTTTTCTTTGATTGTGAATTCAACTTTTTTTTTATATACCATTAGTCTGCCACACACACACACACATATAAAAATCATTTTCCCTAAAGTATTTGTATATTAAAGTATAAATAAAATTAATAAATATTTTAATTTTGTTTCAAAATATGTGGTACTTATGTGAAATATTATTTTGCAGATTCTAAACTACTTCGATTACTTTTTTACAACTGTCTTCACAGTAGAAATAACACTAAAGGTATCACAAGTTTTCAGTTTTTCTTTCTTCTGAACCATCATTGCATTACAGTATACATAACTTCTGTTTATTTTTTTCCCCAGGCTGTTGCCTATGGTTTGATACTACACAAAGGATCTTTCTGCAGAAGTTACTTTAACCTGCTCGATGTGCTTGTTGTGTCTGTCTCGCTTATCTCATTTGCCTTTGGGTAAATTCATTACATGTGATATTTAATATCATAATTTGTATTTGCATGTAATATCTAAAATCATAATCCATATTTTACTATAATCATGCTTTTTAAATTTATGAAAAAGTAGAAATTTTTAACATGTTACTTATATAACTGCCAAAAATACTGATACTGTGCACTAACTTTTTACCTAAGCATTAATAGGGGAAGTCGAAAGTTGCTGATTTCTTTGAGGTGTATTACCCGAGATCCACATTATAAATTTTTTTAAATGTTTTAAAAGTATTTCAATTTCTTCATTACATCCTAATGAAACAAGTACTACAGAAAATCCAGTTTCATTTCTCTGTCTTCATCATATTTAATTCAGTTCAGTGTCTTAATGAGCAGAATATAAAATATGTTGAAATCCTGTAGAATTTACTCTAGATTTTGATTTATAAAATGTAAGTACAGTGGAGTCCCGATAATCTGAACTTCGGTAATCCAAAAGTTTGCTTAATCCGAAACCAAAAGTCAAAAAGAACTAAGGTTATAATAAAACCACATTGATACTAATCAATATAAAGTATATTTCTGAAAATTACAAGCAAATTGAAAGTTAGACAATGTACTGAACTAATTATTACTGAACTACATTGGTTTAAAAAAATCTGTTAAATTTTTAAGAGAAGAATACCTCTCCCTTGAAGCCAAATTGCACCAACGCATCAGAAAAATGGTGTCCGCTCTGGTCACAGCAGAGTGTTGCTCTACGTAGCGTAGCGCTACATCATATGCAGCCGGGCGTCTGAGTGGGATACCCTCTGCTCGTTGTCACCGTCTGCTTCACCTTCACTCTTGTCTGAGATGTTGACAGGTTCTTCCAAAACCATTTCAATTATCTACTGATCGTCTAAAATCTTACTCTCTACTGACTGATCAACTTATACTACTGTACTAAACTAGGCAGCATTCTGCTCTCTTATCACCTATTTTGTCCCGAGATTTGGTAAAGTTTAGACAGACCTTATAAAATAAACCATGTAATCTTATGTAATATGTAATATTTATGTTATCACACGTTATTATGTAATTTAAGTATATTTTAAGAAGGATTTCACTTAATCTGAAAGGGGTCTAGTCCGAATCATTTCGGATTATCGGGACTCCACTGTACTGTAATTTATAAGTAAAGCAAAAGAATAACCAGTTTCCTTTGAACTTTTGTTCCTCATAATTAATTCCTTTAATAAATAATTGTAAATATGTGTAGATCATTATGTCCTTTATACATATGTTGTAATGTATCTAATTTTAGTGAAATCTTTTTCTGGGTTTTTCATTTTGTAGGAATGAAACATTCTCAGTTGTGAAAATTCTTCGTGTTCTAAGAGTGCTGCGACCTCTCCGAGCCATAAACCGTGCCAAAGGATTAAAGGTACTCATATTTTCCATTGATTTAGATGTTCCTTTTGGGTAAATTGTGATAATTATATGTCAGTATGTGTCAACTTTGTGTATTATTTGATGTAGAATAAATGTTTAATATTTCTTGTTTTTCTGACTATTTTTTTTTCAGAAATTCATATATCTTTCCTAAATAATTTTATGATTGAAAAAATCTATTCTGTTGCTTTTTGAAAATTAATACACTTATTAGCAAGTATAAATTAAGGACCCACTTTTAATACAATGGGGATGTTAAAACTTTGGAAAGCTGTGCAATTACAAGCTCTATTCTCTTGCTATTTCAATCTATTTTAATTACTCCATCACATATTCTTCTCATATTTTACCTCAGATCATATTAAATTCATATTTTTTAATAGAAATGAGCTTAAAATAAAATTTCAACAAATCATCCAGGTTTGTTTAAATGCTTTTCATACCTCTAAAAAATTATGTATTTAATTCACTTGTTAAGATTTTATGAAATTTATGCTTCATCAATATAGATAAATATATATTTAAGATATATATATATTATATATATTATTATTATTTTTATATATATTTTTGCATATAAGCTAAATATATATTTTTCTCATCAACTACTGCAAATGAGGGAGGGACCACGAGAATCATTATATATATGTATATATATATAAAAAATTGAATATTATAAAACATTTATTGAAAAAATAATTTCAGCTTAATTTTTATTTATATGTTTTTGTAACTGTTTTTAGAGTGACTAATAATTTGCTTTTCAAAAAAAAAAAAAATTGTGGACAATTTACAAACTTTTATAACAATAGAAAATACTGTTTATAAGTTCTTTTTTTGCTATGTATAATACATGTTGTTGAATTATAGTTAAAATAATTTTTAAATATTTTTCAATAGACTTTTGTAAATCACTGTTTTTTACTAATGATAAATTATTAATTTAAAAGCTAACTCTTGATGAAAGAGTTTCCAGATTGATATTTTTAATACATATAATCTGCTTAAAATATTTTGAAATAAGAATTTCTCATTCCTTTTATGTATATAAATTTTTATATATTGAATATTTTATAATTTTCATTTTGGAATCTCAAAACACTGATAAGTTTTATTTTTTCCTATATTATTTCAGCCATGTCAGTTATGGATAATATTTCTGAATTATTTCTCTGGTTAATTTCGGTCTTTTCAGTTTTTTTTTTTTTTTCAAAGAAAAATATTGTAGACAATCTGAAAATTATAAATTATTTTTTTATGAAAATGCTATCTTAAAAAAATTAACTTTGCCTCATTATATGAACTGTGTATGACTTTTATTAAGTAGGATGCTATGCGTGTTTATGTTTTGCATAAAATGTTTCGAAAAAATTATTCTCTGTGTCATCCTAACTGCTTAGCATTTAGCTTAGAACTTAATAAATCTGCATTTGTTCTGTCCCGTATTGTTGGCCATATCCGGTGGGATCATGAAACAATGACATACTATATTTTATTTGCATATAGCAAGTAATCCAGTGCATCTTTGTTGCGGTAAAAACTATAGGCAACATCTTGTTGGTCACCTTTCTGCTTAACTTCATGTTTGCAGTGATCGGAGTTCAGTTATTAAAGGTATGATTGTGTAAAATACCTAAGCTTCCACAATATGCTCACACTATCCCCACCCTTACTAATCACATGTTAATGATAGAGGTGCCAGGTTTTTTTCTTTCCGGGCCCTTAAGATGTATATATACAAGTGTAAATCTCACAATAATGCAATTTTCCTGTCACACTTTCTGTGCTGTGCTATTCAATTTTATTAGTTTTTTAGAGTGAAAGAACTTTTTAAAATATCCTGTATTATTTTGTTTATGATGTGATTATCTGATAATCTCCAGGTATATTTTGACAATCTGATTATTCAGCTTATGAAACTGCTTTATATATTATTACGTATTAGTTGTTAATAAATCAGAGTTAAGGAGTACATGAAATTTATGCTAGTTTTTTATCACTTTGTTGGGAATTTGATTTTCATTTTTGTTACCAAATTTCAGAAAAGAGAACTAAATGCAGTATTATGTCAAATCTTAATTTATATCTAAAAAGGACTAAAAGAAAGAGTATGTCTATGTATGCACATTATTTTTTTTTCCCTTAAAGCTAGAGGAATAAAACATGTAAGGTACATAATCTGGTAAATATTGTTTTATAATCTTTTACATTGTTTTGGTATGACATCTTTGGTTGCTAAATTGTAACCAAGATTAAAAAATAAATTAAGTGCTTGTAAAAGAACTGTGACTAGTTTAACACTCATATCATTGACTTGGTAATATACTTTAAAGATCCGTGTCTAGACCGGATGTGGGCACATTAAATCCATAGACCAGAGAGTCCCTCTATGAGATCAGAGAGGGTGGGAGAAAGTACGATCCCCTCAGATGTCACCCCTGGGGTTGCTCGGTCAACCTGGTGCTCAGTGCACCTGGCTAAATCGGACTCCGACTCTTGTGGTGCCTTTATAAACTGGAGCCCGCTAACCTATATGAACCTGGTCTGGAATAACTTTCAGCCAGGGGGCATTAGAAACAACAACTTTAAAGATTAAATAGTAAAAGCTGCATTCAAAGCTTCAAATTTCTGTAAAAAATGTTGAAATAGAAAAAAAATTATTTTTACATTTTTCTTTCTAGTATAATTTTGAAAAGTGTAAATAAATGTAAAATGAGTAATTTTTTGTTTCATTTCCCCCCCCCCCCCCTTTTTTTTTCATTTCACTTTATTTTTTTATTTTTTTTATTTGAAACATTAAAAAAATAGAGAAAAAATGTCAGAGGTTTTGATATTAGGGGGAAAAATCTGATAGTTTTATGACTTGTTTTTCCTTGAATCATTATTTTAACACTGGTGTTTTCAAAGATACAACAAATATGAACTTCTGGAATAGTGAGTTAAAAGAAAAAGTTATCTGAAAAGTCTCTTATGAATGACTGCTTTTTTAATTTGGCATTAAAGATTTTCCAAAAATTTAGATTAATTTTTGTCTAAAATTTAAAACTTTTGTAATACAGGACAGAAAAAAAATACTGCAAAGCATACTAAGCTAAATAAAAAATTAACTAGGATTATTGCTTTAAAACTTTAATAAAAATTAAATTTATCTAAGATTATGAAAAACAGAAGTAGAAAAGGCATATTAAAGTAGTACAAATTGTTGTCTTGCAGTACTGATTATGAACTTAACGTGTAATAAATAAAGTACACTATATAGATAAAACTGTTCTTTTATATACATATTTAAATGTTGATTACTGTTCCTTTTGCTAATTGGTTTTAAGCTTTAGAATTAATTGTTCAATGATGATATATACTCAAAATTTAAAAAGAGATACAAGAACCTTTCACAATGGCTAAATATATTTAAAATGTAAGATCAAATAGTTTTATCAAGCAGTTTTCTAAACTTTTTTTACACCAACATTTTGCATTTAAAGCAGTTTCTAGGTACATGAGATGTTGTAACTGTGATCATATTTATGTGTAAATAACAGCTTTTAGCGCTGCAAACATTTTATTATTTTTCCTTTGCTGCACATTTCAAGCCTATCCTGTTTTGTATAATAAATTACTGGCTTAAGTTGCAGATTATTATTATTTTATCTGGTGGATTCTGGAACCAATGAACTGTTATTAATGTCATGCTGTATAATTATCTATAATGGCCTGGATTTTTGCCAAAATATCAATATGAACTTACTGTGTGGAGGATTCTGGCAAAATCAGTTTGTTTTGAATATTTTGATCAGTATTTTAGATGCTTTTATGTATAGATTTGTCACCACCTGAATTACTGTATGATTGCATTAGCTGATTCTTTAAATATCAAATCAGTCAATGTAATCTTCAAGGAACCATCTTCTCTTATCAAAACCTGGCAGCTCTACCGACTATTGAATTTTGACCTCCTTTATTTTGCCCTCTAGTATGTAGTCAAGTGCGTCATAGTAGCAGTCAAAACTATAGGGAACATCATGTTGGTCACCTACTTGCTACAGTTCATGTTTGCTGTGATCGGAGTACAACTGTTCAAGGTAACGCATTACGCAAAAAGAGTGGCCTCATTTGTGAGTCAGTGTCCAGTACTGTGTCTGCTTTTGTGGCATTATGCGCAGTTCTTATGTGCAAAATAGTCTGTGTGCCATTCTGGGAAATGTGAAGATTCCTCTGAATTATTACCTTTCTTCTAATCTTCATTAACCTTCTTCTTGAAGAATATTACTTATTTTATTTGCTTTTGATTCCATATACTGATAAAATTTCACTTTTTTTTCCAATAAAGAAAATATGGTTTATATTAAGTTAATATTCAAGAAACTAGATGAAATCATTGCGTTATCAAAATTTAATGATTCAACCCATATAAAAATTAAGGATAGTTTTTTGCAGACATCATAGATAAAAACAGCTCATTGGACTTAGTAATTTTGATTCTAATTATGCAAGAAAACTGATTTTATAGTTCTTATTTGAAAGTTTAGATTTTAGGAAGATTTTTAGAGTCATTCATTTAGAGAAACAAAAGGTATATCCAGTATCATTCATAAAACTTTCATATATCATACTAGGTAAACCTTTGGCTGATTCATAGTGTACTGAACTCAATTAATTCAGTTGATGCTTAGATCATGAATTCAGTTCCCACTATTACTATAAGGTTAGGTTAGGTTATTAAGTGATGAATTAACACATCAATCTAACAAATCAATTTAAAAAAAAAAAAAAATTCTAACACCATGTTAGGTTAGATTTTCAGTAGTGTTCCTTTTGCATCTAATAAGGAACAGTTTTTCCCTTCGAAATTTCATTTGAAAGCATCGTATTTTAGACAAATTACTATAATGAACTATGCTTGAACAGAACACAAGATGCATCTTACTATGTTTTACTACTCTGTTCTTCCAATGTAATGGAATATTCAAATTGTTATTTTAATGCATACTTTTTAAATAAGTATTTTATAAGATGAAAGATAAAATTTTAGAAGAGAGAACTTTTTGTTTTCATTAATGTTTGGGAAGATGGTAATTGTACATTCATCTCAAATATTGTTTTCATTTTTGTTCTATATATCTAATAAGAACTTAAAATCAGTAGTTATGCAGTGTCAGTAAACTAGAAGACACTGTAGTTCTTCAAATAGAAAACCTGGTAGTTAGCTTTCTTGTAATTTTCTGTTTTCACAATCACAGGAAAAAATTGTATAATATACACTAAAAATCCCCCCATAGTAATGCACAGTTAATCCCAAATAAAATTTTTTGCACTTACGAAACTAATTCTGATAGAAGCTGGTTAATGGAGTTGGTGCGAACTATGCTCCTTGCTGTCCCATGGGTATGAATTTTATGCATTGAAATTCCTTCATTTGAACTATATGAAATTTTGGATTGGAAAGAAAAAAAACTGATATTTTGGCTGCTAGTCTGCACAATGCACATAGATTTGTGGAATGCTGAAATTATTCAAAATGCTTGACATTGATATGTTAACAGTTTTTAGTGTGTGGTATATATATAAAAGAGCTATAATTTTTTTTTTAAACTATTGAAATATTATCTTGTTTATGATAGGTAAGGCTAAAATAAGTATTTTAATGATAGAGTTTAGATTTTTCCATATTATAATAATTTGGAAATATATTGCTTTAAATCTTTTCTTGGGTTATTTATTTCCCTGCAGTAGTAATTTTTATGTTCTTCCTTCTTCTAATATTCCATCTATGTCATATCATAGCTTTTACTGTAATAAAGCAAAGACACTTGAATTAGAAAGCACTATTTGTTTTCTTTATTGGAATATGAAGGATAATTACCAATCATACAACAAAAATTTGTGTTTCTCACTGATATTTTTACATTTAAGATAAGGACCAGGAATTTAGTGGTTAAAAAATCTGAAAAACTTATCCTGAATATTTTGTAGTAATTAAATTAGTATTTTAATTTTTCCCTTTAAATATGGTAATAATTTCCAATTTCAGACGGAATTGAACTCTAAAAGCTGTTATATGAATTGAGCTACATTTCAAGCATTTTGAATTTTTTGCACCTTTTTGCACATTTTAGTTGTTTTGCATATGATATTAGAAATACCCCTTTCATCCTTGCATTCATCTCTCCTCCTTCCTCTTTCTTCTATTGCACCTATGCACTCATTTTAATTTAAATTTACATTAGATAGAATGATATTCAAATAATTTTAACTTTAAATCATTAACTCATGTAAATTTACTAACTCTTACTACTATTTTCCTTACATATTTTAGGTTATTTAATCTCATATTTCTACTAATCGTTAAATTTCAATATTTGTTTAATAAATTCTATTACTTCTTTTCAGTTTAAAACTTACTTTTTTATTATTATTTCATATTTCTACTTAAGGAATCGAAGTAAAATATAAATTATAATTTTTTTAAATTCAGCTTACACAATAAGTCAAAGCTACCAAATTTTATGGCAACTACTTTTGCAAAATGTTAGACAAACATTTTGAAAAAAAATAAATTAAAGAACCTTTCATCTTAACTGTAATCTAATTTCTCAGTAAATGAGTTCAATCTAAGATTGCACTTTTATTTTATTTTTTTTCTCAGTGTTTCTCAAAATCTATTCTGTTAATTGACATGCTGGTGATGCATGGCCTAATTGTTGTAATAAAATTTATTGTTAAATTACAAACTTTTTGGTGTTATTCCATTTTTATAAATTACTTAATTAAACTATTTAACATCTCATTTCAGCATTAAGATTATTATAAGTGACTATTTAACTATTTCAATTATTATAAGTTAGCAGCTGAAAAATGAATTTTTTTTTATATATAAACATGAAGGATTGCAGTTCTGCTGGTCTGCTAATTTTGCAGTTGTTTAGAGGCAAATTGAATTTTGATATTTTTTGTTCGGTGATATGATTCTTTGATATAATAGAGGGAACATTTTGCAAATTGGAAAAGTATGTACCTAATAGTTATCTTTTGGTAGCTTTATATATGATAACTAATTATACAAGTGATAGTAAATAATGTTAGCATACAATAGAGTAGAGCCACTGTATCCTTCTAAGCACTGGGCTTATTGTAATTCTTTGTGGCATTCTATACTTGACATGTATGACTTACTATCTCTGCTTTTGTCTGTATTTGTGTATTTGAAGCAATTAGCAAGCTTTTGTGGAATGAAAAATTAGTTCATGCATAATAGGCAATTTTTACAGATTTTTTGTAATTTTGAAATTTTGTCTTTTTGAAAGATTTTTATGCATTATACTTAAATATTTGAATTTTTTAATAAAACAATACGAGTCTCATTTTTTATCTTTTCAAAATATTAACTTTTTTATATAACTTTAATTTTTTTTACATTTGATTCTTTTGCATGTTGTTATATCTCATTTTATTAAATTTTTAACTTTTCATCTACCATTACTTTTTATTCATTAATTTGTGCTTTTTCAGGGAAAATTTTTTAGGTGTAATGATGATTCAAAAATGACTGAAGAAGATTGCAGGTGAGTTTTTAATTTTATTTAGAAGCTCTGTTTATAATTTTTTCACAATCTCTTATTTACTGCCTGTCTTATGAACTTTAGGAAGACGTATCATGAAATAATATCTTATTCCTCAATAGGTTGGTGTTATGAACTTGTCATGTAGTGTCATTGAAAAGTCAAGGTTGAGAATTTTAAACAACCCAAACTGAATTTCACATATCTGTTTTTTTATTGTAGCTAAGATTATATGTATGTAAACAGGTTGCAAGGAGTTGTCATTTTCCCTTGAAATGGTGCCTTTGAAAATGAAATCAGAATTCTCAGCTTAATTTTTTTTTTTTTTTTAGTTACTATGAGAATGATAGCACTTTTAGAAAAAGAAAAAAAAATGATGCAGAAGACAACAGTGAAACAACTAAGATTCATATTTGGGAGAGGGATTTTCATTTATTTTTCTTAGGAGAGGTGATAAAAAATCTACTAGAATTACCTATTTTTCCCTATTACTTTTATGGAGAGGGAAGGGGCATTTGCTTGGTGAGTATAACCCTTAATTTATAATTTACAGCTTCATACTTCAATGGCTACCAAGCGATTCTGATATCCATTGAAGTACGACCAAGATAGTAACGTTGAAGTATGTACAATCCATTGAAGTAATGACCAAGCAGACCTTTTGGTAAGAGATGCATCAATCTAGATCCTCCTAATTCTGGTGTACCTCTGAGAAACATCGAAAGACTTCACAATAAATATATCTCTGAAAACAGAGTTTTTCTTCATAAAATGGAGGCTGAGGGAAAATCCTGGTCATCTTTGAGTTGCCTGTTTCCATATCCTTACTGGCCATGATTACTTACAAGCCCATCTTTTCCGCATTGGACTTTCTCAATCTCCTGTATGTGTTTTCTGTTCCTCAGCTCCTATGACTGGGGAGCATCCATTTGTATGGTCTCTTCTCCAGGATATTCGTTCTATGGACCGTTTCAGGACACTCCCTCCCACAGGGGCAATTTCCATTTTCTATTGGACTGCTAGGTGTCATATTTTTGAGAGAACTCTGATGGGCATAAATTAAAAATAAATAATAATAATTTACAGCTTTAGAGCTGTGGCTATTTTTAATACCTACTTAAACAATTTTTGTCCTTCTGTTTGCAAAGCATTTTACAAACAGATACAAACATTCCAACATTTTTTAAAAAGTGCTGTATTCACTTGGTATTCAGTATCTTTCTAACTGTAAATAATTTCTAGCTTTAATACTTAGAATTTTTTACTATATTGAGAATAACATTCATTAAAATTCAAGGAATCATTATTAACTTGATAGAATTGCGCCCACCATTTTAATGAAAGGCTCTACAACACATGAAATGCATGTAAACTCCATGGTGCATATAAGTCTGATTATTTTTTTTTCAATTTTTCATTTAATTTTCTGTGTTCTAAAGTAGTTATTGAATTCCAAAGAACTATAATTTAAGTAAGCATTGATCTGTTACTTCATAGTGTTTTCTACTGGGTTCTGAAATTTCATTTATTTTTAAAGTTTTTACTACAATATAAGAGGGATTTATTGATTTTTTACAAATATTAGCTATTCGATAAAATGTAATATCTTTTAAGGTTCTTGAATATATTTGTGGTGGTATTTTTAATCACATGTCATCTTTTTAGGGGCCAATATGTTGTTTATCAAGGTGGTGGAGAATCTTTAAAAATTACTATAGAAGATAGAATTTGGGAGAATAATGAATTTAATTTTGATGATGTTGCCAAAGCTATGCTCAGTTTATGTACAGTATCAACTTTTGAAGGTTGGCCACGGTATGCAATATGTGATGTTTTAATAGCATGCTTCTTTCTGTTTTATATGAAGATTTTATCTACTTTATTTTTGAAGATTAAACAATTCTTTTTAAGAATTATACATAAAAATTCAATAAAATAAATTTTTTTGCTTTTTAACAGTTCAGTTTTAATAGGAAGTAATTTTTTTATTGACATACCTATTGCATAAAATTGCCATTAAAATGTTAAATTTATGGTTTTACATTATTGGAATTTCTAGTTTTATATTATTTTATAGCATTTATTTCACTTTCCTTGTAATATCTACTCTGTATTGTGTATTTCATTAGTAAAATGTTGAGTATAATAAATTCTTAGTTTAGATGATGTTTTATGTTTCCTTAAATAGCGCATATCTTTAAATTTTAAGAATACTTATTTTTGAGATTTTTTTTTTTCAATTTAACTTTCAAATTTTGTGTGAACCATGCATTATAATTGTTATTAATCTTATATGTTTGACAAAATGATAAATTTAATTATAAATAAAAATTCTATAATTTCAAATTTTTTACTTTTTAATACTTTATTTTAAATATTTTTATTAATTTTAAGTAAAGGAAATATTTTATTTACCTAATTATTTTCAAGTTAATAAATTAAAAATTAATATAATTAAAATTAATTTAATCAAAAATTGTTAACAAATTAAAAACAGATAGCAATTTAATTCAGTTTTCAAATTACCTAACTAATTTAGTAATTAATTAAAATTTGCTATACATTTTTTTTTCTATCAAAAAATTTCTTTCTTATTTCTTCCTGCTATAAGTACAGTATATGTGTAATTTAACATAGAGCAAATTTAATGTACCTGTTTTTAGGTTTAATATTGTTTGTATAGGGCACTTTGAATCAGTATAATATTTATGTGATTAATTTAATTATGAAATTATGGATGAAATATAAACCTGATACACACAGGATCATGGTCAACACCTCTGGACATATCCAGTATAAAGTGATCAGATTCTGGGCTCGAACCTTTTGGCCTGCAGTAATAATTTGGTGCTAAAACCCTGTTGTCTGTGTACTTTCCCTCAAAAAGTTTTCTTGCACTTATCTTTAAGACACATACTTTTCATTTTAAAGATTTTCATCTTAAATACATAACAATGTCATAAATAAGTATAATTTGATGTCTTTACTTCTGCTTAAGTGTAATTATCTGATGTTTTTGTCTTAGGCATGAAATATCTAATTCTATAATTTTGTGCAAGTTAATACATTTAACCTTTTCTTACAGTTTACTCTATGTGGCAATAGATTCCCATGCAGAAAACATTGGTCCTATTTATAACTACAATCCATTAGTAGCTGTGTATTTCATTGTTTACATAATCATCATTGCCTTTTTTATGGTGAATATTTTTGTTGGTTTTGTCATTGTCACATTCCAGAATGAAGGAGAACAAGAATTTAAAAACTGTGAGCTAGATAAAAATCAGGTAATTTCTAACAATAAATAAAATATTTTGATATATTTAGATTTTGATATATTTAGATAATATTATTTTCTAATAGGTTAAACAGAATTCTTAACCTATAGGAGTTAGGATTGTAAAACATAAAATCAAAGGATTGTAATATCCTATAATATTGTATAATCCTTTAGGTGTTAGGATTGTAAAACATAAAATCAAAGGAATCATAACTCATATTCAATTTGCTCACTGGTGTTAGACATTATGAAAAGGGTAAAATAATTATTGTTAAACTAGAAAACAATAAGAGAAATTAGTATTTTTATTAATCCTATAGATTTTATGATCACATTATTGTAAAGAAATACTAGTACTGAGCCTTAGTGACAGTATTGGTAAAGGTATGGGCTCTTTTTAAATTTCATGATGAATTTTGTAAAATTTGATTATGCAGATGTTTTAAATTACCTTAAAAGAATTTTTTAAATTTTGTAATGCTATAAGCAGCCTTAATATACATTTATTTCTCAGAGAAGTATTGTTAATTTAAACATAAAGATTTCAATATTCTAATGCAACATTAAATAAGAGTGGGATTAGTCTATATATATAAAACAGTTCCATGACTGACTGACAGACAGATATTGCACAGACCAAACCACTGGACCTAAAGGGCTGAAATTTTGCATGGTGGTTCTTCTTATATTGTAGGGGTACACTAAGAAAGATTTTTGAAAAATTCTTCTTAGATTATTTTAAATTAAATTTTTAAGCTGTTTTTGTAACTTTTTTGAAGTTTGCATTTAAAATAATAATCTGAGGGTTATAAAATTTATATCACAAGAAAGATCATAAAAATTTCTTTAAAATGAAATCTTTTCTGAATCTTTACCTCCATTTTCTGGTTTTTGGGGAATTTTTCAAGATTAATTTTTAGAATTTATTAAATGCTGATCACATGGTTTCTTTTCTTCTTATTTACAATATAAAAAAAGTAAGTTTGGATAAAATTAAAACTTAGAGGTTTGCTTGAAGTCTATTTTTATTATTTTGTTTCAATTTTATGCTTACTTTATGAATGATGGTACATAGAACTCTGCACCTTGAATTTTGAACATCTTTTCATTTTTATTAAATTTTGTTTCAACTAAATTTTTTTTAAAAAATACATAGGGAAATGAAAATTTTCAGTCTATTTTGAGGCTTTGTAATGGTTTTTATGTCATATTGTTTTGAAATAACAATATTGCTGTTTCAGATTCTTGCAGTGAACAGTCTTTTCATCTTTGGGTAGGGGGGGGGGGGGCAGAAATGATATCTCCAGTTAGTGAAAAATATATATGCAAAGCAAAATTTATCTTATAAATCTGTTTCAGTTCAGATTAAATAAGATGATTTTCTTCATAGATGAGAAAAAATAACTTTAAAGCAATTTAAAAAGTTAAACTTGTTTCTAATATCTAGATAAACATTATAATTTTAAAATATTAAATGTTTTATAATTTACTAAACAAATAAAATTGTTTTAAATTTAAAAAATTATAGTTTCTGTTTACTGTTATAATGTAAAGTTTTCTTACTTACGTTATTCTGAGCTGTGGTGTTTTGTTGTTTCATCTGTATTTAATCCAGTATGAAACCTAATAACTTTAGTGATATGTACGTTCATGTAGGAATATAAATGTACAAGTTGCATTATTAGCTGATCCAGCATTGTAAGTGAATTATATTTGTATTGTGAAGTTAGTCTATATGTATTTCGAATTAAAGTAAATTATTTGTAACTAATATAACTCTTATATTGAAAAATAGGCAGTTAAAGTGATTTTGAAATTTTGTTTTATTATAATTAAAGAAAATAGTGATAACATTTTTAACTTTAGCCTCTGTAATCTAGACCGTAACATGACTTTGCTTCTTTCTGTTTTTAGAGAAACTGTATAGAATTTGCTTTAAAGGCCAAACCTGTTAGACGTTATATCCCCAAACATCGAATACAGTACAAAGTATGGTGGTTTGTAACATCACAGTACTTTGAATATGCCATTTTTATTCTCATCATGATCAACACCTTAGCTTTAGCCATGAAGGTAATAATAGCATTGTTGTTTAAATGTTTAGTATATATTGCTCACTTTCTTAGAGAAAACCTATTCATTTCTATTTAGTCTTTTTTATTGTTTGAAAATAATGTGTTGTACTTTGTCCCTTATATTCAAAGTTTCTATCATTATATAATGTGTACAGGTACAAATGGCAGTTTAACATCGTTCTGTGTAATGTTTAATGTGTATGTGCATGTATGAACTAATGAAAGTGTTACCCTACTGTCCTTAACTTTCAAAAACATTTAAAAAGCCTCTAAAAAGGGCATAATTTTTGTAATAAGCACTTAAAGGATGCTTTATTTTGCCATCAACATTTTCAACATGCTACAGATTTATGTAATTAATATATATATATAATACTTTCTTCATTTAAAAAATATATATATTTAAGCATAAAAAACTAATCACTTCATCATGTTTAGAGAATAATGTATATTATGGACTTCTCTTTATATATTTTAGTATTATGGTCAGCCCAAAGATTACACATTTGCCTTAGATATTATGAATATGATCTTCACTGCTGTTTTTGCCTTTGAATTTCTTCTGAAACTCATAGCTTTTAAATTCAAGGTATCATATATTTTTTTTCTATTATAATTCTTATCTGTTTCTTATAAATCATTTAAATTTCGATGAGCTCATTCTCTACATTTTTTACAGAACTATTTTGGAGATGCCTGGAATGTTTTTGACTTCATTATTGTTCTAGGGAGCTTTATAGATATAGTTTATTCTGAAGTTAATGTAAGTAATTTCAGATTTGTAATCTGTGCTCAAAGAAATGTCATGCATATTATATATACAGAAAGTGATATGGAAGTATTAATATGAGTTAACCCAAAACTTTTATTGACACTTAAATATGCATTTAAATGTAAAGAATTTTTTATAAGGATTATTGGCATTCCATTCCTATTGTTTGCCAGTTTTATACTTGTATATATAATATGTACTTCCATTTAATAGCTGATTTATTAATGATGTATGTTAATATATGCTGAAAAATATAATGAAGATGTCCTATACTTTATTTTACATATAAAATATTGTGTTCTGAATACATTTCATATTTATTATCAAAAGTATATAAATTAATTTTTTTATAGAAAACCTCTGCTGCATTATGGTGTTAACAATAAAAATTCATGAACAAATACATTTTCTCATATAAAATTGTTTATTTGTCATAAACAGTTAACAAAATGCGAAGAATAAGCTTTTATTCTTTGTACTAATTCTCCCTTATTTAAAGCTCCAAGAAATATTAATTTTTTTCTTAATTTTTATTTGTTTTGCCATAAACATCTGTTTATCATTTAGCTATTATTTTTGTCCTCCTTGTTTATTTTTAAATTATTATGCATAGCTCATTTTGAAACTCCAGCTATTGAGTTTTAGAGTCCTTCTATGCCATTCTTAATTTTACAATATATGATGCTAAACATGCACAGTAATATGAGCTTATTATATAATGGGAAATTATATAAATTATATAAAGTGAATATAACATAGTTATAAATTTCCTTGATATGTTTTTCTTTTTTCATCTTTGTGTAAATTTTTACCTAATATATAGAGTTTTTTTTGTCTTTGTGTCTTTGATTATAAAACTTCTTTTCTTACTTACAGCCAGGAACAAATATTATTAGTATTAACTTTTTTCGTCTTTTTCGAGTGATGAGGCTTATTAAACTTTTAAGTAGAGGAGAGGGCATTCGGACATTACTTTGGACATTCATTAAATCTTTTCAGGTAGGTAATATTTATACTGTGACATGCAAATAACAAATAGTATTTATGAGAATGTATAATGTATATACAGAATTTTATGCATGTATTAAACAAGTTGTCTGTTTCTTAAAAATAGTGAGTTAATTATTAGCACACTTGTTAATCATTGAATACAATTTTGAATTGTCATTACTCATAGCCAATAAAAATATTCAATATGCTACACCAAGGGTCTCCAAACTATGGCCTGCGTGCCAATACCATTCTGTGAGCACCACCAATCTGGCCTGCCATAGTTTATTTTTATTACATTGTAAAATTTATAATGTAAGTAAATCATACAAAATAATAATCAATGCTTTTATTTAACGACCAATTAAGAGACACAATAAGTGACATACATAAGTAATTTACATAATAAAATTAAACATTATATTGTTGTGGTTGTTGTTGTTGCTGTTGGTAAACCCAGATCTTTACACTTCCCATTTTATAGTAATGTTGATTCATACTGTATGTATGACACCAGTTTGAAGGAGTGAGATCACAACTCCGTTTTGATGTTTTTGTCTTTTTTTGTGTGTATCGATACTAGCTCCTTCAATCAATATGGAAATTGTACGTAAGTACTCAGGTATAAAAGGGGAGTACATACTTGTAATGGCGGGCATTTTGTTATTACCTTGAATTGTTTATGATTTCAAGCTGTTTGGATAAGTTACCCAACGCTGTGTTACATTATCCCAAATGTGAATAAACTGATTTTTTATTTTAACTTGACTTCCCTTCGAGTCATCTGTTTTTTTCCAAGACTATGGTATTCTTCACTGAGTCATATATTTAGAGGCAACTTTTTGCAGATTAATAAACAATTGCTAATGCCCCTTGGTTGGAGGTTCCATTAACCAGGTCCTAATAGGCTATTGGGCTGAAAAGGACAGCTCCTGTTTTGAATTAGCATCACAAGGGTCGGAGAATGACTTGGCTAAATGACCGGCCCCGTAATTTTGAACTGAGTCAAGTGACAGGACCGGAACACTTGACCCCGTACCTCCAGAGGTAAATTTGAGAACTTAGAGGACATTGCAGCCACAGCCTATTTTATGTGCCCCAGCCACCATTAATGAACACAGGGTGGATTTGCAGTGACAAGCATCGAACCAGGGACGTTCATATCACTGGCCTGCTGCTCTTGCCAACTTGGACACCGCACCCATTGTTAAACATTATAATTATTATTAATGAGATTTATGTAGCTGTAACTTTCCACTGACAATTGTTTGCAGTTGGGGAACAAGCTTACTAGTGGAAATGGTTACTAGTCCACAAATGAAAATTTGCACGTAATTCAAAACTATAGTATGTTGGTATGATGAGCTAGCTAGCTAGGTCTTGGCCCTTGGGACTTAGTGGAGGAGTCAGTATGGTCCTTAGGCTAAAAAGTTTGGAGACCCCTGTGCTACACTATAAATAAGACATAATGAACACAACTAATTCTTTTATATACGGGCTTGTGGGCGGCCCTGTGGTACAGCGTGCTGGTTTGCGGTGCTGAGGGTGCTCAGATCGAATCCTGGCGTTGCGCCACGAAAAGTGCCTCTGTTCGTGTCGTCCCTTCATAGGGGGTAATGCTGTCCGCCTATATGGTGCCTTCACAATAAAATGGGTAGTATAACTGCGGCGAAGTATAGGCAAATGTTTGAATGTACAAGTGCTTCCGCATTGGTGGTAAAATTCCTTTATATTTAATTGTTAATTGTTATTCCTTTTACCTCTTGAATGAAGGAATATAGATATTATCACTTATCTATTTTGCTCAGACTAAATTGTGAGAGCCAGTGTTGCAGAAAATATTTCATACCACTTATCAAATTAAGCATACATTTATAATGCCTTTTTAACTAACATAAATAGAGAAATTTTTCTTTTGATGTCAAATTAATAATGTGAAACCAGATAAATAGCTTTGAAATTTAAAGTGCTTTTTAGAAATTTATGTGTCTAATAGTTGATATTATCTGTCCTAAATATCATGGTCTCAACTTTCTTTTCCAGGCACTGCCTTATGTAGCTTTGTTGATAGTTATGCTCTTCTTCATATATGCTGTTATAGGCATGCAGGTAAAGTATAAACATTTGTTTTATTATCAACCCTCTTTTGCTGATATTTTAAAAATTAGTTTTTTATTTCATTTGTATGCTAATAATCTCATGTTTTGGTTTTGTTGCTCCCATCTGCTGGTTGTATTACCTTGTACTTACTGTTATTTGGAATTATGTTGCTGTTTTATTTAAACTTTTACTATCATAGCTGTAAAAAGTATGGGTGTTCTAGATTTTCACCCGATTTCTCTTAATATTTCACTTAATATTATATATTTTTTCTTTTAAATAATTCCCATAGTGTTTTTATTTTAATAGATAACTAAGTTAATTGTTTGGAATAACATCTTTAGCCCTAAGGTTTAAAAAAGGTAGAGATAGTCTTAAAAAAGCCCTTATATTTTTATTCAGGATGATTAGAGCCAGGGCTCGATTTGAGGCAGAATGTGCCGGAACTGTGTTCCTGTACCTCTCTTTAGGAAAAAAAAATTATGCTAGTTAAAAACATTTATTTAATCACATATTACTCTGTTGTTAGTGAGTGGGCCTGGCCAATTATTTATTTATATATATATATATATATATATATAGTGGAATCTTGATCGATCGTTTTCCCATATATGTTGTTTATTTCACCCAGTCCTGATGATCATATTGCTTTGTTATGTTCCTGGATCTATTATTTTCCCACATTTATCGTTCAGTTCAGTCAGTCCCTTGAAAAACGATAGATCTCGATTCCACTGTGTGTGTGTATATATATATATATATAATTTAGAATACCCCCACACGCTCCGGAAGGTTACAGTTCTAGCACCTCTATTTCTAGAAATCAAACACTGGTTAGAGCCATAAAATGAATACTTTAAATCTTATAAAAAATAATTATATCTTAACTCTTATTTAATGATGGTTTCACCTTTAGTTATATGAAAGCTTGTTCTCAGCAGTTAGTTAATTTCTCCTTCAGCTTAGCTAAAAGTAAAAATTATCTAGTCAGGTATGGGTTTATGGATTCTCATTTAACTGGTTCAGTCTTTAGATATCTTGTTGCTATCTATATATCTACATTTTTATGCATACACATTAAATTAATTTATCATTATTGACTACATTTAGATGCATTTTTCTGATTTTTTTCCATTTGTTATTTGTAACAAAATAAATTTTGTCATTTTTTTATATCCATGTTGACAATGGATAACTGAGGAAATTTGATCATACATACCAATTGAAATTTATATAGATTCAGATCTCCCAGTTATATGTGCTAACTGATACATGGATAACTGAGATTATTTAAGTATGGCCCTGTAAACTGATAAGATTTGTCTAATGTCTGTTTTCAACTGAACCATATAAAGTGATTTTAGTAGAATTTAGTTAAAATAATAATAATAATTATGTAAGTTTTTCTGTTTAATTTTTTCTGAAAAAGTCTGTTTATATTTGTTTACCAGTTCATGTTGACTTTCGTTCTGAAAATTTATTTCATTTTCAACTTTTCTTTTTCTGCTCTCGATTTAGTGTATTATGAAGAAAAGGGTTAGACTGTTGTCATTTTCTCAGAGAACATTCTAGTGTGTTTGCAACATTATTTTAAGGTTTTTTATGCTGTATATGCACTTGGTGTGTGGCCTCTTTATGTTATTACGCTACGGCTTATTTTCATTTTCATAGTTGAGATGTGTATATCTCATAAATTATAAAACTTAAGAAATATCTGTATGGGCAAGTAATAAATCCTGAAATAGGTTAAATTTGTATTGACACAAATAGAGAATCTTTTATAAGTATGAAGCATGAAATGTTTTTTTACTATAGATTTTACTAATTATTTATGACATGCAGATGAAATTAAAATAGCAAATGGTTGCAAACTGTTTTGAATTTTGCTGTATTGAATTTTACTGTGGGAAAGATAGAATGGCTTATTATATTAAAATATAGTGAAAAATCGAATGTCTTGTTATATTAAGATATAGTAAAAAAATTGAATGTCATATTATATTGAAATATAGTGAAAAAATTATTTGAATAATTTAAAATTATCTGAATAATTTAAGAAAAATTATTTTACTCAGTGCACTATAAAACATTTATGGACTTCTGTAGTTTATCACTTTATGTATTAGGTAGAATTCATTGCAGATTCATATTAATTAAAAAGTTATTGGTTTCTAAAGAATATCTAATAATTAGTAAAACAATTATTTTTTCTTTTCAGATGTTTGGTCGCATTGCTTTAGATCCAACTACTGCTATTCACAGGAACAATCATTTTCAAACTTTCCCACAAGCTGTTTTAGTTCTTTTTAGGTAAGTCATTTAGAATATTTGCAAGGTCAGTAATTACTGATTAAAAACAACAACTTAGAATCAGTGTTGTCATTGTTGAATTTGACGACATTGATTCTGCTAATGATAGAACTTCATAAGATTTGTGCAAAAGTGCTTAGTAAATATAATTCTTGTTTTTGTTTCTGCATTTCTTTAGAGATCTGAATGAGGGTCCTTAAAATTGAATGTGTAGTTGCTTGAAAAGCAAGTAAAATGCAATTAACAGAGTATTTGCATGCTACTTTATGTTGATTAAAGCAATATACAAATGAAATTGCTAAAAGTAGATTTAATCTTTCATAAAATTATCCTTAGATATTGTAGATTGTAACATGAATACAAAAATTATATTTTCAGAGCTTGCACCATTAACCCTACCCCAAAATGATATTTATGTCTAAACATTTATGTGTATAAAATATTTCTGAATGCTTTTATCTTAGATCTGCTACTGGGGAAGGATGGCAAGAAATTATGATGGCCTGTACCAATAAGCCCACCACAAAATGTGATCCCAGATCTGATGAGTCATTTGGAGATGTTTGTGGTTCAGAAGTTGCTCTACCTTATTTTATCTCCTTTTATATTTTATGTTCCTTTTTGGTGAGAATTTGTCATTTAATTTAACTCTGCTTTTAATTTCATAAAATAGAATGGGCGTAAACAATCTGTTATGATATGTCTTAATTATAATGCTGTATCTATCTTTCATTAATTATCAGTAAACCATTAATTATCAATATATATATATATATATATATATATATATATATATATACACACACACACCGTTATCAACCCTTGTTTTAATACCATTCATTTTTATCATGTGTCTTCCAAAACTTTTCTTGTAATAGTGAAAGACAATTGCCATATGATGAACCACTCCAGTCAATATTATATTTATATATATAAATATATATATGTGTGTGTGTATATATATATATATATATATATATATATATATATATATACATATATATCAACCCCTGTTTTAATACCGTTCATTTTTATTACGTCTCTTCAAAAAAATTTCTTGTAATAGTGAAATAAAACAAATTCCATATGTTTGACCACTCCAGTCAAAATTTGAGAAAAGTTAAATTAAATTAAATTTCTGTATTTAGGGATGGTTATACCTATCAATAGTTAAGCTATAATTGTTTCTAAGAAGATTTTTGCTCCTGGTGTGAAAACTTTTCATCTCTAAATAATATGATCTATGCTAGAATTTTATTTATTTTATTTCAGCTTGTTTGAAAAGGAGAGATCATAATTTTAACCCACTTCCTCATGAATGTGCCATGAGTCAATTTCATAGAATCAAAGATGGAGAAAAATAAGAGACATACAAAAAATTGTAAAATTTCATTAGATAAGATCATCTTCATAAAAATTAATTTGAATTACAATATTCTAAAGGGTAAAACATAATCACTTAATTTAAGACATTTTTATGTCTTAAATTAAGTTTTTAAATAAATAATGAAATTTTTATCTCAAAAGAATGTCTTGCTAATTTCATTATTTATGAAGAACAAGGTACTGAATGAAAATCAGACCAGGAAAAAAATATAGCCACTTCATAATGTTCACTATTTCTGTTTAGGAATTGCAAAGTTTCCCTTTATATGTAGATTCTGCTGGCTATTTAATTTATCCAAATAGTTTCTTATTTTGTCCAATAATAATTTAAAATTTTATTGATTTGAACGAGAAATTCCTTCAGAATTGCATATAAATTCAACAGTAATTTAGAAAATAAGCCCAACTTCTTATTTATCTAATAGGTATAGAATTTTTAATATATATGCAGAAATTTATTTAGCTATTTCCTCAGTAATTTACTTATCTGAATGTTTCATTAGGATTAGGGTTTGTTTTTAAATGGTGATAAAAAATATAAATGATGAGATATTTATTTACATTAGACTGTGTTTCAATTTCTATTTTATTTTAGGTAATAAACCTTTTTGTAGCTGTGATAATGGATAATTTTGATTACTTAACTAGAGATTGGTCAATATTAGGTCCCCATCATTTAGATGAATTTGTTCGGCTTTGGTCAGAGTATGATCCAGATGCAAAGTAAGCTAATATTCTCAGTTATTTTATTGTTGTAACTTCCCATGTTTCATCTACAGAATTTCAAGTTTTTTTGTTACCTAAGCATAATTTTATTTCTAAGTATACCTTTTAATTTATTAATAAAAAACCTTTTCTAAAAGTACTATTAAATGTCAATACTTTTATTAAGATTCCAATCATTGTTTCAGTTCCAATTTTTAAAATAACATGGGAATGATTTGACTGCTGATTTGATAGATATTTGATCTGAAAAAAGGTTTTTAAACTACTGTAAGATGGGGTTACTTTGTGACTGCAAGGGTAACTTTGTGGCACATAGTAATTTTTTCGTATTTCGGATCTTGTGCCATGCCCGTGATACTGGGTAGGCAAAGAACAGCGTAAACAGCTTGTCCGATATACAAAGACACCTAGTGGCCAGTGTATTGTTCAAACCTGTTGTCAAGCTATTGACTCAAACTTCAGCACAACCAACTACCACAGGTAATTATTTTTTATTGTCTATATGTTTAGATTGTGGAGCAATATAACTTTTATGTAGTGATATTTCCAAGAGATATGAGAACATAACCTGACTCACCTGTCACAAAATAACCCACGAAGTCGACCCACCTCCTCCATCCGCTCCATATTGCATTTTTCCGTTCCCTAAAATACCATTGGAGAGAAAGTAGTATTGACTATCTGGAAAAATAAACTACCCGAAGGAGCAGTATGTGCTGAAAGATGAATTTCCTCATCTTCTCAAAGAACTGATGGCTGCCCTGGGCACCCGAGGTCTCTTTGATGTCAAAGATATAGATAAAGCTATCCAATATTTGTAATAGGTATATATAATTGTGTATCAAGCTTTTGATAAGCATTTTACTGTCTAACTGTGTATCAAGTAATTCTTCCTCTTGGATTTCAAAGTGAAAACACAGATGTCACAAAGCAGCTCCACTTGGCAGAGCAACTTTGTGACACATTTTAACTTTAATTTCTCAATGGTAATTAAAAATCTGGGTTAACACAATGCATTACTACATAAGGAAAGGATGTACCAATGCTTTGCAATTGTTCGTTTTGGGCTGCTTTTAAAACTGATCAGCTGGCACAGGAAAAAACTTAAAATCTGTCATAAAGTAATCCCATCTTATGGTATGTTGCTAGTTTTTTTAATTTTTGACTAAAAATATGCTTTTTATTTGTAGATAAATATTTCATTTCCTGAATTCAAGCAAACTATTTTTTAGTTGTCATAAAAGATGTATATATATATATAACATGGAAATTCCCTCACACTTTGTTGTAGGTGCCTAAAATTTACATAAGTAGTTATAGAAATTATTCTATTTTGATTTTAAATTGTTATCTTTAATTTTCAGAGGCAGGATAAAGCATCTGGATGTTGTTACATTGCTCAGAAAAATTTCTCCTCCTTTAGGATTTGGAAAATTATGCCCACATAGAGTAGCTTGTAAAGTAAGTGTCAATGACTCTTTCCAGTAAATAATTCTTTTATATTAAAATACTTGGTAGCATTTCTAAATCAATTCCTTTTATAAATTAATTTAGATAAAAATGCAAAAATTTATTGCTGCTAACTTAAATACTTTCGTAATATTTTTCACTATTTTTTCTTAATGATTCCCAAATTAAAAAAATATTTACATTGTATATTTAATATCATAGATTTTACATAATTTGGCTGAAAATTTATATGATTTCTTAAATTGGGATATTTCATGAATAACAGTATAATTGAAGAATTTAATGTTAATATGTATCATCAGAGTTGCAGCTACATGCCTAAAATTCTAATTAATTGCAGTCAATGCTAATTGCAGTCAATGCACATAAAAAGTTTAAAAATACCGGGAAATTCCTGAAATTTTACATTAATACTTAAGTTTAGATGTTTCTCATAAATTAAAACCTCTTATTCAAGTCCTGTTTATGTGTTAGTGGTAGTTCTAACCTATTTATAATATTTCTTTGACATTTAAATGTCAGCTGTTTACCTAAAAATATTATTGATTTTAATCAACTGTTGAAGTTTAAAAGTACAAAAAGAATTGTTTATGATGCCAGGAAATTAGATATCATTTATAAGGGGGGAGAGGGAATTCAAATTTTTAGTATTTTAATTTCTGTGAATGCAGCTCATTGATTTGGGGTTTGATTCTGCCAGAGATCTGAGTCCCTTGCTGCATAAATGTGTTTTCTTTCTTCCCTCCCCCCCACTTTTTTTGTTTTGTTTTTGTTTTTGTCATCAGTGTGGGGCACTGTATAGGTAAACCAATACCACTCCCTGGTGTCACCTCAATTTTGATTGAGCACCCCCAAGGGGTGATATCTGGAGGGCTCTTACCTTCTCTCACCCACTGACCTCATACGAGAACTTTCTGGTTTATGGATTTAATGTGCCCATATCCAGCCTAGAGACTAAGGTATTTAATGGCTTTCCTTGGGATTCAAACTGATTACTTACTGTCCCAATCTGAACGCTCTACCTCTAAGCTTGGGCCCATATGCTTATACTTAATTCATATGCTATACTTTCATACAGCTCTTGTGAAAATTTTTGTCAGACCCTCTATTTTGAAATTTTTAAATTTAATTTCAATTCTTTTCTATCTTGTTATAGTCAAATCATTTTTTGTTTAATCCAGATTTCCTATGTTTATGTCATTGGTATTTCTTTCACAAAGAAAGGAAATTACTTATTTTAAATCATATATTAGCCTATAATGCAAGGGTTCCCAATCTTTTTCCTACATCGACCCCTTTTAAAAGAATTATTTTCCTCATCGACCCCCTGACATTTTCCTGCATAATATGCAGCATACAACATAATTATAATACTAATAATTGCACATAAAACACTTAAAAGTAACAATTTGACTAAGAATATGAACAAGAAATTAGAAAAAGTGGTTCATTAGGTATATACTTTATTATTTCTATACTATTTTCATTTTGGATTTCATAAATATAAACAAGATTTTAGAAACACAGATTGTAATTGCACAAACATTGCCAAGAGAAAAACAGAACTGCTTTTAATTAGTTGCATCAGGAGGACCCATATGCTGTTAAAGGTCCAGTGGATTTCCCCAGTTCTGCCTAGTGTTGATACACAAATAAAAGCCAATGACGGCATTCGAGGCATATACAAAAGCATCATGACATTCGACTTGAGATGCGGGGATCACTCTGCCCTATACAAATCTGTATTTATACATTTTAAAATGGATATTATTATTTAATAATTACATTCTTAAAAAATTAAGTTAAATTTTAAAACAGAAAAATTTATCATAGACCCCAATAGACCCCTGGAATACTGAAGACCCTTTTTAAACTTCCATTGCCCCCAATGGGGAATCCCTGCTTTAGAATGAAAGGATATTTTATATCTTTAACTTTCTCCTCATGAAATCTATAATGGTAATAATTTTTTTTTATAGAAACTTGTTTCTATGAACATGCCCTTAAATAGTGATGGCACCGTTATGTTCAATGCAACTTTATTTGCGTTAGTGAGGACATCTTTGCATATCAAAACTGAAGGTATGTTTTGTTCAGGTATTAAATATGAAAAATGTGATGTATTTTTTAGTAAAATATTTATTTTTGTCAGAATTTCTTCTGTTATTCAGTTATATGAAAATTTCAAACTTTCTCAGGACTGAAGAATTTGCTCCATTAAACATAGTGTTAAGTAATTTTGGGTTAGGTGTGGGGATTGACCTTTTTTATAATTTTGTATAAGGAATAGTTTTGATAAACTTTCTAAGAATTTAAATTTTAAAAACAGAAGACAAAAACTGTAATGTTTTTTTCATTTGATACATTTATTTGCTATTTATTCACCAATAGTGAATTTTCATCAAATATTAAACAAAACAAAAATTTGAACCCTAAAAAGCTTTTTCTGTGTTCTATAAAACAGAATGTTTGTACCTGGTTTTAGTCAATCGATTGACTTCCATCAGACAAGACAGCATTTAATGTAAATGACATATATAATTTGAAAATAAATCAAAATATCTAGCTGTTTGATTCACTTTAAAATATCCTTGAAATTCATCAATGAATTTCAATTGGGGACATGTGCATTAATGAAGAGAATGAGTCTTAGAATTGTTCATAATGGGAGAAAAATAGGAAATATTGCAAAGACATGCCTACATTGACTATGTCTATTTCTTCTGGAATTTTCTGATACTTCCATAAATTAAGCAGAGAAATACAGGGTGTCTGGGCGAAAGGTATCCAAAAGTCATGACTTATTTTAATGGAACTACCCATTTGAATTTTAAAAAAATTATTCAAATAGAAAGAACATCTCACCAAGTTTTAATATCTATCATAGTATCATAGATTTTGATGTGTGCACCTTTTGTAGTACGACTAACATCTAAATGGTAATCCAGTTCTCTCCAAGTGTTTTGTAGCATATCAGGCATTATTAGACTTTTTTGCTTGGGGACTCATTAAATCTGTTGTGTATAAAGAAAAAATTGAAACTGTGGATGAGTTGAAGAAATGTATCATTCAAGCAATTCGTGTAATATCTCCTGATATGCTATGAAACACTTGGAGAGAATTGTATTAACCATTTAGACGTTTGTCGTGCTACAAAAGGTGCACACATCAAAATCTATGATACTACGATCAAAATCTATGATTGACATTAAAACTTGATGAGATGTTCTTTCTATTTAAATCATTTTTTTAAAGTTCTAATGGGTAGTTCCGTAAAAATAAGTCATGAGTTTTGGATAACTTTAGCCTAGACACCCTGTATTATGAAGCTTTCATAATGTATTCTCTTGAATTGAAGCTTTTTGATGTCATAAACTTAATACCACCTTTTCCATAAAAGAAAAACACTAGACTGTCTGAAACTAGTGGCAATTCTTTTTCTTATATTATGGATTCATGAAACCTTTTTGTCTCAGAAGACCTCAGTATGTACTTAACATAGGTCTCTGTCTATGTGAACATGTTAGCTTTAAATAAAATTCACAACTAGAGAGATAATCCATTTAAATAGGAAAAAAATCATGGTTCTCAAATCTTTCATGATTTTTCGCACCAGTAGAATTATCAATGTCTTTCAAGTATGAAAGAAATTTATTTGCATAATTTTTCTTTTTTTTTAATATCTGTTTAAGTTGGTCTGAATGCTGATAATATAAAATAAAAAAAATTAGGATTTAAGGGGTGTTTCTATCTAACATTATGTTAATTCTTTATTCACTTAAATTTATAAACAAATGGTTTTTTTGAAAATTATAATCTATATATATATAAAACAGTTCCGTAACTGACTCACTGACTACCATACAACGCACAGACCAAACCGCTGGACCTAAAAGGGCTGAAATTTTTCATGGTGATTCTTCTTATAGTATAGGGGCGCACTAAGAAAGATTTTTGAAAAATTCTTCTTAGATTTTTTTAAATTAAATTTTTAAGCTGTTTTTTTTTACTTTTTTAAAGTTTGCATTTAAAATAATAAATTGAGGGTTATAAAATTTATATCACAAGAAAGATCATAAAAATTGCTTTAAAATGAAATCTTTTTCGAATCTTTACCTCCATTTCCTGATTTTTGGTTAAATTTTGAGGTGATGGTTTGGTTAAAGATTGAGGTGCGTAATTAAGATTAATTTTTAGAATTTAATTTATTAAATGCTGATCATGTGACTTCTTTTCTGGTACTTTAAATAAATTTATCGTCACGTGCATAACAACTAAATAGACAAAAAAAAAAAAAAATTTCTTGATAATGCGGCAGACAATTGGACATTATCCAAAAAAATATTAAAATACAGTAAAAGAAATGTTCTACAAACTGTACTATATTAACTGTACTATATTCTTTAGTATTCTTTATATTAGATTTGATATGAATATCTTCTTCTACATTATTTTGTCTATAAAAATATCCCTTACGATATTTTTATAAAAATATATATATATATATATATTGCATCAATTATATACATTGATCGTCGTATTTATTATATATATATATATATTGGCATTAATTGCGTACATTGACCGTTGTTTTTACTTTGAATGTACTCCGTAGCGAAGTGCAGGTTTTCAGCTAGTTCATTAATATTCTCACTCTCATTGTGTTCAGACACTGTTATAACTTTTTTATTTTCTGTATATTTTAAAACATTTACCATTGATAGAATTAAAGAAAAGTTTAGGGAATAAATAATTAATTTTAACTAAAAGTTTAACTTATAGATTATAGATTTAAATGTATTTAGATTATCTTAAAGATTGAAATTAGATTGAGGTGCGTTGTGAAAACCTCAAATAATTAAGAGTTTAATTTTAACCGCAATAACCAGGTTCTAAGTTGTTGTGAATGCTGTGAAAGAAACTGTAATTAAACCTAAAAGGAAATAAAAAATTAGCTAAAACTTACTCTTCAAAAAAGGAATTAATGACAAGACACAAGCTTAGGGGTAATAATCACAAATTTTATTTAAAACATTAATTTCCTATTGTTTTCGGCGTAATCACAAAACAAAAACTGGAAGAACTTTACTTGCAAAAATAGCACAATTCCTCGATGACACATTATAAAAAGATATATATTCATATTAAATACAAAACATAATAAAATAAAGTTAAAAAATTGGTGGCTGGTGAAAAATTATAAAAAAAATTACTTAAGTTAAACTATAATAAAAAAAAGAAAATCAGCTAAAAATCATATTACCGAAAACGACTGCAGTCTAAAAGAATTTAAGAAGAGAAATTAGAAAGAAAGGCAATATAGAAAAGTTTAAAGGTTGGGAGGTAGGGCATGCCCATAAGAAGGGAATTAGCTGGCTCTTGAACTCCTCATGAGCCCTGTCAGCTTGGATTGGATCTCAGACATCTTTTTCTCGGCTGCTGCGTCACTGGACTCATCAGAATTCAAAACATTCACTCCGACGGCACCTCTCCGAATCTCTGTACAAACTTTTCTCTCCTTTCCAATTCGGAAGCCACCTCGCTTCCACAACCTTACACTTTGAAAAATAGTTCTTCAACCTCCTTTTGCATTGGGGAGTTTCGGCGAGTCTCTGGATGTATCTTTACGCGCCAAAGTCATAAACAATGTTTCCCCTTTCCCAGAATTCTCTTGGTGGGCTCTTTTAACTGGGGAGGACTGGGATTGTGAAAATCATTAAAATTCTGATGTTCTGGTGTCTTTGCTTCTTAATCTTCGGGATCATGAGAGAGTTCAAAGCAAAAATGGTACAGCTGGACGTATTGTATTACCAAGAGATAGACTATAGAGGGTTGGAAAAGAAAAGAGGAGAAACTTTTGTGTATTTAATTTTATATTATTTGAAATAAAGGTTCACCAGCTAATTAAAAAAAAATTTTACCAGCCACTTAAATCATAATAATTATTAGAATTTTATATTTTTTACACCACACTATATACATAGTTTGCCAAAACATGTTATGTTGGAAATGTACTTTTAAAAACTTTAAATGTCAGCACAACAACACTCAGTAAAACCTACCAAAAAAAATTGTGTAACCAGCTTGTCAAATGAATGATATAAAAGTATCCATAAATATAGTTATGATAAATCTTATTAATTTCTGTGCTCTATTTCTTTGATCAGAATTATATGATTCAGTTTATAGCTACAGTGTAGGTCATACATTGTAGGATATTACAATTTGTTTTTCTAATTGTTTAAAATCTTACTATTTTTTATACAGGCAATATAGATGAAGCAAATGAAGAATTGAGAGCAGTTATCAGGAGGATATGGAAGCGCACAAGTGAACAACTTCTTGATCAAGTTGTACCTCCAGCTGGAGGTAATCAATTAATAATTATATTTGTTTCATTGTCATGGGAGTTAAAACTAGGGTTTTCAATTTTGAGCAATTTTTTTAAAACCCGGGTTTCGGGTTTGACCGGGTTTTTTTTTATTTAAAACCCGGGTTTTCCCGGGTTTACTTAGTTGGTTCCAGGGGATCAATAGCAAAGAACTAAAATAATAAATAGTTTATTAGAGGCATTTAATTTATTTCAGAATTTCAAATATAAAAAATAACAGTAAATAAATTTAGTGTTAATTAACATATACATATATGTATAACTTAAATAAAAGTGGTACAAATACCTCATTTTTTTATAAAACTGCCTTAAAACCATCATTGCACTCGACATATCATCATTGAGTCGGCTTCTGAGTTTATTAGCAAGGAGACCCATTACAGAAAATGCTAGTTCTGCTTCCACCGAATTTGGTCGAATTGTTGTTAAAGACCTGTAAAGTTTATCTAGCATTTCAGGTCGGTTTTTTGTTGCCTGAAACAACTCAATTTCTTTTCTTATGATATATGAACCAGATTTTGAATTTTTATCATTTTCCTTAGTATCATTCTCCTGCAGAAACATACTAAGCCCATCAGATAGGGACGTCTGTTTAGTACAAGCACCATTACTCGTAGCATCACCTTCAATTCCATCTTTAACTCTCACCTCAACTGCTACTTCTGGTTCAGACTCTGAGCCATTACCATTTACGTTGAACAGTCATTTTATTGAGGTTGTTGCCACATCAAATATTTTGTTTTTAAAAATTTTACTACGAAACTCATCATATGATTCATTGTCGAAATCGGGATTTTTCAAAAATTTAATGAGATGAGCCAGCTCTGGGTTTCGACGCTCTTTGAATCAAATTTTAAATTTTTGAAGTAGAGCATTCGCGATAGGAGTGTTTAGATTTCTTAGCTTATTCACTGTAAATGCTAATACTTTTTCAGAGAGAGTAAGATCGGCATGTTCGCATGTTAGCTCGTTATCAGGTGAGATATCCAAGTCGAGTGCGTCACTCTAGGACGTTACAAAAAACTTCCTTCTATTGCACGCAAAGCGCTTTCTATATGGGTGGGTCCACAGAATATTGTTTAACTACGCAATAGAAAGCAGCGAGAACACAACCCAATGAGATATATAACTAGACTAAACAAACACAAACCACAGAAAGCAGGCATGGTCATATAGCTGAAGTATTGCGCAATTCACACGGCATAACGCATGTGCTGCTGGGAATCCCCAACTCATAAACTTGAGTGAAATAGAAATATGGCGTACGCCGCCGCCAATATATCTCCATCTCACTCCGTCTCATTGCTTTTTTATTTATTTGTTTGAGAGCCGTACCGAGTCCGACTTGTTAAATTCGGTCTTGGTTCTAAATTAAGGAGTATAATTGGTATTCTATTGTATTAGATAAATAACTAATTCCCCGGGTTTACATTAAAAATTCCCCGGGTTTTGGGTTCATAAAATCTTTGAAAAACCCGGGTTTTCGGGTTCGGGGAAACCTGGGTCAAAAACCCTAGTTAAAACCATTTGAACAAAAGCTATTTGATTATGTATATAAGACAAAAATACATTATTTTCTTATTAACATGATAATGCTGCTTTAGTGCTGCATGTAAAGCAGAATATTAATTTCATTCTTGAAAATATGTTTGTTTGTAGATCTTTTCTACAAAAGTAAACACTTTCTTTTTTAACTGAAGATAGAGACAAGAAAAAGAAAAAACATTGGATGCATTAAAATATTTTATATTTAGTAATCATAAACTGTCTCTGGCTTTGAATCTAACTTTTGTTGTTTTCTAATGAAGAAATTATGCTGTGTATGTTTAAAGTCATATATTATGAAATTCATTAACTTCTGATGTGTTTATAGTTCTAATAAGCTCTTGAATTTGTAATACATGCAAGCCAATGTTAATAATTTAAAAAATGCATAGAGCTATCTGCTGATCAGATTTTGCAGGTTTATTAACCAATATTTAATATATTTTTTACTCTTTACCTTAACTTTTTTCCTTTATCTAAGGAATATTTCAATCTAGCTTGCAAATTTAAAGTCTATTTATTACAATATCCAAAGTCTATTTATTACAGTAAAATAATGCATAAAAATACTGGGACCATGCTTTTTAATTAGTTCAAACAACAAGAACTATAGGCTAAATTTAGCTCATTAAACAAACGACATTCTCTTTCTCCTTTCTTTCATGGCAGACTCTAAATCGATAACTTTTCAGTAGATCCCATCACATGCAGGTTTCTTCGGCAACAATCAGGCCAACCTACTAGCAAATAAAGGCTGTTTAGCAGTTTCACTCTTGTTTGAGGTCCTAACTGCATCGGAGGCTCAATTCATTTTTAAGACCATGGTATACATTGTTTGGAGAGAGCCTCCTGCTCATCATTGCTATCCAACCAAGCACCCTGGTCTGGTCTTGCTCTCCAGAGGTCCAAAACCAATACAGTCTGCCCTGGCTCATCTTCAGAATAGCCGTACAAAAAACATGTTCTTTGAGAACTTTACAAAGGTCTTTCCCCCTTGTCCCTGTTCTGCTGCTCCTGCAAATCCTTCCCATATTGTGGATTGTTTAGGTATCCCCATCAGCATGCTTGCAGAAGGTCTGGATACTGCTGCCTCCCATTGCTCACACAACAGATCATCATAGACTGGGTCTAGCATTTTCTAGTCAAGAGGGCTTAGCAACAACAACAACAAACAAAAACTTTTTTTTCTAATATTGGCCTTCTATTATTCATATATGCATTAATTTCTTGATTAGGACAGATTTTTTTCTCATATTGCCATAGAACATCTAGATTCAGATCTGATATAGTCCACATCTTCAAATTAACTGCTTACCTCCTTGCAGCTATGTGATCTGCAATAAAATCAACTGGAATTGAAAATTAATTTAGATTTATTTTTGATCGAAATAATGGACAAACTGGGTTCTACCTTACTTGTATTGCTCTGCAATTAATTAAGATGAGCCCCTACTGAAAAACACTTCATTTCCTATTCTTAATCCCTTCCTTCTCACTCCTGTCAAAATCACGGTGTGAGGTTTCGCCCTGTATTTCTCGTGCCCATGATATTTCTGGGCTGGAGTGTTCAAAGTGCCAAAAAGATTAAAAACAATCCATTTCATTTACCCTAAAAAAAATTTAGTTCTTATATTATATACCAGATGGCAGCACTAGACTATTTATGATGTAATTGGGGATGTTTTTTTTTTTAAGTAGGTGTGACAGATCAAGAAATAAATGGAATCCTCCGGAAAAAATAGGCAATTTTTTTACTGTTTTCTTTAAAATTATGCAATCGTTAAGGGGTTAATGCATTTCTTATGGTATTTATTTGTGTTTTCTGATAAATTTTAGAGTAATCAAAGGATGTGGGTGATGATTATTTTAACATACCATTCTCTTCAACCTTTTTTTTCATTGATATGCTACTTGTTTTGCAGCTGATGATGATGTTACTGTGGGCAAGTTTTATGCCACTTTCCTGATTCAGGATTATTTTCGGCGTTTTAAAAAGAGGAAAGAAGAACGAACAGATTGGAGTCAAAAACAGGAAAAGGCTGGGGGCAAGGGTCAAGAAACTACAGTTGCCTTGCAGGTATTTTTTTTTTGCACGCAGTTTTCAGAATTTTTATACAGTTTATGGTTTTGTAACTTACATTTGTTTATGATATGAATATATTATTCTATATACTATGATTCCATTATTATTACTCTCTATTATCTGAGAAAGTGAGATTTAACACATATTGAAAATAAAATTTTTGTGTATTTATTTATTTATTTTTTAAATTGTCTTCTTCATATAAATAATCATTTTGATAAAAGTTTCATATATTTTACTTTCTGCATTGTTTATGTAATTTTTCTTGTTTTAGATTTATAGAATATTTCACTACTTCTTTTATATTCGCTTTTTTCTTCTTAGCATAAATCAGTTATGTTTAACATTTCCCAATTCTGACAAACTGCTTATTTCAGATCTTGGAACTAACTGTTGAGATAGCTGAAAGTTTGTCTATATTTCTGAATCTAAAATGTTTAGTTTAAAAACTGAAATGCTGAGAATCTAACTAATTTGAAATCTTTACAACTATCAGTCCCTAAATTGGCACACAAATCCATTATTTGTCTATCATCTGCACTAAGTGCATAGATATACACATCAAGCTAGTGTGCTTTTGTTCGCTACCAATTCATTTGAAGATTTGTTTAGTTTAAAACTTAAATATACATGTATTCAAGCCCTTTTGGAATAGATGGAATAAGAAGCTTGTTCTGGAATAGGTCTTTTTATTTGCTAGAATATGCATACAACTGTTTAAGTAATGTTGTAAAAAAAATGCAATGCCTCAAAATTCATTTAGACATCTTTAGATACAAGTTGTTTTATTCGCTTCACCTTACTTTTTACGTATGCCACCTACTACAGTAATTAATTGCTGACATATAACTCTCCATTGAAAACTAGTATGCTTGATGTAAGTATATGGGGCAGATATTTTTTTTCCAATTTTGTTTTGAATCAGTTATGTATATTTTATAATGTTATTCCATATTTAATTGCTTGTACTTCAAGAATTATTACATTACCATATATTTCTGAATGAACACTTTTATACTAATAATATATATATTTATATCTCAGCATAATTATATATACATTTTATTGTAGAGTTTTGCACATCTCTATTGCATGATGCATGTTTGTTATGTTGTAAAAATTTCTCACCTTACTGAAGTTACACGTTGTATTGAATATTCTTTTAAAAGTTTTTTTTTTAAATTACTTTAGGCAACATATTTAACAAATTTATCGTATTTTTTTCATAAAAACCTACTTCATAATTAGAATATGTAATTCCAGTTCCCTTATCAGTATAACTAGGATAAACCTTCATGTTCTCACTTTTTGTACCCCAAAATGCACCATCTTTTCTATGTTGTGTACTGTTTAGCTGAGGCTTTATCAATTAGCTCCCTCTATGTTTTTCCCTGTGGATTTTTACCCATTTTTGAGACTTTGTCAATGAAAGGATCTTTAAGTAGCTAACATGTAAACAAAGATTTGTGACAATTAGGGTTAGTCATCTAGATTCAGATTTAGGAATTAGCTAGTGATTCTGTTCACATAACAGATCTCTTTGACTACTACATTCAAATATTCATAAAAGACTCAATAAGGATTTTAATATTGTAAAATAGAAGAATTAATTTTGTAAAAGAAATGGTAAAAATAATTATTTACCAAAGTAGAGCATGATAACAAGTAATAAATACATTTTACTCTTTTATTCTTTAACATAATACATAGAGTGCCTTATAAGATTATAAAATGACCTGTTCTTCCAAAAAGAATTTTTGGGGTACATTGGGGCTGGAATGTTTCTAGAATAAAAAAATTTCTAAAGTAAAATATTTAGTAAATATACATAAAAACATTTTGTCAAATATATCGTAAAAATATCTGAAATTTTTTTTCAAGCATTTAACCCTCAAATGGTCACGTCTATAGCTGAAACATGAACGGTCATGGGGGGGGGGGGGGGGGGGAGCTTCACCCACTTTTATGTTGGTGTTATTTCGATATGTATTTAACTGTTTTGCAACTTAATTATTTCTATAGTTTTTTAGGAGTATATACTACAAATAAAACACAATTAAATTTCAGAAAAAGAAATATTCTTTATTACAAATCAACTGTACATTCAAAATAAAAAAAATTTTAAATATTCTGCACACACATTTTTTAAATGGTCATTTCATATCCACTTTCCACATTTCTCGCACCACTTTCATGTTGTTCTGTCTCTCTGTCATCTACAAGCATAACAGCATCCTCTTGCACCTTCTTTTCCTCTTGAGGTACACAGTTTCAAATACATTCCTTATGGGAGCAAATTTATCAAATTCTCGTCAAGATGCCCTATCCCGAATGTCATCAAAACAAAGGCACCTGAGAACAAATGCAAACCTTGTTTTGCTCATTGTTAGGTAGCAGGATTCCAACCCATTACCTTTCGAGTTATCCTATAACTTATCAATATTTGTCCTGGAAATTTATAAGTGCCTATCAAAAGAAGACCAAATAAGGTCCTGACTTCTACCTCGTTGGTGTTTCTAGCATCGCGATCCCTTTCAAATTTATAGAATCAGTGTAAATATTTATGCAGTCTGCTATTATTTTATAGATGTGTTCGTCAATAAACAAATCTAATATTTTTTCTGGAGAAAAAAGTTTTGCTGCTATGCCTTTTGGCCCTGATGTGTTATGTTTTCCTGCCTGGTTCTAACATTTCTGACAAACTGTTTTCTATCACATTCAAAAATGTGATTTAAAAAAGTTTGATGTAAAGAATCTATTAGGGAATGTCTCTCTCTTATAAGATTTTTAATCATAAATAAATAAAAGGATTTAAAATTTAAATATTTCAGAGAATAAAATAAATTCACTTACCTTCAAAAGTTACGTAGATGGTCACATGGGGGACAGGTGTCAACCAATGAACTTTGACGATATTCAATCGAAGAACAGTGAGAGACTTAACTAAAGTGAATAGAGAGGGGGGGGGAGGCTCATTTGAAGGTAGAAGGAAAAGGGGTGACTTCCAACCTTCCGATGGTTGCCCCATTAGGGAAGATGAAAGCAGGTTGGTGACATATGTCACCCACGCGACTGTTGGAGGGTTAATTCTGCAATCACTACCTCATAGGAATCATGTGGCCATAGTACAAAAAATTGTAATTGGGGTCACATATATGCAGGCTATAGAAAAGTTGTTTTGGTATAGTATAAATATTACATTGTTAATTACCTTTGTGTATAGGCCAGGTATGGGCATGTTAAGTCCGTAGACTGGAAAGTTCTTCTATGAAGTCAGTGGGCAGGGAAGGTACGATGCCTCCAGATGTCATCCCTGGGGATGCTCAGTCAAAATTATGTTGGCATCTAGCCAAGTCAGACACTGACCCTTGTGATGCTATTATAAACCGGAGCCATACTGCTCAGCTCAAAGCCTATAAGGGACCTACTCAGGAACTTCCGGCCAGGGAGCATCAGGAACAACAACACAAATATTATGTAATGTATTTAAAAGACATTTATACTATTCTGTGGTTTTGCCATAACACGATAGAGGTGAAAACTGCTTAAAGCTTGTAACCCTGTCTGAAATTATACAGCTTCATGTAAAGAAACTATAGGGAGTCTTAAGAGGATCTCTTAAGCACACTCACAGTATTTTTTCATGAGGAAATAAATCAAAACTTTTGAATGCTTATTAATATTAATAATAATTAATTCACCTTATTGTTACTTTTAGTATTCATATATTTCTAGGTAAACCCAAAGTTTGTATAAATCTATATAGAGTTAGTTAAAAAATAAGAGACATTTTCCTACCATCCTTTGATGTAATCACGATCCTTTAAATTATCAGATCATTCTAGTTGATGGGAGATACATATTTTTTAATCATTTATTTATTACATTCAGCACACAACCATTCAATTTCCAAGTAAATTTTACTTTTTTAAAACATTGAAAATTCTAATGTAGGTGCTTTCAAAAGTAGTCAAGCACCTTTTCCACTGATTGCAGAAATTTGTTTAAAAATATCAGCATAAATTATTTTCAAAAATATCATATGTAAGGGAATGGGGAAGTGAAATCCATTTCACTGTTATTGAATTAGTAAGTCAATCATTATGGAAAAAATTTATGTATTGTTATACATTATTACAATCTTATTCCTTTTTTTTTTTGTTACTGATCCATATTGAGCCTTCACTTTTTAATGCATTTTTGTCTTCACTTACTAATACTTTGTAGGAATGTTGCATGTGTGTAGAACCAAACTGTGCATGTTCCTAGGAGGCATGTTTTTGTTTGAGTGTAGGCTGTTACTGTTGTACAATGTGTGAATGTTTTGTTGTGTTTCGTGGTGATCGTCCTGTGTGTAACACCAAATAACCTTAATTGTAGCTGCTCTCCATTGTTCAGGCTGGACTGCGCACACTTCATGATCTTGGTCCTGAGATTCGTCGAGCCATCTCTGGAAATTTAGAAGTTGAAGAAAATGACACTGTTGAGGCAGAGCCTGCACATAGGGTTAGTTCAGGGTTATTTTAATGTATGCTGCAAATAGCGCATAATTTATTGCTGTTATTTTTTTTTTTTTCACTATTTTAGCTTAAACATATCTCTATATCAACTGATGTTTTTTAGTTCATTACTTATGTTCAGGCAGTGCCGTAACTAGCCATGCATGTGCCCTGGGCAAGAATTTGCATTTGGACCCCTTAATTAATTAGGTTTGGGAAAATAATAAAACAAATAAAGTATTTTAGGCCCCCCTTCCAGGTGGGCCCTGGGCAGGTGCCCCTGTTGCCCCTGCCTAGTTGTGGCACTGTGTTCAGGTATAGCTGCAGTTTTAATTATGTTCAGAATCACTTTTTAGTCCAAAATATACAGGGTGTATCAACACAGCAGTTACAAACTTCCAGGAGTGATAGAGAACACCTAGACAAGGGGAAATCACATAGCAATACTGTAGGAGAATTTTTATATTTTCAAGTTCAGGGGTTGCCCTTTATATAAATTCAAACTGTAATAACTCAGCCCCTAATTTTTGTAGAGAGATGCGGTTTATACCAAAAGACTGTATTTGATCTCCTCTTTTAGAAAATGACCTTGACTTATTTAACTTTGAAAAAATAAAAATGAAATTTTGGATGGTCTAATAGATGCTTGTGTTTTGTGTCGTCACTATCACGCTAGGAAAGCATTTCTGACCATGCATTACTATGGGATTTCCCATCATCTAGGTGTACTCTATCTTCCTGAAAGTTTGTAACAGCTGTACTGATACACCCTGTATTTTGAAACTTTATTATATAACTGGTGCTTAATTTCATAATTCTAGTTCAATTTTAGAAATATCCTATTTTTAGTCTATCAGCATAGAGGAAAACATTTTATTTACAGAAATTCATCTAAAAAAATTTTGATATCTTTTATCTAAAAATACACCTAGATATTCTTAACGTCTTTAAGTGATATAACAAGGTTTTACAATCATTGATGATATCATAGTTAGTACAAACATATAAACAATTTGTTGTAAATCTGTTTCTTTGAAATACATTAAAATAAGTGTTGGTTTTATCTAATCATTTAAAATGCACTTTTTTGAATCTTAAATTTTTTTATAACATTCACTTTGGATGCAATTTTTTTTCTTTTATTATCAATATTTAATAGGTAAATTCCAATCTAAGAAAGCTGTTTTATTTCTATGATCACACTGTCTGACTTTCACAACACATTGCAGACTCACTTAATAATTTCATTATGTCAAGAAAAGAATTTCTATTGTTTCAAACTATAATAATGAAGAGCTGCTTAATAATAATTGGCTTTAAAAGTAATTAGGCTGAATTACTTAAAAAAATAATTTAGCCTAATTATTTGGTTAAATTACTTTTTTTTTTATCATGAACTAAGATTATTTTAAAAATCAGATTAAGATATCTGTTGTATTTCATGTGATGCTGATTTGTTTAATAGCGTTAAATTATCAACAAAAAACTTTTAAAATGTCTGCAGCAGTTTTTAAAGATTTCTTTCATGCTCATTATAAAGAATATACTTTAAAAAAATTAATGCAAGTTTTGTTTTAAAGGTAAAACAATGTTGCATTCATTCTTTTATATTTACTAAACATTTTCATGGCCATAACAATACTTTAGACATAACAAAAGCATATAAAATGGGATGATGTATAGAGAGGAAAGATGCAGCTTATAAATGCAAAGAATTAAATTATGTATTTATTAAGATTTTCTCAAATGCATATTTATTTTCTTGCATATTTATAATTTTTTTAGAAGACTGATTTTTTTCAAAAATAATTTTTTTATATATAATGCTTTGAAAATGGCTTGTCAATGCTGTATATTATTGAGATTATCTATTTACAACATGCATTTAATCTATTTATTGATATACAGAGTATATATGTTGTGTTTTGTGGCTATACCTTACCAAAATTACAGTTTACTTGTTTGTTTTAAGGTATTTACTTAGTTGTTGAAAATACACAAAATTGTTCATTGTATCTCCCAATATAAATTATTGTCCTCATGTAATTTCTCAGATAACTTTTCTTTTTTTTTTCTTTTAATTGATCAATTTCTGTTATATAGGAATGTGTCTTAATATCTTGGTAAAATAGATATACCTTCTGTGTTCTGCGAATAATTCATGCCATCACATATTTCATTGTCATGTGTTCACACATGCCAATATGCAATAAAAAGAGAGTATGAATCTTGTATTAATCATTACAATCTCTGATCTGTAGACTTAGTATTTACATAGCTTAGGAGAGCTAATTATTGAATTGCTTTACTGCTTCAGGAATTTGCTTCAGGAGAATCAGTGATTGTGTAACATGATTAAATACATTAGGTACCAATTCTCATTAAATCAACTTTGTTAATTGGATATTGGATATGAGAGATATCTAATAAGTACTGCAAAAATGCTGTATTTATTATAAATAAATGTCTATGGGAAGAATCTTGGTTAAATTACTAATTAATTAAACAGGAAAGGTTTGATGTTTTCTAACTCTCTCTGTCTTGGGAAATATCAAATAGCATTTTAATTGTTCTTTTCTAATAAGAGTTTCATGTGTATAAACAATTATTAGATTAATATAAAATTAAATGCATCAGTTTATTATCTGTATCAAGTATTATAATTATGGCAGTAATTTTTCAGTATATGGGTATTCATTTTGTTCTGTGAAGTCAAAAAGTAACTTCTTAGTAAAATAATATACAAGGTGCAGCCATTAATTTCCAGGACTGATCTAATAACTCCAGAAAATATTACTTGAAATACATACCCATTTAATATGTTTTGAAGTAACTCGCATCTACTGTAATGCACTTCTGTACTAGCTGTACAAGTTTCGGAATCAACTTTTAAAGTTCTCTTTTGGAATGCTCTTTAATGTAAACATCACCATTTTCTTGATGGCTTCCACATCCTCAAATCTTGTTCCCTTCAGCAAATTGGTCCAGCATGAGGTCATGGAGATGCAGCATCCTCCATATTCTCTGAACTTAGCACCTGCAGACTTTTTCTTGTTTCCAAAACTGAAAGATTTGCTGAAAGGAACAAGATTTGAGGATATTGAAGCCATCAAGAAAATTGTGACGTCCCCATTAAAGAGCATTTGGAATGAGGACTTTAAAAGGTGATTCCGAAACTTATACTGCTGAGCACAGAAGTGCATTACGGCAGGTGGGAGTTACTTTGAAACATATTAAATGGGTATGTATTTCATGTAATATTTTCTGGAGTTATTAGATCAGTCCTGGAAATTAATGGCTGCACTGTGTATATATTTATATAATTTCTCCAAGTTATTACTTAAGCATTAACATCTGAAACAAGAATTAACTTCATTCCTTATTATTATTTCAAGATTCTATTGGATATGAAATAATTTCTTCATAAATATATCTTGAATTTTCAGCTATGTGTCTTAAAATTTACATGATATTGCTGTCAAGTCAAAAAGAAATTATTCTATTGAACTTATTTAACTGAACTTAAACTAACCTAAATTTTAAATATTGATACTGAAAAGCAAAATCTTTTAATTTACTGTTTTAAACTGATATTCTTACAAATCGTCCATTTATTTCTATGTTTTCTTTTTTTTAACGATTGTTCAGGCTCGTAAAGGACTAAAGGTTAGTTTGTGTATCGATTTCTACGATGTTTTTAATTATTTTTTTTAAACCTTTAGTACATTTGTTGTCTGCTTTTGAATATGGTTCTCTAGATTTCTTGTGAAGATTGGATATTTTAGTTTTTGAATTTACTTCTAGTCTGTTGGTATCTGTTGTTTGTCAACTGTCCTTTAGCTTCTTTTTGAAATTTATAGTTAAACCATATTTTGTATTTTTCTTCCATCTTTTTTGTTTGTTTACGGACATATTTTGTGCTCTGCATGTTTTTTTAGTTGATACGAAATACCCTTATTTTTAATAGCATAATAACTGTTTTTATCACTCAATACATTCATAGTTCAGTTATTAATAATAAACAAGATTATGAATTATAAAAGACATGTTTTGTACTTTAGTGTGTATGTATAAGAGAGAGAAAGACAAGAATGAATAAGCATTGTAATATCAAGCATTTTTGTTCTTTTTTCTGTGTATTTTATGTTATACATCTCATTATCTTTTTGTTCAAATACTCCATCCACAATAAAATTTCTTTAACATTTTTATTGATTATTATAAGTTAAAAGTTAATTTCAGTTATTGCTCTTTATTTGTAGTAAATAGTAGCACACTATTTACAATCATTATATAAAAATCATTATATACAATCTCAGATATAGCAATCTACATTGTTTTTCTTGCTCAGCATTAAGTTTTCTGTAAAAACTATAATCAATGATTGTAAGTTTAAAGGAATTCATGCATTTGTGCTATGGGTTTTATTATTTTTTTTCTTAGGGAATTTCAAGTATAAAAGTCACATACTTAAATTATATTCCTTTTTTATCGTATTTTATTAAAAATCCACTTTATCTCCAAAACTTTATGAATTAACCTATATAACTTTATGAATTAACCTATATAAATATATGTTTTTTCTTTTAAATCCCTTGAGGAATATGTAAAAGTGCAAGATTTGGCCATTATTAGCATTAGCCAATATTATAATCATTCCAGAATGGCTCTTAAAAGTTTACAATTTGAATCAGCATTAATACTTTATAGTTAGGAATTTGAAATTTTCATTGCACAGGAAAAATAACTAAGTATGATCCAATGAAAATATATTGGTTGAAAAATTTATGTATAAAGATAATATTTGATATTTTAAAATTTAAATACATGATTTTTCCCAAATTAATATTTTTAAAAATTTAAAAGCATGATTTTTCCTAAATTAATATTTTACATGATTTTTAAACTGAGCTGTTATACACAAAATTTCATGGTGTCACATTGTCATGTTTGAAACTTCTTTAATATTAAATGAAAATAGTTTCAATGTTGAACATGTATGAAACTTATGCTGATATACAGAGAAAAAAAATGTGAGCACTCCAACATAACATTTGTCTAGTAACCCTGTGACTGAATGAATATTTCTTTTAATTTAAACTTGATTTACACATCTAATATTTTAGTTTGGAAAATTTTCTTTTCCTTCCTTTTACACCAACTTTCACAGTTCTTCCCAAAATTATTTAACTGTGCATGATCGATTTTTTTTTTTATCAATTTAATAAAAGACATTTGTCACCTTATAGCTCTCATTATATTTTTCTCTTCCAAAATTAATACAGTAATGAATATTCATTTTCATAGCAACACAGACTAAAATTCAGTCCACTTTCTGAGCATTTTAGTGGAACCATGTTAAAAATTACTGTGCATTTTATTTTTTGGGCATAAAGGTATCTTGTTGTATTTAGTGCAGGTAATGCATTTGAAAGCCATTAATGCCATCAGTTCAGAGTTTAAAATTTCTGTGATACCCTTATTTATTTTAAAATAGTTATAGAAAGCATAATGTAAAACTTAAATACCTGTTATTACATCTAGCTTTAAAACTGTCCTTTGAAAGAATGAAATGATCTTTATTTGTTAAATAGAACTTTTAAATGTCTATGTAATATAACAGCCTAGATAAACAAACTAGCTAATTTAAGGTAAAGTAATGAAAAAACACTGAAATAACTTTGAAATTTTCCCTTTTTTTATTATTGTTTTAAATGTTAAATTTATGCAAAAATGCACAAATCCTGCCAAAGGGGCAGTGCTTAAAGTAAAAAAAAATAAAAAATCTGGTAGCCTCTTCTAACAAAACTACTGTGGATTATTAACATAGGATTACTTATCATTGCTTACCTCTTTTGTATCTATATATATATATGTATGTATGTATATATATACATATATGCATGTCAAAATTTTGATGCATCTTGGTACTTTTCTGTTTAACTTGTCCAAGCGAGATACTGGGTTTGGTGCACTGCCAATATTATAACTCGCGAGGATGGATGGATGGATGATTGTAGCATCTGAAATTTTCCTTTCTGAAGGACCGTTATGGAGGAACATAATCCTACGTTAAAACATCTCCAGTATACAAGACCATTGGACTTAGGTTTCACCCTTGTTATCGGATCCTCAGCAAGGCATCAGATCAATATGCTGAAGGGAAAGAAATTCCTAATAAGGAATTTCTTTTAATTTTTACTGGTGATTTACAAAGTGAAGTCAACTCGTCTACTTTGGATTGGTTATTACTTGCTGAGGAGTTTATAACAAGGAGGAAACCTAGGTCTAAGGCTACCTGTATGCTGGAAATGTGTTTATTTGTCAAATTTATGCTCCTCAAAGTTTTTTTAAATATTTTGGTGTTTTATAAAAATGAACTTCTTTTATTGAATAACTTATATATGTTTACAAAAGATTAATTATGGACCATCAAGCATAAAACTCCTAAGATTTGGGAAATTACTTTAATAAATAGAAAATAATTTTTAATTCTCTCTTACACAATAATTATACAGATAACAATATTGTATACACAATAAACTACAATAATTTAATTATTAATTATATTATTATGCTAAGTATAATAATTATATAGTATAATTATAATATATACACACAGTTCCATCACTAGTTATCACTACATTACTAAAGGAAATAAAAATCCCTATATAAAAAAATCATTGTGTTTGCATTATAATAATTATTAATCTATTGAACATTTTATTTAATTTGTTTATTTTATTTCAATTTCTGTTCTATGTTTTTCTGAAGAATTTACTTTCCATCCTCATGAATGAGTGTATGTAAATGTTTGTGTGAGTGTGTGTGCTTTTTGCATTAAGTGATATATAATTACCACTCAATCATTTTTATCTACTTTTGAGTTTTTGATTGTTAAACTAAAAGCCATCCAACATAGAATGTTTGGGAGATAAAAATAGAAATTCTAAGTTATTGAACAAAATATCATGTAACTAAAATTGTCTCCTCTTACATTTTGCATGGTTAGTCAAATTTTTCATGTAAAAAATGCATGGTTTCTTTTAGTAAATCATATCTTTCCTCTTATTTTTGAATATTATAGGCAGTGGCTTTTAATCTCTGAAATACAATTTTATGCACTTATGAAAACCATTTTTATATTATATATATGTATATTAACCATTATTTTAAGAATGTAGAGCAAAAAATCTCAATATAAGCTTATTCAGAATTTTATAAAATAAATCTCATTTGTGTTTCAAGTGAAATGATTTTCAGGATTGACTCCTAAAAAAAGTAATGTGTACAGTTAAAAAAATTTATAGCAAAATAGTTTTAAGTTTACATTACATCTCTTTTTAAAAAGTGTTTAATATTTTTAATGGAAAATGTTCATCCAAGCTGAATAATTTCTGTAATTATTAGAAAAAAGGGAAAAAAACTGAAATGTTAAACTTTTTTCCAAACTTTTTTACTATTGTAAATCAGGCTTCAAGAAATATGTCTTTTGATATTAGTCAGCAATTATATATTAAAACATTAAAAACCAACGTTTGTCTCTTCTTAAAGAAATGTTAGTATTTCTTTATGGTGCTGTAACTGCCATGTGTAAATTTGAACATCATTTAAATAAATAAATGGAATGTTATTTATCATGTGTTTTGTGATAATAATTGGAATCTTCTGATTAATTTAAAGGGATAGTAAATTTGTTTAGGTATTTTCATAAAAATTTAAATGAATATCTAAGTTATTTTAAATGGATAACATATCAGACCATGTCATGATCACACTCAGGAAAAATTTAACTATTTTTTCAGTATAATGTTACTTTATATTAGCATTTTAATATATCAGTATAATTATATATTAATTTATTAACTTACAACTTGTGTGAACTGCAAATATCACCATAACAAAAATACAGAAACATTTCCTAGAAACAATATTTTTTAGAATGTTACACAGGTTCTTAGAAGCAATATTTCCTAGGTTCAAAAATATTCTGCCCAATGAATTAATATTTTTATTAAAATTGATATTCTGTTTTGTACATATGGAGTCCATTGGTTCTCAAGTTTCTTTTGTTTTTCTATTATTGAAATTGAAAACCGCTGCCTGAAAAATGTAAGAGCCTGCAAAACTTTTATTCCTAATTGAATGTTTAAAACTTAATTTTAGTCTCTTGAGATGCATTACTTTTCTTGTTCTCATCTTTGTAACTTTTTTGTCATTATGTTGTTCTTTTCAATTTTTCTTTAATTCATTATACATGATGATTTACAAAAATTTACATATTAGTATTTTGTAAAAAAAGAATCAGTCTATGCAACATCTTCATTTTTCTTCATAGTTATTTTGTCTTGCAATCTCTACCTTATTACTTGCATTTGCTTCTCCTGTTTTTAGACTTTAAAATTCCAATTGAAAATTTGTCTATATATATTGATGATTTTACTATCCTCAATTATTTTGCATAAAAATTTATTTTCTTCATGCATCTCCTTTCAAAGAACCTTAGAGGAAGACTTCAAATACATATGTAGAACAGTGGTAGATTTTGAGGAACGTTCATACTTACCTCAAAATCTACCACTAAAACCACCATTATCATACACTAAAATGTATTATTCCTGATAAAATTTTAATTCAGTTTTTTTACTAGTTTATTTTTTAATATTTTAGGTTTTAAGTGTTCAAAGACTTTACAGTATATCTGAACCTTTAATATTACTATAATAACTTTTGTAGTTATCAGTTTTTATTAAAATATTTATTCATGTTTCTTAAGCAATAAGCAAGTTTTTTTTTCAGTGTGTTTTCTTGAACTAAAAGCAAAGTTTTGTTTAGCACTAAAGGGCTTTTTAAAATACTGTTAGAGTTATGCAGTATCTTAAGTAATGTGAATAATTTGTTCACATAATTAATTACTGTGTATTAAGAACCGTGTGGACTGTACAATAATCTTTATGTTGTAAAGTTAGAGTGCTGCAGCTGTAAATCTTGTTTGATGTTTATTAATCCAGTTAAACATAATTCATTATTCAAAAATAATTAAAAGATTACTTTAAATAATGTTTTTAATCATTTATAATATCTTATCCTTGGTTGAAAGGATTTTAGTTTTTGATTTACACAGCTGTTTTTTAAAATGAAGCATACCTTTTTTATTTATCTTATGCATGAATTTTATGGACAAATGACAATATTTTCTGTAATTTATGCAAATATATTTATTAGAATCTATTTGTAAATAAAAGGTATTCACTTTGTATTAAACTTTAATTTTAAGAATATCTGTCTAATTTTTTGGGATATATTTAATGTATAACAGCATTTGTATTCTTAAAATTGGTGGGTGTTAATTGAGTTTTCTCTTTGTAGAGGGAACATTCTTTGTTTGGGCACATGTGGCATTCAGTTCGAGGTGTGCCATTAAAACGCACACGCTCTCTGAAATCGAACTCTGCCAGATCTCATGCAAAGGTATCTCCCACAAACTCTTTGGATGTTTTCAAGTCACCTTCACTAAAACTTCATGTGCCTGGAAATCATATTCGTTTTACTAGGGATTCTAGTGGTGCTACTGTTACTTCACCTCTTGCTTTACAAAGAGGAAGTAAATCTAGGTAAGTATTGAGGTAGATTAAAATCTAATTTACACAGCTCATAGCTTTTCAAAAATGTTCATGGTCTAAGGGAAAAACAAGGAAAATCCATAATAATCTGAAAGATAAGATATTGTTCATGAAGTGAGTTCTTTTATTACAGCTAAAAAAAGAAATATTTCTTGATTATCTTATTCATGTTGATTGAATCAGAGTTTGCTCTACAGATAATAAGCCTAGATATTGTTACCTTTTAAAAACATACTTTAAATAATCACCAGCTGTTTGTAACATTTACATATAAACTACCAAAGTTATTTTTTATAACTATTATATATTCATTTTAATTTTTCTTTTAGCATTTTTTAGTAGGTATTTAAATTTTACCATGTATGACTATGTGAGAAATATTTAAATGGCAAAGTTATGTCTTTTATTCATTACTATTGATCTCCATTTTTCATAAATTATCAAATCCATTTGTTAATAGAAAATAAATCCATTAGCTGCTTTCAGAAACAATTTCTCATTTAAGAAGAGAAAAAAATTCAGTATCAAGCTTTTAAACTTTTTTTTTATTATAACTTAAATGACTATGGTTTTAAGCAAGAAAAAATATTTCCTCCAAAATTGATCATTATTTTAGAAATAAATGTTAATGGTTTTTCTGTTTATTATTTAGCAAAATAAAATTTATCTTTGATCATTTATTTGCAGTTAAGTCCAAAACTGTAAATTGTCATTTTTTTTTTAAATTTGATACTTATAAATTATTGGAAATTAATTGTATGAGTTTTTATTTGATGCTGAAACATGTATTTGTTACATCTATTCCTACTGTTTTAAGCAAAGTATAGCTATTTTCCTGATTTTATAAAATGTAGTACATTAATAAAATTAATTTTAGGAGTTGTGTTTTAAAATTTAGAAAACTACAAAAATAATTTTTGTGCAATCGGTAAATTTAAGAATCATTTTACAAATATTATCAGCAAATATTTTCCCTGTTATTTCTCTTTCATTAGTGATCTTTGCAGAAATATGTTAAGGAAACTGAGTTTTCTTCCATCTGATACAGTGTAAACTTCATAAGATCTGATTGTTTTGTATGAATATAAACTCACTTCAATGGAGAAATCAAAAGGAAATGAGTGATTGTACTTTAAAATTCTACTTTTGCTGACTAATTATATGTTTTCAATTTCTTAATAATGAATCTTTCACTGGCTAATTATATATTTTCAATCTCTATTTCATTCATTCTTTTACTCCTTTAAGTTATTTTATCAACTCATAAATTATGTGAAACTGCTATAATAAGGGTGACATGAAAAAAAAATTCACATAATTTTGTTTGGTAACATTTTAAATTTACATTTTGAATGGTCTAATTCCACCTTTGGTCATAATAGTTTCAGAGTTTTATTGCATTTTCATAATTTAAAAAAAATGATTAGAATATCAGTGAATGGTTTATCAATGTATCAGAATTTTGAGAATGTATTGTTTTGTTATAAGTAATGAAAGCATTTTCTTTTGATTTTAACATAATTTTTTAATTTTTTACCTTTTGGAATGCTTTTTGTTTACTAATATCTATAATTAAATAGAAAACATTGCATTGGTGATGTTCAAATGGGAATATCATAAAACTTTTGATACATTGATGTTTTACTTTAACTTTCTACTAATCAAGTGCATTTTGTATGTTTAATTATTAGCATTTACTTTAATTATTTTTAAAAATCTTGTACGGTTGCAACTCTTTTTGTTGCATGAGTTATTTTGATACTTAATGAGGTATGTAGCTCTAATGCATGTTTTAATTGCCTTTATTTTATGCAATTTTTACAGTAGAAATATGCCAGAACTTCTTAGATTTTATATCATTATACCAATTCAGTTAAGAAGTCATGTGTATAATTTTCAAGTTTATAATTAGAAATTTTCTCTGTACTGAAATTGATTTTTGCATTTGGTTTATGCATAACATAAGTTTAAAATATATTTTACATAATATAAGATTATTGATTGATTTTTTAAGAGAAGTATGATTTGATTTCTGTGAATGTGAATTTGAAGCTGCTTTATAAAGGATACAATATATCAATCAAAAATAATGGTACTACATTTTGTTGATGAAATATATGTTGATACTTTTTGATTAATTTAACTAAGAATTGCTACAATAAGTTAATGAACATTTTATATTTAATAACAAAAGAACTAAGATATTTTTTATGCTAAAAGTATATTCTTAAAAAATTGAAATTGTACTTAAAATCAACTCAAAACCTTTTTATCACTTTTTAGTTTTCCTTTCTTGAAATAAATTTTGTTTTGTATTCCAGGAATGAGATACATTCTGAATGGGGTTTTCAAACTTCATAATTAGTATTACAAAAAGAGAGTTTCCCATGCTTATTCACTAGAGGTTTGAATTTTTGTTTTGAAGACTCCATGGGAATACAGCACAAACTTCCTGCCGCTAACTCATTAACAGTTTAGTTGTTTAAATTTGTTTTTATGGACCAAAATGAATAGTTAAATACATTTCTGTAACCTATAACAACATATCTGATTTGTATTTTCACCCATTATCCCAAAAAATTTTAAGATGTAAAGTTCACACATTTGCAATAGTATTTATTTATACTATTGTAAGTTCATTTAAATGGTCCATATTTAATTGGATCTTAACTATACTAATCAAAAAGTATAATTGTTTGGGATATCAGTTTTCCAAATTACATACTTTCTAAAGAAAGGGAATTACTTATTTTAAATCATATATTAGCCTATAATGCAAGGGTTCCCAACCTTTTTCCTACATAGACCCCTTTTAAAAGAATGATTTTCTTCATGGACTCCCTCACATTTTTCTCTATAATATACAGTATACAACATAATTATAATACTAATAATTGCACATGAAATACTTAAAGATAACAATTTGACTAAGAATATGAACAAAAAATTAGAAAAAGTGGTTCATTAGGTTTGTGTTTTATTATTTTTGTACTATTTTCATTTTTAATTTCACAAATATAAACAAGATTTCAGAAACAGATTGTAATTGCACAAACATCGCCAAAAGAAAAACGAAACTGCTTCTAATTGGTTGCATCAGTAGGACCCATGTGCTGTTTAAGGTCCAGTGGATTTCTCCTGTTCTGCCTAGAGTTGGTACACAAATAAAAGCCGACAGCGGCATTCGAGGCATATACAAAAGTGTCATGACATTCGACTTTAGATGCGTGGATCACTCCACCCTATGCAAATCTGTATTTATACATATTAAAATGGATATTATTATCTAATAATTATATTCCTAAAAAATTAAATTAAATTTTAAAACAGAAAAATTTATCATAGACCCCCCCCCCCCCCCAATAGACCCCTGGAAACTATAGACCCTTTTTAAACTTCCATCGACCCCCAAGGGGTCCACCTGGACCCCATTGGGAATCCTGCTATAGTGACAGAAGAAATAATAGAACCCTCAGAAACTGCTGAAATAAAAGCAAATTTTTATGAAAATAAGGAAGTTAGGGTTTGTTAGTAATCTTAGTGTTTTGCCAAAGAACTGGACTACAGTCCAGCAAATTATCAAAATTATTGTTTTTATTTAATTTTGCCAATTAAATCGTTAAATTTGAAGAAGTAAAGTGGGCACAGATAATTAAATTTTTATTCATGGCTTCCTTAGCATGTTTTTAGTGTTATACAATGAAACAAACATTGCCAGAAAATTCCTTGTTTGATAATTTGGAAAAATTGCTACCTTCACTTTGAAGTAAAATTGTTACTGAATATTTTATGTTTTTATTTTACTTGTTATCTTTTACTTTTAAACTATAATGCATTAGAAATATAACAATAAATATTTTATTTTCTCTATAGTAAATATGCTAACCACAACAGTTTGGTTCACATAAGCACTTTAACTTTCTCTTTTTCTTTAGTGTCTTACTGACAACTTGTTTTACTTTTTTAAAAACTTTTTGAGAATCTGTCGTCAAAGAGCCCCATAAATTTGCCAGTGGACCTCCATGTGAAAATTTCAGTTAGACCACCAAGCATCAGAGGGATGTAACCAAGTCTAAACCAAATCATAAAATAAGTATAAAACTAAGCAGGTACATTGCTTTAACTGAAAAACTTTGAGGATTTCGCTATTGTCTAACTCTCAGATTAGATGTGAGAACTTTAATTAGAAATATTTACTTTCAGGTTAACACATCATCATAATTTTCAAAATGGATAAATTTAAGATGCTTAAAGCAGGATTCTCAAAATATATTTGTTGCATTTAAAGTATTTTCATCAAAGATATGATTTCTTAATACATGAAAAATCCCCTCCATAACTTATAAGTTTTTATAAATATTTTATTTAAATCCTGTGGTTTTGGAAAATTTTATTGAAGGTCCACAAAATATTTAGCTTTTATCAAGAGGGGTTATCCAAAAAATATTTGAGAGTCATTACTTTAGATTATAAAGGTTTATTTGCTTTTCATCATGGTAATTTGTTATGTTCAAATTCCCCATCTTCTATTAAAAGTTGCTGAGTGTATTGTTGAAGATTCAATTTAGATACCTTGTTCACCATATGATATACACCATATTGCATTAGCTGAGCCATGTTTTAATCTATGATGTTTTTCTGATTATCAACTTTCATTTTAGAATTTCTCTAAAACATTACTTCCAATTACAGAGTAAGAAATTATATGCATTTCCATATTTTTAGATTTGCATTTAAAAAGAGAATTATTTAAATTTGAAACTGTGCACTCAAATAATTTTTCCAAATAATTATTTCATTCCTGTCTGTCATATGACAGTCAGTTTGGACAGATTTAGTCACATTTGTACATTTTCTATGTGGGCTGGCTTTATATTTTCAATAAACTTGTTATTGACGCTCATAATTGTTTCATCTTACTCAAAATGTTTTTAAACACTCAAATTTTCAGTAGATCATTCCAGTAGTTCTGCAAATTTTATTCTTTGGTAATAATAATTAGTTTGGAGAATATGTATGAATTTAAATCACCTCTTCAGTTTTAATCTGCTTAAAGTTTATTTTTTAACTTCTCTTTACTGCCTGATAATATAAAATGAATAGGTCAAATGATGTAGATGATTTTGTTGGCAAAACTGAAATTTATTACCTTCTCCAAATTTGTGTGCAAGCAAATATTACTTACTCAGAAAAGTTTCTAGGTTTTGATTAGAAAGTTAATGATAGTCTAAGTATCAATTAAATATGAATAGAATAATGATAATTTATGATAGGATCATAAATTATTTATCACAGTCACATCCAGTAGTCCATCTGATGATTATATGTTAAATCATTAGAATATATGTTCATAAAAAGCAAATTGAATATAAAATAAGCATTGTGTGGTTAATAATTTTATTGCTGTGAAAAAAAGACCAATGAAAAAATAGATTATTTTTTATTAAATTTTTTTTTAAAGATATGTTATTTTGAAAAGTTATATTTAAAAATGCTGATTATAAGTTTTAAATAAATTTAAAATTAAAAAATGTGTGGAATTTCTTCATCTGGATCTAACAATTTTTGGACAATTATTAAATATAAGCAAATAAAGAGAAAAACTCTTCTCCTAAACTAAACACTGGTCTTAACTAAATTCAACATGGAGGTTCCTGACAGCTTTAAATGAATTTGTATACTTTATATGCTATATTTGATACAAGTATGATCACTTGAAATAATTTGTTTTCTATACATATATTGTATCCTTATAATATTTTTTCTCCATTTGACTGCTTGTGATGTGTTTGAGGCCCGAACAAAAGTTTGAGATTTTATAACAAACTCTCTAGAGCCAGTGCCTGTTGTGATAGATTTCTTAAGCAGCTTTTAAGGTACATGAAATGCTGCTGCCTGTGGTTTTTGCATTTGATTTGGCATTGAACGTTATGGCTGTGCATGAAATTTGTCTTGACCTCTACAGCTCAGTTTCTGTTGAAGATATCTACTTGTACCAGTCCCCGAACCAATCCCCTCCTGGATCAGCAAGTAATCCACCTAATGCTTCTCAAATAAACTATTCTGTTATGGGCAGTTGCAGCAGTTATGAAGGCAGCTTCACTCTCGAGACAGGAGAATGCTCTAATGGACGAGAAACTATTCCTTTGCGGTCATTAAGATCAAATCAGCCTAGCCCAAGTCCTCTAGCTAAAGTGGAGAGCATTGACAGCAATAATTCTAGCACACAAAGTCATTCCTCATCATGCAAAAACGGAGCAACAGGAACTAGTTTCTTAAGGTATTTACAGTTATATTTTTTTGCCAATTTATATCAGTATCTTAGTAAGGATCTGTGTCTAAGGCTGGACCATAGAACTAATGAAGATCAGCAGGTTTATTTTAATTGCACTAAAATATTTAACTTTGGTACTGCTCTTTTTAAAATTGATTTTTGTAGTTCTTGGGCACCAGGTGCTTCTTGATGAAGTAAATAATAAACTGTTTCAGTCAGAAGTGAATTCAGGGGAAAAAAAGATTGCCTGTTGTACAAACAATCTATAGTTAGTCTATGAACAGGAAGTATAAATAATATACCATGACTCTTCAAAGATATAGTAAGTGATAGCTTAGGTTATGAACCAACAAACTTGTAAGAGTTAGAATATGCAATACAGCATACAAATGGCAAATAATTTTGGATTATTAGTGACAGTTCTTCAGGCTACAAAGCTATTGAAAGCTGTTACTTATCTATTTATTGTTCTTCACAAATTCCTTGTAGGTAATGGTACATACTGTTTAGTTACATGCTTTCCATTCTATAATTTATTATTGAGCATTCTAGTAGTGATAAATATTTTAAATGAAGTTTTTAATAGCTTTTAAATCAGAATGTATATTTGCCTGCCCTTTTGGGAAAAAATCTTTAGGTGTATGCATTCATTTTTCCTATATGATTATATATGTTTTGAATAATTTTATATTGCAACAATATATTTTGTGCAAACTTTCAAAACTGGAAATAAAATCAGCATTTATGATATCAGTTTAATTTATAACATTATTAGTTATAGATAATTCTTCTCTTGCTTAGATGCTGTAATAAAATAATGCTGTTTAGAAACAAACATTATAAATGTGATTAAAAAAAACTTTTTGTTTCTTTTGTGTGTTAAGCAAAGTTGTATTAAATTCCGCGATTTCTGCATATACTCATATTTCCTTCCGCTTAAGAAATGAAGGAAATGTTCTTGTTTTTTCTATAATATGTTTAATTATATGTTCTTTTGAAAAATAGTTATGCCTAATTTCTATTTATTGTCTTGCCAGAATTGCAGTCATTAAAATTGTAATTAAGATCTTTAAAATTGTAACTTCATTTTAAATAACTTTTAGCCATCAATTCCAGTAACAAAAAACTCCTATTCCATATTAGATTTAACCATATTAGAGTTCGGTCATTCATTCAATGAGAATATTATCTGTGAAAAGTGATTAACCTTTTCCTTACAGGGTGGGATAGATTGTATCCCAAGAATATGGGCCCAAGAAGGAATATATATATATATATATATGTGTACATATATATATATATACATATATGTGTGTGTGTATATATATATATATATATATATATATATATATATATATATATATATATATATATATATATATATATATATATATATATAACCTCCGTTCTTACAAAGGGGTTATGAAATTTCCCATTTTAAAGAGGGAATTGGGAAAAATGGGCCCTGTAAGCTAAAGGTTAAAGAATGATAAGCATAAAAATGTGGTGTTTTGAATTTTTATAAAATATTATAATATGGAATACATTTGGCTTTCCTAATTCATGGAATCCAAGAGTGCAGGACTCTTGTGAAAGAGGAAAATCTTGTCCTCTAGATTTCCTTCCCGTAACTTAACTCTCAATATGGAGACTCTTACCTTTATTTCTCAGTATGTATCTTAGTACTACATACACACACATTACAAAAAAAAAAAAATTAAACAATGCAATGTACTGCAACAGTTTCTTTTACATATTTAAATTGGTAGAATGAAAATCATGTTAACTCTCACAAAATAAGTGGGAGTTAACACAGTTTATGTATACCATGTGATGCAATACATTTAGATTATCTTAATAGCAGTAAAGCTATTATGTCTCATAAAATACAGTTATATGCAGTAGACTACTGAGTTTTATAAACTTTTATTAGTGCAGTGATGCCAAAACTGCAAAAGAAAATTTCCTATTTAATCAAATTTGATGAACATGGGAATAATAAAATCTAAGTGAAACCCTAGAAAGTTGAGGATTGACTGAACCGAATTCTTATAATTTGTATGAAGGTTTCTGAATATTTTCCTTGCATTTTCAAATAATCATTAATCCATAATCCCTTGTAGAAGTTAGCTAGTTAGAGATAGAAATTATGAACCTTTTTTCACTAAGGAATATTTATTTATTCTTGCTAAAAAGATTCCATCTTGTTACATTGCTAAACTTCACTTTATTTTACCACTTATTGATATATGAATGGCTATTGTGTTTAATTCATTGTTCAAAATTTTTAGTCTTTGTGTCAAAGATGAAGAAGAAATGGTTGGCTTGCGACCCCCTACACCTCCTCCTCGAAGGTTCACAAGAGGGGCAGCTGCATCATTCCGCCTTCCTTGCATTGGAAAAAAGGACAGTCATGAGCGGCCAATACTTGTTCGCCAGTCTTCCAGCACCCACAGTTGCAGTGACCTCCGTGGTTCATCCACAGAAGATCCTCCAGACATGGCAGCTCGGCCAAACAGTGGTGAACCTTGTACTATGAGACACATTGCTGCTTCTCTATGCTTTGCTCATCTGCCTGCCATGGCTGTTGCTGGAGTTCAGCCATCAACAGATCAGTGGAAAAAACGCAGACGGCTAGGAGATGGATCGTCACACATACCTACTCATAGAGCTTCATATCATGGTAGGAAAAAAAGCTCAGCTAAATATTTAAATGCAGAGTATGATAAAAATTGACACTCGGTGGCATAGTGGTTAAAAGTGTCAAACTGCTACATCACAGGTCCGGGGTTCAATCCTGCGACTTGGCAAGATTGACTCATGCCTTTCATCCCTTGATTGGGTCAATAAAATGAGGACCAAGCATGCTTGGGAACTAAGCTCTGGGGGGTCCCATGTCAGGTTGACCACCTGACTAAGGCATATGCCATACGGCACCCCAAATCCATGGTCAAGAAAGCGGAGATGGCCACTGCCGGCCTTGATCCTTAGTGGGCTGTTGCGCCATAAGTTCAGTTCATGATAAAAATTATATAATATTTAGACATTTTACTTAGTTTTATTTAATCTGGCATGCTTGAATCCAACATTATAAACCTTTTTACCTTTCCCCCTTTTTATCCATTTAGCCGGAGGACACCTAAATGGCTAAGGCATATGCGTTTGGCACCAAAGTCTGTGTTGGAGTCATGATGTTGGCATTAATGTTTTCAGCCATTTGAAATTGGCTATAAACTTTAAAGTCCTGGTCTAAATAGCTCTTGTGTGGCAGAAGATAACTGTAAAGCCCTCAATCAACCAACATTGCTTTTATCACCAAAGACAAATTTGACAAAGCTTATTTGAAAATTAAAGGACAAACCTTAATTAGTTTTTGTTATAAAAACATATAAGCAAATTTTAAAAAATTTGGTTTAATTTTAGAATGCTATTACAGAAAATTTATGAAATAACAAATTATGAATTTCATTCTTTATCAAATTTTTCCAAGATGTATTTTGAGTTTTAAATTTCTTGTTTAGAAATGTTGTTTTAATAACAAGAAATAGGTAATTAATCATACAAATTGAGCTTTTCAGATTTCATAATGACACACTGGAATTTTCTCTTAATTCATGCTTAAATAAAGATTTCTTTCCCTTTTTCCTAATTGATAGTTTAAAATAATGGTGTAACAATACACATCAGTCTTTTTTATGAAGCAAAAGTAAGCTTTTCTCATGCAAAACCTTCAATATATACATAACAGGTATAAAAAAAATTGCAAAATAGCAAACTATCAAAATAAACTTTGAACAACACATAATGTTAGCAGCTAGTCACATGCTGTAAGCAATTCACTGGTTTAACTCAGTTTGGTCATATAGTATGTATATAACGTAGTTAAGAGTAGTCTAGCTGCTGTATCTGTAAGAGCTGAAGATTACACCAAAATGTGGCATTTTAAGATACTGTTGAGCAGTCTAATATTATGTTAACACCATAAATGATTTTTATTAGACAGTGTGATATTGTGTGTAACTGGTTGCAGTGAACATGTTTATAATCTGAGATTTTAACTGATATTCTTATCTTACTTTACTTAGATATTGAATTTTACCACTTTAGCACTACTTGTTCTATGAAAGAGAGTCAAAAGAATACAGTTAACAAAGTTTTCTGGGGGGTTTTAAGGCGAAACTTTTATTCAATTTATTAAATCTTATAACTGTAAAAGTTGATTATAACTGAAGAATTTTATAACTTTATATGTATGTTTATATATATACATATATATTTGTTCAGGTTCACGTGATACTTCATTGGGATGGAGCAGTGATTCTCCTATAAAGTCAAAGTCTGGAGACATACCAAATCCAGATGTCCTAGGAAGTGCTGAAAGTCTCATAGAAAAGGTAATTTTTATTAATGTTATTTCTTTAGAATTATGTTAATCTAGAAGTTCTCTTCATAGTATTTATTAGATTCAGTTTAGAAGGGGGGGGGGAGTACACCAGAAAGCTATTGATACAAAATCTTGTAACTATGAAATACCTTAAAAACTAGAAGAGTGAGTCTACATATTTATATTGAATTCTTTACTAACTGAAAGTTTAGACATGCATGATAGTCCCATCTAAATATGAAAATTTCAAAGCTTAATTTTAAAACTTGTCTTTAAATGTTTCATGCAGGCTTATTTGTACTTTAACTTTTGATAACTTGCTAAAATGTTATCCAGGAATAGTCTTATGAATTTTAAATATAGAATTGAACCTCCATATATCGAAGTTGAAAAGTGCCGAAAAAAATTCGATATATAGAAATTTCGATATATAGAATTGATCTTAGTTTTATCATAATTCTCCTAAAATGCTAAAATTAAAGCTAATTTTTGTATACGAAACTCCATTTCCAATTTATATGCAAATCACATTAAATGAAAGTTAATAACGTAAAAATGAATTAATATGAAAGATTTATTGAGTACTACATACCCTTTTAAAAAAACAATAATCCAGACTGCGGTTACAATGATCACAGTTACATTCTTTTAAAAAAACTATGAATATCTTGCTGAACAGCCAGTTATGCGGAAAGTTTATCAAAGAAATGTTCGCATTTATTCAGTCCACTAAAAACTTCATCAGGGACATTCTCTGCGAATTGAAGTCCACGACGTATTGTTTAAAACGCCAAAAATTGGGAGATTTTATTCTAAAGTGGAATAAAATCTCCCAATATCTCTTGAAAAAAATTTTCGATATATAGAGGTTTTTTCGATATATAGAAACAGTTTTTCTATGTAATGAACATGGAGATTTGCTAAGAGTTCAATATATAGAAAATTTCGATATGGGGAAGTTCGATATATGGAGGTTCGACTGTATATATATATATATATATACATGGAGGAATGACTAGTTTTGAGGTTTTTAATTTAGTTTTTATTATTTTCTTTTATCATATATCAGAAAAGTGCTGCAAGAAAACATCTTTTTTGAACAGATTTCAAAATGTTTTTTTTTCCTTTTAAAGAAATGTTTCCAAATTAGGAAAATTAATTTTGTTGGAAAAATACCTTTGGTTTCATACAATATTTTGCTGATATAAGTTAAAATTTTGTTAAAAGCTTCATTTCTTCCATATTATTTCTGCCTGAGTGAAAAAGAGGGAAAATTTTTAATTCATAGATTTCTAGAATTTTTATTCATTCTTTTCATTGTTAACACTATTTAAACTATTATTGACTATTATCACTATTGAAATGAAACACTAACTATTTTACATTAAAGAAAGTATTCTGTGTTAACCATTTTCATATATTTTATTCCAGCTGGCAAAAATGCTGTATATTTTAAGCTTTTTATTAAATGTATGCTTACTGTAAAAATAAGATCTAATTAACAGCAATTCAAAATGAATTTGGATTTGAGCATGAGCAATTAATATAGTTCTATTGCATACAAACTAATCATAACAATATAATTTCTTTGAAATTTTCTTGAATGATCCTAGATTATTGTACCAGTTTTGAATGAATGCAGTTGTATGTTTGAAAAAGTTTGGTATAAATGTATATAAGTCACCTATGTCACTTTTAGCTGCATTTATTTTTCCAGAAAAAGAAATTTATATATTATGTATTTTTAGGGCAAAAAAATTGTTATGGAACTTTTAATGACTCATTTACGAGCTAAATATTTTTACAGAAGAATCAATGTTAGAATTTTTTGGGGAGAAAGTTCTGATATTGCATAGTAACAATAATGACATTGCCCATAGATAATATTGGAACATTCACATTGCTCATATTTTTGTGGTGTTTATTTTGTTTGTTTTTACATATAAATCAAACTGTTTGCTTAACATTACAAAAATTAAGGATATTTGACAGATCTTATATTAAGCATATACAATGTTTTACTGTATTACTTAAACTGCATTCTATTATTTAGGTACTATTAGAACAAGGGCTGGGTAAATACTGTGATCCTGACTTAGTGCGAACAACTCAGCGAGAACTAGCTGAAGCAATCAATTTAACACAGGAGGAAATGGACATAGCTGCTCACCAGATCTTGCAGCTGGAACGCCGACAAAGTATGCCTCATATGTGCCTCGAAACAAACTCACCTGATACTGTGGACACTGTGGCAGTTTCCCTTGCCGATAGTGAATGCCTTAGTCCAGAATCTTATGATCCTGTGGCAGAAGGCTCTTCCTTGGAGAATGGAAACAGCCTATCACCTCCGAGAAACATTTCAATAAATCTTGAACAAACAGAATCAACTGTGGATAAAAAACTTCATGGTACAGAGGATACAAATTTATAGTATTATGTACCATGAAGTCAAGTATTTATCATCTCTGTGTTACAACTGCAACTAACAAAACATAAAGGGATTGATGAAATCCCTTGGCTTAACTCATTATGTGGAATTGAATTTTAGGGTTTGGAACTTGTATTGATCCAAAGGTAAGGTCTAACAACAATTACTGTAAAAGTTAAAAAAAAAAAATATTACTCTTAGGTTCCTATGGTATGTAATATGTTGCTCTTTTATATGCTAATGTTATTTTTCAATTTTTATTTATTAGAACCATTTTTTTAAGTAGTTGGTAATTATCTTAAGCTTTATCAATGTTCAGTGAGTTCCAAAGTATCAGATTTATTTTAAAAATAATTTTTTTTCCATCACAGCAGGCATTTGCATTTACAACATCTGCTCATCCACACCGTAATATTTGTTGACTACTTTATCATTGTAGCATCATATAGATTAACCAACATTGCTCTCTATGAGGGGATAGCACAGGAAGGCCCATTCCTTAGTCAGGGTTTGAACCCAAGCCCACTCTGTGGAAGCTCATAATTCTAACCAATATACAATGTGGATGGCTTTATGAAAGAATAATTATCAGTATTTATTATATCCATTTCAGCCATTAGCAACTGATGGCTTTGTTTCTGAAGATCTACCATTTTCCTAGCTCCAGAGTTTATATTACCAAAAGATTTTTAGGTTTTTCACAATGAAAAAACAAAATGAAAGTGTTTTGGAGAGAATGGTACCCAATATGAATTAATAAGTTACACTCATCATGCATTAATTTCAAGATTTTATATTTTGATTTATATATCTTCAGGTATGCTAATATTGTAGATATTAGAAGCATAAGTAACAGCAGTTAGTTAAAGCTTGTGGCATTATAAATTGAAACTAATTGAAACACTCTAAAAGAATCTTTTTCAGAACTACTTATTTTAAACAGCCACTCAAAAGAACCTTATTATCTTACAACACCCTCATTCTTATTTTCTCTCAAGTTTTATCTAAAATCTGCTTTAATTTCTATTAAAATTCTGCTTTGTCATGTTTTTAATGCATCTTTTTTCCAGGTTTCATTAAATTTCATTAAATCTTGTCATGAAGATTGAATCAAAGTTTTGCTGCCCTGCTCTCATTCAGATGGATGTATGTAACAAGGCTACAGAACTGTTTTCAGATGTCATTTTACTGACTTTAAAATAATTTATTTTAATTGGGTCTGTGATCCAGCATATGTAAAAGCAAAAGATGTGTATTTATTCTCTTGTCTCAGTGCCTTCAGTGAAGAGGGCCGTGATTTGCACCTCCCCTTAAATATTTGCTTCAAGATCCATAGGTTGGTATAAAGTCAAACCACTTCTCAGGGTATTCAGAATTACTTAAATCATCTGTTTGCTTATTAAAGATTTAGCTTTTGTAGAGGTGCCAACAATTATGGATCATCAATTATATGCATTAAAGAAAAATTAATAAATTCAATCTAACCAGAATATATAGTATAATTAAAGCAAATTTTTTTTAATTGTAATCCATTTTCTTCATTTCAGTATTTGAATTTTTAATAAATGCTTTTGTTTTTATAATCAGTGCAAATATTTTTTTAATAATTAGTGTTTTTTTTATGGGGTTTTAGTTTCTGCTTTCAGTTCATAATTTTTCAAAATCTAATTTCATGATTATTTTAACATTTTTATTTACTTTTTAAAATTTATTTGGTTTTATTTGAGTCAAGAGAAAGTGGTCAAATAATTGAATAAAAGTTTTAAAAACATTCTCTAGATTTATTTTCTGTCTTATTCTCTATCACTTATTAAATTCTTGGATGTTTAAGACTATTTAAGATAGATCTAAAATGTTGGCATGTCTGCTTCTTTCAAGCTCTTCAGTAATTTTGATTATAATTCAGAATGTCACCAGTAAATTAAAACTAACAATGAACAAATTCAATTTTTATTGCACTGCAACATAATTCAGTGAAATACACAATCAAATTGTAGTAACTGGGTGTCTGTTGCAGTGCAAAATGTGTTTGAAATATTTTTTAAAAATTATTGTAGTTTAGCACTAGACAGTGTAATCCAAAATTATATTACAGGAATTTTCTTTAACAGTTTTGCTGGCTCAATATTACTTTAACAGCTATTGAGAACAAAAAAAAATCATAATCTTGCAATTTAATACTGTTACACATTCAATCTTTAAATACAAGACATTATGTCTTCATTAATTATTCTATAAACAATTTATTATGCAAATTAAAATTAATGATTTATGCTTTTGAATCTTTCATTTATAAAAAGATTCAAATACATAAATTATTTTGGTTGGACTAAATAAAGTATTTTATGATTACAGGCATAAAAAGATATGATTTATCAGAAAATTAAAATCATCAACTATATATGTAACTTGGTAGCTTGCATAATATGTCACACTAGCATTTTACATAAAGAAATCTGTGAAATCAACATCAAAATTTAATACAGTCTCGTTGAAAAAATACAACACATTGTAAGTCACTTATACAAGGATACACTAATGCAATGATAGGCATCTACAATTCTCACAGCAGCCATATAGACCTTGTTTCATTTTCTCTCATTATGGGCTCCTTAACATTTGTAATAAGAGCTTAAGAAACTTTAAAATATCAGTCAGTCATAAAGTAATATATACTCTTTTTTATAATTATTATAGTTGTTCCAAATTATCCAGTATTAATAAATGCAACATATAATGGATTCCTATATACTTGCTATGTAATGGTTACTTTGTTCATCTATGCAAATAATAACATTTTATTATTATTATTATTAAACACATCCAATCAGAAATTTAGTTGAAAATTATACTTGAATGACTTACTTGAAACAAATTTTTTATGGTTTGTAAGTATAAACAGTTGAATTAGAGTAGGTTCTTAGAAATATATGAAAAGGTTTTTAGCATCAAAACCTTTTCATATATTTCTAAGTGGAAGATATAAATGTGTGGGTATTCAAGTGATGATAAAACAACAAAACTTGAAGCTAGATTCAGATATTAAATAGTATCTGCCATTAATTTGTTAGGAGCATCCAATAAAATGAGTATTATACATTATTTTTATACAGGATATTTATTATTCATTTTATGCAACACTTAGTTATTTATTAAAAATAAAAAACATAATTTTTTTTATTGTTTAGCAATGGTTTAACTGAAAACAATCTTCAAAAATCAATATTTTCTTACTTTACTTACATGGAACTAGCTGAAGATATTAAAAGACAAACACAGAGCTTCGAAAAATTCCCAATAAAATTTTTTATTGCAACTAGTTTCAAACTAAATACTTTAGTTCTTCAGGCTAGGGAGCATTAGAGGTAATACTCGCTAAGGTTTATTAAATTCAACAGATAACAAGAACACCAATATAATTGATAGATTTCAATTGTGACTTTGCTTCACTCTCTCTCATTACAGGGTCCTCAACATGGTTATAAGAGCGTAAGAAACTTTAAAATATCAGTCAGTCATAAAATAATGTACACTTTTTTTATAAGTGTTATGGTTGTTACAAATTATCTATAATAAATGCAACATATAATAGATTCATATGTATTCGCTATGCAATGTTTAGTTTGTTCATCTATGCAAATTGTTACATTTCTTTATTTTATACACATTCAATCAGAAATTTATTTGAAAATTATGCTTGAATGGTTTCCTAATTTGTATTTTATTTGGTTTGTTTATATGATTGAATTAGAGTAATTTCAGTATCACAAGTTTTCCATGTTTTTATTGAAGGTAAGAAGGTCTTACAAAGTAGAAGGTATAAAAAAAATAAATATTTGAGTGTTGATAGAACAATCAAACTTGATGTCAAATTCAGATATTAAATAGTATCTACTATTAATATCTAATAAAATTATTATTACATATTGTTTTTTTTAAAATATATTTATCTAATTTCATGCAATACTCAGTTATTTATTGAAAATAAAACATCATTGTTGTAATTAATTTTTATTTCTAAGCAATGTTTCGACAGAAAACAATCTTCATAAATCAATGTTTTCTTATATTACATACATAAAACTAATTGAGGATGTTAAGAGACAAACACATGACTTCTAGATTTAAATTCCCAACATGACTTAAAATTGTGAATAAAAATTTGAATCGCAACTAGTTTCAAACTAATTACTATAGTTCTTCTGTCTGGAGAGAATTAGAGGTAATTTTCCCTTTGTTTTGAAGAAACATTATAATTATAAATTTGAAATTAGTTACTATTTTTTTAAGCTATGTGTTTTCCTGTTATATTTTCTTATATTGTTTTTTATCCATGAATGTTTACAGATAACAAGAGCCCAACATAATTATTGGAGTTTTAGTGTTTGTAGTTAACGGTATAAGATGCTTCAGATTTAGTCAAATATGTTTAATTATATCTGTATATCTTATCAAATGATTCAAAAATATTTTTTAAATAATTAAAAGTAATAATAATAAACAAAAATCACTTTTAGAATGTGAATATTTATAGATTAAAAAAAAAATTAATACTGTATATGCTATTGTGTTACCTATGCTATATCCAGCTGGAGAGCCCATGTATGATGTGAAATCAAGGTCTATGACTTCTGTTGAATATTATGATGATGTATATTTCATATAACATATATTGTTACTTTTAAGTGTATGATCAACAACTATTCCACCACTTTAAATAAATGAAAAAATGGTGACTCTTTGTATAATCAAAATTGCCAGCTCCTGAAATGTAAATTCAATTTCTCTCTCTGTCTGATTATTATTGCTGTTGCACAACCTATCTTTTGCACATTAAATTTGAATTTGAATCAATAGCCAAAAAAGTTGATATAAGTATATGAGTACTACTTACTGCTACTTAAAACAGAATAATTTAAACTAATTAGCTTTTTGCAGGGGAATAGAAAGAGAAAAGTCAGCATTTAGAAGTAGGTAAATTATACTGTTTCTAAATACTCTTGTTAGCACTTAACTTACTTCCAGTGTATTTCCTAAACTGTTCTTACAAGTTAAATGTAAACTTTTGAAAAATGTATTTAAATACTAAATCTTTGCACTTATCTATGAACCATCTAACATATAAATACTGCCTTATCATTCTTTTCTCTATCAAAAGGCAACAATCACATGAAATTTTAAAATAAGGAAATAAATACAACCATTTAAAGAAATATAATATTTTTAAAGTTTTAAAAAGTTAAAAACATTTTTGTATAAACACAATAAATTGATTTCTTTTTCCGGTTTGAAAAATAAAATAGATGAAACTTGTAATTATAGTTTAGTCTTTCAAGAATAAATTCATGTTGTATCATCAGTATTTTGTGAAACATGGTGCATGATTCAAAGTGAGAAAACTGTATACACAAATACACATTTTACTTGATTTTTATATAATAATATGCAATAAATATGCAAAACTAGATAAGTACTTTAATTTCATTAGTCGAAAAACTAATATGGTTTAGTTGTTATTGTGAAGCAAAATTCTATTTGTTACACAAGGTACATAGCAGTCTATTGTGATTTAATTTTTTTAAATCATAAAATGCTACCAAATATTTTAGAATTTTTAATTAATATAATTTTTTTCTACATATATTTTATTAAAAAATTACTTCACAGTCAATTAAAAATCCATAGAAAATATAAAGGGCAAAATTCACTTATTTAATCATTAAGAGTTTTACTATACACATTTTGTAATTAGTGCTAACTTTATACATCATTTAATTTTTCCTTTTATTTATACAAGAGGCAATATTATAACCTAATATTTTTCTGTACACATATCTTAATATGATATTGATAAATTAGTATTAAAAACAAAGCAATTTTTATTTTGCATATGCTTTTATTTAGTATTGTATCTAAAACTTTTGAAGTCAGTCAAAAAATGTGTAAAAAGGGACGAAGAAATCACATGCTGTTTTACTGTTATGAATTGTACCTCTATCATAATTTTCTAAACAGTGTTTTAATTCATAAATTGAGGAATGAATACAGAACTTTATATATTAAATTGGATAGAAAATAATTTTTTAAAAAGTGGTTACTGTAACAAAAAATGAAGAACTGGAGTTTAATAAATAATTGCATTGTAAGACACAAATCACAAATATATATATATATATATATATATATATATATATATATATATATATATATATATATTTCATTTTTCTATTTTTTAATAAAACATAGAATCCAAATCTTTAGTATTTTTATATGAATCTGTTTTTCCACATATGTTATAATCAATCCTTCACCTACTAAATTAAGCTTATGATTATTTTGGTATTCATACATACTAAATTTCTGATTTTTTTTTTTTTTTTTAAGCTTGAAAAGTTAGTTACCAGTTTATAAAATGGTTTTCTCATTTTCACTTGAAATACTTGGTAGCATTATAAAGCTGAGTAATAACTTAAATTACAGCTTACCCTCATCAAGTCTGTTATATAAAAACTCAAGTAGACATAAATATCTTTCAAATGAGAACAGTGTGTGTGAATTTGATAAAGTAGTTTTTAAATACAGCTATGACAAATTTAAAACAAAATGAACATTAGCTTTTAGGCAGAAATGTTTGTTGTTGTTTGGTAAAACAGGGCACTTGTCAATGAAGACATTTGTACTATATCCGCAAGAATTGTTTGCTTTCAGTGGGGACACTGTATAGGTGAACAAACACCCTTTTAGGCAAAAATAGGCAATGCAATTTTAAAAAATAGGGCAGAGAGCTAAGTGGCACTTGATCAAAGTTAATAAATACAGCAGAATTAAATTTCACCACTCTACCTTAACCCCTTCATATTATTAATTGGAATCCTGTTCAATGCAATAAAAAATAAAGCTTATATTTAGTTTCCAATAAAAAATGTGTACTAAACAACTATTTAATGAATAATTCTTCATATCCTTTTGATGCATTATTAAGAGAAAATTAAACTAAAACTGATTTAACACTTTCTGTAAGAATGAAGTAGAAGTACTTGTGGATTACATTTTATGCATCATTCTTAAAATCTATCATCTCAATACATAAATCACTTACATTTTAATCTTAGTCAATGTAACAATCAGAAATAGGTAGGGTATGACTTAAATTTTTCTTAACAATTAAGCTCATTACATCATTCACTCTAAATAAATAAATAAACATAAAAATCTACAACAAACCTTTTTTACCAAAATTCTTAAAGTGGCAAGGGGACATACATTTTCTATCAAGAACCCTTCCATTATTCTTGATAGAAACACCTTCAAGAGTAAAGCCTAATTCTCTGTAGTCATATGACAATTATCTACAACATAGTCTTAGGTTTATTTTCAATTATAGTAACATACCTACTTAGATCCTTGTTACAGAATAGAGAAATAAAGTAGAATTACTACTACAATTGAAAATTGGAAGGAATTTTTTGAGGATTTAAAATGTAATACTATAAAATTACTGTTTCCCTTTGAAAATTCCAGAAATGTTTCTAATTGAAAAAAAAAATTGAGACAATCCATTGTACATAACTTAATGATGTGGTTCCCCTCCCCCCATTGCTATTTTTATAATTTATTACAAATTGTTAACCTATTTTTAAAAATGATCATCACTTATTAGATCACAAACTTATTTTTGCAAGAGCATAACATAATGTGCTGCTTATTATTACTACTTGAAATAATTGAATTAGAGACTGTGATCTGATATCATAAAATCAGTTATAGCTCACAGTGGCATTTTATTCAAATATCAGAATCAATATAAAATGAGGGTCAGCTGTATTTTTTTATTTAAGGAAATTTCTGTAGGTAAAACTAGAAACTAGGCAGATCAAAAAGGAAAAATATATTATGAGCATTTAATACTGCTGTTTGTTAATGTTATTGTTTAAAATTTTTAAAAATATTGAAAAATGTTCATAAATTACTATTTTAACCGTACTTATGCAATGCTGCTTGTAATGCAAAGAGTGTATAAAACTTATTTGACTACATGTTTTTAAATAAAATCTGTTTTACGCATTTCTTTCATGATTGAAGTAAAATCTGTATAAATGCTTATGTAAAAAATATTTTGGGAAAAAAAAATATATGAAGCTGCAGCTGTTTGACTAAAATATTAAGTGCACCTTGAATCATTGCCTTTTTACTACTGTTGCAGTTGCTATTTGAAATGATTTAGGTCTAAGTTATAAAACTTTCTTGAAATATATTGCATTGTTGTATAGAAGCAGGTTTAAACTCAGTATCATATAGCATAAAACTCATTCTAAAAACTCTGATGTCATTTATTATCAGTTGTTCTATGTAATTTAATGTTTGCTTAGTTTGTTTTGAAAATGTTTCAGCTGCCTCAATAAGTTTATGTAAAAAGTGCAAATATAAATTTTCCTCTTTGTGTCTACAGTTTACAAGAACACAAAGTATTTGAGTACTTAAAGTGTTTATTACGAATTTTACGAGAGATACTATTGTACAAAAAGATTTGTAATATACATATAAATATCACTTTTTGCAAAAATTCTTGATGATGTGTAATAAAGTCATATATAATTCTTATTTCAGTCTTTTTTAATTTGTTTCTTTGTTTGAAAAGAATTGCTACTAATAATTTTTTTTCATATATAAAATGTATCCACACTTTGATATAGATGTAGTGACTATGATTTGCAACACATTATTCATTACTCTTTTCCAATCTCATGATTAATCACAAAGCAACATACATATAAGAGAATTTAATTTCACTTTTTACCAAATATGATCTACAAATCATGTAACAATCTAAATATTACCCTTAGTTTTGACACTGACGCAATGCAAATTGCACAAAACCACACAGAATTATGCAGTATATTTTTGGGGAGTAAAAAACTTGGAAGCTTTTCTGAATGCTAGACAGTTCTAACACAAGAACTGTGTTAGATAAGAGGAAAATAGCAAGGAGTAACAACTTCAGTTAAAAATGTTTCTATTTATACTTGTTTTAAATGAGATTACAACTTCTTTATTAGCAGGGTTTCTCAATTCTTTAACATAATTTCTCTCTAGTTGTTTCATACAATTATTGACAAAGTGATTACTAAAAATCAGAATGCTGTAAAATTCTTTGCAATTAGAAGTATACCCTAGATTTGTTTTGTTTTCTTCCCAACAAGGCAGGTACTAAGGACAGTGACCCATCCACACAGCAACTTTGTTAGCTACTTTATTGTAGGAACACCATATAGGTGAGCCAAATATACTTAAGTTAGAAATCAGCAAAACTTTCAAATTTAGTTTCCTCAAGACTTTAGAATCATTCTTTGTAATGACTTACAAAGGATATACAGAATGGTTTCCTATCGCATGAAACTTTCCAGGAAAAGTGCATTTCATACATATAAGGATCATACATATATCTATGAATATATATGAAAATTTTATTTTCAGGGCATTTATGAGCAATGATACCAAGAATATATAAACTGTTTCAGCTGAGGTTTTTCAGCATTGAATTGTGATCATAAAATAGATAGCAATTATTAAACTTCCCTTCCTAAGAATGGTTAATTACCATGATCAAAAAGATAATTTGGAATAAAGGAAGTGTAATCTATCAATAACTTCAAGAAATGCATAATTTTTATGCTAAGTAATCTTCTCGATTGGTTGGTTTGGAGTGCTGTGATAATTTTTTAATGAGATAAACCCCCTTGGTTTGACTATTTCAGGTCTTATTCCAATGGCTATTGTGAGATTCAAAACTGCTGACTTTGTTTCCAAAAACATACTATTAGCAATCATAAGGTAATCTGCAGGAAACTCAGCACACATACACCATTATAAGTGCAAAGGTTGAGTGTTAAATGCTATAATCATATCTAAATCATCACCTCTAAACTTATGAAAAGGGATAGTTATACAGCTATTAGTTATTCCTCTATACTGAAGGTGATTTTTTGCTCAGATTTTCAAGATTTGAACCTAGAAATCTCTACACTAAGCCCATTCTAACTTGAATGATTTCAAGTTTGATTATGACACAGCTTTGTAAGGCCCAAAGCTCAGTTGTTTCCAATTTCTGAATTTAAAAAATTGAGAAACATTTTTATTTTGAATAAAATTATGTTAATTATATACATATTTTTTAACAAACAGCTATGTTTATGTATGTTTTGGATTAAGAGTCTTTTTTTACTTTCTTAACTTTCCAACCCTCTTGCCCCATAACTAGTGAATGTAAAACCTGGAGTTTTTAATTTAAGCCCACTAAAAATTCTTTTAACTGTCTGCCTATGTTCATTTGAGAATCATAGAAAATGTACTTGGAAATAGATGTTAATGCCAAAAGCATACACATTAAAAGTGCTTTTTCCAATAATGGCTAAAATCAGTAAATTCAGAAATAGAACCAAATAGGACTTTGACAAGTCCTAAATTTTGTCTAAATTAAAACATTGCATATAAAAGAGAGAAAACCATAAATAATTCAGGCAAAGAGATAAAGTAATAAGGATAATTATATTTTGGAACCAGTGGTCATTAAAAATTTCTAAAAGTTATCATTTATTATCTTCATTCCTTTAAACAGCATAACATTGAAAGTTTGTACAATTGCTAGTCTCTCAAACCACTTAGTAATGATCCATCATGATCAACTGCCTCTTAAATTGTCCAGCAGTAAACATTTTTAATTAAACATAGTAACTTTGAAAGGATAAGGAATAAAAAGAAAAGAAAGGATAGTTAATTTCTTTTTCTAATAGTTAATAACACATTTTAGCAGAAAGTTCAGTTAAATAAATTTTGTTTACTATTTAGCCTGATATTTATAGGAGCAGACCATTTATGAGGATTTAAGTCCGCCCAAACATAAATCTATTTTAAAATATAGAACCCAAAACTCTTTGGCTTAGCCCCCAATATTATCTGTACTCAGCACATCAGATATAGAATTCTAAGTGCATGTGCCACAGACAATTTATAAAAACTACTAAAGTCTGAAAAATAGAATTATCAAGAATTGCAATAGTCTCAGTGAGTAACATTAAAGAGATTCCTCATTTCTTATTACATCTACATATTCTTGTCACCATTTATCTTATATGTGTGTGTTCCTTTACTAATTCATAGCGTGTTGTAAGGACTTTGCCTAAAACTAAGACTGACAGCCTTTAATATTTACAAAATGCTTTATTGGCATTCTTGACTATAAATCGGCTCTATACAATAATTACAAAGTAAACATGATTAAGGATAATGCGTGGGATCAGGATATCCCGAGAGGGTTACTGCAGGCTCTCCGTCTCTGGCACACGTCCGACGATGGAGGTTGTTCACACCTGTAAAAAAAAGGGTCATCTCTCCATTTACGTCGAGGTGGCGACTATATACCCTCACAAACGCCTGTGGGTGGTTGAAGCGGCTCTCTTTGTTTTCCTTTCGGTAAACTGTCTTCAAACTATTCCGCGTCTTCCGCTAAAGGCTAATCGATTTTCCTCCGGACAGGCTTTGTCTGCAAGGAGGGGGGGGGGATTTCTTACAGAAGACGGCTTCCTAATTGTCCGATGGCGACGCGGCGTCTGCCACAACTCGGTGACAAAACGACTGTCACCGATGAATACGGTAGGGGGATAATGGCCGTCTTGCCGCCAGGCCTTCTCAGAAATTCCGGGTGTGAAAAGAGGCACCAAGTCATTACAGACTAAATTCCTCCCCTCCCCAGATGTTTTTCTGCAGAGAGTTTCACCTGCAAAAAAACAGAACAAAAACATGGTCCTTCTCAGGACAATTTCAATTATAAAAACTTTTCCCGAAGGCAAATGCACACCCAATTGACATTACGAGTAGACCGTTAATTTTGATCAAACTCTGGCTTTACCTTCATGAAAGAAAATTTTTAACTGTACTTCAAAGTATCATTTTAAAAGCACATCAAAAGGAATTTATAATTAAAATTTACGCACTTTAAAATCTCTAATAAGAGAACATGCCGTAGCAAAGAAATTATAAAAATTACACAATAATATAACAAGTCATGGCAAAAATTTTAAATAAAATCGTATACTAATACATGTCATATCAAAAAACTTTAAATTCATAGAACACTAGTACATACACATGACACTACATAAAAAACATTATAACTAGTAAATCACTCAACTGGGATCCCATAATTTACCTTAATTGTGATCACATGACACAAATAAATTCTCAAATTGATATTAAACACAGTTATAATGAAACAACTTTACACAAATAAAATTAAACACAAATCCAAAATGGATACCTAAACTTCATACAGAACATATCATCACGGTTACTAATACACATGAAAATTTTAAATTTTCTTACTTATCTTTTTAATACATTTAACACTTATAGCCATAAAAACAATTTAATACTCGGCATTCCGTAGATCCTGGATCAGGGAACTTAATTCGTTCACAATTACCTGTGATCCAATCTTTTCCATTTAAGTGGACAGCCATCAGTGACCTAAATTTAAATATTCATTTTATCCTACTATAGGATTCACAATCGATTTAGGGTCTAATTTTTCAGTACTGACTGACATAAAATTATAACAAAATAGCTCATTGGCTCATTCCTTATCAAAAAACTCACAAACTTCACATTCCTGTAATCACTTGGATTCTTTGACAACACTTACATTTATCTGTTGTCGTAACAACTCTTCAGACAAAACTTATCGATTTCACAATAAATCAATCAATTGCGGTATTCAAACACCGTACGGAGTGCATTTTGACTCCAATTACTACCTTCTTAGGTATACACAAAAACATACACATCTGCATTTAAAAGTTAGCCCATACCTTTCTGAGGCATTCTACTGGCTTATGCAACAAACAAAACAGAACATAAAATGTTACAATTGAACATTAATTAAAGCCTATCTGAGGCATTCCAACACGGCATACATAAAACCGTCATATGGCGTTTGCCACTACAAAACCATTATATTATGACATCGTCAAAGGAATTTCACCTGAATTTTCCTTTAAAGCAAAACTCAACTTCTATGGTCGAGTCGTTCAAATTTACAAACAATTACATGTTACAATTCATAAAAAAACATTACTCAAACGAATACACATTAATTTCTGGTCACATTTTTACACTGAAACTACAATTAATCAACATACTTATAATATACATTTAAACTTTTACGACTAAACTTCGGCTTAGCCTGGTGTTCGGCGGGAATTAACAGTGTTAAAACGTTTCTTATTATTCTTAACATTAGGGCATTTCCCATTTTGACATTTGTCACAAGCCGACACGTAATCATTTATATCTAAGTGACAATATGGCCAGTAAAAATACTGAGTTAATGAGTCTTTCATCTTAGCAACGCCTAAATGAACATTAGTTTGTTCGTGGCAGAGTCTTTTTAATTTCTCTCGATACTTTCGAGGCACAATAAGCAGTTTTCTAGTGGTTCCATCGTTATTTTTTTTCTGGTAAAATAACATCTCGTTTACCACCACGTACTTATTTTCTTCGGGCGTCTTCTTTTTCGCCCTATCAAAAATTACTTTTAATTCTTCGTCCTCACTTTGTGCAACTCTAAATTCTTCGGGCGAAGTCTTTAATAAGTCGGGAGTAATTATTCGTTTCTCCTGGAGAGACAAGATAGTCGCGCTCTCTTCAGCAGGGACTTCTTCAACCGCTTCTGCTCCGGGGATCACTTGCTCTATTTTCGTTTTTTCATCTCCCGTGTCTAGCCTTTCTCCATCAAATTTTAGGTTTTCGGCCCGAGTTTGCACAGTATTTTTCACCGGAACTTCAACATTCCTGTTGATCTTCTCAAGCAAGGCTGCCGTTTTATTTCCTAACAAATAGTGTTTCTGCTCGAATTCCGTATTGCTGACAGCTGCTCTAGTTCTGGTGTGGCCCCATTCACATTTTAAATCGACCTCTGCTATAGGTAAGCAAACGGATGAATCTAACACAGGTGCACTGACATAAACGTGCTCTCCTGTGTACATATGGGGTTGTACCAAATTTTTAGAAATCAGATCAATGCTCGCTCCTGTGTCTCTCAGAATAGACGTAGATTTTCCATTAACGACTCCCTGACTGATATATGGAGTCATCACGCCACTCGAGTCTCCTCCACTAGTTTCTGTTGCCGCGATAATTTCCGTCTCTTTAAGTTTAGGACACTGTGGTCGCAGATGGTCATAAGAACCACACTCGTAGCAACGGAGCTGTTTTCTTTTCTCAAAAATTCTTTCCTTGTTTTGTCCACTAGATGCTTCTTTTTCCACATCTTTTTTTTCTTTCTTCTCTTCCTTAAAATTATGGTTATTTTTAAATGGCTTATTAATTTTATCTGTGGACTTCTGATCCTTTGGGAATTCTCTTGTTCGGAAACTGTCTTGCAAGCTTTCATACTTATCTATTTTTTCCGCTAATTCTAAAGGAGTATTAATCTGCATCCACTGCTCCAAAAAATGATCTTTTATATCGGCAGGTACCCGTCTCTTCATCTGTTCCGTTATGTGTAGGTCTCTCAGTTTCTTAAATGTAGTGATTTCTAAATCTGCTATCCATTCATCATAATAGCCACTAAGCTCATGGGCATAATTCCTCCATGACTTATCTGCGAGTTTAGGATGGCGATAAAACAGTTGTTTTAATTTTTCTGTATTCATCCTAAATCTCTGGAGAATCATCTCTTTTACGTAGTCATAATCTTTTGCCTGTTCTGGCGATTCTCTGGCCATCATGTTAGAAATTTCTGGGGTTAGTACCCCTAACAAATATGGCACCCAATCTTGTTTAGGGACTCCCGCCATCTCTGCTCTTCTCTCAAAATTAATTAGATACAGGCCCATTTCGTCCCGTTTCTCGTCAAATTTCTGCATGGTTTTAAGGAGCTGAATGTTCTGAGTTGCGTCTGCATCTCTGTCCCTCCCATTTCGGGCTCTATTGTCTCCATTAATTCCTAATTCCAGTCTCCTCATTTCGAGAGTAAGTTGGTCTTGACGAATTTTGTCTTCTCTTTCTCTCTCTCTCTCTTCACGTTCCTTTCTATCTTCAATAATACGCTCTAGTGCGAGTCTAGCGTCTTCTTCGACGTAATTTTCGTTTTCTGTAATGATCTTCTTAATTTCGAAAATCTTAAGCGTATCGTCAGCTAGTCCTCCTAACTCTTCTAAAAGTTCTAAAAGGTCCCCTTTCTTACCCTTATTTAAAAAGGACATTTTTCTAAATTTAGGGTTTCTAATTTTAGGATAACCAATAAAATTTTTCCTCAGCAACTAGCTATACCTTCCGACGGTATGTGTCCTAACCGGAACTAACAAGTTCAAAACTGATCAATTTTATACCGAACTATAATTTTAGCCCTTATGAACACCAAACTAGCACCGCACAATATAAACATTCACAATTTACTCAATACCTATCAAATCAAAATACCGAACTCTTATACAGAATACACATAAACAGAATTCTCAAATTAATCAACGCTCTATATAGATTTCCAACACAGTAATACACAAATACTAAATTATCACTGTTAATATCAAAGCATAAGAAACTTAAATATATCTGTTACTATTAAAAGAAAAAAATACTAAATAAACACTGTTATTATCAAAAGCAAAAAAAAAATTCACTTTCTTTAAAAATAGAGAAAAACATACAGTATTTGCAATTAACAAAACACAGAAATTGGCTAAACTTATTGCAATTCCTAACAAACAAAAATTGGTTCTTTACTTGAACACTAACTGGTTACTCATTCATATACCATAAAAACACACAGAAATTGGTTTTACTTATCACAATTCCTCAAAACAATAGTTCCTACTTAGAACTTCAAATGGTTAACTCATACACCATTAAAACACAGAAATTGATTTAAATCATCCAAATTTCTAATATAAAATATCAGTTCTTAATACGAACTCTAAATGGCTAACTTGTACATATACCATTTAAAAAAACACAGAAATTGATTTAATTCATCAAAATTTCTAAAATATCAGTTCTTAATACGAACACTAAATGGCTAACTTGTACATATACCATTTAAAAAACCCACAGAAATCGATTTAATTCATCAAAATTTCTAAAATAATAGTTCTTAATGCGAACTCTAAATGGCTACTTATAAATATACCATTTAAAAAAACAATAAAATAATTTTTACTTATTGCATTTATACAAAACCATTATTTAGTTTTTAAATCAAAGCCAGAATCTGATAAAAAGAATCGGCCTACCTGTAATCCTTTCGTTCATCACTGATATCCTATGACTCTTCTGACACCATTTAATAACAGTCTGTAAGGACTTTGCCTAAAACTAAGACTGACAGCCTTTAATATTTACAAAATGCTTTATTGGCATTCTTGACTATAAATCGGCTCTATACAATAATTACAAAGTAAACATGATTAAGGATAATGCGTGGGATCAGGATATCCCGAGAGGGTTACTGCAGGCTCTCCGTCTCTGGCACACGTCCGACGATGGAGGTTGTTCACACCTGTAAAAAAAAAGGGTCATCTCTCCATTTACGTCGAGGTGGCGACTATATACCCTCACAAACGCCTGTGGGTGGTTGAAGCGGCTCTCTTTGTTTTCCTTTCGGTAAACTGTCTTCAAACTATTCCGCGTCTTCCGCTAAAGGCTAATCGATTTTCCTCCGGACAGGCTTTGTCTGCAAGGAGGGGGGGGGGATTTCTTACAGAAGACGGCTTCCTAATTGTCCGATGGCGACGCGGCGTCTGCCACAACTCGGTGACAAAACGACTGTCACCGATGAATACGGTAGGGGGATAATGGCCGTCTTGCCGCCAGGCCTTCTCAGAAATTCCGGGTGTGAAAAGAGGCACCAAGTCATTACAGTGTGATATTAAGTCTAGAAATACTTTCAACTAGTTTTCCATGAACATTCAGTTTAAGTAGCATCAAAACTAAAAAGTCGTCCACCTGTTTAGTTCCTTGTTCCTAAATCACAGAAGATATATCCAATAATTATACAGCAAAACCTATTTTCCCATTCTAAAATTTATATATCATTATTATAAACTGTACTCATATGTGTTTTAAAAAAATCTAGGTTATTTTTTAGGTATAGAAAAAGAGTAATTTTTACAATGTTTTAGTTATAATTGCTTATCCATTCACAAACTGAAATCTTATACTAGTATGAGCATCAACCAAAAGTCAAATCTGATATCTATCATAGTCAAACGGATTTTATCTTTCTTATGATCATTTAAAAAAATGAAGATCACAAGCACTTCTATAGAATCAAAAACTATTCCTGAAAGACTAATTTTTTAAATAAGAATTTATGCAGGTCTTAAAACAAATTAATTAAAAGAGCAATTGAATCAAAATAAAAGTGAAAAAAAAGGAACCTGAATTATTCCCCAAACCCATGAATTATACTTATTAACTATTTGATTGATAGTTAATTTATAATTTTCTAATGTAATTAATGCTGAATTTCTTAGGTAAACAGCTTTTAGATTGACATATCATTTTTAACCCTTAAGTGTTTATTAAAATTTTACTGTTAAGAACTTAAGAAAGATTGAAATTTGCATATGTAGATGATACATTAAGGCTGCTGGGTAGTAGTTTTATTAGGTTCACACAGCTCGATGTTAATCTATGGAGAAAAGTTTTCCAATGATTGCCGACTTGGATTGAAAGATATTTTTCAGTAAAGTGTACTCCATAATAGAGAAAAATATTTCTTAACTAGGGTACCTATTTCATAACTAGGGTACCTATTTCATTTTACAAAAGAAATGCAAATATTTTAAAAATTGAATTATACAGAGGGGAAAATGTGGTATACTGTGTTTTAAATGTAAATAATTTTCTTAGATGGACAAAATTTCTAAACTTAATAAGACAGTAGAATTATATTTTTTTTCTGTATTACAGAATAAAATTCTTTTTAAAATCTTTAAATCTAAGGCGACAATCAATGGCAAAATTTTCTTTGAACGAATCCAATACGGTTAATACTCAGCAGCTTTAGACAGACACGATGTCATCATTGAATGACATTGTATCTGCTTCACTATATATGAAATAACTAGCTAAATACCCATGCTTTGCTACAGAGTACATTCAAATTAAATACAACGGTCAATGTATGCAATTAATTTGTATGTTTAATAACCATAAAACATACTAATTTGAATTAAATTCTTTAAAAACTTCCATCACAATTAATCTAGTGGTTAAATTTTATCTTTTACCGTATTTTAATACTTTTTTTGTCAATTTATTTCTTTGTTATGCACATGATGCAAAATTAATTTGAAGGATCACAAAAAGAAAAGAAACCGTGTAATCAGCATTTAATAAATTAAATTCTAAAAATTAATCTTTAAAAATTCACCAAAAATCAGAAAATGGAGGTAAAGATTCAAAAAAGATTTCATTTTAAAAGAATTTTTATGATCTTTCTCGTGATATAAATTTTATAACCCTCGGATTATTATTTTAAATGCAAACTTAAAAAAAATTACAAAAACAGCTTAAAAATTTAATTAAAATTTTTTTTAATTAATTTTAAAATTTAATTTAAAAATTTAATAAGAATAATTTTTCAAAAATCTTTCTTAGTGCACTCCTACACTATAAGAAGAATCACAATGGAAAATTTCAACCCCCCCCCCCCCCCAAGATCCACCGGTTTAGTCTGTGCGTTATCTGTCAGTCAGTCAGTCACGGAACTGTTTTTTATATATAGATGAACAGATGGTTTAGGGCAGTTTTTCTCAACCTTTTTATGTATAGGTCTCCCCCCTTCAGACCTTATACCGCCCCCCCCCCCCAGAAAAACGTAAGTAACACTGATGAAAAATACATTATAGATATATATGTTTTGCTTTCTACAACTCCTCTTCCCCCCTGAATATCTCTCATGCCTCCTGAAGGGAGGGGACACCCCCCTGGTTAAGAACCACTGGTTTAGTGTAAGCATGAAAATTTTGAATAAAGAATTAAAATATTACAAACCTTCAATGCTCTTCACTTGGCACTTTACATTTTTCTATTTCATACATTTATATTAACTTTTATCATTAAAACATAATAATATAATTTTGATTTAAAAAACATTAGAAATATACTATTTCATTGTATGTACAGGTCAAAATGAGTTACTACAAAATCACTTAAAAATGTATCTTTCAATTAAAAAAAAAAAATAGCCAGACAATTTTTAAACTAAATATAAAAAGGAAAACTATTCAGCCCACTAATTACTAGATATATTAAACAGAGAAAAACATTTATTTATACATACATACATAAATTAATTTCTAAACTTTAACCTTTGATAACAGCAATAGGTCTTAACTTGATACATTTCTTACTAATACCTGCTTCATGGCAAGTATTTACAACATCTGTTACATTTTTATAAGAATCTGGAGCTTCTTCCATGACTAGTTTTGGAGATGCTACTCTAATAGAAATTCCCATTTCAGCTAAATTATTAAGCACATCCATGTAATCAAGGTTTCTTCGAGATTTTGCCCTAGACAATGCACGTCCAGCACCATGGCATGTGGTACCAAAAGTCTCTTTCATTCCTTCTTCTGTTCCTGTTAGGACATAACTACAAGTTCCCATAGTTCCACCAATCAATACAGGTTGACCAGTTAACTATTAAAATAAAAGTAATTTTTTTTTAGTAAAAGGAAATAAGCTAATTATTTATATAGCTATTTCTTAAAAGAAGTAAGCAATGCATCAAAAGAGGTGTTACATTTTGAAAATTTGAATTAAAAGTTTCAATCTCAGGACAGAAATTCTTATGGCCCAAGGCCATGCCACCCCCCCCCCCCAAAAAAAAAGGGCATGTATTTTACTATTTATACTTACCAAACCAAATGTGTAAAAAAAAAAATTTTACTATAAAATTTAATCCACTTTACATTTTGAAGAAGCTTAATATTGAAAAAAAAATTATATCCTAGAGTAGAGATCTTCAACCTTTCAAAACCAAGGGCCACATTAATGAATTTGCAAGTCACCCAGCTGCCACCATTAGTAAAATGATTTACCTAAAGCACATTCAGTATCAAATATACTTTGAAATTTATGAAATAGAAAAATACAACTTCTTTTATGCCCTTATGTAAAATTAATTCTCAACAAAATATTTAAATTTCAGCAAGGATGCTTGTCCTATAGCAGTATGTATGGGAACTTCAATAAATTTCAAGTTCAATAGTTTAGATCAGTGGCTCCCAACTGGTGGTCCGTGAGAGTCTTGGGAGTGGTCTGGCACCACATATAAAAAAGTTGTCAAATAAATGGGGATTTTGAAAGCAATGTTCACTCAACCAGATGGGCAGAATATATCTGATGACTATCGGGTGTTGAATTAAAATTTCTTAAAAGTTTAACATAATTATTTTATTATCTGTATCCCTTTTTCCCGAGGGATATTCTATAGCTCCCATACCCCCCGGAAGGTTCTCCCCCCTCAAGTCTGTGGGGGCTGGTGGTGGTCTGCACATGGTTCACTTTCTATTTCACTTTCTGGCTTAGTAGTCTACAGACTTCTACGAGTTGGGAACCACTGGTTTAGATAGAGTATTACCCTACATATTAATATTCCAGAATACTTCAAGAACAGTAATATTACTTCTTACTGATGTGAAAGAATTTTATTTAAGGAATAAGTTAGTTAAATAAATAAATCACCATTGTAATTTTCTAGCTGAAAATTTGCTTATAAAACTACCTGTGCTGTACAATGATAAAATATCCATTACAAACTTTAAAAGCAATAAATAAATGAAAACATTGTTAAATACCTGATAATCCACAGGAATAAGAGGATGGTGGGGTGGAAATGCTCTAGTAGATCCCTTCCTATGAACTAATAATGTTCTCTCTTTTCCATCAATAAAGTGATCTTCTATCTTAGCAATATTATGGGATACATCATATATCACATGCATGTCAAGATCATCTGGTGTGGTGTTGTAGGCTTTGGCAAATGCCTATTGAAAAACCAGATAAGCACAAATTATATTAAAATATCACTTAAAATATATAGCACATTAAAATAGCTTTTAATAATATCAGCATAAATGACAACTATTATTAATTCTTATTAAAAATGACAGGAATCACATTTAAAAGAAAATTGACTTCAATTCAGAGTTATAAGGTATATTGTTATACGAGAATTTATATAATTAGTAATTTATTTGTAGTAAAAACAGTATGAATTAAAATTAAAATGAATAAATGGATTACCCAACATTGGATTTCTGAAGTTCTCAACATATAACTATGAAAATATATTAATACTTGAATTTACTAGGTTTTGCGATATATACTTAGATAACTGCTTGAGGGAACGATATCTTCTATGAAGGAGTTTCCAGATATACATGACTGGATGATATTAAATTGGATTTCATAAGTACCAGATTAAGCATTTTACAATGGAAATAATATGGAACTATCTGTTTTAATTTTGTTAAAAGAAATATCAGTCGCAGATAATTTGTTTAAAGCAAGGAGGTCTCCTAAGACCTCTGAAGTAGCACAAAGCACATAAGTTGCACTTGCAAGGATAAAAATTTTTTTTAAAAACCTATCCAAACAGCATGAATCAAAATTTGTCTGATAAGCAGCTACAAAATTATATGTAGTACTAGCTGAAAACCCATGCTTTGCTACAAGTACAGTCTAATTAAATACAATGGTCAATATATGCAATTAATGCCAAAAAAATAAATTATAGAAAAAATCGTAACGGATACTTTTATAGACAAAAGTAATGTAGAAGAAAATATTCAAATTAAAACAATGGTCAATGCACGCAATTAATTTGTATGTTTAACATCCATAAAACATACTAATTTGAATTAAATTCTTAAAAAATTTCCACCTCAATTAGTCTAAAGGTTAAGTTTTATCTTTTACCATATTTTAATACTTTTTTGTCAATTTATTTCATTGCTATGCACATGACACAAAATTAATTTAAAGTATCACAAAAAGAAAAGAAACCACGTGATCAGCATTTAATAAATTAAACTCTAAAAATTAATCTTTAAAAATTCCCCAAAAATCAGAAAATGAAGGTAAAGATTCGAAAAAGATTTCATTTTAAAGAAATTTTTATGATCTTTCTTGCGATATAAATTTTATAACCCTCGGATTATTATTTTAAATGCAAACTTTAAAAAATGTTACAAAAACAGCTTAAAAATTTAATTTAAAAAAATCTAAGAAAAATTTTCAAAAATCTTTCTTAGTGCACCCCTACACTATAAGAAGAATTGCCATGCAAAATTTCAGCTCTTTAGGTCCAGCGGTTTGGTCTGTGCATTATCTGTCAGTCAGTCATGGAACTGTTTATATAGATGACAGTCTCACAAGATGAACACAGTTTGACTCTACTATATAAATAAATTAAAAGAATTTACCTGCCTACTGAGGAATGTCATGCTAGATCTGTTCACCCAAGCAAAGTTAGCAGCTGCAGCCATGGATTTTAAATAATCTTGACCCTCCTGAGATCTAATATGGGCACAAGCTAACTGACGATCATTGACTTCTATAGCATCTCTCTTCATTGCTTTCTCCATAGCAACTAGAGCATCTAACAAGAAAATAGAGAGTTAAGTTGAATTCATATATTATCCACACATAATTATAAACTAGAAAAATGCCCTTAAATTTATTCATTTGCAGTTTTTTTTTTATCAGTTTTACTCTTCAGTTTAAAATTTGTTAAATCCAGAAAAATATACAACTGACAGTAAAAACTGACTACAGATATGAATTTGACAGTAAAACCTCGAGCTGAACTCATAAACTGCTTCAATTTGGATGCATTATTAACAATTGTATGGCACACAAAACTACTAATATTGAACAGCAATCAACATAATATAAAATAAAATATGTTTGTAACACCTTTAGAATACCGTAAAATTCAACAGGAGCCAAGAATTCTCTCTTTATTTTTTTAAATCTTTTTTTAAATTATTTTTTTTAATTATTTTTTTAAATATTATTTTTTTAAGAAAAAACTACAGCAATCTCTCTCTAATATAAACAGGAAGTTTTTATCACACTCAATGAAACTTTTTCCAGTATTCTTTCAAAAAGTTTTTTAACAAAAAAAAAATAATAATAATAATTATAACCTAGAGCCAGCAATCTCAAGTAAGACTTACTGCTTAGCACATTTCAATTACACTTAAGCATATAAAGAAGCCTACAAACAAATTTTCAAATAATTATATTTTTGTGCCACAAATTTTTATTAAAAATCTACAAAGCATTAGAACAAATTCTGCAATAAATCCACTCAGAAAATGTATCTGAACACTACTAAAAGTAACAATAAAAGATGATGTTTTGTATGAAATAAGAATTTCATACAAAACAACTCTAAATACAACTAAATTTCCTAATGTTTTCAGTTTTAGCATTTTATTATAATTTAAATTTTTAAGAGTTGCTCAATAAGCCAATATCAAAAGGACCTATTTTTGGTTCAAGTTAAGTCAGAAATATGTTCACTATAAATTAATTAATTTTTTTTTCAACACTTAATACCAGATAATGCACAAGTAATGATTTAAGAGAGAAAGTCACAGTTGTTATATAAATTTGCAAATGATTTTCAAATCACTATTTCTGTTATTCTTAAATAATACCTACCTGTAGCAACTTGATGGCCAAAACCTCTGCTACCACTGTGTATCATGACACATACCTGGCCCTTTGCATCAATACCCATTTTACTAGCATTGCTTTTATCATAAATTTCATCCACAACCTGAATTTCGGCATAGTGGTTACCAGCACCAAGGGTACCAAGCTAAGATTAGAAAAAGAAACAACAACAAAAAAACTATATTATCACAGCATCTTAAGTATAAACATATAAAAGTATAAAATTTATGGCCCTAAAAGCATATAAACATAAGTCTTTGAAAACGGTAAAAAAAGACATTACACATTCATTGAAAGCATTGATGATCATTATCTTTTTTAAGACAACACTTATCAAAATGCAATAGAATTTAAACAGAATAGATGGGCCAAAAGTCTGTTATATCTTGACAAACTTTATCACTCATTCACAATATTTTTTCAAATGAAAAATATCTTAACAGCCCTAAAATATATATATAAAGTCTTAGGACAGTAAAAATGTTACACACATTTCAAAAGGTTCCATAATGGGGTTTTTTTTTCAGATGATATTTAACATCAAGAAACAAAATACGAAATGGTTATAAAAAAATGTTTAATCTTAACAATTAGATGGTATAAACTTTATTATCCATTTACTATATTCTTGAAATGGGGGGAAAATATATCCAGTTAAGACACTAATTTGATTTCTACCTAATCTAAAACATTTTTGAGAAAGAAAATTCAAGAAGCTTAGATTTATCATAAAAATTATTAACAAATACAATTTTCTAATACAGCAAAATTATGTTATTTTCCTATACTCCATTTTGTTTTTCTTAATTTTGTAAGAAAATCTGTGCTTAACTTATTCCCTAGAATAAATAAGTTACAGGGTCAATCAGTGATACCAACATGATAATATGCTCTATCAACAGTGCAGTTTGATATAGGAGCAAACATTTATTAAAAATATATGCTGATGTCATGGTAAGAACCATACTTTCAACATACATTCTATTCAATAAACAAGAAGATAACTTAAAGATTAAAATAAATCTTATACTGTACAAGCAAAACAACATTAAATTTTCAAGGAAAAAATTTTTAAGGTAAAATTTTAAGGGATTTAAACTTGAATATTGCACAAAAACAACATACAACCCTAATTAACAAAAATGAGAAGATTATAAAGAATGAATAATTACCTGTGGAAGACCTCTTTTCTTAGCTTTCATTGATACTTTAGCAGGATCAGCCTGCAGCATTCTGCCATACTCCTCACAATGTTCTTTATCTTCAGCCCAAGCGTACCCTAACAAAACACATTAAATCCCTCAATCAGAAAGACAAATAAGATTAAATTTTGATTACAAATATATGTTAGCAAATACAAAGCTGAGCTTATATCACTGTTAAGCAGCTACATGTGAATTACTATAAATTACACCGAATCCCACAAAATCTATTCTGAAATTTTCTAAATTATTTTTTTCGTTTCCATCATTAAAAATTTACTCTTATTAATTAACCCTAAAATTTAATCATATTCATTTCCCAATGTAATTTTGATATTTATAACAATTTACATCATAATTCTTTTTGCTTTGGAGTATAATTTCTTTTTAATACTTTAAAATCCTATTAATCAGTTATACCACTTTGCATGATATATCTACATCCCTAAATATCAATGATTTCCTGTAAAAGAAATGCTCCAAGATTTAACGATGTCACCAGTAGCAATATGCAGTAGCACATGGGAGTAATAATTTACCTTCTTACAAATCACTTAAGGTAAATGTCTAATGACCTAAAGAACAGCATTAAGAATACCCTTATGAGAGAACAAAGTCTCAGCAAAATCATCATAACAAAAATTTATATATTCATGTTAATACACTTTATGCTGTTATAGGTAAGGTATTAACTATTCCAAATTAACATTTATAAAAAAAAAAATTGTAAAGGATTCACAGGCAAGAAAATTCTCACACATTAAAAATATTAATATTAGCAAAATTTGTAACACTTTTTATGCCATGACAATTAATTTAGATATGTGCAAATAACATATCTGCCAACCTCCTAAGAAAAAAATAAGGAACACAGTGTGCGACGGAATCGAAAAAAAACGAACAAGAGCAACAAGATGCTGTATAATATTTTCTAACACAAGAATAGAACTGTAAAAGTTCGCTTTCAGACAATTCTTTGACAAATTCTGATGTTTCGGATCCTATAACTAAATCTTTATCATCCTTCTGATTTTTAAATACATCAAATTTCACATTAAATACACATTTAGAGCTAGTTATGACAGATATTTTCCCAAATCTCACCAACAATTTAAAAAAAAATCGATAACTCTCTTCTCATCTTGTGAATTTTCAGCTCTTCACTTTGAAACATCACATTTTTCACAAAAAATTCTAAAGCATGATCAAGCTTAATGTAAGAAAATTTCTTTCTTCCCGCTGCAATATGCGTTTATTATTGGTAGATGATGGTGACCCTGCAAGTGATTTTACTTTTTTTGGCTGATTTTTGAGAAGCACATGAGGTTGGTTTTAACTGTTTTACAGAGTTGGGTGAAGCACTTGACATTAATTTTAATTTTTTACTGGTATTGGTGAAGCAAATGAGGTTTATTATTATTTTTTTTATTAGTTTAGGTGAAGCACATGATGTTGACTTTCTCTTTCTTTCTAATGTTGTAGAAGCTGCTTCCTGTCCAGGAAGTTTTTGTAAAGTGTAAGCTGCTAGGAGGGGAATCTCGAAAACGCGATATAGGGTGGAAAAAGCAATGGTGCTGCTGAAGTAAAAATACGGGACATTTTTGTTTGAAAAGCCATTAAAATAACTTAATCATTTTATATTCTAAAACAACTATACAGTTTATACTCAATAAATAAAATGCATATTACCTTCTCTTAAAGACCAATCCATACCCATCTCTAAAGCTTCTTCAAGATCTCTGTAATATGTACATGCACATTTCAAATAACTGCAGTTTTAACATATGCATGACATAATTAAGCTTAATACAGATATACTGAAGAGATAAATATACTCTCAGTTGTAGCAACTGACAGAGCTTAAATATAAAACAGGCATAATTGCTTAGAGATTGTACATATTACTTTACTAAACGGTAACTGAAACAGTTAATCACTGAACGGTATTAGCACTAAAACTGTCAAATAGAAATCTTAAACAGCTATAAAAAACACATTTAAAACTCTATACTCATTACATTAATATGCAAATTTCAAAATTCATCCTCAAATCCCCCAATAGACATTGGTTTCTAATTTAAAATTTATTGCAACTTGCTATCCAAGAGAAATTTTACATACTTTCAAATTAAATACTTTAAAATTTGATAACTAATTAGCAATTTTAAAGAATTAGTAACATCTAGTGATTTAAATAATAAAAATCTTAATAAGAAATAAAAAACAACACTCACATATTTAATTGGTTTTATACAATGTAAGATATGTGTGTGTGTATCATGTATGTATATATATATATATATATACACAGTGGAATCTCAATCTATCGTTTTTCAAGGAGCCAACTGAACTGAACAATAAATGCCAAAAAACGATAGATGCAAGAACATAACAAAGCAATATGATCGTCAGTACTGGGTGAAATAAATGACACATATGGAAAAATGATGATTCGGAGAACGATCGTTCAAGATTCCACTGTGTGTATATATATATATATATACACTTCATAACAAAATATAAGAGGTTGTTCAATTCATATAAATCCAATCAAATACATATACTCATTATACATCTCATGACGAAAGTTAGTAATTTTTTTAATTGTGAGGTTTACCAAAATTATATATCTTTCTAATTACTCATTCAATACTCTGAGAAAACAGTGAAACTGGATAAGACGGTCAGATTTCGTGAAATTTGGCGTGTTTTAGTACTTGTTGTAAAGAAAAACTCACCAACGGCTTAGTGCATTTTAGGGTTTGCTGCAAATCCAAAACAAATATGTAAACAAACCTGGGAACAGCTATACCAAACTGCGAAATGTAAACAAAAACATCAATGGCAACCAAGAAAGAACAATAAGTTAGAAAACAAACTTTCCGCTGGCTTTAAGAAACTCATAGGCACACACAGAATCTTCGCTTCGCTCAGATACCCTTGCTCCACACCACTACGCTCCATTACGCATCCATCCAAAAATATCACAGAAAATCCCCAGCCACTGGCTTCGCTACAAACCGCTGGCTGTAGTACAGTACCACAAAGCTTCTGATAGCTACAGCGGATAGTAAAACAAAGCTTATGCTGGCTGTATGAATTCGTAGGCATAAATGGCAATTCTCCATACAAAAACCTATTACACACCTGTTTCCCATAAAATCCAGCTTAAACAACAACCTCAATTCAATCATGTCACTCATTTTGCCACAAACTACACTGTAAAATACACAAAAGAACATTTAATTTCAAGTGGCTCATTTAGAGGCAACCGCCCGGTTATCAAAAACTGAAACGCATAAACACAACAAACATGTTACAAAATCTAACAACAAATACAATAAGAAGGCATTATGCCTACATCACGACACCACTCTCTAGACTTCATCTCCCCTAATCCTTCAAGCTCAACCATGAACTTAAAATTAATATTATTAGAAGCCATTGCCCTCAATAAACGAACAGAGCACTGAAAAACACACTGATAACATTAAATAATACACAAAATTTAAACCTTTATAATCCACCATTACACTTCACTCACCGCATTCAAAATTGCTCAAAGTAAGAAGAATCTTCTAATAGGTCAAAATAAATCACCTGTCAAAATCACGTGATACATCCGTCACAAAATAATCACATGACAAATACGTCACGAATTTACAGGAGAAACAACATTGGCGCTATAATCACCCCAGCTTGGCAACAAAAAAATTTCACCAAGTTGGCGAAAAATCTATCTGACCGTCTTATACAGTCTAGCCTATTTTTTCTTCTTTTTTTAATATGCTGGCAATACTTTGCATTTTATTTTAAAGTTCCTTAACACATTCACAGCCATTAATCTTTTCAATTTTCTAACACTAAAAGACAGTTAATGAAAGAAATTCAAAGACTAGTAGTTGCAGATTTCTGTTATTAAGACAATGATAAAAATTAAAAAATTTGTTTTACCAATACTGGATTAACCAAAAAAAACTCTAAGAGACTTTTTTGATTTTATTCAACTAATGTTATTAATATCCATTTCATTCTCCCTAGCACTATATTCACTGTCTTAGATAATTTGTCTTACATTTCTTTGTTTATATTGCATCATTGCATTACCATCTGTCTAATCACTAATAACTTCCCTGGATTCATCTTCAACAAGAAAAAGTTTATCAGAATGTATTTATTTCTTTTATTTCATTACCACTTTTGGTTTCCATAATAACAGTATACTATTATTATTGTCGAAGTAAGCACTGAAATATCACAATACAGTGTCAAACACCAACCACAACAAATTAACGATCAACTTGTAATCTTGACCCACTACATAGGCTATCAACTGCTTTTGCGAACTCATTATATAATTACTTCAATTACCTCTCTTACCCTTAGCCTGACAATTTATTTTCAAGAGACAATACGGTCCTAAACTGCTAAACATGAAAACATACTGGCAAGAAAAAAAGATAAGGAAATGACAAATTCATATCAACAGCGACCAAAAACAGAATTTAAAATGAAATAAATTCACATCAAAAGAGGATCATAAATGAAGTAATTCATGTAAGAGGATGCAAATTTGTTAATAATAAAGAATGAAGCAGTAATATCCCACTCCAAAAATTAATCAGAAAAGAAATGCAAAATCAAAAATTGAGAATAAAATGAGTAAAAAATATCATTTATTACTATTATTACCTTGCATTCATTGGAATAATGCCTTTTGAACCAACACCAACAGGAATATGATCAAACATGCTTTGTGCTAGTTGCTCTTTAATAGGCTGTACATCTTTTTCCATTAAATTGGTTCTTAACAAACGAACCCCACAGTTAATATCAAAGCCTACACCACCTAGCCAACAATAGATTAAAAAATTAATAAAACATATACAGAAATACAGACTTAGATTCAAAGAAATCAATAAAATAAAGATGGTCCTGCCCAATGTGTAATTAAAAAGTTATAAATTGAGCTCATTTTACTTTCTTAAAAAATTACATCCTGTTATTTGTTTAAAATAAAGTGAATTGACAAATTTGTCAAATCGATCAAATAAGTCTAAGACTATTTCACTAAACACAAAAAAAACTTCCTTGCAAAGTGTACAAACACATAAATTCTAAATTTAAACAAATGATTAATAATTACCTGGTGAAACAATTGCTTTAGGATCACCCATATCAAAAGCAGCTGTATTTCCAATTGCAAATCCATACCCTGAATGGACATCAGGAAGCCCAATAGAACGCTTTAAAAAAAAAAAAAAAAAAAAAAAAAAAAAAAAAAAAAAAAAACATAAGAACAAGCAGAAATTTCTTTACATGCTTTAAAAGAATGTATTATAATGATTAAGCATCATAATGACAGGATCTTTGATATTTTCCCCCTTGCATCTTAATATGAAAAGATTATTTATCTATAGTAAGATTTAAGGTTTTATCATTTACGTAAAAATTAGATATACCACATAAGCAATTCATATGATCTTCTCTCAAATTACTTCTTATGAATAAATGAAGCCTTTGTTAAGGAGTTCAGTTTTTCTATTTTAAATCATGAATTTTTTTAATAGTAAAAATAATTCTGAACATATAATAAAAATTTCTTTATAGTAAAAATAATTCTGAAGATATATCCTGAAATACAAACTTTAAAATTCTTGCTTACAGATTGATAATATACCATACTACTATAAAGCACTAAAAACAAATTAAAATCTACATTAGAAACCATCTACATTTTAAAAAATTAAATCATATGGATCATTTGACAAAAAATTGAGAAATTTTCAATCTTGCAAATATAATGGAAGAGTATGAAAAAAAATGGCAAAAATAAAAAAGAATTTTAAAATAAATAAAAGTACAAAATAAATGTACCAAATGAAACAACAAAGTATAAAAAAAAAAAAGAATCGAGAAAAAAAACACAGAGAACATACAGACTTCATAAATTTATCTTTTCCCTAAAAAATGCACGTGATGGACACATTTGGGGGTTCCATGCTCTAACTTCTGTACCCAGTTTTAATAACTTGGCATTTAAGAATACAATATGACTTTAATATTTATTCAGAACATTTTACTTTATTATAAAACTACAATACAATTTTAACTCTTCCTCTTTTACTTCAAGCTCATAAGGTCAATACCTCTAATCTCTTTTTAGGTTAAAAGGTCCTTCGGGAGTCCAGTTACTCAATTTCAAGAAGTTTTAAGTCTTCCTCAGATGTGGGTAGAGATATTTTTAATTTTTCTCCTGTACTTACACATAAAAACATTAAACGTATGAATATGAATATTTGTATGTGTCTCTGTTTATAAGTATTACAGTCATTTTTCAAGTAGATCAGCTCTGGCTTGAATGAGTTTCAAACTTAAATTTAGTCATCCACGTTACATCTGCTAGAACTTTGGTTAGTGTTATAAAGAGATATTTCCTAGTTTCCTTGAACTATATGCATAATTGTAACACTATTTTTCTTTAGTTGTTTTAAAACAAAGCTTTCAAGAGCAGAAGTCAACCAGCTATGATGGCAAAACCTACAGGACTTTGGATAACTTTTTCTCCCAACACTAAAAAATAATAACAAATCTAGATATAATTAAAAGGCATTGTGTACATATGCACAACAGCTTCAGGTAGAATAAGATAAACATTTCCATAACAGACAGAATAATTTCTACTATATCAAATATAAATTACATTTAATCTGTAGATGAATGCTAATCATCTATTTTATGAAATGTGACTTACAATAAAGTTTACTATTCATAAAACGAACATTCAAACTGAAAATGTAAGAAAATAACACTTTAAAAAAATCCTCACCCCAACTATTCCAGGTAGGGCAGCTACGTTTCCAATCTGTTTCATTCCAGGCAAGAATCCTCCAATATTACCTGGTCTACAAGAATTCCTTAGTTCATCAAACATTAATTTCTCTAACTTGTTATTAACAAAAAATATTCCTTCGACCTAAAATAAAGAGTAACAAGTATTTAAAACGGACATAACAAACATTTAAAAAATATAGACAAATGGGTATTTAAAACATACTTTAAAATGGAATAATGCTTATTGTTGCAGACATTAAATCTTAAATAAGCAGACTTAACAGATGCAGTATCTGTGCTCATTAGAATCATGACAAAAGGCTTGGCAGGATTGTTAAGCAAATTAATATTTGGAAGATTTGAGAATAAATCTTAATATAAACATAAATTAAAACCAAATATCATATAATCATTCAGTTAAATACACTCTGTGGCACATAACACAAATAACAGTTGCCACTTGATAAAATAACAAGATGTCAGAGAAGATACCATTGTCAGAAAACAAAGGGTTATCAGCATTTAGAAAAACATAATTAAACCTAAAACTTAACATAAGTTGATACTTTTAATAGGAACAAATCATGATAATTATCAGCCAGTATTAGAGAAATCTATCAAGCATACTGTCTAATCATGTCATCCCAATTTAAAACATTCTCCTCAAGTAAGTCTATTCACCTTTCTTCAGGATATCCAGATTTTGCCTGATATCCGATGAATGATAGTATTCTTTTAATTCTCAAATAAGTAAAACATATTAACTTGCATTTAGCCAAAACCATATTACAAATTCTGCACAAACACTGACAATCAAACAAGTAAAACATATTAACTTGCATTTAGCCAAAACCATATTACAAATTCTGCACAAACACTGACAAGGCAGACTATATTTGCTAATCCCTCCACTGCAGTAAAAAATTGTGATAAATATTTCAGAGTAGCAATTCAGCAGTATTATAAGTTTTATGCCAAGGTTTTCCATTCTATATACATTAGTTTCAATGTGAGAACTTTATTTACAATAAAATTTAAAACAAAATAAAGTTCTAAAACTATTTATAATTTTCTTTTCCCTTTCAAGTGGTTAAAATAATCTTTCATACATCTAGTATTTTTTATTAGTATGTTTTAGAGCATGATATTCCAGATTATTAATAATAATGTCTACAGATTATTTTGCATTAGATAATTTCTTTCACTCAGCTTCTTGGAAACCAAAATTGTTTTGGGGAAATTATGAAAAATTAATTTCAGCAATTAAGATATGAAATCATTAATTTGAATACTTATTTATTCATACTGAAAAACATCACTTTAAATTTTAAACTACAGTTATAATGTACTTTATGGAGGTATTTTATTATAATTATATCTATATTAGTGTTAAATACAAGGGACTCTTCTGAAACTTTTATAATTAAAATATCTTGTTCAAAATACACCTTTTGTTTTAATTTCACCGACCTTAATATCAGATTGTATGGTACTTTCCGAATATACCGACACATCGCCAACCTCTTGGTGCAGAAAAGCTGGTTAATTTCCTATTATACTGATCTGTCACTAACGCATAACTTGTAGAGAGGAGACTCTTCGATAGATCCGGGATTAATCTCTGGAACATCTACTTTTTAAAATGGTGCTGTCTAGAGTGAATACGTTGTGATGAAAATGAATAAATCTAAAGTGAATACGTTGTTAAATGTAAATAACTCTATATACATTTAATCTTGGTACTATTATCTACACAAATTGCTTAGGAGGATACAGAAAAAAAGATCTTGATGATGTGGTGTACATATATTTGACTGTTAATCATAAATACAAATTTGTAGATCCCCTAACCACATCCACATTCAAAAACAGTGAAACACTATGGAGTTCATGTAAGTGGAGAAAGAAACAACAATGGGCAACGAACAGATCACATTTAGATCCGTTTCACAGAGTTCATGAAGAGGCACACTGAAAGAACATTCTTTCTTGAACTTGAAAGAACATCCTTTCGAAGCAATGTTGAAAGGAATTTCAAAATTTGTGCCACCGAAAATATAAATGTATATATGGATATTTATGAATCAGTTATCAAAAAATATGTGATGTGATAAAAATGTGTGTTTTATTATCTTGTATTAATTTTATTTCTTTAATTTGCAAATTTTGTGATATTATAATTGGTGACCTCTCATGTGATATTGGTGATGGGTCAGTATGATGGGAAAGTACCGATTGTATAGTACTTAAAGATATTCCAACATTATTAAAATACTTTTGCTATTATTTTTTATGAAGTCTCTGGGTGCAAGGAAACTGTTAGAAATCCTCAGCATGGGGTCTATTGTTTTACTTAACCAGCCATTTTGATCAACTATCTGGATGAATTTTCAAAATGATTTACATTGGTCTCACAAAATGCAAAGAAATACACAAACCACAATACTTGTTAGATTCACAAAATTTTTCTCACTGCCCCTTACCCACATAAATAATAATACGCTCGTAATGGTAAAATAACATAGTTTCTGATCAGTAAAATTAGGTATAATCCCAAGTAGAAAAATATAATTTCTCTACCACACTTTCAATAATTGCTAAACTATATATGTTGTGATGATACACTAATCCCAAAACATTTCACCGGCGGGAACTAACCCAGAAGGGCCTTGTTGCTATGTCGGATCCCGCTGTGTTTTGGTTATCACAAAACATTGGAATAGGTATGATTTACTCGGTGACAGCTTTCAAAAATCTAATTATTAACGTCATAACGACTAAAACGACATACCTTCATGTTAGATACAAAACCTTTCTTGATCTTCCAAGAAACAGGACTCATTTTCTCCAGATACTGGAGTTCTTCGTTGTATGACCGAACACCCATGATTGGGAGAGGGGGAAAAATTCTGAAATTGAAACAGAAACTTAGTCAAAATAAACTGGTTTTTCTACACTTGAAGTTGTTTAAAAAGTTCGAAGGGCGAATTAGAAAGAAAAAGAAATTCTGCAAACTTACCACGTATTTAAAGTATATACCTCGAGCGCACTACTTCACTTCAAAATATTAGAAGCCGACAGCTTACAGTTGCAGTTTCGTTATAACGCATAAAACGTCGTAGCATTGCCAGATGCAACATTTCTTATAATTTCGTAATGTTGTGAAATGTTCTGGCTTAACCGTTTTCAAACAAGATTGGAAGTTACATGCTGACGCAACATTGCGAGTAACCAGCTGCATCACGTGAATCTTTGGCTGAACACGAAACCACTGTGATTTTGCAGTGTAGTATCAGTGCCTAAGTTAATCTAAGTTAAGCAAGCTGGTGACAAAGTGGAACTAGTTAGACTGGAAATAAGGAAAATCAAATCTCCTTACTATTAAGAGTTACCTAATACATTCAAGAAGAACTTATGAAATTGATAAGTAAAAGGTATTTTGTTTTTGAGGAGAATTTCACAAATTAGTAGCATTCCGTCTAATTATTCAGGGTCCGATAATCAAACGCTAACTTCAAATATAATTAACTCCCCAGGAAAATTCAACAAGTGGTCGGAGTCCTGTAGCGGCTTGGCTGGTAGCACACTAAATAACTATTTTTTTTGTTATTTATATTTGTGTTAAATAATTTTATTTACATAACGCGCATCAATCTTGATTATCGTTTGCTTGCTGAATGGCTATGATTTTTAATTTAAAAAGCTGATTGAATTTTTAATTTTTTTTGCTGTTCTATAAATTAGGGCCTGTTCACATAGGAGTCCGTTGCGGAGTGTTAAAGTATTGAAATATATTTAACCAATGACAAACCTCCAAACGATTAGCAACAAAATTTTTAACTCCTATGATTGGTATATTTTTGTCTCAACGTCATCTTTTCTTTAACGCTCCGCTACCGGACTCCTATGTGAACAGGCCCTTGTGTTGTTCTTACTAGCAGGCAGTAATGTAATTGTATTGATAGTATACGTTGAAAAGGTGTTTGTAAAAATTGAAATAAATAAGAATTGTTCAGAAGATGTGCGAGTTGTCTGTACGATCATAGTACACAACTTTTTGTAAAGAAATACTAAGATTTTCTCTAAAATTGACCTGTTGAAAGCATATTATCAGATTCCGATTGCTGAGGAGGATGAATGCAAAACAGCGATAATGATTGCATTTGGGCTGTACGAGTTCAATGTTATGAGTTTTGGTTTGAAAAATGCCCAGGCGACATTTCAACGGTTTATTCACGAAGTTTTCTAAGGACTTTGTCTTTCCCTACTTAGAAGATATACTGATAGTGTCAACTAGTGAAGAACAACACGAAAAAGATTTGAAATTAGTTTTCGACAAGTTAAATAAGTATGGTTTACGCATCAACCTGTCGAAATCAGTAATGGGAGTGATAGAAATAAAATTTTTGGGATTATTTAATAACACCAAATGGCTCAAAACCTCTTCCAGAAAAAGTATAAGCCATAACAAATTATAAACTTCCTGAAACCATTCACGAACGTCGTCAATTTTTAATAATGATTAACTTTTATAGAAGATACTTGAAGGATGCGGCTAAGACTCAAGCTCCTTTAAATGAATATTTAAAAGGCTCAAAAAAAAAAAAAAAAAAAAGACCGAAGGAAAATCCCATGGACAGAAGAAGCAAGTAAATCCTTTGAAAAATGCAAAGAAGATTTAGCTAATACTGCTTTATCAACCTTTCCTAATCCAGATCTAACTTTAGCTTTGTGTACAGACGTCTCTAATTTTGCAATTGGATCTGTTCTACAGCAATATGACAACGGATAATGGAAACCAATAGCATTCTATTCCAAAAAGTTAAATGACACTCAAAAAGCACATACGACCGGGAAGCATATTACCATTCCTTACATGAATTCACGCCATTACATCGTTTGGCGGCTGCTGATTGGTCAATTGACTTTGCATCGTTAATTGCCATAATATTTGATCCTAAGCTCCATTTTAAATGAGATAAATGCTAAAATATATGTCTTAGTTGCTTTCATTTCGATAATTGCATAATATTTGATCCTAAGAGTATTTTAAATGAGATAAAATCTATTTCTTAGACGCTTTCATTTTTATATATTTTTTTACGCGATATTTTACAAGGAACGTGAATTTTTTACATAAGTGGCGCCACCTATTAATATAAAAGTAATTTAAAGTGACAAACTATTTGTAAAAGAAATTTTCGCCATAAATGCCTTCATATTTCTTTTTTGTGCATGAAAAATTTTAAGAAATTACCAATTTCCGTAGTAATTTCACTGTAAAATTTTAGGAGTAGAATAAAATAGAGTAAATATTACTCAAAATTGAATCTTTTCTTAAATTTAAATGTTGAATTATAAAAAAGGAGAGATATTTTCTTTTTTTTAATTTAAATATTGAATTTAAAAAAATGAAAGCTTTATTTATTCATTTTTTAATTTAAATATTGAATTTAAGAAAAAATTTGTTTATTTTTTTAATTAAAATCTTAATTGCAAGATGCAAATTATATATGTTTTGCTGTTTTGCACACTTTAGTTTTTTAACCTTACTCTTAAAAAATAAAAATTATAAATACTCTTCTAAAAACTACCAAAAATAGACTGAAAATAAAGTGACTTTATTGTACAAATGCATAAATTTTATGATGCACAAATATGTAATTTTGAACGCTACTGCGTACTACGATACTATTATTTGAAATAGATTCAATTTCGTTCAAAAATAGTGATGGAAGTTTTGATTTTTGAAAAACAGACATGCTTTCATAAGAATCAGAGCACCAAATACACAAATACCGATGTAAACTCATTGACCAATCAGCAGCCGCCAAACGATGTAATGGCGTGAATTCATGTAAGGAATGGTAATATGCGATCAGGTGCCTGATGAATTTTTGAAAACCTTGTGGATGCAAAAACTACCGCTTAATATGCGGAGCATTTTGTCTGTAAGCAGTGGCGATGGTTTGTCCAAACTATCGACGATGGCTGACAAAATATGGGAATTAGATTTTTTTTTGCCAAGATATGTACCAATTACTGTCATACTCTCTCCAGGGCATGTTTGTATCAGTTGTTCTTTTTGCTCTTTAACACAATAGTATAAACGCATTCGGGATCTGACGGCTTTTCAAGGTGCTTGGGATTGGAACTTTAGAAAGAAAAGACATAATTTATATTTGTTTTACTGGCAAGAGAATATATCACTGATAGGAGAATTCACACTTTCCCTTATCGACTAACCTATAAAATAACGGAACTTGAAAAATGGGACGAATTGTTGCCTAACGCCTTTCTAGTATAAACTCATCCCATTACAAATATAAAAAAGATAGAAAACATTACAAAATGGGGAAAAAATGGAAAAATGGGAAATGCAAAATGGGAAATTTGAAAAATGGCACGAATTGTTACCTATCGCCATACTAGTATAAACTCATCCCCCTACAAATATAAAAAAGATAGAAAAGATTACAAAAAGATTACAATTTATTATCAATAGTTTTTGTTTCGACGCGAATGAATCGTAAGTAAGCTATTAAGCAAACCATTCGAAAATTAAGGAGCAAAATATGAAAACGCAAACCTGCGAATCCAAATATTTTATCGTTGAACCTGTAAGTGTCTGCACAGATCGAGACTAAAACGTTAATAACATACACACAAGGACATTAGCATCTTTTCTTTAAAAAAATGATACTTTTGATACAAAATTTCTTTGGAATTTGTAACTGCTTTGTGCTTTTATGATATTATTAAAAATTTTGTAATTTTTTTTTTAAACTGGGATTTAAATATTGCTCTACTATTAAATGAAAATATTTCTACACAAAGGTAAAATTTTCTATCTTGAGAAGAAAAAATTATAAACATAAAATTGATTTGGAATACGATACAAGATTTTTTTTTATTCTCGTTAAAAAATTTAGACATTGTATACCAAAAATAAACTTCTTTTCCAATAAAAATTAATGGATAAAGTTTTAAGTACAGCTAAAAGTTTTCATTCCAAATGAACTCCATTTCAACCTTTCAAGTTTCATAATATTTACGTTTTAATACTTGAATATGGTGCTCCATTTCAATAAATTCACTATGAAAGATTCACGACATGTGAATTGTTTAACACACCTGTTTCGATAATTCAGCAACGGTAACTCAGTAGTATTTTAACTCACTTATATCCGGGTTCAAAAATACTGGTAGTGGTTTGCTTAACTCATGTCTCACAATAACCCACGCGAAGTGGGTTGCAAAACCCACTTATTCCGGTGACTGACCGACTTTTTTTTCTCTGTGTGAGTCAGTGGCTTATGCTCGGTGAATAATTTGAAATCCATAGCTTCAAGCATGCGAATGAAATGTTTAATATGAAGTCAGTAATTCGCGATCATACGCACTATAATTTTTTTCCACTTGGGATAATTTTCTGGAAAAAACGCGAGAGGTTGGGGTTGATTATCCATTAGTTGGAATAATGCACCTCCGATCGCAAAATAGGATGCGTCTACCTGCAGTATCAGCCCTTTAAAAATTACTCAGAGTGATCTGGTGTAGTGAGCAAAAAACGACGAAAAAAATTCAAAATTCCAAGAAATCTTTGGAGTTCCTTTACGGTTGTAGGCTTTGGGTAATTTAATATTGGTTCTACTTTATCAGGTAATAGTTTTGTTCCCTGCTGCGATATAAGATGTCCTAAAAAGGAAATTTCTGACACTTCGAAAACGGCTTTAGAAGTGTTAATTGTTAACCCGTAATGATTGGTCCTCTGGAACATCTCACGGACGTGCGTCTTCTGTTCGTCTTCGCTTTTACTAAAAATCAAAATGTCGTCCAAATAGACAAAACAGAATTTGAATTCTACTAGAATTTCGTTCATAAATCTTTGAAAAGTTTGGGCTGCCCCGCAAAAGTCAAAATTTAAGTATGGGAATTTGTAGAGACCAAACGGCTTACACACGGCTGTCTTTTGGAAATGATCGGAGTGAACGGGTATGTGAAAATATGCGCGTACTATATCGATTTTCGAAAAAAATTTTCAACCGTAAAATGCGTTAGAAAAATCTTGTATATGGAGTATAGGGTACCTATCTGGGATTGTGGATGCATTTAATTTGCGATAATCACCCACTGGGCGAATGCTGCCAGAAGTTTTTGGAACTACATGAAGGAGAGGACCAGGGTGACATGGAGGGTCTGCAAATACCCTGCTCCATCATAAAGAGAAGTTCCTTTTTTATAATATCGTACAATTTTGGATTTAATCTTCTAGGTTTGCTGTGGACTGGTGGTCCAGTTGTTTCGATATATTGAATCATATTATGCTGAACTTTCTTAACTTTAGAAGTAAGCGTTGTTAGATCAGGGAATTCCGCTGAAATTCCAGGATATATCGTATTTCCTGAGCTTAACTTTATCGAAGCGGTATTTAAACTTGTAGGAATTTTTCCGTAGCGAGATAAGTTTGTAATCGTATCGATAAGTCGTCGTCGTTTTAAATCAATCATTGGATCGAAATGCTTTAAAAAATCAGCGCCTATAATTGGAAAAGGAACGGCCGCTAGAATGAATTGCCATTTAAAACATCTGCACAAACCAAGATCGACATCTAGTAGTTTGGATCCATATGTAATATTTTTGAATTATTAGCTGCTGTTAATTCTATAGGTTCTGGGATTAATTTTCCGCGTGCTTTGGGAACCGGGAGACACGAAACATCAGATCCGGAATCTATTAGAAATTTTAGATTGGTTTTTAGGTTGAAAATATGAAGGTGGCTGAATTGTGAGGCTATCGAGACGTCTGCCACCGAAACATTGGCGTCGATAGCTGTAATTAGTTTTCCGAAGCCTGGGAAAAAGTACAAGGCTGCTGGCATTTCCTAGCTTTGCAACCGGTTGTGATAATAACATAATGCATCGTTAAAACTATATTCCTCTCTCCGCGAGGGGGTCTTGCTCCTGTAAGGGGATTTACCGTACCTCCTTCTCGAACGATTCCATGAACGGTCTATGGACAATCGTTCAACTTGTTTGCTAAGAGTGGCGATTTCAGCTCGAAGTGCAATCGTTTCATTCAGCGGAGAGGTAGAGTGATCGGTCGGCTGTTTCGGCTGATTGTGGGAACTCGCAACTGCATATACATTTGGGCTTAAGGGGTCAGCGCGAACTTCAGCAATCTTATCTGCCATTTTTGCGAGATGTTCTGATTTTTCAGAACTGACGGAAAAGATTGTTTGTATTGCCGAAGGGAGTCGCTGGAGCCACAAAGTTTGCAAAAAATCGTCGCTAAGAGCGATGCCTGCTAGTTCTTTCATTTTGCGTAGAAGATCTCAATCGTCATCTCCCAATCGTAATTCTGACAGCAACCTTCGGATCTATCAATTTTCAGAATCCGAAAATTCCTGTATGAGCCTGTTCTTTAGCGTGGGGTACCTATCAGTTTGGGGTGGGGAAAATAGTATATCGGAAACCATTGCCAGAGTTTCAGGGTCAATTGCAGCAATAATATTATGACATTTTGTAAGATCGTTTGTAATACTGGAAAGATCAAAATTCGTTTCGGTTTGCAGAAACCAAAGCTTTAAGTTATTCTTCCATAGCGACATTCCATTCTCTGAGAGCGACACTTGAGACGTGATGTTGAGCGTTATTATCTTCGGTCATTTTTACAAAATATACAACAGAACAGAAAGTATAAAATTATAAAATATAAAATGTGAAATATAGAAAATTAATAAATAATTAGGAAAATGAATTTTAGCTGCTTATTTCATACCAACTGTTCTGACCCAAACATAGAGAACATGACAGCTAACGAAACATGAAAGCTTACCTTGTATGCCGAACACGTGCACGTCGATGAAGATGAAAGTATTTGTTTTTATCAGAAGGTATATTCCTGAGAAAAAGTCACCGCTGCGGCTCGTTTATAAGGTGAAATGAGATAATGTGTTATCTTGTAATATTTTTTCATAACATACACATATCTTAGCCGTAACATGGAACGTGAATGCACGTGAGAACACAGTTCAAGTCTCCGAGTCGTCATAATCTAGCGCCGAATTCTGGAGGGCGAGGGAGAAAAAGTTCTGTAGCGAACGTCGACTGGGGTTGCTACTTTGGCGAGAAATGCTGCCGCAGTGCCGGAAAAACCTGTTCACCGGCTATCATGATCCGCGAGAAATCTGCCTGTTGGCGAGTCGCCGCCGCACATACCCCTTACTGATACCCAATCCCTTACTGAGACTAAATTGCTCTGGCCACGTTTACACTTAAAATTTTAAAGTTAGCCATTAAGGAAGAATGGCAATACATTTGGCAACATTGTAATACCGGACGACAAACTTAAAATATCTCCCCTACTGTCCGAGAGGATAGGCTTGAATGTGACCGTCATCTGGTACAAATCTTTACCGCGCATAGTAATTTTCCGGTCTACTTGCATAGATTTAAAATTTGGGACACTGACCTTTGCGCTTGGGGGGAAGTAGGAGACTGGTTACACTTTCTAAAAAAATGCCCTCTCCATAACTGCCCACATCTTAAAATTACGACCTCAAAAATATTAAAATTTGGCATGAAAAGATAGAGGAAATAAATGAGTCCAAAGCAGATTAAAAAATATAATGCGTTGGTTGCACAGTAGCATAAACAACCTTAATGACTATCACAACAAAAACACAAACACAAACAATACTCAAACATAATAACACAGAACTCTTATAAACAATAAATAAATTCTCAAGCTAACGTATTACCTCCAATTCTTCAAACATTTTATTTTACACTTTTATTTTACAACCTTCCTTCAACAGCTCCCTGGCAAAATAACCATACTAATCACTAACACTCTAGCATTCCTAGCTTTACTAACAAACTAAAGGCCTGTTCACATAGCAGTCCGGTAGCGTAAGCGTAAAAGGTCAGCGGAATGTTCACGAATGATACGCGAGTCAACGGATGATGTCATCGCGCTCAGCTATATGATTGGTTAACGCTTACGCTAACGGACTGCTATGTGAACAGGCCCTAACTCATTACTCATTATTAACCCCTTAAAAAAGTTAGGTAAATCCCCCTTTTTTTCCTTCCGCATCTAGGATAAAAGTTGGTTATCATTTCATCAATCTTCACTTTGGTTTATTATCTGCTCATGAGCACTGAAGCAACACTAGGGGACTTGTTAGGTGCCCGCCGGGGTCATGGCTGAAGAGGAAGAAGTATTGAAGATCGCCTCTCGTGAAGTTCATTTTGGCAAGGGGAAATCTAAATGAAGACTTTGGTTCACCTACCGGGAGACACCATGATTAATACAACAACATTCTAGCAAGTCTGCTAATTAGGAGAGGGGTAACAGCAGGATACTAAGTCCGTAATTATTTACTACAGCGTCTGGGGTCGTTCTGTGAGTATATCTTTACCATCTCATCCATTTATCCCCCCCCGCTTAAATTCATTAGTATAAGCGGTATTTCTAGCTCTCTTGACCAATCCCTATTACCATGTGTCAGTTAAATTTATTTAATTAATCGGCTTAAGCATAGTTCAGAATAGAAATATAAATTTCCCTCGATCTGACTGGTCCAGATCACTTTGGCCCTAGGATTCCCTGAGGACGAACAACTATTCATCACTTGTAATGAGTAGGAAGTCTTAGGGCATGGTAGAGCTAAGGTTAGGGCCTGCTATGATGAGCGAGAATTATGCCACTGCAGCATAACTACAGTGACCCACCCAATTGAAATTTTAATACCACAAGTATTGAAAGAAATTGTGAAACCAGAAAACCCTATTTTAATTGTCCTTAAAATACACCCGAGTCGATCCCACATGTTTCTCCAGCGTCGGCTGTCCCAGAGCCGCAAGGATACTCGAATTTCCGATATTTTTAAAATCCCGAGGAGAAAGGGCCGGTACAGTTTTCGCCACGTTCGCGAAGCTAGCAATCCCGCCGTATGACGTCATATCACTGAAGATTCCATGAAAGTCCTGCCTAAAGCTTTTTTTACTCCTAGAGAACTATGCTCTGTCAAATGCATCCGGAAAACACACACGGGGACGCAGGTTGCAAGTTACACCTGAAATAAATGACGTCACAGAAACCACAAAATGAATTTATAGTTTTTTCGGCACCTTACTGGCAAAGAGTAGCATTAGAGACGCCATTAAAGTGCTGCCGCTTCGCAAAGAAATTCGAGAGTATTTTCCGATCATGTTTTAGAAGCAATGAAAATTTCGCCATTATTAATCGCTAGTTCTTAAACAAAGTGTATGAATTTTGCCTAAAATATTTTATCCCAAAGAGAAATAGGTCATGAAAGTTTCGATGTGAAATGAGATAATATTCAGCTGAAGCAAATATAAATGTGCTTTGCATTCCTAATTGATTTTTATTTATTTATATTTTTCTTCCCTGAGTTAGGTTTTCAATTCTAATTTCTTACTAGTACTACTAAGAGAAAATTTTGATAGAAGAGAAAATTTATCAAAGATTCATAACATTTAAGTGAACCTAATATACTGTTTCTTAAATTTACTTTCCATGCTGAAAATATTTGCCACACATTATTATGCTATGAAAATATTAAAAGGAAAAAAATGTCCTTAATTATTACAAATAATCTAAGAAGCAATAATAAATGGAAGTTCGTATTTATTGCCATTTCCCTGGGGACAAAATCAACAATAAATTATTTAAAAAAATTTGTGGCGCAATTTCCATAATGACAGAAAAGATTTCCCTGTGGAACAAATTTCAAAAAGAGTGCTGAAGTCACGTAGTTGCATATTGATATATTTTATTCGTTTCTGAATTTCTGAGAAGTGAATGGTTACGAAAATCGTTGGGGTGTTGCAAAGGGCATAAAAATGAAAATTCACCTGTATGCATTTAAACTGCAGCTTTTGAAGATTTTACGTAAAATGACTTTAAAGCGTATATTTTTATTACGTAAGAGTGACGTAATGCGGATAAAATAGGAACAAAATGAGGATGTACTTTCGATATCCATTATCAGTAAATTTTTTGTTATCGGTGACATGCCGATTAAGAGATATGGCATATAGTTTTGAAACAACATTATACAAATGTGATTTCGGATTTTCTGATGGATTCCGGGTGCTTTACGCAAATCCTTCGAAATCAGAGCAAAACAGTGTTGAGTGGTCTAGTATTCCCACACAAAGTATATTTACTTTGGGGTTTATTTTGTATCTTCCAAAATTTAAGATGCTAGGGTAGGGAGACCCCAAGACCTTTAATGAAACCCCCCACCCCACTCTGTAGTTCCTTGACTGCTTCAGATCATAATCTCTACAGTTAACAGAAATAGGTAGTGCAAAATATTTGACGAATTTTCAAGAATCATTTGAATATTTCGAGAATTGGTTGAATTGTTCCTATAATTACACTTTTTGTGAAAATATTTGTGATAATTTTAAAACACTATTGAGTACTAAATATAGGTATTTTTATGCTTTAAAATAACATATCCTTTAATAATGCTGTTCTATAGGATTCTATTTTGATGCTTTTATTGAAAAGGTAGAAATGTATTATTAACTTTTCAATAAAAGCAAGGTCGGAACTTTAATGTTTGTTAAATGAATATTTATTCTCTTAAATGATTATAAAATTAGCTCGGTAGGTATTTAAAAAACTATACCAGCTCAGATTTTAATTAAATAAATAAATAACACAATAAAACTTCAAAGTATACAAGTTTTTATCTGCATAATGGTCTTTTTTTCTACAACGAAGAGTATGAGAGAAAAAAATCGTTCCGGAATACGATCAAATAAAAAATTATCCTTCGGCAGGGCATCTCCAACGTTGTCTTTCGGGGCCTTTGAAAAGTTCGGCTTGGGCGAAGGATAAACGGCCCTCTTTTAGAAACCAAGTCATAGGAGCGAAATCAAAAACTAGACATCTTATTATAAAACTGAATTTCAATGATTTTTATTCATTAATTGAAATTATTACAAAATTATGCAAATATATTTATATCTAATTTTTAATTCACAACAATCCTTTCTCTGCTCTTTACACGCACTTTAATCATTCGAGCATGGCCCTAGATGGCGCCTCTATGTCTTTGTATTTGTTTTGGTGAAAATTTATCATAAAAACAAACTTATTTCATGCTCATTAAATTTTTTGACAGAATTTTTAGCAATTATCTTTGAGATTTTCCGTCGTGATTACTTGTTGCAAGGAGCTGTACACTGCGCATATGATTCGCTAATCTTTTCACTACAATAACTTTAAAATTTGTTCTGAGACGCCATTATTTTTTTAAAATTTAAATCTAGCAAATAATAACTTCATATTCTACTGAGTACATTCGTGGCTGTTAGGGTTTCAGCTGATGGTTTTAATTTTTACATTTTGGTTATAGTTGTCATACTTTGTTGCTAGATGGAGCAAAAGATGCAAACGAAATACATTAACTCTCAGTAAAATGTTGAACGCATCTCTAAGCTTTTAGTGCTGCCATCTTGTTGCAAACGTTCGAAACTGAAGTAGATACTGATCTGCACTTTCTTTTCTTTCGCATCGTCAGTTCAATCTAATCCGATGTCTTCTCAAGTAAAAAATTCCGATGACAGATAAACGAAATGATTCAAAAATTTAATTTACATTTGTGCTAAAAGAGAAGACTAGTTGAGACATCATCCTCGTTAAATGTGCAGAGTACTTGACTGTTGTTGGCTTAGTATCTACCTTTGACAAATCACTTGCAGCTGAAAAGAAAAAAAAAATAGTGATAAACCCCCTAAATTTCCTTTTAATTATTACTTTTCTAACGGAAATTGGACTTGCGCAATGGTCCTTCATAAATATTAAGCCATACTGGATCTGCTTTTGGTAGGCAAATTAAAATGAAATAAAATGAAGTGAAATAAAATAGTTATACAAAATTGTTAAATATATTTAAAAATTAAACTTTAAAGAGAAGTACAACATCAATATTTTCAAATCAAGTTTTTATTCTGAAGAATAATTTTTCTTTATAATGTACATATGGATGGGCCAAAGGTAAATTTATTTATGTTAAAAAAAAAAAAAGAAAAGAGATAATTGGACTTTTTTGAAATCTTAAATTGGGGTTTCTATATGAGACTCAAAAATTTTTTCTGCTTAATTCTAGGAAGGAAAGCGTACTTTGCTTTCGAAGTGATGTTTTAGAAAGTTGAACCAAAAACCTAGAAGAAAAGACAAAATTTTTAAACATTCGCATTATAAGCATTTTAAACAGACATATTACATTGAAATTACCACCTCTTATCAGCCCTACAGATGAACTAAGATATATTTCTCTTTGTCATAAGCTGAAGAATATGAGATTAAAAAAAAAGCCCTTGTCCATTTTTACCAAAATTTGACTTGCACCACTTTTACTTACCCATATATTTTCATTCTAATATTTTGTCTCAAATATAAGAAGCCCATACCCAAAAACAGGCGGGGGAGGCATGAAAAAGCCAATTACGACTTAGGGGACATATATCATAGTGGCCAATACAATTCTGGACGTTCAGCTGTATGTTTCGGGCTAAGAAAAAAGGTGAGTTTTTGGATTATTAGGTGCTCGGGTAACCTTTAAACGCTTATTCCGAAGTTTCAAAAGTAATTAGCGTAAACAATACTCTTTTGCAGATCTTCTTATTGTTTCAAAAGGAGATTTTGCTGTGCATCCGTCAACTGAATTATTTAACCGCTTAATGTACAGTTCCATAACATACACGGGTGACGTTTATTATTGCGCATCAATAGTTATATCTATAGTTGCATCTATAGTTGCATCCATATTTATAGTTCTATGTTCATTCAAATATTACAGCGTTTGTGTCACGTTTAATATTAAATTGCTTTTATCAAAATATCTAAAGTCCGTTTAAGTCATGTTCGATGTTAGATTGCTTTTTTCTAGGAATTTAGGTTTGTATGCGTCACGGGAATCTTTATCGTTTTGTTTGCTTATAACTCAATAATAAGAGATTATTATGTCGGGCTGTGAAAACACGGCGGTAATGCGCCGATTGTTTATTGACACTGCGATAATTTAAATTAAAATTTTAAGAAGATATTGTTTTTTTAACATAAACGAGTCTAAATAAACATAAGTTATAATTATCTATCTTCAAGAAAAAAAAAATGATTTTTTTTAACCCAAATTAATACAAAAATTGTACATTACGGAGATAACCCCTTAATGCACAATTGCTAAGCTTCAATAAGTTAATGATGCTAGAAGCTTCATTCAGTTTTAAGGGACATTTGTTCAAAATCCAACTAAAAGAGACGAAATCATTGCATTAGAAGTGTAGCATGCGGAATGGCATCTACACATTATTGAAGAACCTGCAAGGAAAAAAATGTTCTTTTAAAACCCAAATTAATACAAGAATTGTTAATTACGGGATTTTAATAAATGTTACGGCAAAGTCTAATTATACTCTGGAATAAAAAATTCTTCAGCTACGTTATTTCTTGATTCATTGCAATGGAGCAACCACAGGGAGAATGCAGTACCACATTTGTAAAATAAGTACCTCTATTTTGAGTTTTTTACCAACGTTTTCCTTCCTGAGTATAAAATATATCTCCATCGGAAACACCAAACACCCTAGCATGCGATTCTGGTTCCGCAACAAACTGCACATATATCCCATTTTTAAAGCTTGCTTCATGGTGTCACCCCAGTTGCTCGCTACTAGATGGTTTTTAAATTTCGGGAGTTCAAACATTTGATCGTTACGCATTTCGCCGTTATCCCTTATTGCAAGGTTGTGCGATTTTCGTGCTTAATTCGCTTATCTTTTGACAAAAAACACCTTTAATATTTCTTCCGGAAAGATGCAGTTTATACATTTTACGTTGAAAAAATCATCTCCGGGATGGCAGTCGTACTGGTTTGGCTATTTTTTTTGTAGAAATTTCGTTATGAACATCAAATTTGGAGATTTTAATCATCCGCAGACGAAAAATTAATACGCCTATGTCAAAATACGCAGAATCCAGGTCTCGTAGCACGATTTCCGTATGATATGCCAGTGGTGCGTAAACTTTTTTCGACAGCTACTCATTTATTTTAAGGGGAGTCACGACTCTTAAGTCGAGGAGATAAGGCTTATTTTCATACTTTTTGACTCTTTGTAACTATTTCAATTTACTCCCAATTTTTCCAAATTTTATATATATGATAAATTGATATATTTATTTTAATAAACAAATTTTCAACTCTCAAAATAATTTTAAATAATTTTTTTTTTAAATGCTTTAGATGTACCTTGTTTTTTAAGCATTTTTATTGTATACTGGCTTGCGCGCAGATCTATGAAATTAATTTTACACTTAAATATATAATTCCTGTTTATATTTAAAATAAATAATTCAAAATACAATTGAATATAAAACATTCAACATTAAAATATTTTTCAACTTTTTTAAAACTGCTCAAAACATACTTAAAATTTCCTTAAATTTTTGCATTAATTTACCCCTTAAAAAATAACAAAATGTGCAGTGATTGCAATAATTCTAGTTCACATGCAATAAAATAACATGATTATGCAGTGATAAAAAATTCATGGAATTATGTTTCATAGTTTTTGAGATATCAGTTGCAGAATGATGCAAAATTACATTTTGAGAAAAATGAGTTTAAAATTTTTCTTACCATAAACTTGATCAGTAATTAAATATTTAAAATATCAATATCTCCGGAACTAAGCGTAATATTTTCATGCAGTTTGCCTTATTTTGTTGAGAAATGATCAGGCTTTAACATATATTTTTTTCAAAAAATCGAATGTTTTAAAGATTTAAGGGTAATGAGTCCCCTTGAATAAAAAAATCACTCGATCCCCCCCGAAATAATTACTCTTGTGCTGTATTTCTAAAATCAGGTATATATTTACTTTGCAAAATAACAATAAAAAAAAGTTTTGCTTACCTTCTGCACTTGGCAATTCACATGGTATTTGGCTAATCACATGTGACTAAAACTTCATATTTAAATGTTAATATGTATTTGTATTTAGGTCAAAATTAACAAAACTAAAATAAAAAAAAACATGATTTTAAAATTACTAGCCAATTATTGAAAATTATGATATTCATTTATTTATATGAAACTAAAGAAATTCATAGAAAAAAATATAAATTTATTTATAGAAAAAAATATAAATTTATTTATAGAAAAAAATTAATGAACCCTCTTTAGCCGAGGTGCAGATTGGCTCGGGCCACTCCTGCCCATATGTTGACATGTATTGCTTGGCAGAGGAGTTACCTGTAGTACTCCAATCCTGGTGCGGTTCTTCATCTTTTGAAAACTAGCGAGTTCATGGACCTGATCTGATGTTTCTGACGATCGGGAGGGATACGCAACAACAAATAAATGAAAGATGAGCCTGGAGTTCAGATAATATTACTTCAATATTTGTGAAGGCCACTCTCATATCATCGTTGTTTGGTATTTATTACCACGTTTTTATTAACTCGCTTTCTTATTTGTCCAGTACAAATCTTGCAATCGATTTTTTAATTAACTTCCCGACTAGCTAGACATTTGAAATTGTTAGAATAGCTCAGAACACGGTGACAATGCATTCTTTTAATACTTTTAGCCATCTTTAAGCAGATTGAATTCATTTTCAGTTAATTTTGTTTTGTAGAATGGTGCAGCTATCTATCGGCCGGGACGGGAACGAAAAGTTAAACGCAAGTCACGCTCGCAATTCCCGAGCTAAACGATTGACTACGCATTTGATCATTTTCTTTCAAGTTAATGGGATAATTCCTCAAAAAAATTTAAAAAAGTATTTATTAATACATAGAATGAGGAATTTGCACATGTGGGGAAAATGCTCATTTCTATTTTTTATTAACAGATTGGTTATCAAATTGTTCGAAAACATCAATTAAAACGTATATATAGATCTAAATAATAAGAATTTTAAATTTAAAATAAGCGAAAAGTGTTGAAAAATCATGTGACCTCAAAACGCTACGTGATTGGTTCTGACGTCACTATGCACCATGCTTCAATGTTTACATTTGTCTAGCGCGAGATTCTACGTTTCCTCCTCTTAAACTAACATTTTAAAATCATATTTTTTTTCTAATTTGGTTTAATTTTTCTAATTTTAGTTTGTGGCTATTGTTTATTCCCCCTTTTTTTAAAATTATATTCTATCGTCGTCTTTATTCTTAGTTTTATTTCTGTTTTGTTTACCATGGCGTTATTACCCGGTTTTGCAAAAGGGCAATCTGACAACCTGCCTAAAATGGATTCATTTGCAGTGTTTTCCTTTTTGGGAAATAATCCAAGTTTTATGGGAGCAGAAATACGAGGATTTAAAGTTCAGAGGGATGTATATATTTGTTTGCATTTTTTATTCTAGTTATGTAATGTAGATTGTAGAACGCTGACGTGCGTTGTACTTTACACAAACTTTAAAGTTACACATTGTTTATGCGTATTATTAAATTAATATCGTACTCTAAAAGTTTAATACACAGCTTCTATTATTATTCATTCATAGTACATGTTTAATTTTGTAGAATTAATTAGCTCTGCAACATTACAAGTAGTGTCTGTTATAGGATATTTAGTATTTTTAATTGTGTATTAAAAAGTTGACAGAAATTAAAAACACTACCAAATTTACGAATGTGTTCAGTGTTCTGCATTCATATCATAGAAATATGTGTATTTTAAATGGTAAAGGAATTATAATAAATCTGAACTATGCATGATAATTAAACTTTTGACTAATCACATACTAAGTGGTGCAAAGAAACAAATGTTTACTACTCAAAATAATTTTAAACAATCCTCTAACTCCATAATTTTGTGTTTTAAAAACACATTTTTAAATTAATGCTTTAGTACTTAGAAAGTTACTTTTACTTAGATTTGGACGATAAGGCTATGGAGATAATGCTGTAGGATATGTTCAGGTAAAAAGGGATGGAGACATCTGTACAGTCAATGCAAGGGTGACACCAGAACATAATGTCACAAAAAAGACTTACAGTGTGGAACTCAAGTTGAATGAAAAGGAAGAAAATGTCCTTTCCGTCCAATGCAATGATTGTGCAGCATCTTTGGATGAGTTCCTTTATGTATTATATTTAATTTTATCTAAAAGTTTTAATGATAGTGTGTTTGGGGTAGATACAATAGACCATCCATGGTTAGCTTTCCCCGCTTTAAGTAATTTATAAATAATTAGAAATACTTCAGCAGTTATAAAAAAATCTTTTTAATACAATACTTTATACATTTTATGTAAAAAACTAGCACCCAAAACTAGTGTAAAAAGATTAATTAAAAATAAACTTACAAAATAATTAATATATTTTATGCTTTTGTCACATATAGAGAATCTATGCTCACTTCTACCCAGACTTGGGTGTATATAATTTGAAGTGGCACTCTATTTGAATTTGAAGCAAACACAGTTTATACATGAAACAATGTTTATTGAATTCGTTGCACATATAATTGGCTTTTACAGCAATAAGCATGCGTACTACTTGTACGGAATGTATAAACACAGCTTTCAAGATCAATACATTTTTATACTCACGAACAGTAAGTCAAACCAGCAGTACTGCCATGTAAACTTCTGGCCCGCTAAGCACTAGCGCAGGATAACACCTTTTTAACCTTAACAACCTCCCCTTTTTTCTTAATGACGCTGCGTGGTATTTATACTAAGAGCGTATGCCGAAATTAGCATATCTGAAGCAGCTTCTTTAATTCATTAATTCAAAAGTTCGATTCTTGTGAATCGAATCTTGTGTATACCTTACACTGGCCTCCCTCGAAAAAAAAAATTAGGTAACTGAGGTCTGAACGGCTTCAGTTAACTAATTGAAAACGCGTGCTGGTCTGACTTTTTACATAATGGGTGGCAAAGCCAAAAAACCTTCCACACGTTGTGTGGGGGACAAACGCCACTACCATTTTACAAAACTAACCCCGAAGGGTCCAGGTGACACCATCAAACAGTGGATTTGCAGAGTTGCGGATACTGGGCTGCCAACTGCGCCCTAAAATATCTATTTTAATTAAAAGTGACAACACAATTGCACAGCATGACATTTCTTGACTGTATCTGCTCTCCCCCAATTTATAATGTACATGTGTTATTTTTTGTGAAGTTAGTACATTAGTGGTTAATTGGTATATTGTGTAGTATGTATTTTTTCCCTAGTCACTACATGTCCCCTTCAAAAATTTATGAAACAACAGTATGCCGTTTTTTTTCCAGTGGCTCACCCCTTCCCCTCAAAATGTTTACACAGTATATACAATGGGGAACTTCAAACCAATTTGGTTCGGTTTTATTAAAGGGTGGGAGTTAGAATAAGAGAATTGATACAAGACTTGTTCCTCATGAATGCAGCAACTTCCTTGCACCAGTCTGTCCAACCCGTGGAACCTCTCTTGATGGTCGCAGTCCTAGTAAAGGGGTTCGTTGACCGTGTGGGCATCCTTCGTGCAGCAGGTCGTAGGTCCTGAGGCGCTGGTCCGGCTTGACGATGGACAGGAGGTCTCTTGGGAGGAGGCCAACCTTGCTGGGCGGCAGAAATCTTCCGTTTCCTGTACTTATGCAAAGGAACTTTAAAATTGTCATTCTTCCTTTTGATAACCTTGTGTACCTTATCAGCGACGCATTCATCCTTTGATGGAGTTTTTGTAGTGCACACTTTACCTTTCTTCGTACTTTTGCTTGTATCGGTATTAAATTTTAATGCAGATTCTATTTTTTCAACAACCTGACTCTGCTTTTCGTATTTGTGCTTATACGACTTCTTGTTTACCGCCTTAATTACTTCAGTATTAGCAGTTTTAATGCTGGAACCTGAAGGCGCTTTTTCACGTTTTTTATCCCCTTTAACTTTAGTTTTATCCTCTTTTGACGAAAAAGTCTCTTTAAAACTTGCGATATCAGAATCGTTATCATGTAAATTCTTTAACACTGCTTCAGTTTTAGGAAGATTAAGCTTTTCGTACTGGTGCGTTTTAATGCAACCTGCGTCTATAACTTCCGAAGCATCAGCTAAACTACTTACAGTATAACTCTGTGTCAACTTTTCATCCTGACTCTCAGTATGGTTTTCATGTACTTTATTTAAAACCATATTATCAACCTGGCCTACAGCATCCTCATTCGGATGGAAACTTGAAATAATATCATCATTACCTAGCGAGTTCCTACTATCGTTTAAAGAATTTTTTTTGTCGTCAACTAATAAGTATTCACTAACTTCCGTAACGCATACTTCGTCATCTACTAAATTTCCTTCATTAACAGATGTGTGAATATCATCTAAAATATCAGGTATAGCATTAATAGAAGTGTCAGATGATTTATTTTCTAAACCACTAGCATTAGTATCGGCACTATTTTCAGAAATTTGTACTGGAATTACCGCATCATTCCAGCTAGACTCACTTTCTTTATAAGCCACAAAAATACCCTGACTTTCACTATTCTCAAAATAATGATTACTACTCGGACAAAATAATACATTTGACCACACAGTTTCAACAGGTTGAACCATATCATGTGAATCAACTTGCCAGTGCAAGTAAGGTGCTTCCATATTATTTACTTTAAGAGCACTAATTTCATTATAACGCCGTGCGCTTCTATTATTTTGCCTGCGGTACTGCTTACGCTGCTGGTTTGAAACTCGCGAAAAATTTTGGCGCGGCTGTATAAAACTTCTCGTACCTGAATGACGGTGAGGGGTAGCGAAGAAATGCCTATTGTCATATTTAGCTAAAGCTTGAAGGAGGGTAACCTTGCTTGTAATTGTTTGATTATCTAAAAAATCTTGAACACTTGGCTTCAAACGTTGGATAACTATTTTTAAGATTACCGCTTCCGTTACCTCTTCTAAATATTCCTCACACTTGGAAATCTTTTCTGTAGCAAAATCTAACGCAGACTGACCTTCACGTTGCCTTAGCGAATAAATTTCCGCTTCAATTTCACTTTGATTATAGGTCTTTGGAAAAACGCTAAGAAACTGTTGCTTGAATGACGAATAGTCAAAAATCAGATTACTGCTTTGCATACACGTGTACCACTGATATGCACTACCTCTTAAAGCGGCTAGAGCAATTTTAAGTTTATCCCCCTCTGGGGTGCATTGTTGCTGAAAGTAATGCTCAATTTTCTTTAGGAATTGGCTTGAGGGGTCGCCATTGAAGGTGGCTTCGAATGGCGCAATTTGCTGAACCATAATTACCCGAGGAAAATTTCCAGCAGGATTTTGTTCTACAACACTCATTTTTAAATAGTATATAAGTACTTGCAACAATTTTATCAATATAAGTACACAGTACACAGTTTTTAATTTCAATTATGTTGTTCGTTACAAATGTAACGCTAACTACCAGGGTATATATATTTTCGGGCGCCAGTATAGAGAATCTATGCTCACTTCTACCCAGACTTGGGTGTATATAATTTGAAGTGGCACTCTATTTGAATTTGAAGCAAACACAGTTTATACATGAAACAATGTTTATTGAATTCGTTGCACATATAATTGGCTTTTACAGCAATAAGCATGCGTACTACTTGTACGGAATATATAAACACAGCTTTCAAGAACAATATATTTTTATACTCACGAACAGTAAGTCAAACCAGCAGTACTGCCATGTAAACTTCTGGCCCGCTAAGCACTAGCGCAGGATAACACCTTTTTAACCTTAACAACCTCCCCTTTTTTCTTAATGACGCTGCGTGGTATTTATACTAAGAGCGTATGCCGAAATTAGCATATCTGAAGCAGCTTCTTTAATTCATTAATTCAAAAGTTCGATTCTTGTGAATCGAATCTTGTGTATACCTTACACACATTTTGCACACAAATTGTATTTATTTTAAAATTTCATCACCTACCCCCAACCCAGCATCTGGTGAATTCCATTGTAACGGACGAAACATTCACACACAAAATAAATAATAAAAAGATTATGAGATGCATATTAATGCTTCAAAATAGGAGAGTATTATTTTTCCTGATAAAACCAATTCCTGATAAAAACTAAAGATAAACTTGACAGGTTTCAAAATTTATTTCTGGTGTATTTAAGCTGAAAAAAAAATCTTTAATGTAACGGATGCTACATAAAATGGAACATCATTTGTACTATAGCATCATAAGATAAAAAAATCTGTGAATCTATTATGTCAATTTGTTCAAAAATTTTAAAAATAGCATCACAAGACATGCCTGTAATTTATCAGAACCTTGACATAAAAAATCAGTCATTTTTTTCTGTAATAAAAAATATTAAAACTATTTGTAACAGATGTTACATATAATACATGATGCTGCAACTGTACCCTTAACTAGGCTATTTATATTCAAAACAGTCACAAACATGCATTTATTTTACTTTTATAGTTTTTACATTAATATTAAATTTACTCCAATTAAATTCAGTGGCATAATTTACGTAAGTAATAAGGTATAAAAATGATAATTTTACTTGCTAAAAAAACTTACAAATAGATATTTTCCCATTACATCCCCTACAAAACAAACTTAATATAAGGAAAAAGCAATAGTACGTTCTAGTTCTAGAGGTCATAAGCTTTCCAATGATATATAACACTTAATAATTTGTTTAAAATGATTTTCTTTCGTAATGGTTTCATGTTAGGTGGAATTCACCATCTGGAGAATATAACTCATAACAAAACTCGTTGTGTTTATAAATATATTTAAATATTTATTTAAGTGGAAAATGTCAAAACTTGTATTTTAAATTCATATTTGCTGCAATGATTTGGCAAATCATCTGTATCACATTAAAACTTACAATTATAGCTAAATTAAAAAATTATTGAATGAGGATTTTTTTTTCGGTCTCGTTTCATTGCAACTGTCCATGATTTCCTTTTGACATCATCTGTTGGAACACTAAAAAAAAGCTTTCCAGGTGTATTTACCGTTGTGCTTGTGCAGCAAGGTACTAAACAATATTTAAAATTTTCTGTAACACACTTTGACATCTTAAAAATAAAGAAAAAACACTAGATATCAAACTCAAACTACGCAACACAATCCAAATACCGAAGTAAACAAATTCGCCATAGTGCATTGTGACGTCACATGTATCCGCGTAGGAAAAGTAGCGTTTTTGAGACAAAGTAAATAGTGCGCGTTTAAAAACAAATTATGTTAACTTTTAGAGTTCTAAAACTAAAAAAAAAAGATGCTTTCGATCATATTTTTCTATTTTCTATATCATAAATGTAAAATAAAAAAACGTGCAAATTCCTCATTGTCAAGTTTATATGATTCAACAGAAATTTTAAAACCGTGGTATATAAAAAATTCTTTTTATCTTGTAATTATTTTATCTTGGGTGAATAAATTCTGCGTAAGGAAAGTTTTCACTGTTTTCAATTTGTCAACGTTTTTGGAGAAACTTTATAAAATTTACAAGCTCCAGGGAGTATTAATTTATTTTTAGTTATTATTTAGAACTTACTGTTAATTTTTTTCTGATCGGATTTTAGGATTATAAAAGGGTCTTGTATTTTTGTTTTACATGTGGTTTTGTCGTACAGGGAATAGAAGGATTTTCGTTCTCAGCCTAAATGTCCTCTTCCATATATACGCGCTCTCTTCCCGGAACTGATCAAATCAATTTAATTCTAGGGCGTCCGCTCTCGTCTCCTCAAACACTTACCTCCTAGTATATATCGCTTTTTTCTGGGGTTAACATGAACTATCAATTCTTCCCCATTATCACCTTCATCTCTCGAATATTTAAGTTTTTCGTGTCCATATCTGACACATTCACTGTTTTACATAAATTTTTTAAGCTATCACCACACTGTAAAAATAATTACAAGATTAAAAAAAAAAACTTTTTATAAACCACGTTTTTAAATTTTCTGTTGAATCATATAAACTTGACAATTCTATGCATCAATAAATACTTAAAAATTTTTTTTTTGATGAATTATCCCATTCACTTGAAAGAAAATGATCAAATGCTTAATAATTAGAGCAATTATAAGAAATTTTCAAACAACAAAATTAACTGAAAAGGAATTCAAAATTGCTTAAAGATGGCTAAAAGTATTAAAAGAATGCATTGTCATCGTGTTCTGAGTTATTCTAAAAGTTTCAAATGTCTAGCTAGTCGGGAAATTAGTTGAAAATCGATTGCAAGATTTGTACTGGACAAACACACAAACAAACAAGAAAGCGAGTTAATAAAAACATGGTAATAATGAAAAGCTGTTTTGGGCATATTGCAAAAATGGAAGTTTAACTAGAATGGTAAACAAAAAAAAATATGATTAAGATACAAAAATGGGATACGCAAAGCAGCTAAACCCGCTACCAACAAACATTACACCCTGAAACAGGTAGACTTTTTAGACCTGAAGCCACCTTTCGTCTTCACAATGCAGTTGAGTCAACTTGAAAACGAGATGTAGACCGTTTATTTTGATACTGGTGCAAGTCTATTGTTTGTTGTTTCGAGAAAATTTCCCCTTTCATAATCAATCGCTACGCAATTTCTTTTATTGGCCCCATTTTAAATTACATTTTAAACAAAGTGTTGACATTTTTTCAAGATATTAAATATTAACTAGTTATAAATAAAAAGTTAAAACTAAATTAATCACAAATCATCTGATAACTCTTTTATTTTTAATGAACTTACACCACTTTCAAAATAAACGGTCCATGCAATGACAACAAAAAATAAAAAAAATATAAATTAAAAAAAAATGAGTACCTGAAAAAATAATTTTATAAAATAAATTTTGACCGTTTGGTCGAACAGACATGCTTCCAATGTAAAAAGGTAAAACCCCAGAAATATGCTATGCTATTAGATAGATCAAGCAGGGAGCCGAACAGGATTTGAAATCTGGTTCCAACAGGCGGTCGGTATACAAACGCTCTAACCACACGCCAGCTAATAATAATACTAGAAGCCGTAATAACACTTACCCCACGCCAGCTAATAAGAGTAGGTTTGCCTGAAATTGAAGAGCAGGGCTATTTTTGTTTACAATCTCAAACAGGGGGAATTGATCAAAATATGGGGAAAAACGACCGGGTATTCAATTTACAGAGGTGGTGCGGTTAAATCATTTACCTGAATCGATATCGGGGAGGTTAACAAATTTTTCTTGGATTTCATAAATTTTAATATTGGAGTAGTTGCTAATTCTTTAGATTTACCGAATAGAGTCTATTAAAATTGTATGTATACTTAATGTTATTCAGAAGAGTAAAATATATGGTATCCTAAAAAGCCGAAATTATTTGGTAAAGAAGAAGCGATATCGCTGTTATAAAGGATACAGTAGTTAAAACTTTCTTTCCTTATCTGCATAGTTAATTTTTTTTGTAGGTACAAATCCAGTGCCGGCGTCGAAAATTGAAATTCCCAGCTTGGATAATTTTTTCACTTTGGCAATTTTTTTTTCATCCGGTCTGAGAAAATTTTTAAAAACTGCTTTTAACATACAGTTACTATTTACAAAACGACAAAAATAGAGTAAGAGGAGGAGTGGTAAATTTTGACGATAGCATTTTTAAGATACCCGTTGAGGCTGGTGATATGGTAATATTTAACATTACTTTTTATACCAATATTTGTATCTTGATAACATATTACCATTGCTGATATCAACTGCAGTATGAAACATGTACAGTAAATTTTTGTTTTAAGTGGTTTTTTTCTCCTGTACAAGAATCAAATTAAAGGGATGTCAAAGAACAAACCCGAGGCTTGTCGTCTTCGCCTTTCTGTCTATCAGTGCTCCAACTCAATATTTGAAATGCAGATGACGAAAATTGGTTGAAAGGGGCGAACCAGCGGATCCAGCTGTGTCTGAAAAAGTCGGATTGTTTTCGTGGGATAAGAGTCTACTGATAGTGCAGTGTTATTTGTTTCGAGTTTTTTATTACTTGTGAAAAATAATTTACCAGTTTCGTTTATCGAATTTAAATGTAAGTCAGAGGCCGGTATAGAGTTTTATTACGGTTCATTTAATCAGCTTTTTCAAGGAAAAAGTGAGTTTTTGTTGAGGTTTAAATTATTTGTTCAACTATTTTGTTGAAGTTATTTGTCTATTTTTTACATGTTTTTATTAACTCGCTTTCTTGTTTGTGTGTTTGTGTGTTTGTCTAGTACAAATCTTGCAATCAATTTTTAACTAACTTCCCGACAAGCTAGATATTTGAAACTTTCAGAGTAGCGCAGAACACGATGACAATGCATTATTTTAATACTTTTAGCCATTTTAAATCAAAATTAAATTAATTTTCAGTCATTATAAGTTCATTTTGTTTTGTAGACTGGTGCAGCCATCTGTCGGCCGCGACGGGAACGGAAAGTTAAACGCAAGTTAATTTCCAATTAACTTAATTTTCTTTCAAGTTGATGGGAAAATTCATCAAAATTTTTTTAAAAAAGTATGTATTAATACATAGAATTGTCAAGTTTATATGATTCAATAGAAAATTCAAAAACATGGTATATAAAAAGCTCTTTTTATCTTGTAATTATTGATGTAATAGACTGAATTTGAGAGTAAGAGTCTATTATTGCTGTCAGTTTGCCAGTTTTGCCTGCTTCCCGTATTGTTTTCATTTGCTTCTTACGACTTTTAATATTGTCAGAATGCAGCCTCTACAATTAGCCTGGTGATCTCTATCACATTTCGTACATTTTGCTTGCTTTTTTTGATGTGGACATTTGGAGGTTTCCTGCATAATTAAGGCATCTACACTGAAGTGCCACTGAATTACGGATACCTACCTAGTAACGAGTTGGGCCTCCTCTGGCCTTGATAACGGCTGCCACACGACGAGGCATAGATTCAACTAGTTTCTGGAAACGTTCCACGGGAATGGCTTGCCAAATATTGGCTAAAGCTGTCCATAATTCAGTAAGGTTCTTTGGTGCTGTGTGATGGCCTTTCACGCCTTGTTCCAAAACATCCCAAAGATGCTCAATAGGATTTAAATCTGGGCTTCTAGGTGGCCAATTCATGACAGAGAAGTCAGAGGAATACGCATCCAACCAGCCAGTAGCCAACCGGGACTTGTGAGAGGTACAGTTGTCTTGCTGGAAAACTCCATTACCGTGCGGATAACAGAACAGCATAAACGGATGGAGGTGATCACCCAGCAACTCTACGTACCGAATTGCATTGAGGGAGGTTGGTACACGCACCAAAGATCCCAAACTGTGCCACGAAACCCCCCCCCCCCAGACCATGATTGAGCCACCATGCCTTGTACAGTTCCAGCCAGGCATGCAGGATCCATGGCTTCATGAGCCTGACGCCATATTCTCAGCCTCCCGTCGGCGTTAAGTAGTCGGAATCGAGACTCATCACTCCATTCTACTCGTTTCCAGTCCTCTACACTCCAGTCTCTGTGCTCTCTTGCCCAGGCAAGACGTGCAGCCCGATGGCGAGTATAGAGCAATGGTACTCTCGTAGGTCGACGGCTCCCGAAACCCATACGGTGAAGCGAGCGTTGCACAGTCCGTTTACTGACTGTACGACTGGCACCGTCATTAAACTGGGTGGTAGTTTGAGCTAATGTTTGGCTTCGCTGGCTACATACAATACGCCTGAGCCGTCTCTCACCACGCACAGTCAAGGCTAATTGTCCTTTGCAGTTTGCCCGATCGCTAGTATTTTTTCCACCATCCATGTATTCTTGGTATACTCTTGACACTGTCGACCTTGAAAATACTAGCTGTCTGACGATTTCGGAAATTGAATGGCCCATGCGTCGAGCACCTACGATTTGTCCGCGATCGAAGGTGTCTAAATCAGGCAGTTTACCCATACTGACAATTCCAACAACTAATTCAGAACATCCACAGTTCGCACTATATATGCAGTTACCATAGCGCCCTCACTTGCGCATACATGATGCGCAGCGCTACACAATTTGCATAGGTTTTGCTATCCCTAATTCAGTGGCACTTCAGTGTAGTATACATGCGGCACGTCACTTAAATCGGATAGAGTTATTGGCAATTATAGCACACGTCCAATTTAAATTTATATGTTTGTACCCTTACTAAAATGTCTAGAAAGTACGTATTATGTCGCAGGCTCTTTCTGTCATTTAATTTGGATATAATTTTCAGAGAAAAGTTTTGCTTTGTCCTTAAATATCTTTAGCTGAAACGCATTGAATCGAATATCCTATGTTGGTTAATTCGTCTTTCAATTTAATAGGAACTAAGTCACAAGAAATTAACTGGTACAGTAAAACCTCGTTTATCCGGACTAACTGGGACCATAGGCAATCCGGACAATCAAAAATCCGGATAAATTGGGTAATATGGGTATTAAGCAAAACAAAATCCTTAACTAAGCAGACTTACCATTTATTACGATAAAAAACTATGTTTTGTAAAAAAAAAAATTACATAGTATTGTTTACAAGACATTAAAAAATATAAAAATAACTTTTCATATCATTTCTCAACAAAGAATTCGTAAGTGTTGTAAAGCTTTCTTAAACTCAAAAAAAAAGCATTTTATTACCTTAATTTATTGTACAATCTATGCAGGAACTCTACATTGAATCAAACTAAAAAGCGAATATTTGACGTACTTGTAGTTACGTTCTTGCTATCATAGTTTAAAAATTATCATCTAATGTGAACATTAAATAAAAATGTCTACAAATCTGATCCGGATTATCCGAAGATCCGGATGATCGAGGACCGGATAAACGAGGTTTTACTAAATTCCCCACCTCAATACATCAGGAAATCCATAGAAAGAAAATTTTCTGATGAACTGAAATTTTTCAAGGAAGAAAACCAGGTACTAAGAATCTGCAAGAAATAGGATTTTTCAAAAAGATATTTTCAGAACAATTATTTCGCATTTTTACAGAGCATATAAATTCACAGCTCTTGGTGTTTCGTGTTTTTTTTATGATTCAGGTGCAATCTGGTTGTAAAGCTAATTTTGAAAATAAATTTAGAATGATGGGACGGATTACAAGATACATTCTTCCCGATGAAAAGAGCAAATGTCCCGAGAAAAAGCAGGACAAAAGTATGTCCCGAGAAATAACAAGGTTAAAAAGTACGAACTCTTTCATCCCACGCCATCTCAGCCCCCTGGTTCGGGGGAAGGGAGAGAATGGATTGCACGCAGTGTTGGCTTTCAGTACATCAAAAGCTTTTGTAATTTAGGATTTTGAATAGGTTGAATTTAAAAATAATTACAAGATAAAAAGAGCTTTTTATATACCATGTTTTTAAATTTTATGTTGAATCATATAAACTTGACAATTCTATGTATTAATAAATACTTAAAAAAATTTTTTTTGATGAATTATCCCATCAACTTGAAAGAAAATGAAGTTAATTGGAAGTTAACTTGCGTTTAACTTTTCGTTCCCGTCCCGGCCGATAGATGGTTGCACCAGTCTACAAAACAAAATTAACTGAAAACGAATTAAAATCTGCTTAAAGATGGCTAAAAGTATTAAAAGAATGCATTGTCATCGTGTTCTGAGCTATTCTAAAAGTTTCAAATGTCTAGCTAGTCGGGAAATTAGTTAAAAATCGATTACAAGATTTGTACTGGACAACACACACAAACAAACAAGAAAGCGAGTTAATAAAAAATGGTAATTAACTGCTGTAGTCGGACAGAAGTCCAGGGTTTAAACACAAAGAAGCTTGAGGATTGCTGTGTGTGTGTGTGTGTGTGTGGGCATAGGCGTAGCATCGGGAGGGGGGCATGAGGGGGGGAAGGTGCCCCCAACTTAACTTGAAATAAATTAAAACGTTAATAGAAGTTCAGTTAAAATCGGAAAATTGCAGAAAACTTTTAAGAAAGTGGTTTTTTTCTCGATTTTTCAAACTGTGAAACTGATGATTCCGATTATGTCTTTAACATAGTTTTTAACTGTGGTATGACCCATAACAAAAATTCGATGCTACATTTTTTTCTCATTTTATTTATATTATATTTATTTTTCTCATTGCATAACTTTTGAATACTATTCAAACATCAATTCTATTGCTATTCAATTTTTAAAAAATCATAAAATTTCATATTTTAAGGACCGTCCGGCAGTCAATGCGCTGAGGCGGGCTCTAACTGAATTCAATTCGTGCCGTCCCCGCCCCTCCCTAAAGTTAGAAGCCCGCTATGTCTATGTGTGTGTGTGTGGGGGGGGGGGGTTCTCAATACACACTCAAGGATTGAAATCGGGATAGTCAGCAAGTTTTTCGTATTGAATTCAAATATACTATTGAAGATGTTACTTGGTAATTATTCAAAGCATATCAATTAATCATTTGATGCTTAGTGTCTTCTGAAATTGCGATTGTAATTGATACTTAGAAGCGCAAATTCAATAGTTGACATAGGTCTTAATTTTAGGCCCTAAAAAGCCCTAAAATGTTGGGGGCGGCGGTAGGAAAACAGATATCTGAGCCTCGTTAGAGTAGATACGATTATTGTTAAAGTAGTTATTAATTTCCAAACCATATCTGATAGAAAAACTCTCCATTCTGTTGAGGTGCATAAACTAAAGTTAGCTGATGCTTTATGCCTTTTTGTTTGAATTATTGATCTAACTGATTCTTTAATATTTGCCATCATTTGATCTTTATTGTTTCAAATTTTATCCTTTTCCATTTTCAATGGACACTATGAATGTTTTCAAAAGTATCTGCTCTGACTACGAAATTCTATCAACAGTTTCCTCGTTAAATATAGTGGCTTTACATGAAAATGCATAAACAAATTATAATTTTTTCATTTATAACTCTATAAAATTACAAGAAGGCCTAAGCTTAGATGAAAATTTGAATCATTTTTCTTCAATGCAGACCCTTCTTCTGAAAGAAGCCGAAAATTCAAAAGGGAGCTGCAAAATTGTCTATCTCCATACCGCGAAATCTACAATGACCTTTTAAGAACCAGCAAACAAACCAAAATTACAGATTTTTAAAGAGGATAGATGGTGCAAAAAATCTAATGAAGAAAAAGGTTCTGAAAGTGAAGGTGATATCGTTCAATCGAAAAAACGTTCTCGTTTGATTATACTGAGCAGCGATGAGGAAGAAATTTATTAAATTAAGGTCGCATTAAATGAAAATATTTTTTTGTTACTTTTCATTTTGTGTTATACATTTATATTTTTGATAAAAATTAAGTTGCTTATATGGAATTTTTCAAAAAATGTTTGTTTTTAATAAGTTTCCAGAACGTAACCCCTGTAGCGTACTGGAAATATGGTCTTATTTTTTCCCGAGACCCCACAAGCGCTTGAAACACAGCTTCGTGTTTTTCAAAGAATGTATTGTTCAGTTCCACCAGTTCGAAACACGTGGGGGGATTACAAACCGTTTTCCTCACAGATGCAGCCACTAAAGCTGTCATCTTAACGTTTCGGCAATGTAATAAAGTTCGGCGTCCAAGAAGGGCTGTCAGCCGATAATCTGCCGGCCCCTCCACCCCTTTTGAAAATCCAGACATTGGAGAGAGACGCTTGAGAACGCGGGTGGTGCGGATGTGTGCTTTTGGCTCCGTACATTGGGAATCTGCACGGTTTTTTTAAAATTGAATATGTTGCACTGTTTTAAATGTTAACTACTTTTGTTAATAAATTGTTAAGTTTTTTGTTTTAAAAAGTTGGCCTTCGTTTGTTAATTAGAACTCTGTCTTTTTTTGGTATGGATCAATAGTTGTGAAATTTCTTCAAAATGCCTCAGAGAGAATCGCCTTACATACTTACAGTGACGCCACCCCCCCCCCCTTTTTTGAACTGTCTCTGAGTCTCATATAACGCGGTTTCACACAACGCGGCATCTTCTAGGAACCTACCTACCGTGTTATAGGAGGGTTACCTGTACTGTGGGGGTCTGTTGACACAGATGCATTGTGTTCGTGAAGCATTTGTTTGTTTCGAGTTTCATCGTCCGCAAACCTTTTAAGTTACTTATCAATATAAGGAACCGAGGTAGCCCAAGTAGTAGCACCCCTGGGCTTCGGATTGAAGATGCTCGGTTCGAATCCAGTCGAATGCCATTAAATAACTCCGTGTTTAATTCTTAACTTCGTTAAATTCGTAGATCTGAAAGTTTGTCTATAATGTCAGTGGGTGGGAGAAGGTACGAGTCCTCCAGATGTCGCCCCTGGAGGAGCTCGGTCAAAATCGAAGTGACACCAGGGGCTGGTGTTGGTTCACCTATACCAGTGGTTCCCAACTCGTAGAAGTCTGCGGACCACTAAGCCAAAAATTGAACCATGCGAGGACCACTCCCACCCCCACCGACTTGAAGGCGAGAGAACGTTACGGGGATATAGAATATCCCTCAGGGAAAAGGGATACAGAATTACCGTACTCACATTCTAACGTATCATATTCTAATAATAAAGTAATTATTTTAAACTTTTAAGCAATTTTAATTCAATACCTGACAATCATAGGATATATTCGGCCCATCTAGTTCAATGAACATTGATTGCTTTCAAAATCCCCATTCATTTGGAAACTTTTTATATAAGGTGCCGGACCACTCCCGAGGCTCTCGCGGACCACCGGTTGGGAACCACTGACCTATACGGTGCCCCCATTGAAAGTAGTCAACGATTTACGCGGAAAAAGGGCGAAAGAATTCATTGACAAGTGCCCTGTATTTGCAAACAACAGAAACTTATTTATAACTCTTTTGTATTCATATGAGAAAAAGGTGCGGTTTCATGTTTTCTTTAAAGAAGATATTTTCAAAATTTGTTCAAAACCATCTTGACAGCCTTTAAATGAATGCCATAAAAGACGGAAGAGTATTTTCTTAGTAATTAAATATTTATTCAGTGCTTAATTTTAATAGTACTTTGACAAAAATTCTAATAAGAGTACGTCAATAATCTCTTTAGTGGATTTTCACCTTTTCGAGCATTACTAAATTCAAAAAGTCATTTACAATAATTATTAAAAAAGATTCTAAATTATCATGAACTTCATTATGTATTTAAAGCGAGCAAAACGCTGGTTTAAGAGTGTGGAATTACCTTTTTAAAGTTCAAAATCAGTGACTATATCAAAGCCTCTTAGCTTTTTATTTACTCGGGAATTTATTTTGACTTCATATCTCGTTTCGCAGGCCCCTTTTTTTACAACTATTTGTAAACTTGTTGAATAATTTCTGCTTAGCCTTAAATAGCTGTAATAAAAGTCTTGATGAATACAATCGATTAACCAAAATATTTCACAAGGTACACAGAAAAGGAAAAATAAGTTAAAGCCTTACATTATTTTTTTCCATATTATGATACGACCTATTAATGAGAATAATTTGTAAGTTATGACAAGGGATTTTTTTTTACTTCTTTAAAGCTGGTTTTGAGTTCGGTGATTATTAACACTTCATATTTTTCAGATACTTTTTTTTTCATCTTCACTTTTGTTTGTAAAGCTAATTATGAGAATGAAACCTTGATGGTCATGATCGCAAAGTATTTATATTTATAATGAAGGTTTTAAAAAGCTTTCAACGAAACTCATAAAAGTAAATATGCATTTTTTTCTTTGAGTATTCAAAAATATTCCTAAATAAAAAGAAAGTACACCGTTAATAAGTTGGGGACATAGTTTGGATAGATTAGGTGTCATACCTAAATGGATACCATTAACTGGGACATAGCATTCAGATGTTATAATCTATATATATTTTTTTTTATGTTAGATGCAATATTTTGTAACTAGCCATAGCTCATTACTCTGCAACAGTTTCTAGTATTGATTTTTCTTAGTATAAAGATTTATTTTAGTAGTTAAGCCAGATTAATGCACGTACTCTGAAGGCATTATTAGAGGTTAAAAGATTTTAGTTAATTATCACTAATGAAACTGTACTTAATAAATTGTTTTTCAAAGTTTAACATTTTTTGATCGCAAAAGAACCTAAAAATTATTTGTTTTGGGCACAAAGGCACCAAATTGTATAGAATTAAATTATAGATTGCGAGAAGTACATTAAAGCAATATGTTTAATCAGTTGAAACAATCGACTTGATTTAGACATATTTATAGGGATTATTTTGACTCATTTATTTTATATTAAGATCGATATAAAGTACATACTGTCATAAGCTGCTCCCGAAAAATGTTTAAAATTGCTGTGACGGACTTGTAAAAGTTTTATGAACATTTATGGCTTAATATATAGTATCATTAGCAATCACTAAATATTTTACTACAATATTTTTTTACAATTTGCTTCAATTGACTTATCGAATGTCATTAAAGCCCCGGGTGGCCCAAATTGGTCGGCAAATCTGTACTGACCGTCCGGCACCCAGGCCTATACTATTCATTGACCGAACAGGGAAAATAAACCCTCGTCTGAGTTTGCAGGTATTGCTACGCAGCGCTGGTATTCAGTTTGACACTTGTCGTATGGACTAACCGTTCCGGTCGACGTAATTATTTCGAGATTATCGAATGTCATTAAGGTTATGTAGTAACATATTTTAGCAACAGAAAATATGTCGAAAATTCAAAGCCTGTCAATGAACGCACTTGACCAGCGGTTCCCAAATGAGTCTCTGCCCCCTTCTGTGATAGACAAGTAACCTACACTGCTGGCCACTGTAAATGCAACACCCTGAAGGAAACATGAAAATAACATGAAATTTACAACATGCATTAGCGGAGGTGAGATATGCAAATGATTAGAATTTCAGCGCAGACGCACATCACGCGCGCCTGTGGCGCCACTTCAAAGCGATATTTAAGGCTTGGAGATTTCGACGATTTCAAGTTCGGCAATTGTGTTTTTCTTGTGGTTTTTTCAAAAAAAACGATCAATTATGCCTCGTCGAAAACAGCGATCATCTTTTGATCAAGTATCCGAGTTCGACAGAGGAAAGATAGTGGCCTACCGAGATTGTGGATTATCTTTCAGGGAAATCGGTAGTCGTGTTGGACGAAACCAAACAACTGTAATGCGGATATGTGATCGTTGGATGCAGGGTTGTACGACGGACCGGCGTGTTCGATCGCATCCACCTCAGCGCACCACTTCACGTGATGACAGGCAAATTGTGCGCATGGCAGTGACGGATCGCTCAGTCACATCACGAACCATAGCACAGCACATGGAGTCTGTAACGCATCATTCAGTGTCTGCGCGTACCACTCGACGCCGTTTACATCAGAGTGGTCTGTCCGCAAGACGTTCATTGCTTTGTCTACCCTTGACGCAGAACCACAGACGTCTCCGCCGCCAATGGTGCGATGACAGAAGGATGTGGACGGCAGAATGGAATGAAATTGTCTTTACTGACGAGTCACGCTTCTGTCTGCAACACCACGATGGTCGCATTCGAGTCTGGAGACACCGTGAAGAGAGAATGCTGAACAGCTGCGTTATGCACCGCCACACTGGTCCTGCACCGAGTATTATGGTATGGGGCGGTATTGGATATCACTCTCGCACACCTCTAGTACGTATTGCCGGTACTTTAAACAGCCAGCGCTACATCTCCGAGGTGTTGGAGCCAGTTGTCCTTCCTTACCTTCAGGGCTTGCCCACAGGCATATTTCAAAAGGATAATGCGCGACCACACGTGGCACGCATTGTCCAACGGTTCTTCGTCAATCGCCAGATTGAATTACTTCCCTGGCCGCCTCGCTCTCCGGATGTTTCGCCGATAGAAAACATGTGGTCCATGGCTGCTCTACGATTGACCCAGATTCCATCCCCAGCTGCCCCAGCAGATCAACTTTGGCAACGTGTGGAAGCTGCTTGGTCTGCCGTACCCCAAGAACTCATCCAAAGTCTCTTTGAATCAATGCCGAGGCGTGTGGCAGCGGTGATCTCCAACAATGGCGGCTACTCTGGCTACTGATTTTGGCAGGAACCACACTTCACAGAAGTCTATAAATTTAATCATTTGATACTTGGTCAACATGTTATCTACAAAATAAATTTTGTTGTGATATCTCTTGTCTTTCTTGGTGTTGCAATTTGGGTGACCAGCAGTGTATTAGTCCAGTCAAATTAGGTTTTCATTTCGCATTAAATGAAGGGGTTCTAATTTTTTCAGGTATGTGTAAGGGGTGGTCCCTTGAACAACGCCTAATAAAGTCCCATCTATTTCAGGCGCCGCGGGGGGTGGGGTGGGGTCCCAAAGGTCACTTTTTTCAGTTTTCGGCATTTATCTCGAAAACAGTGCGTCTCACTGAAAATTGTCAAATTTCAAAATTAAAACTGATAAAAATTCCCTTCCAAATGGTATATCCATGTTTGTACCCAAATGCTACCGTTTTCGAGATATGTGCCGTTGAACATGAAAATTTGTCAAAAAAAGTGGTAGGCGTTCAGGTATCTCGTCAACCTTCCTCTTCTAACTCTTTCCCCTTCCATTTCTCAGAATACTCGTGATAGAGGAAGTTGTAGAGCAAAAAATTTCCTTTAAAAACGTATATAGTTATGCTAATTTATTTTCACCCGGTAAATAGTTAGAGTGTTTTGAAGTTTAAGTGTACTTTTCAACATTTTGTTAGTAAAATGCTCGTCACTCAAGTTTCGTTTCCGAGGTCTGTAACTTTCTTAATCCCTTTGTATGCTGCTTAATTAGATACGTATAATATTTATAACCCGTATAAATAATAAATTATACCTGTACGTATAATGTATATCTCATAATTTACAGATGAACACTTGTAGTGAAAAGGAGGAAGTAAGAAAATAAACCAAAATGTATAAAAGTTGTCCATATAATCAAAAAATGGTTATCAAAAGTAGGTTCAAACAACAAGTACCTACATTAAATATATTATATACAATTTATTTCATCAACTGCTTTCCTATATATTAAAAGCCGTCAATCTGATACTTCGGAAAAAGTTTCAAACAAGTCAAAGTCTTCACTATCATTTTGGCCTCTGTAAAATGTCCGAAATTCCCCGAACTGATGCCACAAAGGTGGCATCCCACTATAATACCACGATCAAAGTCACTAAGCTCCTTTGACTTACTCATTGTCTCACAAACGCATAAATATGACGTGACAAATCACTATCAACACTTTTATAGCTTTCGGTTACGCATGAAATTACGTCACCTGCTAGATCCACATCTTTAGGGGGTGTCCGGATACTTTTGGCCAGATAGTGTATAACGTATTATTGAATATTAATGAATTGTATAAATTATTAAATTTACTTAATGGGGTCAGTACGAGCAAAAAAAAATGAAAGGTACCTGTGGTGATTGAGATCATGCTCATTTGGCGGGGCCTGGAACATGAGCAGGAATATTCGTTCCCCAGCTCCAGCAATGTCTCCTGGTGAAGATTTGGAGTCATAAAAGACTTTGACGATATTTGTTGTTTCATTGGCATACCACTGGAAACATTGTACCATTGTTGCTTTGCTTTTACCATAAATCGCTGATGAAGTGTCACATCCTGAGAAACTATGGATGAAGGGAATGTACTGGCTGAATGATAAGGCCGGAAGTGGTTGTGAAGAGTAGAGCCTGTCTTCTGTGTTGCCCCGTCCGGCCTTCATGAAAAACACATTCGTGTCTCGTGGGGTGAGTGCCACAAGTAAGACGAGCAGGTCTATGTCTTCACCTACTATCACCACAGTTGAAGGAGAGGTGTTTTGCCACCCACCCCTGACAATACTGCAGTCAGCATCTCCTTTGGCTATAGTAGACTGTATACCTCTTGCACCAGAGGCCTGAACTAACATAGTAAGGAGCTTGGTTATGTTCCTTTCATTGGAAAGGAAGTTTTCCCGATGGACAGTAGCCACCATGTTATTATTGAAGTCAATATCCACTGATGTCTTTCTTGATGCTCTCCGATGTTGTTCGTCTCTTTTCGTGGAGTTCGTGTCTTCATAACCATCAAAAACCACAGCTGAACTGCTGCCGTAATGGTTGATTATGTACAATACATATTGATAGCAGATGGAGGCGAAGGTAGTGTTGGTGTTCCACTTTATTCTATGAAGCAGGAAGCTGCCATCGATTACCGTAAAACTGTTCTTCACATTGATCAGTTGATTACATTTTGGGCAAGCATCATACAGAGCTGACTTTTTGATGTCTCTTATTATCCCCTCGGCGAATAGACATAGGGTATGGGGCTAACTCGTACCTTAGCAACTCCTCTACATCCCCTTCTTTCTTCTTGGTGATCAGAGTTCTCTGAAATATCTTCAGAGGCTCTACCACCACTACCTCATCATTAACTTTGATCATATTGCTCATCGCAGATAAAGGAACGACTGAGTTCTTCTTGGATTGTTTCATTTCTGGGAAATTCATTCCATACAAATTGCTCTCGTGCGGGTTCCAATTTTCAAAGACTGGTAGCAGTTGACTTACTTGTTCCAATTTCTCCCGTTGAGAATGACATCAAACAATTACGTTCAGCAAAAGGCGGGTGATCAGCCAACCATTGAGCAAGCTTCATTCTGTATAGGTCATCTCTGGTTATGCGTGATGCTCGAAACTCAAGATGCTGTTCTCCGCTTGCAGTATGAACGCCACAAAACATCTCACGTGAACTACATATTGCTGTAGATGTTCGTGCTCCCCCAACCCATTTCGCCAACACCGAATCACTCAAGCCTCGCCCACGTGTTAATCCTCCTTCACTCTTCATGTCACACATGTATAGAGTTTTATAGCTCACTTCTACCCAGACTTGGGTGTATATAATTTGAAGTGGCACTCTAAATGAATTTGATACAAACACAGTTTATACATGAAACAATGTTTATTGAATTCGTTGCACATATAGAATTTGCTTTTACAGCAATAAGCATACGTACTACTTGTACGGAATATATCCACTGAAGTGCCACTGAATTAGGGATAGCAAAGCCTATGCAAATTGTGTAGCGTTGCGCATCATGTATGCGCAAGTGAGGGCGCTGTGGTAACTGCATATATAGCACGTACTGTGGTTGTTCTGAATTAGTTGTTGGAATTGCCAGTATGGGTAAACTGCCTGATTTAGACACCTTCGATCGCGGACAAATCGTAGGTGCGCGACGCATGGGCCATTCAATTTCCGAAACCGTCAGACAGCTAGGATTTTCAAGGTCGACAGTGTCAAGAGTATACCAAGAATACATGGATGGTGGAAAAAATACTAGCGATCGGGCCAACTGCAAAGCACAATTAGCCTTGACAGTGCGTGGTGAGAGACGGCTCAGGCGTATTGTATGTAGCCAGCGAAGCCAAACATTAGCTCAAACTACCACCCAGTTTAATGACGGTGCCAGTCGTACAGTCAGTAAACGGACTGTGCAACGCTCGCTTCACCGTATGGGTTTCGGGAGCCGTCGACCTACGAGAGTACCATTGCTCTATACTCGCCATCGGGCTGCACGTCTTGCCTGGGCAAGAGAGCGCAGAGACTGGAGTGTAGAGGACTGGAAACGAGTAGCATGGAGTGATGAGTCTCGATTCCGACTACTTAACGCCGACGGGAGGCTGAGAATATGGTGTGAGGCTCATGAAGCCATGGATCCTGCATGTCTGGCTGGAACTGTACAAGGGCATGGTGGCTCAATCATGGTCTGGGGTGTTTTTTCGTGGCACAGTTTGGGATCTTTGGTGCGTGTACCAACCTCCCTCAATGCAATTCGGTACGTAGAGTTTCTGGGTGATCACCTCCTGGGTGATCACTGGGTGTTTATGCTGTTCTGTTATCCGCACGGTAATGGAGTTTTCCAGCAAGACAACTAAACCTCTCACAAGTCCCGGTTGGCTACTGGCTGGTTGGATGCGCATTCCTCTGACTTCTCTGTCATGAATTGGCCACCTAGAAGCCCAGACTTAAATCCTATTGAGCATCTTTGGGATTTTTGGAACAAGGAGTGAAAGGCCATCACACAGCACCGAAGAACCTTACTGAATTATGAACAGCTTTAGCCAATATTTGGCAAGCCATTCCCGTGGAACGTTTCCAGAAACTTGTTGAATCTATGCCTCGTCGTGTGGCAGCTGTTATCAAGGCCAGAGGAGGCCCAACTCGTTACTAGGTAGGTATCCCTAATTCAGTGGCACTTCAGTGTATATTAACATTCAATAGAAATACACATTTCAAATACTCACAAAACCAGCAGAGAGTCAAACCAGCAGTACTGCCACGTAAACTTTGGGCCTGCTAAGCACTAGCGCAGGATAACATCAGGAGCTGCTTAACTAGTAGCTCCCTCTCGCTCATCTATCAACTTTAACAACAACCTTCAACCCTAACAACCTTTTTTATTAATGACTTTGCATGGTATTTATACTAAGCGTGTATGCCGAAATTAGCATATCTCAAGCAAATTCTTTAATTCATTCACTCAAAAGGTCGATTCTTGTGAATCGAATCTTGTGTATACCTTACACATGAGTGTCACCTCAATTGCTTTAGCTCAGATCTCGCCAGACCACACACCAGGATTGGTGTTCCAGTTCTGTTGCCAGTGAAGTATCCACGATTTATAAAATCCTGTTTAAGTTGAGGGTGGCGAGTTGTTAGTCCCAGCATGTCTTGTACATATAGGTGAGTACACTTTGCATAATGAAAATGCACGTAAATGAATCGTAAACTTTAAAAATAAATATGATAACAATACAAAAGATAATACTTTTGTTTTTCTATAATTGTATTTTTCTACAAGGCATAGAAGATCATGTCAATAGTTTATAAATTCTTTTCAATCTTGAAACCACTTTTCAAGAACTTATTTTCTATGATTTCATAACATTAAACATCTCTAGTTTTTTTTATTTATTCAGCGTTTAGATGAGAACGAATAAATATTGGAATAAAATCTGGAATATCTACAGATTTTTCAAAATTTAACCAAGTTTAATTTTGAATTAAACATAATTACTGGGTATGGATTAGAGACTTCCTTATGTATTAAGTTGGCTATGATTTGGCAACTCTTAGAGTATACAAACACCATTCAAACACTAATATTTGTTTAGGTTCACTATACAAACTGAATCAAAATTATGTAATATTAACAAGTATTTTACGGTTGCCAGAACTTGGTGATTATCCCCCATAATTTGAATAGGCATTTGGAACATAGAAATATTGTATAAATTTGACATAACAATTATTGATCTTTACAGGCAAATAGATTCTTTATAACAGGGTTTTTAATATTTGTATCCTGTGCACGGGTTAAAGTTCCGAATTTTACTTAAATTACACGTAAAATCAGCGCGAATCGGCATTTATCATATAGTGCAATGTTTTATACTCTGCTCGCTACATAGAAATTTATGATGTGATGTCAGACGACAGACGATCAATCTTCAAGCTGACAGCTGAGAGCAAAAGGAAAGCATTCTCTTTCTCCGTATCTAATTTTATTGGGGAAATGTATTCACTTAAAACAACAACTTAAAACTCCAAACTTTTTAGCCTAAGGGCCACACTGACTCCTCAACTATGTTCCAAGGGCTAAGACCTAGCTCGCTAGCTCATCATACCAACATACTGTAGATTTGAATTACGCGCAAACTTTTGTTTCGGGACTAGCCGGCGAGTGAGATATCTGGCATGTTCTGGAAAAGTTCTGCTGCGTGGTCGCTTGTCTGGAAGATTCGAGTACTTTCCACAGTTTTCGAATATGTTCTACGCACCGAGGACACGTGATACAAATACGGAACAAAACCAAGAGTTGGCCAGTTCCAAAGTTTGAATTCGGAGCGACAAGTGAGATCTCAAAAGTCAAATATACAGTGCGACTAGTGTCGTATTGCTCGTCCATATTAATTATAGGGCATGATTATTTGTTGGTAGTACAAAGATTATCTATCAGGGGTATTTGGGTGCGTTGTGTTATAATTATTTTATTTTGTTACCCAAGGCTCTGGACGCAATTAGCAATTAACGAATAAATTTTTAAACCAGTTGGATCTGCTACATCAACCTTGCTCCACATTAAAAAAACACCCAGCAGATAAATAATTACTGAAACAAGATTTAAAACAAAAAAACTTATTTATTTACAATTTGCCCTAATATTTACATCTCATCTCATCAAATTTTAATTTATATCATAGCTGCTCTGTTCACTATCAACAGGGTTCAATTTAGTTTGACTTCTGATTCAGGGAGCGTAAATACGAACTACACAAAATTCTAAAAGCTCCTATCCAAATTAAATACACGATATCTTCAAATACGTGAAACTCACACTAACTATCAAAAGGCAAACGCGGGATCTGAACTAAACAAAATCAAACAAAAACACTCACGTCTTTCAGCTGAGAGCGACTTTCGGGTTCTGTGATAACACTGGTACTAACACTCTTTCCGTGACGTCAGTTTACACTCTGTAGGTTCCCTTTAGTTTGATGGATGACTCCTCCACGCTGGGGTTAGCTTTAACTGTAGGCGTACTGGATGCAATCTTCTCTGCTATCCCTATCTTTATTTCGGATTCGGGCTTAGCTATCACTCGTTTCTCCACACGTGCTTTCTTTCTCGGGAAAGGATCCAACGAGCTCCGTCGCATCAAACCCCCTTAATTTAATTTTTGCTCCGGGAATATTCCACCAGACTCTTGGGGAAATCAAACAGAAGCAAGCTATTTTTCAGCCAAACCCAGGGGAAGGTCTCCTGGACTCCGACTTCCTTCTCGAAAACCCTCTTCCAATTTTTTTATTCCTAAACGTTCCCGCCTCCGGGCCATTCAGGAAACTCTCGACTTTTTTATTTGTTAAGTACCAACACCTACAAGCCTCTCATTTGCTGCCCTCATTCTTGATCAAAAACGCCCCTCTTACGTAATAATCCAAATAAGTTGACCGATCACCCGCAATACAAACCGCTAACCCTCGTGGTCTACCAACGAACCCCGCTATCAATCTCCCACAAAGTGTCATTGTTGCATAATGTCACAAGTGGTGCCATCCACAGCTTATCTGCGTCTGGAATCACAGACCCCACATATGCTAGGCTCATAAAACTTTCGTAAATTGGCTAATGTTGCCGACAAACGCTTTGCCCTATAATTCCGTTGGCATTAAAGACGTTCCCGACCTTTACCACAAAATGTAATGAAGCAAGCTTTCGAACATTTTAGTTTCTCTTAAAATTTAATTTAATTTTTTTTTGAAAGCGCTTCATTACAACTAGTGTGTTTTGTGACTTCTTATCTAGTTTCTTAGTGATACAAATTGAATATAGTGATACAAATTGAAAACACAGTGTGTTTAATTGTGAGTGTTTAATTCAATTAGAAGTGTCTTAAAGATAAATACAGTGCATTTTGTTTGCATATAACTCTTAATAGTATTAATTGATATTATTTTCATTTGAAGTTATGTCCCTATTGTGAATATTTGTATAAATATGGAAAAGAAACGAAAGATAGATAGTGAGTGCAGAACATTTAAAGAGCAATGGGGATATCAATTTTTCGCGACTGAGTCCTGTAATAAGCAATGTGTATAATTTGCAATGAAAAATATCAGTCCTCAAAGAATACAATATACTAAAGCGTCATTACGAGACTATACATTCTTAGAAATACTCCAAATTTACAGGAAGCCTACGGTTAGAAAAATATGAATCTTTGAAACACAGGTTGAATTCTCGGCAATTGTTGATTACGAAAGTAAATGCTCAACAAGAAGCAGCAACTCGTGCTAATTTCTACGTGGCTCATTCATTAGCGGAACATGGGAAACCGTTTACTGACGGCGAATTAATTAAGGATTACATGATTGCATCAGCACAAGAAATGTGTCCAGAAAAAAGAAAATTTATTTAAAAACACCAGTTTGTCATCAAACACCGTCCCTCGAAGAGTAGATGATATTGCAGAAATAGTATATTAATTCAATTGTCTGACACATATCGACACTTAGAGTGGTTCTCTTTGGCCCTGAATGAGTCAACAGATGTTTCAGATACTGCTCAGGTGCTACTTTTTATTCGAGCGATAGATAAAAATTATGAACTGTGTGGCAGTGAAAGAATAGTTTGTTGGTATGGTTAGTACATTGCATGAAATTAAAATTAGAATTCGTCGTGACCTTAACGATTGAAAACAACTCTGGTTAGAATGAAATCTTGATTTATTGAATAGACATATCACATAAATTACACAATATAAATCTTATTGACCAACTATACCTTAATAAAATATTATCATACTTCATTTACAATAACGCACTTCATTATCCTTAATCAATGGCTCGTATTAATTCATATGCAATTCATAATACACTCTTAATTGATAATTATCCTTAAGTCATTCAAATCATCAATACACTCTTACTCAATAATTATTTTAAAATCATATTCAAATCATCAATACACTCTACTCAATGGTTATTATTAAATCATATTCAAATCATCAATTCGCTCTACTATAACACCTCGTCTATGTTATATTATATATTACCCTATCCAACTTAATTCATTGTCACGCACTATGAAATTAAATTGCATTCATTGTGACTCTTAAATGAAGCAATGATTTTATAAGGACAAGAGAGAAATAAAGGCACTACCTCCTTTGACGATCATCAACTGCACCGCGAGGACTGAATACGCATCACTGGCGTGGCTTTGCAGGCTTACTGGCACGGCTGTGAATGTTGGCGTTGATTGCACACCTCCATTAATGTTCAAAAGTTTAAATAGTTCGTGAGGTTATCGGCGTCGTTACGGGTGCCTATGGTGGATCACACTTTGGAGAACACTGGATTCAATCGGCTGGGTTCATCTGTCATCAGAAGTTCTGGCCGCATGGGTTTGGGAACTGGTTGCCGGGGGTCATCCTTCTTCAAACATCATGGACGTCGGGAACTGGATACAGAGTTCATCATTCTTCAAACATCATGGAAGTTGGGAACTGGATATGTGGCTCATCGATCGTCTGCAAACTCATACATAGAGGCTAGAACTCGGCCTCGGCCAGTTTACTCATGGCGACTCTCTTCTTACTGGGATAACTGCGAACCCTCTGAGTAACGTCAAATCTTAGACTCTCTTCTCTTAACTTTTCTCTGCTCTGTGCCATATCTCATTATTAATTCCTAGACTCGCCTCTTCCAATCCCTCACTATATTCTTCTTATTTCTTCTGCTCTATTGGCTGGGGATGTTCCCTCTATATTTCTTATTAACCAATCTCAGAGTGGGCGTTTTATTCCATACTACAGCTGCTTCCCTGCTTTTTCTCACGGTTAGCTAACGTTTCTTCTACACGTGACATACTATTTTATTAGCCCTCATAAATTCACTTATGTCTTCTCTGTGCTTTTCCCTTCTATTACAGAACCCTACTCTTTATTTCATCGCCGTTTTTCCGTCTCTCATCTCATTTTTATCTCTGCACTTATTTTCAACATCTGGCCTTTTCTATACCGTAGTTTCGGTTCATTGTTAGCTTTCCTCCCATCTTTATTTTCTAATCCAAGTAATTCTTATTTCTTCGTTATCTTCATTTCTTATCTACTGCAATTATTTAAATTTTCCCTGTAACTTTTCAACTTTCCTGATCCATCTCTAATTCCTTGTCATGTCCCCGTGACAAACTGTTTGAAGAGCTCCTTGACATTCATAGAATTCACGACACGACCACTGGAGAAAATATTTTTAAAGGAGGGGGAAATGCTGTTCGGAAAAACAATCTTCAATGGATAAACTTGAAGTGCATCACTACTAATGGGGGCAAAAACGTGTGGAAAAAATAAAGGTGTCGTTGCTCTAGTATCAAAGGCGTGGAAAATGACGGTGGTTCAAAACCATTAATCGCACATTGCATCATTCATCAACAGTCTCTGTGCGAAAAATGCTCGGATATGTCAGAACCATGTTTAAAAACCAGTCATGTCGGCTGTAAATTATATCAGACCACAAGCGCTCAATCAACGTCGATTTCGCGAGTTTATTTGAAGATATTGGAGAAAATGGCTTACTATACTATACTGCAGGACGCTGGCTTAGCTGCGGAAAAGTTCTAACACAATTATTTTGCTCTCCGAGCAATAATCGAAATTTTCTTGAATGAAAGGAATCGTCTTCTTCGCTGAGTTACAAAACAATGAGTGGTTATAAAAGTTATCATTTTATACAGATTTAACTAAACATATATGTATGACCTTAATTTAAAATTACTAAGCGAAAACCAGCTTCTGCCTGATTTATACACTCATATTAAGTCCTTTCGACAAAAAATTGTTTTGTTTCAATCTCAATTGAACAAAAAAATGTTTCACTCATTTTCATACATGCCAAACATTCAGACAGCAAACTGAGACTGCATTTTCGGTAAATTTCGCAATTGAAGCTTTGGGTGCTTTATAAAATAAATATTGAGTCTCGTTTTCAGATTTTGATGCAATTGCAAACGATATCAAGATTTTTCAAAATCTTTATAACGCCGATTATAGAAACCCTTGCCCCAGAACTTTAAATGGAAATGATTGATTTGCAGTGTAGCAATATTTTTAAAGAAAAATATTTAAAGTCATCATTGCTGGTATTTTATAAGTCTTCCCCCACACACTTTGATCAGTTGCATACATTTCCCTTTGGTTTTTTTCCTCTTTCGGCACAACTTATGTGTGTGAAAAAGCATTCTCCGAAATGAAATATACAAAAAACATTTACAGATCCAAATTAACTGATGAGTATTTGAAGCCGCTGCTGATAATTCCCAATTGTAAACTTGATCGACAACTGCAAACAATTATCAGTGGAAAGTTACTACTACATAAATCTCATTTATCATAATTATAACGTTTAATTCCATTATGGAAATTACCTATGTATGTCACTTATTGTAAGTTTTTAGGATAAATCTCATTTCATTAATTACAGTTAAAATGTTCATTTTCGTTATGTATGTCAGTTATTGTGTTTCTGAATCGATCGTTAAATAAAAACATCTGATTGTTATTTTGTATGATTTACTTATATTGTGAATTTTGCAATGTAATCAAAATAATCTATGGCGAGCCGGATTGATGGTGCTCGCGGTCCGTAGTTTTGAGACCCCTGACTTAAGGAGAGTGGTCACTTTTACGTAACTTTAAAAGTATCATTTTTAGACCTATCTTCGATTGTATGTCTTACTCATGATTTTTGCTTGATTTACATGAAATTTTCTGAGTAACTGCCAATAATACTGTTTATTATATATGCATTATTTCAAGGTAATTAAAAAAATTATTTTTTATGCATAAAAAGGGAATAATTTTTTTTAAAAATCGAGCATTTTGCAATCAACTATTGCTCGCATTCTGTCAAAATAAATTATTAAGGTACATTAATAATTGTTTATTATATGTAATAAAAATACTTCAAGAAATAAAACACACCAACATTTTTGTACCTTAACATATTTTAATTTTTTAAAGAATTTTTTATAAGCTTTTACTCAGTCATTTTTGAAATTTCTAATTAAAAATAGCACGTACTAAAATGTTTTAATATATTTTAAAATAATATTGGTGGATATTATTGCCTGAAGTATTGTAATCACATATAGTAAACAATTATTACTGTACCTTAATAATTTATTTTGACAGAATGCGCACAGTAGTTGACTGCAAAATACTCGATTTAAAAAAATTATTCACTTTTTATGCATAAAAAAATAATTTTTTTAATTACTTTGAAATATTGCATGTATAATAATCAGTATTATAGGCAATTACTCAAAAAAATTCATGTAAATGAAGCAAAAATCATGAGTAAGACGTACAATCGAACATATGTCTAGAAATGATACTTTTAAAGGTACGTAAAAGTGACCACTCCCCTTAAAAGGTTCACAATGCCCCCACCCCCCCGTTCCCAGATTATACAAATATTGGTATAGGAATAACCAACAGCATAGTTTCATGATATCATGTAAGCAACAGCGAGAAAGATAAATAGCTAGTGTGTTTCAAAGTCAAACACAAAACACAAAATTCTACCAGCAGTGTTACAGGATAATTGGTTATTCACTCTTCGAATGAAACGTCAAAACAATCAACAAAGGAAATTTCTCAAGGAGGGCGGCGACATGACACAATGGGAACAAAGTATGGAAAAAAATCTCTGAAAGCGGTAAAACTTAAGAGGAGAAATGTATAATTTTAACTTTTGACATAAAAATGAAGTTGTTTGGAATACGTTCGCACGCAATACTTTTGAACCAGTAATTACATACATCTGCCATAAACTCCCTTCTTTCCGTTCGCGTTTTATTCAAACATCATTCAAGCCAGACTTTTTGGAAAAGTTCGTCTGATTTTTCTGTAATGTTTACTTATTTGTTTCAATTATATAAATTTTTTTTGGGGGGAATGTATTATTTTAGTTTTATTTTCGTAGTTAAAATTGTTTTTAAAATTTTAAGTTTTTTGCTTTCAGTTAGGACATTAATGTTTTCTACACGATGGCCATGTTTTCATATCGTTAATTAATAACAGTGGTATACATTTTATAGCTTTGTAGTTGGGATGTAATTCAATTTTGAATTCATCGGAAGGTGCATTACGAAATACTAACACAATAATCTACATAAGAATATAATAACTTATAACATATGACCATTGATAACACTTTAAAGAAGTATTACCTCTGTTTGAAAATCGAAAATGGTTCAGTAGTAAATTCAAAGAATAATAAAATAATCTGCTGCGCGGCTAAACAGAACAAACAATTTTAATAACATAAAAACATTAAAAGAAATGAAGGGTTAAAAACCTAATCAAGAATACGAGCAAAGAGCTCGTTCGAAATAGGGTTGATCGTCCCGTATCAAATTTAAATCTAATAATTTGAATCAAAATCTTAACTAACATGGTATCCAGGTAAAGAGGGTGCGAGATTATTTATCTCAATCAAGCAGCGCCACCTAACGTCATCTATAATCATTTAAGCACAGTAGCGCTACCTAACTGAAGCTTTCTCTGTTATGAACATTGTTCCCTTAAAACCATTTCTGTGCAGAGAATAATTTAAAATATTCTATCTTAAAAATTATTCTTTTGAACTCACAAAACACGTTTTAAAAATATAATAAAATTATGTTATAACTTATTGTCACAAGCTGAGAGAGTTAAGTTTAAAAATTTCCACGGAAGTAGAAAGATGCTTTATGCATTATGCTTTTGATAAGTGAAGATTCTAAAAGCATTACACTGGAGATTTCAAAACTTCTGATCGAGTGAATAACAAGCGATAAAACGTGACTGACATGATGTAACTCTCCCAAAAGGCTCCGTCCAGATTTTACAGTCACGTAAATCACGAATAACATTTCCAGTTCAAAGAAACACTTTATGTTCCCATGCACCAGGGAATAGCAAACATTTTAATTTGTTAATAAGCTAAAAGACATTTTATGTTTAAAAGTGGAAAGTTCAGTTTTGTTGCGCTTTTAGTTAATGGGGTACAACATAAATAAAATTGAAAAATTTTCTGAGCATTCCATTTCACTCACGTAATATTACTTTAAAATTAAGAGTTTAAAAATCAGTTGAACTATTCAAATCCAAGCCAGAAACACGTATTTTTTGCATCTGGGGTAATGTAATATCGTATTACTACAAAAGAATGAGCTACAGGTCTTCTTTAAATTGTAACTCCGATTTACTTGACAAAAACACAAACCAATTAGGAAACGAATAATCTGAAAGATATTATACGTTTTACGACGCTAATTTAACTTTACAGTTATAAGTTTTTTCCCTCTTTACGTAAATTTTACCTTAATATTTTATTGATCCTTTTTCTTTTTAAATTTTAACTACTGAGCACTGGCACCTTGATAACATATAACTTGAGTACAGGAGATAAAGTCGTCACGACCTAGGCACTCCACATGTAAAAACTAAACTGGACTTGAGTTTAGTTGGTTTTATTGTTAGCTAGATAATCCATAGCGTTTTGGGTTAGCTGTCAAAAGGTTATAAATAATTGAATTAAATTTCAAATATTACTTCAACATGAAGATTTACTTTGAGATAAGTTTAATGAACATTTCAATCTGTTCATGTTACGGATAGTTAGAGAATCACTCATTATTTTTAAAAGTAAATTACCAGTTCTCAACATTTATAGACATTACTGGTTGATCTACCATCTTTCAAAGCTATTCGAACTTTTACCTCTCTTTTTCCTAGGTTCTGAACTATACTTTTTAAAAAACATAGTTGAGCCATTAATAAAAGTTTCTTGTTACTGTCGACAGATGGCACTAATGAAATTCGAAATCAACTGAACTATCGTCCTGTTTTAAGAAATCGTTGAATATTGTTAAAAAAAAATGGCTGTAGTTTCGATTAGCCATCTCCTTGTTATAATAATTTTTTACGACAATTTTTCATCAAATCACAACCTTTTATTGATTTTAGTTTAGATGATGATCAATATATTGCATCTTTCCATTGGTTATTCGCAAAATAGGTGTAAATCTAAAAACATTCCTAAATGGTGGTCAATCGAAATTACAGTCTTAAAAATACTTAAAATTCGCTTACCCCTGACACATTTCACTAAATTTCTATATTTATTTTCCAGTGTATTGGATTATTACAACGTACACGCATATGTCCTTAATGTGACGAGTTTCAACCTCAGAATTTTGCACATATAAATAGATTTTATGTCTTGGATATCAGCATTCATTGCATTAATGTATTCAAATATTGAATTTTTTTATATGAATTTGACATTCAACAACCCCCCATGACGATTATTTCATAGAAAATCTCATAAATCTGCCAGAAAATCTCCTAAACCTCCTAGATAGACCAGATTCTTAAATGGCGGTCTTCAAGCGTCTAACTATATCCAGACCGAAGACGTTCTGCAGATCTCGTGACTGATTGCACAAATTATATTTCTTAATTTGTGTAATCAGTCACGTTATCTTCACAGAACTTTTCTGCACAACTGATGGTTTATAAAATTTTTGCTCATCACGCACTTCCGTCAATTTTTTCCTCATTTTCGTCATCTAGACTCGAAATATCAGTTTCTCATGTTTTTTAGTGGCACTGACGTCTGGCTATCTTCATCCTCATCACAATACTCGACAGTATATGGCTTATGTCTTTATAATTACTTCCAGAATAGACAACCATGAGGCTCATGGTTTCAATAAGAACATCAGGTCTGTGTCTTGCACTCCATCTCCTGATTCAACATCATCAGGCTCATCATCAGGCTCATCATCAACAACATCATCATCTCTCTTCGCCAGAACAGACAACATCGGGGGCTCTAGTCATACTCTTCTTCACGAGCCGACACCATCAGGCTCAAATCATCTTCACCTCCACCAACGACACCATGAGATTCAAGTCATCTTTTTCTTCCGACAACACAGGGCTCTGATAGTCCTGCTTTTCACCATTGAAGCTTAAAAATAATGATATTTTATTTATTGATTAAAAGAATAAAACTGAATATTAAAAATTAAACAAAGTATTGAAACCTTTCAATTAAATATAACTACGCTTTTAAAGTTAAGAATATAACGGGAAAATCTGAGTGAAAATAGAATAAATATTTCAAAAATAATATGTTTTTGGTGTAAAAAGAAAATTTAGTTTTGTTTTCAACACTTATGGAAATAACTAGTCATTTTCAACCCTGATAATACCCTGAAAAACGTGATTTACATTACATTTTCTTATCTATTTGAATGGGTTTAGTCTTGATTACACATTTAACTGAATGGAGTGAGATGCCATGCTCCTTAACTGACAAATCAATGTTTGGATGTCGAACAAATTAGAGTTTAGAAACTCTCAGTGAAAAATTATGTGCCAATCTTTTGCAAAATGGAAAATTTACGCAATGGAGCTCATCTCAGAACGACAAGTTGTGATTTGATAATGCTTCTGCATTATCTACATTTCATTTATAACCTTTCGGTAGGAGGATTTAGACGTCAAATTCCTCAGGTTGACTCGTTGCTTGCTATTTCAGGAATTTTGCTGCAGATAATTGGCAGCACGTCCTTTGGTGAATGACATTACGCTGACGTTATTACTTAACATTACGCTGACGTGTCTTGTTGACACGTCAGCTGACGTGTTACGAAACAAATTAAACCTCTCTTATAAATTGGAGTGTGCATACTACGCTGACGTGTTGTGTCGTGTCGTGACGCGACTCAACATGCTCCTTGATACGTCAGCTCCAAATATAAATTCCCAGATCTTGTCAGTAGGCGTCAGGCCGTCAGCTGTGAACAAGGGAGATAGCTCATCGAGCATGTGAAGAATCACCCTATTTTATTCAACCATTTCAACAAAGATTATAGAAACAAATATGCATGCAATGAAGCATGGGAAGAGATCAGAAATATCAGGTACTATTTACATTTATTTACTAATTTATTGCAAAGTTAGGCCGTTTGATTGATTTAACCAATATTTTAAATACTTTAAAAACACGTTTATAAAATCAGTGTTTCCTTAAAATTGCCATAGAATAAAATTTGGTTTCTTTAATACCTGGCGGTAAAGTTGGTTACTGTTCTTGAAAAATGTAAACAAAGAGGAAGGGGTGATTTAACAATATAAACAGGTGTACGTCCCCTCGGTTTGTTCTCGATTTCCATGTTTTAGATAGCAAAAATAATTTATATGCGCTTATATTATTTACATTTATAAATTTAGTAATTTATTTGAATTTTTCATAGCAAAAATTTTTTTTTATGAATTATCGGCAACAGTTGGCTACTGATCTTGTCAAATGTAAACAAATGGAGTGTGCAACAATTCAATATAAACAGGTGTTCGTCCCCTCTTGCTTTTTAACTTCCGTCTTTTAAATAGCAAAAATAATTTATATTAGCTTAGTTTATGTATATTTATAAATTTATATATATTTTTGATTGATAGTTACTTTCAATTAAATATTATAGGCAGACAACGGTCTTCGACCAAAAATTACGTACTTATCTGTAGAGTATTTGAATTATTTGAATACTAGGCAGAAAAAAATTCACTACATGTTATTTATTTACATTCTTTAATAACTCAAAATTATAGCAACAAAAATGATAAATTTGTTTATAAAAACAGTAATAAAATTGTTTACAAAAATATTAATGGACCATTTCGCCTTTATGAATGCTCTCCCATTGCTATGAACAGCTTGCAGTCTCTTCAGAAGAAACGAAGTATTTTTTGAACTTTTCCGTCACTAGTCCAGTTTCACGAACATGATTTCCACGAATCGCTTCCACATTTCGAAAACTTCTTATTTATTCCTCTCTTACTTGCACTTGCTGTTCAAAAGGTGTAATTGTTTTACAATTTCTGAACATGTTATGAAGCCAGCATGCTGTGAAAACTATATAATCACAAGTTTCCGGTTGAGTTTCTATGGGTTTCAGAAACACTCTCCATCTTCCTGCTAATATGCAAAATGCATTTTCTACTGTGCGTCATGCTCTTGAATGCTTGTAGTTATAATTTTTTTCTTCATCTCTCTTTAGGAATTCTTGCTATAGAGATGCATCAGGTATGTTTTTAATGTGAAAGCCTCATCAGCGACAGTAAATCGATCGGCCACTATTTATAGGGTGCACCCATATTCTTCTTGAGTGATGAGCATCTCTACAAGCTGCTGTCACAGCAATTTAATCTTCTTCCTCATCTAAAGTCTAAAAGAGACTCCTATCCATTCCGCAACGATATGCACCTTGTGGGAACCTAACAAAAACTGACGAGAAATCGTCACGACACGTCAGCGTAGTGTGCACACAACTCCTAACGCTGACGTGTTAACACGTCAGCTGACGTTGCCGTCAGAGCGTCTCAACACATCACGCCAGCGTAGTCCGAATGCAGCTTAACGGAGCTATGGGAAAATAATTTTCATGAGGATATGAATTTACGAAATCGTAAGGGAAAGCTTTTAATATTTGGTTGCTAAGGAAAATGACTACACGCTAATTGTATTGAAATATATATTTGGAACATTTGTATTACGAACGGATTACTGAAATGTATTTTCAGGGATTTCGTTTGCGTTTGCAGACATTGACTGCATTACTCTGGGGTATTAGTAAGTTAAATTTTAATAAAATTCGTTCAATATATATATATATATATATATATATATATATATATATATATATATATATATATATATATATTGATATTGTAGTACACAGTTCTTTATTTTTATTTATGTGTATATATGAAATACATTTATCGTATAGCCATGAGAGACTTATAATTGAATTTTACGGATAAACAACAGCAAATCTTGATAGGACTCAAATAGAGAGGGAAAGTCTCTGTTTCGAATCAAAAATAAACTTTTTAAAAGGAAATACGAACACTTCAATATTTTGGAATCTTTCATTGATTTTAATGTTTCATCCACATATCAAAAAGAAATTTACTTTAATTTCCTCGCATTGAAAAATAAATAAACCAGAAAAAAGTCTTCACAAGTTATTTTAATTGATTCACATCATTTAGCAAAAGGCTGCAAACATTTTGGGTTATTTTTTCAAAATGAAAATAGCTCGCTCTCAACTTATGGAACTTTCGCTGAGCGTTCTAAAACAAAACCAATGACCTGGAAACAGAATAAAAATCATCTAAGCAACTTCATTTTTTCGGATCACGAACTTGGAGAACTGCGTTATTGGAGTATGCGAAACTATTAACCCTTTCTTTTGTAAATGATTTAAACGATATCCGATAAAGAAACGATAGAACAGCTCTTTTCCGACCCTTTTTCTCTCTTCTTTCAATAAAATAGCATCGCAGAATGCAACTTCAACACACATTAAATCTTATTGATCAAGGTAGTAAGCAATGCGAGCTTTTTCCTCCAAGGAAGAGAAAATAAAGCTCGGGACTTAGCCAAAGGAAGAGCAACTTAGAAATTACAGAAAAAAGGAAATCTGACTAATGATTAAAATGCTTTCTTTGCAATATTTATGGTCAAAGGATTTGTATTTTATTTTACGCATCAGGTATTGGGTGAGTCAGAATTTATGGGATAAAGAAATATGCAGAGGAAAAAAAAGCGCTGAAAAGTGGCTTATTTTCCCAATTTTGGGCGTCTTTGTATAAATGCTCGTAACTATAAAGCCACGAAGCTCGTAACTATAAGCTCGTAACTATAAAGCCTTGTTAATATACAGTGAAATTTTGTTGCAATACAGAGAAATTTTGTTGCAATATAGATTTATTATTGAATTTCGTTTATAAATTTGTAAAGGGCGTATGCTTTTTGTGATCTAATATAATAAAGAATAAGATTATCTTAATTAAAGAATAAGTTAAAAAATAGGAATTTGCTTTGCTAAAATACCTAAAAAATTTTGTTGTAATGTAGATTTATAATTACATTCTGTTTATAAATCTAATTAGATATAATTAGATTCTTCTCTATATAATTAGATTCTTAAAGCATGTATGTTTCTCGTGATTTTATATAATAAAGAATACGTTTATCTTATATAAATAAAGAAAAAGTAAAAAAAAAAGAGAATTTGTTTTGCTAATATACATACGAAATTTTGTTGCAGTATGTATTTATGATTACATTCCGTTTATAAATACGTAAAGGACGTATGTTTTTCCTGTTCTTATATAATAAAGAATAAGTTTATCTCATATAAATAAAGAATAAGTTTTAAAAAAAGGAATTTGCTTTGCTAATAACCCTATGAAATTTTGTTGTAATATAGATTTATGATTACACTCCGTTTATAAATTCGTAAAGGACGTATGCTTTTCGTGATCTTATATAATGAAGAATAAGTTTATATTTATATAAATAAAGAATAAGCTAAAAAAAGGAAATCATCCATATTTTCCTTTATTACTTTCAGCTTTAATTTACTGTATTGTTAAACTTGAAAACTATTAGTTAATAAGCAAAATTTCATGAAAGAAAACACTGGATCTAAGCATTAATTTAGATACTACTAAACGACACGGTGTAGTTTACTTCTTTATTTTCAATGTCTGTTTTAACGACTGCTTCAAAAGTTTGTAAAAAATGCTGTTCCTGGTGTCAAAATGTAAGTTTTCTAAGCACGATTCGTTTAAAAAAAAAAAAAAAACTTACTTTTGAACTTTCCCCGCGAATATTTTGAAAAAAATTCCCTTTTTTATCGTCAGTCTTGCTGTTTTTGTATCACGGGTAAATTACCGAAGATATTCTGGATTTCGTTTGTGTGAACTTTTTCTGTAGTAAATACAAAAAAAGCTTTTTGTACGCAAACTGTCTTTTAAATGATATTTCTGATCAGACCCTCTTTGTTACAAAAACATTATTTTTGCTTCTGGAAAAATTTCCTCTGTGAAGATTTATTTTTAAATTTTGGGGAAAATTTTTCAAACATGACAAATTTTCTTATAGAATACCTCTCATTTATAGAGATATCTGACTTCTACCCTTTCTAGGATATATGTATATCGAAGTCACCCTCAAATAAAGTAGAAATGATACTTTTTGCATTAGATAAAAGTTTATTATTCCCTTGACACATATAACGTGCAGTGTAAAAACAATACTGAGTAAAGACTGGTACAATATGTTATAAACACTATACAAGGAAATGAAGTTCAAGTACTCATAATATATATAAAGTCAGACCAGTGATACTGCACGGTAATCCACTATTACTAACACAACAACCTCTTTATGCTAGAGTGGCAAAAACTCGTTAGGCTTAGAAGCGATCTAGCTATTAGCCACTGAAGGCAACTCGAATAAACAGCTCCAAACAAACCAGTCTCTACCGCAATCTGGCTACGCGGTATTTATAGTAATGGTTTATGCTGAATTTAGCATTTTTTGTAGCTTCTTTGGATTTCTGCAAATACTATGATCGATTATTGTTAATCGATCTTACACATTTTAGCTCACTAAAGTTTTGCAACCATAAATATAATGTCTAAGTTCCTTTGATTAAACATCTCAGTTATTTTAAATAAATCAGTTCCACCAAAAACTTGAAACTGATGCCTCAGCTATAGAAAATTGCCTCTTTGCAATTATTTTTACACGCAAAGAGAAATAATTATGTTCTGTCAAGATTTAAAATTATCGATATAAAAAGATGTAATAGTATTTTCTCGCTCCCTAAAACATGATGAATCAACTCAACGTAACTATCTTATCAGAGGATCTTGCAAATTTTAAATAACACCGCTAGAGGAAATAATTCAAGTAGTATTTTAATAGGTTTTGAATCAAAAATTATTCAGCTAACAGCATGTCTAAGACATTCTTTTCGCAGAGTTTTGTTCAAAGGGAATTTAATTAAATTCAAGGCTTATGTAAGACGCAAAACTTTTATCATTCCATTTTAACAGGAAATTCATACGATACTACATTTAAATAGGATAACATCCGGAAATATCATTAATCATGGAGATGAATTACATTGCAATTGAAGCAAAATAGAGTTTGTCACGAAATTTTGCAATTTCAAAAATCGTAATGTGGTTCTGTATTGTTATCTGTATGCTCAAATTATTAAAACAGCACCGAGAGGAAACAAAAATTATCATTTAAGACTATCATTGAAACAGCATTATAATTCATTATAATGGGTTTAATCTATCATTCACATGGAAAAATAATATTATAAACAAATGATATTATATGTTCAATTGCAAAACGCAGCATTTGATATCCAGGAGTATTGAAAAATGAGGATTCTACTATACACACAGTAAAAATGCACGAGAGAGACTGATGGATGGATAATTTAATGAATTAGAAGGAATTAAACTCACAGTTAGGTTTTATTCTGGGGAAATCACAAGAAACGTCAAACTACAAGGTGCAGCCATTAATTTTCAGGACGGATCTAATAACTCCAGAAAATATTACATGAAATATATACCCATTTAATATGTTTCGAAGTAACTCCTACCTGCCGTAATGCACTTCTGTGCTAGGCTGTATAAGTTTCGGAAACAACTTTTTAAGTCCTCTTTCGGAATGCTCTTTAATGTGGACGTCACCGTTTTCTTCATGGTTTCGACATTCTCAAATCTTGTTCCCTTCAGCAAATCTTTCAGTTCTGGACACAAGAAAAAGTCTGCCGGTGCTAAGTTCGGAGAGTATGGAGGATGCTGCATCTCTACGACCTCATGTTGAGCCAATTTGCTGAACAGAACAAGATTTGAGGATGTCGAAGTCATCAAGAAAACGGTGACGTCCACATTAAAGAGCATTCCGAAAGAAGTTGTTTCCGAAAGTTATACAGCCGAGCACAGAAGTGCATTGCGGCAGGTGGGAGTTACTTCAAAACATATTAAATGGGTATTAGTTTATGTAATATTTTCTGGAGTTATTAGATCAGTCCTGGAAATTAATGGCCCCGCACCTTGCATTTAGTGGTATCTCAACAACGTAAACAGCTTGACGTTTCTAACAATTTTATCAGAATAATACGTAACTGTGTTTAATTCTTTCAAATTCATTAAATTTTCCGTTCAAGTCTTTCTCGGGCAGTTTTACTGTATGTAGAATCCTGCTGCTATGTCGATCCCTACCCGTTGTAATGGAAACTCAACAGCCTATGAAAGGTAATAGAGAAGGGAAAGTAAAATATATGATTGGTGTCTTAGACACAATCAGGATAGATTATAATTTTAACCTTTCCCAAACACTTTTTTACATAGCCTCTTAAAATTTTAATCCTATATTGTTTTATGACAATTCTCAAAATTAAACACAATGATTCAGTTTTTAAAACAGTTACAGGTCAGTCATCTTTGGGAGGGTCTTTGTTTTAACTATTTCATAAAAAAAAATCCTTACGGTTTGCCAGATTTATCAAACCATAAGAAACCTTTTTGCATCTTCAAACACGTTTCCATTAAACTAGTAAACATTGGAAGTTGTGAAAATAGTTTCTCCGAAGAAAATAAAATGTCCCAAAAACACTCAATTTCTTTCACTTTAAAAGTTTTATAAATAAAATATCTGGAACTTCTGAAGACATTAAATATTTTTAGGAATGGAATTTTTTTACTATTTGTTTGCTTTGAAAGGATAAATTTGAAAATTCATTGTATGGTATCTCTTTGAAAATTTTGTTGCGTTCCTTTGTTCTAATTTCATAGAACTGTCCTCAAAATGTTTTGATTCAGTGCTGAAAAAATCTTAAAGTATATATTTTTAATCAAAATTTACCATAATAAAAGAGGGTTCTTGTGCTTTTTAAAAGTGGAGAATTTATAAATAAAATTTCAATAAACACAGAGAAAAAATTAATTTGAAATCTTCAATGTATAAGCAGTGTCAAAATTAGACAAAGACAGCTATTGGTTTAGCAAAAATATAAAATAAACATGCTTTAAATATTGAATTGAACTTTTTAAAAACAAATTTTAAATTGATGAAGTATTTTTTATATTTATAGTGATTTTTATATAAAGATTCAATTTCAGGGCATTATTTTGAAATGCCTGTAAGTAACAAATGGAAAATGGAATTTGTTTTCTTGACCCTCTTAATGTTGAACCTACCATTATAGTATAATGTCGCAGGGCCGCCCAGAGACTTTACGGGGCCTGGGGCAAACTTCTGTTGGGGGCCCCATGACTATTTTTCAGAAGACTATTTTGTAGTAAGAGAAATCTGATTAATCGAATAATTTATTTTTATTTTTTTGAGGGGGCCCTTTTTTTAGGAGATTATTTTGAATTTTGAAGTACGGTATAAGTTTCGTAATTTTCTTTCGAAGGAAATCTAATAAATAAATTTTTAAGAAATTTTTTGGGGCTCCTCCGGTAGTTGGGGGCCTGGGACAAAGTGCCCCAGTTGCCCCCCCCCCCTTCTGGGCGCCCCTGTAATGTCGTGTTAAATTAGAAATAGCAATAAGTGAACTTGAAAATATCTATTAAAGACTAAATAAGACTTTATTTCTGGAAAATTTACACATGGGTTGGAGCATGTTAAATCTATCTACAGGGTTTGTCCGTAAAGTAATGAGACTGGATCTGGTAAAAATAATTTATTAGTCCAATTGGTACATGTTGTTAAAAGTCTTCAAAATAGTCACCTTGGGAGTCGATACACCGCTGCCAACGTGATTCCCACGCTGCAAAGGCTCCCTGGAGGTCAGCTGCCGTAACCTCTTTCAGGGACTCGTGACAGTCCGTTGGATGGCGGGAACATCTTCGAAATGGTGACCTATTAGGCTTCTCTAATGCTTGGGGAACTGAAAAATGTCTACCGGCTCACACCGGGGCTGTACAGTGTTTGCGGCAAGGTTGCAACTCCAATCCGGTAAAGGTAGGCGGTCACAACGAAGGCGGTGTGAGCTGGAGCGTTGTCGTGGTGGAGCTTCCAGCGATCGGCAATCTCCGGTCGTTTCCGTTTGACGGTTCTGTGCACGCGTGCAAGGGCTTCTTTATAGAAAACGGCATTGACGGTTCATCCCGGAGGTAAAAATTCTTTGTGGATCATCCCACGCTTGTCAAAAACGACAATGAACATTGTCTTTACCATGGACTTCTACATTCTCGCTTTCTTGGGGCGCGGAGAGTTCGAGGTGTGCCACTCCGAACTTTGGCCCTTGGTTTCGGGGTCGTACTGTAGTTGTCGCCTGTTATTACGTCGTCTAAAAAGTCCGATTCACTTTCTATCTGCTCCAACATCTCACGGGAAATGTCAACTCGTCGTTGTTTTTGTTCATCCCTCAACACTTTTCGTACCAATTTCGCACAAACCTTCCTCATGTTCAAATTTTCAGAAATAATTTTGTAAACCTTTGTCTTGCGCATGATGAAGTATTCAGCGAAAAATCTTACACTCATATGACGGTCGGAGTCCAGGAGATTTTTTACTTGGCCACATTTTTGTCCAAACAATTCATTGAAGGGTGTTGAGATAGCTCAATGTCTTCAATGGTCTCCCGTCCGTTTTTGAACACACTATACCACTGGAAAACCCGAGCCCTTGACAAGGCATCCTCTTTGTAAGCCTCCTTAACCAAGGAAAGCGTCTTGGAAGTGGGTTAGCCCAGGTAAAATCCAAAATTTAATCGCGTAGCGCTGCTCCAGCGAACGCTTCATTTTTGACGCATTCTGCCGTGACAAAAACTCAAAAACAGCTTTTTCACCACGCGTGATCCTCACTAAGTCAGAGCTGGGACGTGACTGCCGCCTGGTGCGTTTCTTAGTTTAGACCCACCACCATAAATCCCACCGCCAGGGAGCGCGCTGTTGGCGACTTGAGCGCCGCGCGGCGGTCAGTCTCATTACTTTACGGACAAACTCTGTATACCACTGATTCTCAATTTTTTTATGCATAGGCCCCTATTTGGATGACCTCCTGATCTTATGGTTGTTTGCTGGTCCTTAAAGTCGGGAATGAAGAATTATCGATGAATGATGGAAATATTAACCCCAATCATTTATGTTTTAGTGAGTAACATTCATGAATTGATTGATAATGTTTATCCTGAAATCCATGACCTTTTAACCCCTTAACGATCGCACAATTTCCCAGAAAACGGTAATAAAAGTGCCTATTTTTCCGGAGCATTCTATTTATTTCTTGATCTTCCACATCCATTTTAAAAATACCCATCCCAAATTACATTAAAAATAGTCTGGTGCTGCCATCTGGTATGTAAAATAAGAAATAAAAATTTTTCAGTGTAAATGAAATGGATTGTTTTAATCTTTTTGGTGCGTTACTTTTAAACACTCCAGCCCGGAAATATCACGGGCACGAGAAATAGAAGGCGAAACCTCCCCCCGTAATTTTGACTGGAGCTAGAAGGAAGGGGTTAAACAAATTATTTTTATGCTTTAAAGAAAGAGCAATATTATTACTGACAAATGAACAAGTTCTGAGAGTTAAACGATGTTGTGCTCTCCAAATTCAATGCCCAGACTCAAGTTTATTACTCAGTAGATTCAGTAGTGTATGGAGTAGAATCGTTCGTTACCCAACAGAATTTCTAAATTCTTAACATCTTGTTGGCATGGCACCACATAAGAAGAAGAATATGTTTAACCGTCCTCACCCGAAGGTTATACGGTAAAAATCCGCTTGACACATCGACCCGACAGTAATCTTCCAGTCGGGGCCCACAGGCAGCCCGGAGGGAACAAATCTGCACCCAACCAGCCACCAAGTAGACATTTAATTAATTTCTAATTAAGAATCTATTTCATTCAGCAACACTGTAGAAAAGTAAGCGCTCGCAATACCATTGCTAAAGATTGATTAATCTAAATTAATTTTATCATTACTCTTTGTAAAGCATTATATCCCAAATATCCTAGCCCTTGTTCCCGGTTGCACCCTGCTTTGGCCGAATTATATTTTCCTTTCATTTTTTTCCTCTTTTTCCTTCCTCACTTTCCCCCCTTTTTTCTTTTTCCTTTTCTTTTAAAATAAAACAATTATACACAATATACTGTGCAATAATACAACTATCCATAATATACAATAATACAATACAGTAGCAATAATACAGTTAATACAAATATACAGTATGCCCACTAAAGTCCCTTCCCACCCTCTTAACTTCAGAACGGCTGCTGCTATATTCATAAAAGTGGTGTCTAGGTATAGAAAAGTAGCCATGCGCTACTGAATAAAACCACCTACCGCGCCACCTGGTGGAAAACAGCGGAGTTAGCATTCCTATCTCGAAAACGGAATGATATAGACGAAAAAAGTGATTCACAAAGTTGTAGAGTATTATCGATTTAGTAAGAAAAGATACCTTGTGGACATTAATGTAAAGAATAAAATGGTTAAAAAGCGCATTTGTTTTTTCGTGATTTCCTACACTGTGACGTCACGAAACTTGAACGGAAGGAGAAATGATTATCTTTCGGGAAAACACTACACCGCAATGACGGTGAGAAGTTTGAAGATCTCAAATAAAGGTATATTGTTAAAAGTAGTTGTTTTTTTCTTTCTCAGATCGTTTTGTCACGTCACAATGTAGGAAATCACGAAAAAACAAATGCGCGTTTTCACCGTTCTATTTTTTCCATTAATGTCCCCAAGGTATCTATTTGTACTAAATCGATGATTTTCTACATCTTTGTAAATCACTTTTTTCCCCTATCTCGTTCCGTTTTCGAGATAGGATTGCTAACTCCGCAGTTTTCCACCAGGTGGCGCGGTAGGTGGTTTTATTCAATAGCGCATGGCTACTTTACTATACCTAGATACCACTTTTATGAATATAGCAGCAGCCGTTCCGAAGTTAAGAGGGTGGGAAGAGACTTTAGTGGGCATACTGTATAACAATACAAATATATTATATACCGATGCATATGTAGCAACACATATATATAATAGTACCGTCACGGTAACACAGCAGCAGTAGATATTACATAAATATTACTACATATTTTATATTAGTACACTAATTACATAAACATAGCAACTTGATTTGGAAGATAATGCAACACTATTTAAGTACACAATACGACTATTTAGAATCACAATGCAACATAATTTAGATATTCAATGCTACAGTTTTATATTTCAGTACTACAATCAATTTGCACTACGCTACCATTTATGCACACCTTACTAATTTAATAATAATACAATACGCCATTGAAGATAAAACACATTGCTATGCAGTTAAGAAGCGATGCAACTCCTTTTAGTCGTTTATTACTCCAAAGTAAACACAATGAAGCTTAGTTTAAATATATTATTCTACAGTTTTGAAGCCCATTACATCAACACTAACACACGATATTAATAAATAATACCTAATCACATTACCAAATGGAATATACATGATACTAATAATTTACTCAATACACTGTTGAAATACACAATTCTCAATTCCAGGACCAGTAGCTTATAAGATACTAAAACAACAATAAAAAGAGACACAAGAAACAACTTAATTACCCAATGTCCCCATGTCATGAAGACCCAGGCACATATGGCAATTGCAAATCCATCAGAATGTTCATAATATTTTTTATGACTTTTCTACAATAATAATCACAGTAAAATCTATGTTTTTCCCAGTTTTCACTATTTTTCGGGAGCTTACTCCTGACCTCTCTAAGCAATTCACAACTAAACAAACAATGTTCGACAGTTTGTTCTTCGCCACTTTCACATTGACTATCTTTATTATGAAATCTCTGTTAGTAAGCGTCAAAAATTCCATGGCCTGTTATTGTTTGGTTAACTAGAAAGTCCCCCATTAATCTTTTCTGACTAACTTTTGGGAAAATCTCGTATACTCTTCTTCCAGTAGTGGAAGTATTCCACCTTTCCTGCCATTCTTTAATGATGTTTTTAGTTAATATTTCCTTTATCTTTTTCTTGTTATATTTATAAATTGTTCCTATTCGTGGAAGTTCGGTGGCCTCCTTCGCCACATAAAATATTTCTGAGGGCATGTATCGTGCTGATGTTCCTACGGAATCCAAACTGTTCCTTAGATAATAACTTGTTACTTTCTAGATGGATAACCAATCTAGTTGTGATAATTTTGTCCAATATTTCCCCTAGGACTGGTAAGAGACATATCGGTCTATACGATCCTGGTAGTTCTTTGTCTCTACCTTCTTTATGGAAATAGATAACTCTAGCCCTTTTCCACTCATCAGGGAAATAAGCCTGTTGTAGACATTTGTTATACAGTGTGTTCAGTACTTCTTTATCAGCCTTGTATGCAGCTTCAATAATACTGAGCGTTAATCCATCTATACCTGGAGCTTTGTCCTTTGACATTTCACCCATGATAAGGTCCAACTCCAGTATACTTATTTCCCTGCATTCGTCCATTTGTCCTTCATTCTCTTCTTCATCTTCCATGTGATCTGTACTTTAAAAATGATGGGAAGTCAATACTCTTTCAATTTCTTCCTCTTTATACACTTTTATTCCTTCTTCATTAATCATCGCGCTTACCTCGTTCCTTTTTTTCTCACTTATGACACCTTTAACCGAACCGAAAGTGTCCTTTATTGTTAACTTGTTCAGAAATAGTGTAAAAGCGCTTCTTTTAGCTTCTAATATTTATCTTCTATAAACAGCTCTTTCCTTCTTAAACTTTTCTATTAGAATCTTTCTTTCATTACTGTGTCCAGCCTTTTGATACTTTCTACGCATCGCCCTTACCTTGCTCCTTTCAATATTCAATTCCCTTGTCCACCAGTACGCATTAACTCTTCGTACCTTTTTCTTTTTTCTTTTGTGCTTCTCACACAGTTTAGTAAGGCCATTATTTAATTCTTTAATTGTTTCATCAATCGTTTGACTACTCATTTTCTGCTTTAAATGTTTCATAAACATTCTGACTTCTACACTAAACCCGATCCAATCCATTTCCTTCAAGTCTCATCTAGGGTAGCTTTTCATATTCCATTTAAGATTTTCTTTATTGATCTCAAATATGATGGCATTATGATCGGTATTATTAAATTCATCACTTATTCTCCAATTCCTTATCCAGTCTACCTCTATTCCAAATGTTATAGATAAATCAGTCCACCCTTGTCCAAATGGACCATTATAGGTTGTTGGACTATCAGGCTTGTTATGAATGATGCCATCAAATTGTATAACCATATCACTAATAGCTAGGCCCCTATTATCAGAATCTCTTCTGCCCCATATGGTAGACTTCGCATTGAAATCCCCTAATAAGACTATTTTTTTCCCTCTGTATTTGGTCAATAATGCTTGTAATTTTTCCCCATTGCGGATCTGTTCTAGTCATTTCACCGTTCGCCGGTGGCAGACAGATCGTCACAAATATTATTTCATTTTCTTCTTCACCACATCTTATTCCTATTAGATGATCAGTCGTGATAATATCACAATACCTTAAGTTTCTTTTTAAAGCCATAGCTACTCTGGGTTCACCATCACTAAGTATAATTTGGTATTCTCTTGGTAAACCTATGAATTGCCTGGGTACTTTATTTCTGTAATGCGGTTCATTAATTGAGACTATATCCCATTCCAATGACTGAAACAGTTCAATCGCCGCCATATATGAGTTGTTTAGATTCAGATGAATACAAGTAAGAACCGAATGATTCACAGGATACGAGGGAGCAGGTTCCGATTCCCAAGAAGGAGCATTATCCATAATCTGTCCTAGAGATTATTCTGTCCACTTCCGAACAATAGTAGTGGCACGAATTATCAGTGGCAGTATGTTCGATTTTTAAATTCAATTTAAGTCTTTCATTTAGTATTTTACAGTTCGGGCAACTCTTTTCTTTTTTACAGTCCCCGTGTTCTTTTTCACCACAGTTTTTACAAAGTTTTTCGTTTTTACAGTTTTTTGCAATATGTCCTATCCTGTAACAGGAATAGCAAATTTTTGGTTTGATATATTCTCTAATTTGGTATCTCTGCCAATCAAATTTTACTCTTTTATTTTTAATAATTTCCTTGAACGATTCGCCGTTAGTATTGAAAACCCAGTTATAGCCCAATCTTCCTTGAATTTGAATAAAACCTTAGCTTCTAATTTGCTTAATTCTTCATTCTGCTTTATAAGTTTGTATTGAAGTTCTTCTTTATCCACTTCTTCAATTCCATATAATCATCCTTCTTCAATTCCATATGGCACCACATAAACTGATTTTAAAAGTAGGAATTTCTAGTATACGAGTATTATTACGTAATGTAATTTCACCAAAGTTATGCAATGGAACGCGACTGCAAATAAAAATACACACTAAAAATGAAATCCTGAAAGAGCCTAAAAAACTTACCTGCTTCAGGGTGATATCACTTCGGGTATATGGCCTATCGGTTCTGGCCACCCCTCTTTCCTACCTAAAACGGGTAGGAAATGACGACGCTCCATTAGCTAGTCCCCTGCCTTAAACAGGCAAATCCTTTACCCAAAATCATTACACCCTGAAACAGGCAAATCCGCTACCCAGAGTCATGTCACCCCGTAACAGGCAGATGAGCTACCCTGAAACAAGGGACTCCAATCCTAGAATATATTAATTATACAATAACTATATAGTTATTGTATGTAAAACTTCTTTACACTCTTTGCACATAAACAGATAATTTACTGAAACGTTAATTTACATTATTATTTATGTAAATAAAAATAAAAAATATTTTCAAGATATTTTAGCACCCAGAATATAAACAATTTTCAACATAAATTTTTAAATCAAACTGTAAGTAAATACCTTTTAGAAATTCATAGATTTCTATATTTCGTTTTAAAAGACTAGTATGAATATGTATTCTCGCATTCTTGAACAAGACAATGGGAAAGTATGAAAAATAATAAAATAAATTCAAGAGATAATCTAATTGAATTTTCTGTCCATCATTAATAATAAATTTTGAATAATCAGGCATTAATTTGTGGATTATTAATGCCTGATTATTCAAAATCTACATTTTCATTAAATATTGTGTGATTTCTTATGTTTCTATTAGCCATTTATATATTACATAATGTGATTAAAAAGTACCTTGACATGCTAGAATGAAAATTTTACTTAATTGTTTTTAAATAATTTTTTTTCTGAGCATATAATTTCAACTGAATTAAATTTTTGCAGTATATGCAATCCGCAATACATACCATGGATATAATTTCATTCACTAGATTGAAAAGCTCAAAAGATTTTTCTCTGTTTTCATATGTACTTGCCCGTTATACCGATCTGTTGTCGACGAACTGCGACTCTTCGCGAGGAAAAGAACGGGTGCGTTCAGAGACCGGGGTTTGATCTTTGGATTAACTACTTACAAATCGCAGACGAAACTACCCCATCACACCGTTACTAACAAAACAACTCTATATGTATGTAAGAAGTAGACAGATATGTACATAAAAATGAAGTTTTAAGATTATTTAAAGATTTATTTTCTAATGTAGCTCTGCCCGCTTCTTGCATAACACTTAAATAGAGTTGTCTAGCAATTCTTCATGTAAATGAAATTCCCGCTTGTAAGGATTTACACATGAAAGAAATAACGACATTTAACGTAGGTATAAACCTTAAAACTAATTTACTTGCGTTTTCTTTATTAAGGCTGCTGTGTACTAACCTTGTTGGATTCGCTCACCTCAATGTTAAACTATGGAGAAAATGTGTCCAAAGATTGCCAACTTGGATTCAAAGATTTTAAAAAAATAATTGTACTCCGTAATAGAGAAAGAAATTTTACACATTTGGACATTTTTCGTTTTTTTATAAATGCAAATAATATTTTAAAATTTAAATTATTTAGGGAAAAATTCAGGGATTATCAGCATTTATGTAGCTGTCAATAGTACACACCTTTTCTCCATAGGTTAACATTGAGGTGAACGAATGCAATAGGGTTAGTACAGAGCAGCCTTAACAGGCTGGGAGATCGGAGAAACGATCTTAATACCGAGAATTCCAATGATTCCATCAGATTTGTCGTTTAATTTCACTATAGGCCCTTTCCGACTACTTTGGCGTGACAATAAATAATGCAAAAGGACAGACACTTGACGTGCCTTGAGTTGACCTAAATGGAGAATGTTATCTCGTGGACAACTTTATGTGGCTCTTTCGCGTGTCAAAAGAAAACGAAATATTTTCGTGTAGACGTCAGGAGATAGAACGGCTCTTGTCGTCCACAAGGAAATCTCATAAGAAAGGCCTCGGCTACGAGTAAAAAAGCCAATGGCGTAGATTTGTATTGCTCTCATGCGAAGCTATGAGGCATCGCTAATTCTAATATAGTTTAAACATAATTAATTATACACTGGATAAAATATCTCTTTTGAAGTTATATTTGACAATTTTACATCCATAATTATTTTCGCTCGTTAAAATTAACGATTAAAGGAGATTACCCTTAAAATTAAATAATTCAAATATTCGATTTAGAAACAAGTTTTCTTTTTTTAAAACATTTTCTTGAGAACGAACTAAGATTAATCTCATGTCTCGGAAAATTTCTCTAACGCGAGATATGCTTATTCCCTAGAGAAACTGCAGTTCAAAAGTTTTTATTTGCGTGAGAAAAGAATCTAGAAAATGTTTTCCCAGCAAATTAATCTAGTTCAGTCACGTTCCATTGCATGTAATATTCCCGATCTAAAATTTTAAAACTTCCGTGTAAACGTTGGGGCACTTTAACGGAGAAAATAAATTTTGATAGCCCATGAAAGCTATCTCATTAGGGGTAATGAATATTCAGGATCAGTTTACTCTGAATGGAGTGTTTGTCTAATATATACTTTGTGGATGTACACTGGAGTTTTCATATTATTTTATAACTGCTGTAAAGTTCATTGTATTACCTCGGCGGTTTGTCGCTAGAATTGGATAGTAAGCTCTAAAGGTTGTTTTATCCAATTTAGAATCACATAAAATTTCGAAAGAATCCTGATTAAGATATTAGTGGATATGCATTTCAGGAAGTTAATATTCTGTAGAGAACCCCTGAGTAACAATGCCGAATTTTACAACAGAATATCGATAAAAACAATATAAATAAAATATATAAATTTCCTTGAGGTAGACAGTAAGTATACATAGTTTTATGCATGGAATTGTATATCAGTATGTTTGTATATATATATGTAAAGTATATTTTCTCAATTTTTAAAATTTATCTAGGTATTTTCTTTCTCTAAATTATACCTTTATTTTGAAAAGAGGATTCTATTTCAGGCAGTATGAGTTGCATTATTCCACGTACGGTAATTTCCATCTTAATCGTTCCCTTACGGGGAGGGATAGCATGTATCACAAGAATACGGGCCCAAGAATGAATATATATATATATATATATATATATATATATATATATATATATATATATATATATATATATATATATACGAAATTTATGTATGAAATTTTTCGTTCTAAAGAGGGAATCGGAAAAAAGGGCCCGATAAGCTAAAGGGTAATTTCCATTCTCAAAAATGGATTCAAACCGAATTCAGGCCATAAGCGTTTGTAGTAATTTAGTATTACTTTTAGCTCTTATTAAGCACATGTTACTTGCTGTGTCTGAAGTTTAAGTATAATATATGTAGAATTAAACCTAACGCCATCATTGTACCAAAACCGTTCTTAGGTAATATGATCATATATACACTGTCACAAAAAATATATGTACCCATAAGAAATCGAGTTACTAGCACGAAACTTGACAGGAATGTAGTCAGGTAAGAGATATGTAAATGATTAAAATTTCGACGCCAATGAGACAAGGGTAAGTGTGCTATGCGCATATGAGATGCGCAGCTGGGAGAGTTTAAAGCATGATTGCTCGTGCCATAGGGTTATTCAAACAAATCTGTCGACTTGGTTGGACGGTATTGTGACTAGAGTACGGTATTGTCACCCAGGTGCCATAGGGTTATTCAAACAAATCTGTCGACTTGGTTGGACGGTATTGTGACTAGAGTACGGTATTGTCACCCAGGTGCCATTTATCAGAAAGACAACGCTCGTGCACATACTGCACGACTCTCCCAACAATGTCTTCAAGGATATGACGTACTCCCATGGCCTGCCAGGTCACCAGACCTCTCGCCAATAGAGCACGTCCGGGACGTGCTTGGAAGGCAACTGCAGCCGTCCCGGAATACTGGTGAATTAACTGCACAGTTGCAAGGATTATGGCATGACCTTCCGCAGGAGGTCTTAGGTGACCTCATTGATTCGATGCCACGCCGTGTTTCGGCTTGTATAGCTGCCAGAGGTGGATTTACTACTTACTAATTTGTAACATTTTCATGCCATATCTTCTTAATAAAACGATCTGTTCTTCTGAATTTGTAATCATTTGCTCATCTTTCCATACACTACATACATGTTAAGTTTCGTGATAGTAGCTCGTTTCCTTCTGGGTGCACATATTTTTTTGTGACAGAGTGTATTTTACACCGTCCTGTTAATTATGATTCAAGAATTCGGAAAAATTATTCGTTATTATTTAAAAAGTAGCGTTTTAATGATATATATATATATATATATTCTAATAAATTAACTGTCGTGTAGTTCTTTTTAGCTCTCGCCAATCCATTGTGTCTTGTTCTTTCTGAAAAACGTGCAAATTGTTTCCTTTTTACTGAAACTCCTCTCTTTCAGATTAAACTTAAGTATCATTGACTTTCAGATGCATCCTATGAAGAAAAATTGAATGAAAACCCAGTTCCTTTGAGTCCCTAATCTTTTATCAATGGAGAAAAAATTATTTTAAACTCGAATAGCATTGTCCAATAAAAATTAAGCCCATTGTTTACTGGTATTACGGAAGTGCACGTAAATTGCCTTCGTATAAAAGTTTTCTCCTTCTTCTCTCTTCTTTTTAACCACTATAAACAGTCAATGAGCTGCCGTAAAAACTGATTTCAGCGAACCTTAAGTCTATCGATCTGGGCGAAGTATTAAAATTGTTTGTTTCCCCTCCTTATAAAGTGCGAAAACAGCGATCAAAGGACCAATAAGCTGGAAGAAAGTAGATTCGGAAACAATGGAAAAGTTAAAAAAAACATTGTTTCGGGAAATAAATCCCGAGTAGCAGCTCTGCGAATAAAAATTGAAATGTTGGCGTCAGCAGTTCTCTAAGTGCCTCTCTTCGTAATGTTGGATACAGAACTGCCAGATGTGTCCAATGAAATTTATGAAAGCCCCGAAACGTAGTTTTGGGGATTTCCGTATTGATATTTAGTATTTTTCTCTGGTATCGTTATAAAAGCTAGTGGAATTGGAAATTAGTAATTTAATGCTATCTATTGGCATCATTTTTATAAATAAAGTGTGTATAATGATGACTTACTTGCATTAGGTCGTAGCCCACATTTTTTTAAAAACTGAGTTCTTGGTATCACTATTATGAATTAGCATTCTCCACTTGCTTGCAATACTGCGTAAGCCTGTACCCATTAGGAACCGAGTATCCTCCAAGTTGGCAATATGACGTATAAAAGCTGATACAACATTTAATTCTGATAAAACGTGAATTTTTAATCATCAAAAACTAAATATTAATGCATCAAAAATAAATACTAAATACACTGGAGTTCAAAATTTAGAAAATTTCCACATTATATCAAATTTCGGGAAACTAATGGTCGGATATTAATGAAATTTGGTATAGATACACAGTTATATAAGAGAAAAAAAATTTATATCATACAACAGTCATAGTGCGCACTCATGATCGTCAGCTAAACTCATCAGCGTAGGAATGTAAAAAACCCCCATTTCTTAAAATGACATACAATGACATACGAACATAAAATACGAACATAAAATGACTCCAATGCAGGGTATGAACCCCTCTCACAGTCATACAGCTCTCACAGCGCGTTGCTATACTGGAAACAAAGCAGTTTGATGAGTTCCTTTGGCATTCGGCCCCACTCCTGTAGCAACGCAGTTTTCAGCGCCTGGAATGTTCTGATGGTGCGTATACATTGGTGCAGAGTTCTCTGCATGTGCCAGTGATTTATGTTCATTCTGTACTCTGTATATGCGTGGATCGCCTCCTCTGGTGGTCCGGATACATAGCTCAAAGAAAGGGCGGGGGGGGGGGGGGGGGTCAGAGGGTCAAATGGTGTCGAGCGGGGTCGGGGGAGACACCAGATCAAAGAAACTCGAGGGACCTTGGGGACGGGAATGGGGGTGGTTCTAAATACCATGACTAATGTTACCGTGACTAATGTGATGACAGGAGTCGGGGGTCTGCAGGCAGAGAACTCTGCACCAATGTATATGCACCATGAGAGGAGGATGGAGAGCTGCAATAGCCCTCCCAATAGAGTATCAGACATGTTCAATATGGTTTAGGTCTGCATATCTGGGGTCAATCCAACCGGTTAATATCCTTACTTTCAAGATAATCGTCGACTAGGTAAGCCTTATGTGGACGACCATTTTCGTCCATAAAAATCAACCGAGGGCCAACTGAGCTCCTGAAAAGTCGAACATAGGGCTGGAACACAGAACTGTGACAAAATGTGCAAATTCTCTTAATTTTGAAACCCAGTGTAGTTTAAAAACCTAACATATACCATGCACAAAAGGCAAAAACGTGACCTCGTTTATTTATTACATTTTAAATTACTATTTATTAATTTTTTTTTTTTACTTCCCGAACAATTCACCTTCTGGGGGTTATGCCCTATTGCAAATAAACAATCGATATGCTTTTTCATCCACGTGGATACCACAGAACATTTTTTCGTCAGTGCTACAGAATGATCGAATCAGTGTAAAATAGTACTACATTCAATCCTTTGCCTCATATTATATCTGCAGAGCACAATATAAAACTATCTCGATTTGTTGCTAAAATTAACACCAACTAGACTTATGATATTTCTTTTGGAAAAATCAATTGAAATACTCAAAGTCAAAGGGACTGTACATATTTACTGACGGATCAAGCATTACACGATGTGTTAATGTGGTAGGATTTTATAGTAGTCTTTCTTCTTTTAGCGCCTCTGTGGGAAAATAAACTTTTCTGTTTCATGGTAAAATACAGGCCATTTGAACTACACTGCTGGCCACTGTAAATGCAACACCCTGAAGGAAACATGCAAATAACATGAAATTTACAACATGCATTAGCGGAGGTGAGATATGCAAATGATTAGAATTTCAGAGCAGACGCACATCACGCGCGCCTGTGGCGCCACTTCAAAGCGCTATTTAAGGCTTGGAGATTTCGAGGATTTCAAGTTCGGAAATTGTGTTTTTCTTGTGGTTTTTTTCAAAAAAAAACAATCAATTATGCCTCGTCGAAAACAGCGATCATCTTTTGATCAAGTATCCTAGTTCGACAGAGGAAGGATAGTGGCCTACCGAGATTGTGGATAATCTTTCAGGGAAATCGGTAGTCGTGTTGGACGAAAACAAACAACTGTAATGCGGATATGTGATCGTTGGATGCAGGAGGGTACGACGGACCGGCGTGTTCGATCGCATCCACCTCAGCGCACCACTTCACGTGATGACAGGCAAATTGTGCGCATGGCAGTGACGGATCGCTCAGTCACATCACGAACCATAGCACAGCACATGCAGTCTTTAACGCATCATCCAGTGTCTGCGCGTACCATTCGACGCCGTTTACAGCAGAGTGGTCTGTCCGCAAGACGTCCATTGCTTTGTCTACCCTTGACGCAGAACCACAGACGTCTCCGCCGCCAATGGTGCGATGACAGAAGGATGTGGACGGCAGAATGGAATGAAATTGTCTTTACTGGCGAGTCACGCTTCTGTCTGCAACACCACGATGGTCGCATTCCAGTCTGGAGACACCGTGAAGAGAGGATGCTGAACAGCTGCGTTATGCACCGCCATACTGGTCCTGCACCGGGTATTATGGTATGGGGCTGTATTGGATATCACTCTCGCACACCTCTAGTACGCATTGCCGGTACTTTAAACAGCCAGCGCTACATCTCCGAGGTGTTGGAGCCAGTTGTCCTTCCTTACCTTCAGGGCTTGCCCACAGCCATATTTCAACAGGATAATGCGCGACCACACGTGGCACGCATTGTCCAACGGTTCTTCGTCAATCGCCAGATTGAATTGCTTCCCTAGCCGCCTCGCTCTCCGGATCTTTCGCCGATAGAAAACATGTGGTCCATGGTTGCTCTACGATTGACCCAATTCCAATAATATAGGCTAACACCTTGGCGCCGTTAAAAGGATGATGAAAAAATATAAATTCAATTAATAACACCTTGAAATCACGTTTAAAATCTCAAAGAGTTTTTTTGCGGTCTTTGACGATTTTTGACGATAAACAGTTATTTTAAAATGCCAAGTCTATCGTGAAAAGTTGAGACATTCTATAGGTCTGAGATGCCTTTTTTATCGATAGTTAAGTGTAAAATGAGACGACATGACTCTAGTAAACAAATATGTGGTATATAATACGGCTTCGATGTTTATATTGTTTCTGTAACATGGGGAATTCCTGCTAGCAATGATGAAAGTTATCAAAAATAAAATTCCAGAAAAGGAAAGAACTACTGCCAGAAACACTGAAGAACTTTTTGTGGAAAATTGTTTCGGACAGGTAACCAAAAATCAGGTAGATTGTTTAATTTGAAAATAATTCTTTAAGAAACATCAGAAGAGTTTCTTTCAGTTTTAGAAGAGTATCTTAGTCAATTCATACTCTTCTAAAACTGCAAAATTTTTACCTCCAAGGATATTTCCGAAACTCAATAGTCCCAGTATTGCACTTTTTGGCGGAATTTTGAATTAAGGTATGGCCTAAAAGTTTCTTTCAAACTAATCATTTATTTACAAAAATCAAAACTAATTTTACTGTCATGTCTCGAGAGCAATATAAAATTCACCTACGCTTGAAAATAATTCTTAACTAACTTTATTTTTACATTGAATGGTTCATAAACCTAACATTTTTTCTGCAGATTCAACTTCAATTTCAAAAATGTTTCAGTTGTTCCATTTTAACTCAAATTTAGTTAATTTAGGTAACAGAGAATAGAAACTAAATACGCTGCTTTTACCAACTAAGAGAAGTCATTAAAACTTCCTTTCTAAAAGAGCTTTTTTCATGATTTCCTTTCAACATTCAAACTTGGAAGTTCTTTTTTCGTCATTGAAGTTTAGAAATGGATTACAAGACTTTCCATAAGACAACCAACAAATTTCAGTGTGTAAAAGCAATAAGTAAACGATGATTTCCCATTTTATTTAATAAAACTTTAGAAATTTGACTGTTTGGTAGGGAATCTTAGTAAAAATATTTATTTGACACCTTATTATCAAATTTCGGTTTTAAATCAGGTTGTTTTTTTAAAGAAAGCGAGTGATTTACGATTGGCACAACTAGGGTAAGATCAGAAGTGTAATTAAAAAAAGTTATTAAAACAAACCTTCAAAATGAAGTAGCAGTGAGTTCTTTTGGATAACAGAAATATCAAGTATTTTTTGTCACATAAAATAAGTAAATTTGAGTTTAATGTAACATATTTAAAATATTTTGTACGTATTTTAACTTTAACATTTTCTTTAAGTACTTTGAGTTCGCACTTGGGACAAAAAGAAATTTAATTATTGATCACGCTAACCTTATCTTAAATTAAATTCCCGGCCACACAAAAAGAAGCAAATCCTTTAACATAATAGAAAAAAAATCTTCAAGAATATCCATAACGTACCACTGAAGAATAAAAAAGTTATTTTAAACTTGAGTGTGTTTATACAATAATAATGGAGTGCATTGTTATTAAGAGCTACTTAAGTATGCTCAATAAACAATTCTGTTTAGAAAAAGTCTCGTTTCTTTCTACAGTTTTCTATTAATGCATGTTTATACTTCCTTATAAAGTAATCGTAAAATAAATAGAGAAAAGCTCCAAAGCTCATTGATTTGGAAAAATACTCACAAGAAAAACTTTTGTTTCTCGATCCATAAAGACCCGAAGTACCTCTGAAAAGACCTGTAATAGAAAAGAAAGCTTATCCAGAAATAATGGAATATTATTACGAAAAATTCAGTTGTTCGGCTTTGAATAAAATTTTGAATGTTGTGTATCAGCTGTTTGCGAGGAGCACCTCCATTTAATACTGGATTAAATGACTGCCAGATGCGACCAGGAAAGTTTTTGAAATCCCTGAATTTACATTTATGAGGTTTAATTCTGAGGGAGGAGGAATAATGTTTTTCGTCTAGCCTCTTACAAAAGCTACTTAGAGAGAAAAGAAGGAGAGAGGAATTGATATTCAACATCATTATTTATGATGGTTACAAATAGGGAGTTTTGAGCTAAACAAACAAAAAAAACCCGGCAGTTTTCCAGAGCAACATTTCAATTTGTTGAGTACAAACTAAAATTTGACTGCTTTTGAATGCAAAATTTCCAGAAATTTTTACGTTTCGAGTTCTCCGAAACACGAGGAAGGTCGGCGATGAGTGTTTCTACGCCATAGGAAGAGAAGAGTTAACTGCGTTGCCTGGACCAAGCCCTCAAACGCAGGTTAACATAAAATAATAAAACTGGTGAACTTTAGATAAAACAGAACAGAGGGAGAGAATAAAATTCCGCTCTCGCACTTATGACAGAAATTTTGAAATTAAAATTTTTTTTCTCAAAAATACAGTTCCTCGAATGTATAGTACATACCTGTACGTATTACATAATTATTAAAAAATATGATGCAATATTCTGCAATACTGAAAAATTTATGACGCAATAATAAAAATGTATGATGCAATAGTTTCGATATCCACACGATAAATCAAATAAATCTTCATTGGTTTCAGAAATGGCTTCAGCTTTTTATTATATTAACTACAACAATTATAAGCAATGGATCCAAATGAAGAAAGATCCACAAGTGTAAATCGTCGTATTCAGGAAAATTTAGCTTGCTACCAGGCAATATACAAGGAAAAACGCAAACTGTTCAAACTACTTAGGATAACTTATGTTAAAAAAAACTTGCAACGTATCTTCTGTCGCAAATTCTACACCAATGGATTGTACTAACATAATAAGTAGTAATGACGGAGAATGATTTATGTCTTCTAAATACAATATATTTCAAATTACGTATGTATGAAAGTAAAAAACATATGTATGTACTTATACAAAAATTTGTTTGAAACTCGACTTACGACCAACTCAACTTACGACCAATGTCTCGGTCCGTATCTCGGTTGTAAGTCGAAGAATATCTGTAATGGAAAATGTTTGTCTGAAAGCAATAGCTTCTTACAAAAGCTATAGTAAACGAGAAATGAAGCGAGAAAATGAAGAGAGAAAAATGGTCTAATGGTATTGCGATCTAATGGTATTCTTTACGATGCATACAAATACAGAGTGTAGTTTGGGACAGACAAAAATGTGACAGTTTTTAAATGCAAAATTTTGCCTTCTTGAGGAAGTAAAGCAATACGACCGATATGCAGGCAAAATTTCGTTGAGTTTACACGTTTAGAGCACTCCCTTACACGCGGAAAGTTGGCAGTGAGCATTTTATCACTTTTTTGGTGAAAAACTTCTGTATTAAAGCAGAAGATCATGAAGGAAGGAGAACATTTATTCAAAGTTATTATTTAAGATGCTTACAAATACAGAGTTGTGTCAGGGACAAACAACAATTATGAAACATATATGAATGAAGAATTTCGGTGAGTTTATGCGTTTCTAGTACTCCAAAACAAATGGAAGGTCCGCAGTGGATGTTTCTGTGAATATTTCTTGAATTTTATGATGATAAAATTTGGTATGAAAGTAGATGCTCCTTGCAAAAGCTACAAAAAGGGAAGTTCAACATAATACGTCGTTCCACCAATTAGACATACGACAAAAGTAGTACCTGAAGACAGTCGTTTTCTCGGTGAATCTTAATTCCAAAGCAAGCACAGAGTAGCGCAGGTGCGAGTTAGTGTAGGACAAACGAATTAACAGGAGCTAACGCCATAGGGCGAAAGTCGAGGCTCCAACGTCCATTGACACTCTTAGCCAGGGCCATCGCCCGGTTTCCAGCCAGGACTGCGTGGAAGTGGTGACAACCAAAGCCTAGATGGTGATACAGTGACTCCCTCAGAGGATCTCACTACCCCCAGAGACTCACAGTCGAGCTCTCCGTTAACAAGCATCAAGGTCTTCACAACAGACCCCTATGCCCTGGGAGCAAGCCACACCACCCGAACTCCGGTCTCCTGCCCTACGAAAAAGGGAAATGAAGTGTAGATAGAACAAATTGATTTCATCTTATTATTTCAGATGCTGACATGCAGAGCGTTTTTCTAATGTCAAACAAAAATGAGATATTTTTTAAATGCGAAATGTTGTTTTGAGGAGAGCAAGCAAAAATGTGATGATACGAATACAAAATTTGTATGATTCACACGTTTCGAATCCGAAAGACACGAAAGGCTGGAGATGAGTTTCGCAGTGTGAATAGTCTTCGATTTTAAAATGAAATATTTTTTTCATGATGACTTTAATGTGACTACCCTCTTAAAAATGTTATGTTTGTTGTGTTGGGACTTATTCCCCAAGTTGAAACATTCCAGACAAGGTAACATTCCATAGATGGCAGTGGGCAAAGGGATGCGGATCCGGTTTACAATTATGCCAGAAGTGTCGGAGTCTAACTTACGCAGGTGCCACCACAATTTTGATCCAGTAACTCAAAAGGCAACACCTGGAAGTATCGTACCCTACCCCACCCTCCAATCACATGGAAGGGTTATAGCCTACAGATTTAACGTGCCCGTACCCAGCGTAGACACGAAGGCATTAAATGGTACTCGTCGGGTTTGGAACTGAGCTCCTTCCATCCGAAGTCCAACTCGCTACCCCAAAGAATCAATTATCAAGAAACCCCCAAAGAATCAATATATTTGATATGTGTTATTACATTTTTTAATGTCACCTGTCATGATGCACAGTGAGAGAAGCAAAATGTCCTTTTTATTAAAAATCGAATTAAAATAACTAAATTACCATGTTAAATACTGAATTCTTAAAAAAGTTATCCTTAAAAAATAATATCAATGATTGGCAGTTTAGCTACACGATTTTGTTACCAGAAAAGAGATATTAGTTTAATATTTTGTGTTAAGTCTCAGCTAACTTACTAAAAAAATTGCTTTTAATTATGTCTTAATGATTAGTGGCTTTTATGGAAAAAAATAATTAATAAGAAATCTAGAGTAATCTGTTCGTTTGAAATAACTCGGCGAAATAACTCTGTTCGTTTGAAATAACAAATAAACTATTGCTAAAGACAGAATGAATGAATTTTTTCATTATATTTTACACTATCTATGCATTTAGGACATTTCATACAGTGAGAAATAAAATGCGATGATATTTTAAGTAGATAAGCTTCCTTAAAGACTTTTAATAACGTCTCTGCTGGAATTATTCTTAAATCTTACCTTTAATCACGCCTGCGTAAACACTAGCTTTTCCAAATATAAAGAAGGAAGAGTACGTTTTTGCGTAAGAAATTATCTGGTGTCATTTTTGAAGAAAGAGTAATTTTGCGATGTTTCAGATACATCTTATTTTGCCCATGCGAAAAAAATTTAAAAAAAAAATTAGTTTTTTGAAAAATTTAAAAACAAACATGCCCCCAAATTAATATTTAAATTTCATTTAGTCAATCTTAAGAATTAAAATTCACTAGCTAACGAAAAATAAAAATTCACCAACTACTTCACATACCAACACTCATTTAGTAAGGAATTTTAACATTCATGATTAATTTCTTTGTGTTGCAATACAGGTATTCCTCTATTTAGACCGTTCGCACTTATGACTGAAATTTTTGCTTGATTTTTTACTTATTATTTTTTTCTTTTATTTTTATTTACTTTTATTTTTTTTCAAAAATATTCTTCCTCGAATGTACAGTACTTACTTATATACATAATTATTAAAAAATATGATGCAATATATCCACACAATAAATCAAATAAACCTTCATTCCAGAGTGAAAAAAACAAGTGCGCAGTCGCCGATTCTCATTTTTATTACATAAAAACATTACTAACTATTTTTTATTGTTAAATATGTAGTGGTTCGATTTTTATCGGTGAAAAGTGCATACATGATTTCAGTCCCTGTATGGCTGGAAATAGTAAAATTGCCACAAAAAATAGAAGTGTAATAGACCTAGAAATGAAACAAAAGAATAAGCCGAAATACAATAAATAAATTTGCTTTGAAAGAAATGGCTTCAGCCTTTCACTATATTAATAAAGTACTACAACAATTAGAAGCAATGGATCCAATCACAAAGTGTCAGGAAAATCTGGTTTGTTACCAGACAATATGCAAGGAAAAGAAGACGCAAACTGTTCAAACTCCCTTGGATAACTTTGTTAAAAAAACTTGCAACGTATCTTCTGTTGCAAATTATGAACAAATGGATTGTGTTGCAAATTATGAACAAATGGATTGTACTTACACAGTAAGTAGTGATGACGAAGAATAATTTATGTCTTCTAATTAAAGTACAGTGTATTTTAAATTAGGTATGTATGTATGAAAGTAAAAATATATGTATGTACATATATAAAAAAATTTGCTTGAAACTCGACTTAACAACCAAATCAACTTACGACCAATATCTCGGTCCCTGTCTCGTCTTAAGTCGAGGAATACTTGAACTTATTAAAAAAAAAATTGAAACCTGTAATGGAAAATTAATCAATAATACCCTTAGAATGTATTGGAAATCGAGGAAAATTGCGCACTTTTCGCAAATCTCCTTTAAATTATTTAGGAAATTAAAAATTTGAATCACAACCAATTTACAAAATTTTAGAGCAGAGGCTTAAAGAAATATGAAAAACAAAGCTGTTTTATTTAATCTAATAAGAGTTACACTTTTAATTTGATAAAGAACTCAGTTTTAAAACTGAAATTAAATTAGTTAAAAGAATGGTTATCTAATATTAATATATAAAAGTTAATATATCAACACAACACTATGACGTCACCGTTTTGATGGATAATTACAAAAGCAAGAACTTGATATTTGTTTTGAGAAAAAATTGACAGTTTATCATCCTTAGGGCCCTACAAAAACTTTAAGAAACACTTTTAATTAGGGCATTACAAAAACTTTATGAAACACTTTTCTGCCGTTATAGGCGCGAATTTTGGTCGCTAGGTGGCAGAAAATGCGATCGCAACATCGCTCTCTTCTTGTAGGTGCCCCTATCACTCCTTACGACACAGGGAATTATATTCTTCTCGAAATATTATCTACACCGAATCTCAACGACTTCCATCCGGAAGGGCGAATCATCCCGATAATTTCATTTTTTTTTCGGGTCGGGATCAAAAACCTCGATAGTTTCTACTCTATGACGTCACCGTTTTGACGGATAATTACGGAAGAGGGAACCCGATATTTATTTCCAGAGCAAAAAATTGACAGTTTATCGACCTCAGGACCTAAGATATATATATAAGTCAAAATTTTGACACATTTTGGTACTTTTCTGTTTAACTGTTTACTGCTTGAACAAGCGATACGTGCTGGGTTTGGCGTGCTGACAAAATTATAACTCGCGAGGTACGGTCGGACGGTTTTAGCGTCTGAAATGTTGCTTTCCGGAGGACCGTTATGGAATAACGTAATCCTACGTTAAAACACAAATATGAGAATGCACACTACATTTTCTAAAATTACTTGAAGTTTAATTTAAATTATTTTATTTAATTGTCGACAGACTGAATCCATTTCATCATTCACTTCCAAAATAAATTTGCAGACGACCTTTTTGTTTTCTAATTCGTGCTAAATATCGTGTAGAACTTGCTACTTCTATTACGAATTTTATCAGTTCTGTTTTACGCACCCATGAACGACAATTTTGATGATATATATCTATGGTATCATATGATCGTTTACAGAAGGAGTGGGAAAATTGCGGCCCGCTACAGATTTTCTTTGTAACCCGCTAAGACAGCCAGAAAATCTGCCAAAGACAGCCAAAAGCTCCAAGATGGCCAGAAAAATTGCCAATATTTTATTTATTTTATATTTGTTTATTTTTATGATACAAATTTATACCTCTTTAGACATGGCTATCACTGATGCTATAAGTAAAGGAATACAGGAAATCGACATATACACTGATTCTAGAAGTACACTGCAAGCTATATGTCCATACTAGCTGAAAACCCGCACTTCGCTACGGAATTCAAATTAAATTCAACGGTCAATGTATGCAATTAATGCCAATATATATATATATATATATGTTTAATAAATACGACTATGAATGTATACAATTGATGTAAAAAAAAAAAACAAAAAAATATATTTATAAAAGAATCGTAAGAGATATTTTTATAGACAAAATAAAGTAGAAGAAAATATTCAAATTAAATCTAATAGGACATACTAAAGAATATAGTACAGTTAATATAGTACAGTTTGAGGATCATATCTTTTACTGTATTTTAATATTATTTTGGATAATGCCCAATCGTTTGCCGCATTAGCAAGGGAAAAAATATTTTTTGTCTATTTCATTGTTATTGACATGACGATAAATTTATTTATCGTCACGTCAAGTACCAGAAAAAGAAATCACGTGATCAGCATTTAATAAATTAAATTCTAAAATTTAATCTTTAAAAATTCACCAAAAATCAGAAAATGGAGGTAAAGATTCGAAAAAGATTTCATTTTAAAGCAATTTTTATGATCTTCCTTGTGATATAAATTTCATAACCCTCAAATTATTATTTTGAATGTAAACTTAAAAAAAGTTACTAAAACAGCTTAAAAATTTAATTTTAAAAAATCTAAGAATTTTTCAAAAATCTTTCTTAATGCACCTCTACACTATAAGAAGAATCGCCATGCAAAATTTCAGCCCTTTAGGTACAGCGGTTTGGTCTGTGCGTTGTATGTCAGTCAGTCAGTCAGTCAGTCAGTTACGGAACTGTTTTATATATAGAGATTATTTTAAGGGAGATAGGATTGAAAATATAAAAACCTAATAGAAAGTCATGAGATAGTAGTAAACCTACACTCGGTCAAAGCCCACTGTGGGATTAATGAAAATGAGATGGTAGACTCTGTAGTTAAACAAGCGATAACACTGAATGAAATCACAGGAAATTATAAATTAACTAAAGAACGGATAAGAATAAAATTAAGAATTATTACATAAATATATGGCAAGAAAATTGGGAGAGAAGCAGTTTAGGATGGAAAGTATTTGAGGTATTCCCTAGAGTCTCTACGAAAATACTGTCGGCAGATTTCCTTGTTAATCAAGCAATAACTGAACATGGCTATATAGGGGTTTATCAAAAAAGGTTTGCTAAAACAGATCTTTGTGAGTATGGCAATATACGAACTATAAAGCACTGTATATACAATTGTAGCAAATGGGCTGAAGCACGAAAAAACTTACCTTTGGGCTTTGAAGATTGGGCCCCTAGTAAATTATTTACGAATTATTATTGTAGAAGGTATATCAAGGATATTATGCAGGAACTTATGAATATACACTTTCCCCTACAAGGGGAAGGTGGATAGCCCCTCAGATTGAAAAAAAAAGACACGTAAACAAATTGTAAAAAGAAAAACTTCGGAACCCGGCTGGGCTGGGCTGGATTGCCGTCGCGATGATTAGTTTTATTATTGAAGGGCCGTATAACCTTCGGGTGTGGACTGCGTCGATATTTCTTATACCTTTTCTGAAATGCTAAGCTAACTAATAAATGCAATAATTTTAAAAGGTGTAGCCCTCCGATAACCCCCCGCTTCCACAAAGCGGCCCCCGAGCCAAAACAATTGCCCACCCCTGGTTTACAGTTTTAGTTTTAATGGAATGCGTGCATTTTGTTGTGACTTATGAAAAAATACCCTTCACGCTCTCAGAAGAGGGATTCAAAATAGTCAAATGGATCATGAAGTATGGTAAGATTCCATATTTGGGATTCTTAAATCCATTTTTGAAAATACGTAACAAATATAAAAATTCTGGGATGGTTTCGTAAGAGAGAGATATACCATGATTCAATCGGAATGATCTCCACTTGTATCATTTTACATACATTAATTCACATAATTACATAATGAAATTAAATAACTAAATTTACATAATTAATTATGCTTAAAATGATAAATAAATATGAATTTTTCTTGCTTTATTTTTAAGTTACAAGGGAAAAACCCAGATTTTGAGATTTTTGAAAAAAAAGGAACCAATAAACCAATATGGTCACTGTAAAACCCAGATCTGAGATTAAAAACCCAGGTATTGGTGAGCCCTGTTTACAACACTTAAAATACGAAATTCAATATACAATTTTGTTGTCTAACAATGAGTTTTATTTTAAATTTTAGTAAAAAATTATTTTATTGTCGTTAGGAATAAAAATAGAAAAAAAAGATTTTTAATGAACATAGGAAAAAGAAAAAAAAGATTTAGTAAAATCAAAATAGTACATGTTAAATGCAATGTTATGCAAGCCTGATAAAAATTATTGTTTTCCGGTGATTAATTGCGGTTGAAATTTTTACGATCTGAAGAAATAAAACTAGGAAAAAAAATTTCTAATGAACATAGCAAATTGCAAAAAACAAAAACAAAAACAAAAAACAAAAAACAACTAGTAAATACCAAAAGAGTAAAAACATAAAGTGTATGTTATATGCAAAGATTTGTAAGCATGATGAAAACTGTGATTTGCAAATGGTTATTAACGTTGAGGAGAGGCTTTTTATGCATGAATATTTAATCCACAGCAATATTCGAGAAATTTTCTTGCGATGAAAACCCTTGGACTAAAAAAATAATTTAATTAAACTTTCATTCTAGGTTCGTTAGGCCCAAGCGCAGTTTTTTTTTCTCAGATTAAAAAAAAATAGAAAAATATTTTCTTTTTCAAGAAGTTTGCGGATTATATTCTGATATAGATTTCTTAATAAATGGATTTTGGGATGAAGTGAGTTGCTTCCCTTAGTAATAACGTGGAGCTTCAAATTTTCTTAGACAAATATTAGTTCATTTTATGAACACATTGCCCCAGAGCTACTTATTAAGTTATCTCAAGTATGAATAATTTATGAATGTCTCTATAGTGATTAAGAGTTTTAGAACATTATTAATCCTACTGATACGGATATAAATTTTTGCATTCATAGGTATCTATAGAAAGATCGAATAGAGTGTCATTAATAGATTGTCTAGGTGAGGGAATAAACCGTAAAGCCTTCAATAACTTATAAATGAAATTTAAGTTAGATGAGTGAGAAAACATCAGAAAAATGAATTTTTTTTGGTGAAATATTATGGAAATAAATAAATAAATCTACTTAATTAGTAAGTCAAGTCTGCTTTAGTTCTCTTGTTTTTCATTAATTTTTTTAGTTACATTATATAAATAAATGTCCCCTTATCGGGATAAATTCTAGACTTACCGGTATTAAAATGCACATAAATCGTGTTTAATATCTTAGATGAAGTAATATTTAGAAAATAGAAAGTCTCTCGTTTGAAATAGTTTCTTATTTTGGCTTTTTTGATTATCTGGAGAAGAGTCCTTAAGGCTGCTGTGTACTAACCCTATCGGATTCGCTCACCTCAATGTTAACTTATGGAGAAAATATGTCAACTATTGACAGCTACATAAATGCTCATAATCCAATAAAAATAGTATATTTAGATAGCCTGAACTTTTCTGCTCCTTGTAACAGGGTGCATTTTAAAAATTTCGTTCATCAAAGGAATTTACAGCGTTTAAAACACACTACACCAGATTTCCCCCCCGAATATTGACAGCTACATAAATGTTGATAATCCAACGAAAATAGTATATTCAGAAAGTCTGAACTTTTCTGCTCCTTGTAACAGTGTTCATTTTATAAATTTCGTCAATGAAAGGAATTTATGAGCGTTTGAAACACACTACACCAGATTTTCCCCTCGAAAAATTTAAATTTGTAAATATTATTTGTATTTAAAAAAAGCAAAAAATACTCCAAGGTGTAAAATTTCTTTCTCTGTTAAGGAGTACAATTTAAAAAATTCTTTAAACCTAAGTTAGCAATTCTTGAACACATTTTTATGTTTTAATTCAAATTGCCTTCTGTTAAATACGATTTTACAGCATTAAAATCTGCAAATGTATCTCTAAACTGGATTGAGGCAGTGTTAGAGTAATTCTTCCTATTTATTACTTTAAATATTTTTTGTTTGTTTCATCTGTGATATCGTCTACTGTTATAGCGATGACGTTATAATTTTTAAATTATGTTCACTGTATTAAAATTTAAAATAGTCTCAAGTCCATAAACCTCTTGTTGCTATGCATAACTGTACCAGATACAAGTATGAAATTATATTGGAAAAAGAAATTGTAATTAAAAAAAGCAACTCATACTTATATTTATATAAAATCCTACATGTAAGTTACAGACTTTATTGCATTTATTTCATAAAAGAGAACACGCAGATAGTTTTATTGTGACAAGCATTGAAATAAATAGATATTTATATCCCTAAGAAGATGCTGAGGTTGTGGTTTGAAATGTTTTTGTAAACAAATAACGATTTTTAGGAAGAAGCTTAGGTTCAAAAGCCTCCCATCGGAATTAGGCAAAATCGAAACCGTATTTATTCATAGATGCATCAAAAGCGCACACGAAGTTTTCATAAGAATAAATAAAAGTTAATTCCAAATGGATTTCTATTTCCCATGTATTGAAAATTCTTAAAATATGAATTGAATTCTACGAGAAATTTTCTTCTCCTGAGATTTGAGGCATCAGTTGCCTCAAGATATCACAAGAAATATTTTTCTTAGTATTTTTCTAATTCCAGGTTAGCAAAAGCATGCTGTTGTTTTTTTTTAAGAAAAGGTAGAAGTTTTAATGAAGAGAGCGTATTTTTTTAAATTGAAATTTTTTTAGCAGTTCATTTTTCAAATGGCATCAAATTATTGATGATTATTAAAGAAAATCAAAAATTTATTTTTCAAAATTCTCAGCTAGAGGATAAACAAAGATGCAGAAACGTTGGCTTTTCATTTCTGCATCTTTGTTTATCCTCTAGCTCAGTGGTCCCCAACCCCCAAGGGCCGCGGAACGGTACCGGTCCGTTGATCAAATGGTACCGGGCCGCCCAAGGAACATTAAATTATTTCCAATTTATTTACTGTGGTGCATTTTTCATTGATTTTGCGTTCTAGTGAGTTAAAATGTTAAATAACTTTATATTCATTTTTTGGTGTAACTGTATTTTATTTTGAAGGCATGTTTAAATACAATTAAATAAAAATTATTAAATCAAAACAATCTAAAATATAAACAATCAACGTCCCCCCACCCTTCTCAGCTGGCCGCGGTAAAATTATCAAAGGTTGACCGGTCGGCGTCGAAAAAAAGGTTGGGGAACACTGCTCTAGCTCACTAGGTTTGCATTTCCGGTCATACATTCCTATGTGATTCTGTTTTGTTTTTGAGTTTTCTACCTCCTCCAGAAAAATACGATATTTCCGGCCATCTAGTGAGGTTGGTAAGAGGTACGGTCCGATTAAGTAAACAGCGCCCTCCAGCGTCAGGTTTGTGTTTCCAGTCATACATTCCTATGTGATTATTGCTCGTCTTGATACTTACTATCACCCCTCTGAATTTGTCGGTCGAATATTGGAGCACCCTGTATATCTGTCTGTCCGCCTGTCTGCCTCTGTATTGAATTGCATATATAGGAGAAATAAAAAGAGAGACAATATTGACTAAATATATCTATATAAAAACGAATATATTTGATAATTTACATTTTCTGAAGATTTATCTAAGCTTCTCAAATTCTGTTTATTTTTTGTAACATTTGTTACTCTTTGTTCAAAAATTAAAATAAAGTATTTAGAAAATAATATATTCCATGAACGAAACCATTAATTTTTCCACAAAAGCAAACAAAACGAGTAGCATCAATAAAAGAATTAAGAGCTATTATAAAGTCTGAAAACGAAGTATGAGATGAGAAGAAAAAGATTAAAGGATGCTGATTTAAAATTACTGGTATTTACAAAGAACATCAAGGGATTGAAAATATATTCCTTTGAGAATAAATGACGCAAATAAACCCTTCCAGGGACAAAAGAGGTTAATTAGGGTGCAAATTTTTTTCACGCAGGCCATAAATTGAAAATGTAAATGCTTTGTTTAAAATCTATATAAGTTACCTTGTATGACATCAAATCAATTTGTGTTTTATTTGATTTTATTAATGGTAATTTAAAATTTTATGTGCAAGTTAAATATGCATTAAAAATCTTTTAAAAATATTTAGTAAACTGGGCAAACACTAAAAATCATCATAATTGCAGAGAAGCAGCAGAGAGTAAACATACTTGAAGACCACCTAATGTATACTAAGTTTCGAGACATTGATAGGAAACTAAAAATTAATTGTCAGGGATAGTTCAACTTGAATTTTAACTATGTAGGAAACCTTTTAGGCAAAATTCTTCTCGGATTCAGTATATTCACATAATTAAAATATTTTTTTCTAAATTTCCAATTCAGAAACATGTGGACAAAGTCTTTAGGTATACAGATAAAAGGGAAATAGACAAATTTCAAAAGAGAACAAAATATAGAAAATACATAAACAAGCAAAGCAACTAAGATTCTCGAGCGATTACGAGCCGCCCAATAACGTCTGGGCAGAGAACGTTCAGTTAAGGAGGAGCAGGACATGGGTTTACCGTCCATGTTGTAGGAATTGCATAAAGGGAATAGAAGTCTAGATTAAATTTCCATTCTATTTAAATACACAGCCAGGCAGTCCTGTTTGGTTCCAATCCTGAAGGCCGCCACACCAATTGCACGTGGTCCATCAGGAGGCCATCCAGGGTCTTGCCCCAGACATTATTTTGAATACGGTTTTGTTGATTGGAGATAAAAGAATCCTTTATTTTCTGCCTTACATGCAGTTTTATAAGGAATTTTATTGGGAGAACAGAGGGATATTGAGGTTTCTTTTTTTTTTTGGCTAGTAAATCAACTGCCTCATTTCTGGTATGCCGCAATGGGCTGGCCTCCATTGCAGGACAAAACTTTTTTGTGAATTAGTCATAGATTTGATTATTGTTCTGCACTCTTGTATTTTTAAGAATGAAACTGGTCACTTTTTATTTGCTATTCCCTGAATGGCAGCTGAAGAATCTGTGAGAATTACAACACGGGAAAAATATGGAAGTTTATGTTTCAGAAGGACAACGGTTACCCGAATAGCCTCGACTTGTCTATCGAAGGCTGTGTTATGATAAACCTAGTGGTAGATAATGAGAAAGTTAGGAGCTGTATGTACCAGCACCGGCTCTACCTTCGTTGTTACTCTTAGATCCATCTGTATAAACATATAACCATTCGCTGGATGAATAATGAAACGAGTTTAGGGCCAACTTGCCGTGTTATCGCCAGCATGCGATGTTTTGGAGTCCACGATAAGTAAAAACAATGGTTTAGCACGATCACGCGTCTACCATGGAGCAAGTAATAAATCCTGCTCTTGGGTCTATTGTTGGAAAATGGTTTGGTTGAGCGGTGTGGCAACACGAGTTTTGTTTCCTAGGTGAATAAGAGTCTGGAATAAAAAGTTCAGTTCTAAAGTTGGTTTGGATGTGATCGGTTGAGGTTTTTCAACAGGTGATATTCTTCTTGTAAAAAGTTTTATTCGGCTGGTATAAGACGAGGTCCTTAGAAGGAAGGAAGTTAAAGGTCGTATGCTACTTGTTAATAAAATTGTTATATTGTAATTAATTATTGTCTTTGAATCCTCCATGTTAAAGAAAAGTTCTTAGGTGCTGGAATTGTTAGCTTCCAGCGAAGATTCAACGTTTTTATTTTGTCTACTCTTCTGAAAGTTGTTAAAATGTGTACTGAAGAATATGGGGAATCCTAATTACCTTCTGAAACAGCTTTAAGTGTGAAATTTGGATTTCACGAAACAGGTTCCTCTCTCCCGTAAATTGTAACAGCACATAGTTAAAATATAAATCAATAAAATGCCATGGATATAATGGAACAAGATAATATACTCGTATTTCTTAAATTTAAAAAATATATTATTTAATAAAATGAATGTTAACGGTGGTAACGTGCGATTATTGAATTTACATCTTTGCTACTTGCGTATAGTTCTATTAGACTCATTTAACTCTTTTTTGCAATTTTAATAGATTTATCGATCTGTTAAATAATGAGATAATTACAATTTAAGTTTTTAAAACAAATTAATTTGAAAGTGTTTTACATTGTACTACATCTTACTAAAACTTAGGCGATTCCTTAATTAAAAAAATTATTATTTTAATAATTCTATAATAAACTAATTAAGTAATTAATTGAGTAGTTAAAGAATTCCTTAATTCAATAATTTATTAAGATATTAAAAATTGCTTTTTAAATCATGCAAGATACGCTCGCCTGTTTAAGTTTCTTATTTGTTAGAGATGCATCAGTCTTCTTTTTATATTATATTAATTTAAAAGCTTTTAAGATCTTTTTTCAAGCTTCTTCAACCAAATTTGCTAAATATAACTAAACCGCGGGCTTCAGCAATTCAGTAATTATTAAAGTAATTAACTAATAAATTTTATTCAACAATAAATTAATTCAGCAATAAAGTAATTAAAAAACTGAATTATAAATTTGTCCAGTAATTTAATATTATCTCTTAAATCCCATGATGTATTCATTTATCGTTTTAAATCAATTTAGCGATGCGTTGGTTCGCTTAAATCAAATTTAGTTAAAGGCTAATCATGAGAGATTCAATAGTTAGTTAATTAAATGACTCTCTAACAAATTAATTAATATATTCAATAAATCAATAATTTGGAAATGAATTTATCCAGATATCCAAAAACTGAGTATTGTTTCTTAAATCATGCAAGATTCACTCTTCTTTTATCACACATTTTTTAGAGTTGCGTTGGCCCTCTTCTTTAATCAAATTCCTTTAAAATTTTCTTACATCTTTTTATTAGATGATTACAATTTTTGTGAGAAACTTCTTATATCTAATTGATTTCAGTTCAAAACCTTTATCTTTACTGTGTCAATCGGTAAATGAGAAACTCATGAACACTTCGGCTCGCCGCTTTCTCGTATGAATAGCTCTAACCATGCACATGTCCTTCCCCTTGATTAGAATATTACAACTTCTCGTTTGTTGACAACAGACGTCTTCTAATTTGGCTGAACTTTTAACAAGTGAATCTTTAAAAAACAATATTATAAATAGTTAAGGATAGGGTGTACCTTAGAGTAGTAGTATGCAAACTTCTTTCGACAGCGAGCCATTTTATTTAAATGAAATATCACGCGACCCCAACGAAAATTTATTGGTAATACCAAATTTGTTTTTAAAAATTAGGAATATGTTAACAAACAAATAAAAAAACGAAATAAGCAAAGTTTTAGAAACTTTTTCACAAATCAATGAAGTTTAGATTTTTGGTATATAGCAATTTTGGTATATGGCAAAGTAGCTATATAATAATTATATAGCTACTTTGCATAATAACAATAAAATCTTCTTTACCAACTACACTTTTTTTTGGCCATATTTCATATGAATAAAACTTATATTTAAGTATTAACGTGTATTTGTATTTTATTTAAGTAAAAACTAACAAAAATTAAAATTAAAAAAAGAACATGATTTTAAAAATATACTTCGTATTAAAACAATGAAAATTTAAAACTTCATTTATCTATATAAATTTGGACTAGAAAAAATATTAATAAGAAAGGTGAACCTAGACCTCGAATAGTGTTTTTTCAATATTTGGTGAAATATTTGAGAATGCTACTTTCATATCATCGTTGTTTGGTTATTAATTATTATTATAATTGGTTGAAAATTATTTGGTTGAAAAACTAGTCTCGCACATATAGGTAAACGTGATGTAATGCAATCACATATAGATTATGGAAGCAATGTAGCCTTGTAAGACTGTTTGACACCCTATTTAACTATATAGCAAAAATTAAATATTTCAACAGAGCTAGATAATTATAGGAAGAATGTATAGACAGAAAAATAAACAGAAATCAAGCACTTAGGGCTCTACGCACCATAAGGCAAGATTCTGTAGTAGTGACGGAACTAAACCAAATATCGAGGTAACCGACTGGTCTCGTCATCAGGGAGCCTAACCAAATCAGTTTCCTCTAGGGGGAACTTCTGAATAGAATGCTGGTCTAACCAAAAGGCATCCCAAGGCCCCGAGATCCCTATTGAAACAGATAGTCAAAACAAATGAAAAAGATACGGACAACTTGCACTTAAGGCTCAACGCACCATAAATGCAAGTACACATACAATCCAAAAGAACATAAATGAAAAGACATAAATACAGAGAGACAGATATGCAATGATGCCCACTTAGCCCCAATTCAGTGAGTAACGGTTATAGTAAAACAGCAGCAAATTTATACCCTAGGAGTTACGTCCCTGTATCAAAACCAGAGCGCTGAAGTTTTTAACCCACAAAAGTTTAAAGAAAGTATGAAAACAGAAAACCCTATCCTAAACGTCCTTAAAATATACCCGAGTCTAAATGCCATTTGTTTTAAAAATTTTAAATTACCGAAATTATTAGGGAAATTGTTCTTACGTGGGTTTTCCTCGAAAATGCCACATGCCTTAAAAAATCGTAAGCGCTCACAAAAAATCGTCAGCGTTTGTATTGAATTGCTTACATTATTATACTTATTTAACAATATACTATATTCTGAACATCTAAAAAATATAAATAAAAAATAAAAGAAATGCACTTATAGAAAGTTTGTAGCATATTTTTTAATTAAATAATTCGGAGTGATTTAAATTTATTTCAGACTATGCGCAACCCCTCCAATTTCTTTTCTCGACCCCTCTGTGGGTCGCGACCCACAGTTTGCGTCCCTTAGAGCATGCGCGGGATTTCCCTTAATACGCCGTATAACATATTATTATAAAAATCATTTACTATAAGTCATTTTATTATAAAAGCATAATTACTATTATTCATTTTCTTATCCCTTCAGTGGTATCCCTGGGTCTGTGAGGCCCAGGAGACAACAGTTTTTGTATTATCTGATATGTAGAAACCAGTTAACCAGTTCACCACTAGAATACCTTCCTATCAAATCCTCTAGATGGCATTCCTTGATCCTATCTTAGTTTAGTTCCAAAATTGAAGTGAAAAACAAGTCCCAAAAAGCAGTCTGGGCCTCATAGACCCAAGGTTATCACACGTGTTAGTTTTTTTTTTTTACCAGGGACCCGTCTACATCGAAAAAGGTTTTCAATTTACAGTGTCAAGATAATGTTCAGTGTGTATCTGCTTAAAAAATGCAACCATGATATTATGTCGAAATTACAGTTGCAATGTTTAGATTTTTTTAGATTCTAATAAAAAAATTTTTGTATCGGTTTTTATAAATTTTATTATGTAATCAGTCTTTTGTATGTAAAACAATAAAATAAAATGGATTTCTTTTAATTTCAGAATTAGTATGCTTTATTTGAAGGCCTTATTTGAATAGTGGTAGAACTCCACTTTAAAAAAAATGGAGTTATCCTCACTTTCATGTTCATACAAGTCATGTCTATCTTATTTTTAAACTGGTACACCACCAGCTTATTTCTGCTGTCAAGAGAGGGCATTACAAAACAAATGCTTCTTCAGCAGTCATTTCTCAGCACTCATTAGATTTGAAGGCTCTGTATCTCAAAATGAACAAGAATGGAGTTGAACCACTATTAAAAAAAGGCATCATTTGATGTCCTAAAACCATTTTCAATGATTAATTAGCATTTATGTAATTTTGAATTTTTTTTAATTTCCCGAGTATTGCAGACCCAGGGATGCCATTGGCGTTTGATAATTTTCAGGTTACTACTGAAGGGTTATAAAAGTCAGCGCAAAGTCATTGCTTCCTCAAGTTTCAGGCTAAACAGAAAAATGCTGGAAACACAAATTTTGTCAAGTACCCAGGTGTTAGACGACAGAAATAATCCACACTGATTTCTTTTATTGTGGAAGTGTAGTAACATTTAAATTATTCATTAAGAGTTAATAAATTCTTCGAAAATTTTCGTAAATAATAATGATAATAACAAGAACAATAAAAATTTAACCCTCAAATGGTACAGTGGAGGTCGGATCCGACCCAAGGGTGTGTCTTTTCTCTCCCTTCTCTCCCCTCTCATTGCAAAAGATCGAGTTGACAAGGAACCCTACCAGCTAGACCTACTGGACCACTCTACTAGATATAGGAATAAGCAAATACGAGTGTCTTTGTTGAAAAACATTATTGATGATCACTAGTCATTATTTTTTATTTTTTATTTTATACTTTAAATTTTTTTTGGATTTTGAAGATAAAAAATGTCAGTATATATTATTTTTTACATTTTTGTGCCCAGAAAGTTGGTTTTACTAACTTCTAAAACTAGGTAGACTAAATTATACATATTAGACCTATTATAAACAACATTCTATGTAAATGCCAAAGAGTCTTTGTTTAGTAAAATTACAATTCGTTGGTCCTATTTCCTACAAAAAGGTTTTCATTTAATTAAAATATTATCAATAAATGTTATTATACAACAAAATGCTTATTGTGTACTTATTCCTACCAAAAAAACCTCATCAAAAAAGAGATCGGGTCGGATCCGACCCGACCGTACCATCTATTTCGTTTCAAACCACTACCGTTTGAGGATTAAGAATAACTCATCACCAGAATCTTAAAATTCAAGTAGACTAGAGTGTTAAGATGCAGCCTTATAAAATTTATAATTCATAGCTTAAATTAACCTATTAAATCTGAAGAAGCGACTCAAAAATACTTTAAAAGGGTCGCAAAACCCCTTCAATAAAACTTATGATGATTTCTTACGACTTGGATCATAAAAAATAACAACAGTGGCATCCCCTTAAGAACTTAATGCCTTCCAATAAATTAAATTTCCTTTAAGAGTGAAAACAGTTTTTTTCCTGGCAGTATAAAAAGTGAGAATTTCCTAAAAAAAAGTACCAACTTAGAAATCCAGATAAAAAGCAATTTGTCCTAATTCTGAAATAATATATCTCAGTGTGAGTGGCAACTTGAGCTTTTTTCTCACTTTCCTTTAATTTAATTTCATTTGCTTAAGAAGTAAGCGATCTTTTTAGTCCTTCTACGAAAATATTTGAACAGCTTATTTACTCTGAGGAAAATTTTGGCACTTTAAGAAATTTACCCTGGGTAAAAGATTATAACTATGAAATTCAATAATATTAATAAGACCCTGATGAAGTTTTGATAGATGTGTTTCAGTAATTTTCTTTCTAATGTCCTTAAAACTTGACATTGATCTTTTAACTTCAATATTAATAAACTTCAAGAAATTTATAGCGGAAAGTGACAGTCATTCAAAACGGTTATGAAAGATAAATGATGCTAGCTTGTTCAATATTTAAAGCTAACAAAATGTTCAATAGCTAAACTTTATACCATTAACTATTTTATTCCAGATGCTAAAAGTTTTTGCATGCTATGAACCTCAGTAGATTGAAAGTAGATCATGCAAATGTTTAAAATTTTCTTCGTAGACAATAATGCACAGTCTATCGGTTACAATGAGTAATTTCAATACAACATAATACAGGACATATGAAATAAGGACAAAAACATATAAAACAAATTAAAAAGAAAGAAAGTTTTAGTTCATGATTTTTTGATTATCTTCAAAATTCCTCCAATAATTCGTCTGTAGAAATTTTGTAAATTTCTGGAGTAAATCTTAGGTATTAAATGCATGTTATGAAATTTCTCAATGGCTGCTAGTAATGGTTCTGATAAAATGTAGTCGCTTTGAGGGGTGACCGGCTAGAGAAGTCTAACGGTACTATAATTTACGGTTAAGATGAGTTACTGAGTTTCAACTTAATGGTTTTTGGAGAAAAATGCTTTAAAAACTCAAACTAAAATACATAGTGAAATTAAAAGGTATTTTTTCATTAAATTATTATTATTCTATTTAAAACAATTAGCGCATATTCACAGGATTGCATCTACGGGACAAATCTACAAATTCCCTCATCAGGTAATCTCTCCTGAGGCTTGCGTATTTGCTGCAAATCTTAAGACTTTTTATAGAAAATTGCTCTTTTACGTCTTTTTAAAGAAGCCAAAACTACAACTTCGAAAACCCAGGCTGATATACCAACGCCATTTCTTTGTCCACTTCAGATGAACTTCTGGCGAAAGCGTTGAATGGTTGTCATTTTTGTTATGGCAAATAAGTTTTTCTAATATTAGTCCAATAAACTTCAAGATTGTTACGAAAATCATATTTCATGCTTTTATTAATTATATATTTTATGTATAATAATTTAGTCTATTTGGCACTCAAAAATATATGGTATTAAAGTTGCCTAAGGGGTATCATCTAAAATTATGTTTTTAGAAAAACACTTCGAGACTTGGTAGAAAAATATGATGCGATAAGACAGTAATCATAAAATAGGGATGATATAAGATATCAATGAATCTAAATGCATACTTAAAACAAGATTTCGCAATATTTTTAGAATACGTGATATAGCAGAGAGATTGGCTCCATTTGGCAATACTATCCTCTTAAACATATTATGTTATTCACAACAGTAAAGATAAAATTTTTTCACAAAGTCTAAACATACGAAAACTATTTCTTGAATTAGTGATACAAAGCACTGTTATGTGATTCTTGCATGGTTATGTGATAACAGTTGCAACTATTCAAACCACCTTAAGCAGCAAATAGAAAATAAATAACAAAGACCGGTGGTTTCATGAGTCTTATTGCAAACAGACACGCTATAGCTGTTGTAGGTAACGAAAACTAACCAAGGTCACCAGTCAGTTTTCAACTCATCAACCACTCTATTTCTAATCTTTAATTGTTCGAGCCGCTCCTATATCACTGGCTGCTTATTGCATCATATGTCTGGCACTGTGACGGATAGCAGTCAAGAAATAACATTAGATATGACAGTTACAGAAAAACACAAAAATAAATTTAACCATAAGGTGAGAACAATGAAATCACAAACCTTTCATGCATTTTCCAGCATAAATTAGAGATATGGGTACGACTGAACAATCCGTACTATGATTTGCAATGTACTGTGTATTTAAATGATATTTGCAATTACTGCTTATGAAAGTTTTGTTTTTGCAGTTTTAAAAGAGATAGATCCGCTACACTGTTGATTAATTTATCAAACTGAAAAAAAAAATACGGGGATTCGGTTTGATTATTCGATTTCGAGAGGTCGAAATTCTAGTTATTTATTTTGTAAAGTATGACTGCGACTCATTAATACCCTATTAAATCATCTTGATGACTTAATCAAGATGATTTAATAGGGTCCATGTTGGATGATTTCTTCATCAAAGGTCTATTAAATCATTCACCCTGAGCTTCATTTGCATTAAAGCTTATGCCACGACTACTCACACAACTTAAAAGATTATCATATCATACATGAAAAACAACTAGGATGGTTCATGCTTGGAAACAAACAGACTGAACCATACTTGAAAAACAAACAGAATAGCGCAGTAATCGAAACCGCGACCCGGACAGATGTTATATAGTCAAGCTATGTCATAGACATATCTAAATAATCTTATAAATTTCGTTGGTATGTTTCAAAACATTTTCAGATGCATAACGTCATCAAATCTTCTGCAGAAATATTCATTGAAAAGATAGATTTAAGGAGACAACAATCTGTTTCCTTAATCCCATAAACACAGCTTTAAACGGAACCCAAAATCACTCGCTTGTAATCCCTTCTTAACAAAGTAGAATACTCCAGAACATCCCATCCACATCGATCCCTTTATCAGCATTGTTCTCCTCCGCAAATATTTAAACTGCACACTTTTATTAATGCAAAAATCAATCACTTTCAGGAGAAAATCGAAAAGGATATTAAATGGGTCTGCTACCAAATTAAATTTTCGATAGCCGCTGCTGCGCAAACAAACCCTATCACAAACTTCTTAACCAATCTAAAACTTTCAATTTAAAAGAAATATTAAGATAAAAGTGAAAAGCGAGTGATGTTAAAAGGATTCTCTACCGAAGCTTTTGATTTGAGAGAATTGTTTTGAGTTCGTTTTGTTTATGTTTGCATAAAATAATCTCTCAAAGTTAATTTATTCTCTGCAGACCTTTTACGGCAGCTTCCGAGCCGTGACAAACGACTTATCACATTTTATTTCTCTGCTGGAAATAATTTCAAAACTGTAAATTTCCTGATTAAAATCGATATTTATTAAAGTTTCGTAGCTGGGAAAAGTGAAGGGATGATACTGCTGGCAATGTTAGGTTTTCAATCATAATCATTATTATTTTCCTTTTTTTTGGAGGGGGTAGTTGATATATTTGGAAATGGTAATGCCGAAATGAATTATATATATATATATATATATATATATATATATATATATATATATATATATATATAATATTCATATATATATATATAATATAATATGTATTGTAATATGTAGGACTCAGGGTAGCGAAATATAGAAGATATACAGAGTCCAGTCTACTGAAATAATAACACGTTTATTAGAGTCTTGATTATATGATTTTTACACTATGTACAAGAGTCGTGAAACAGTCTCTAGACAAAGAGGGAACTGGCCTTAACAGTAGCCCGAAATTTCTAACAAGAAGTCAGCAACGAAACACAGTCCGTCAAATGATCCAAGGTTGGAATAACGCTTTCGCGGAATGTGAATGTAATAGACCGTGCTTGTCTCAAAAGATTCAAAGTGATATCTTAACTACCGGGGCTCTCATGGTTCCTATAATTTATAGAGTCCGAGGACTTGATAAATTTCATTACGGAAGTTATGAATTTCGTTACGAGGGTCGTTATGAAACCTCTAGAGCGTTCTGCTCTGAAGATAAAATACCTCCGGCATGGAGTGTTGTTATTTGTCACGAGGACCTCTGAGAAATGGGATCTCTGGATAAGATTTAATCAAAGCCTGAATCTCTTGATTTTTTCTCTCCCAGCCCCATGGTGGGGCTTAGCCTTCGGTTAGTCGGATAATCGCTGTGACGTCAGGGTTCTCTCCACTGACTGGTTTCGTCGATGGAGACACGATGGTGGCTTTTTCGAACAGCTGATTGTGACGACCATTAGTTAACATTCGCCACGTGCGTTGCCTGGGCATGACTCCTTTCTTTTTTAACGTCATGTCGTAGACTAGATGCCGTCGGGTCATAGATATTGCCTTGTTCACCTGCGAGGGGTGTTATTCCCGACGATTTATTGAGAGGTCCTTAATGAAATCTCACAATATGTATATGATATATATATATATATATATATGTGTGTGTGTGTGTGTGTGTGTGAATTGGTAACCGACGTTTAAATTGAACACATCGGTTGATACAATTACTAATTTTATTCTTGACAGGGCACAGGACAGAAAGACGATTAGAACTAAACATAGAACATAGTTAAATCTTCATAACATAGATATTACTTCTTCGTGCTACATCGTTAGAAATCAAAAGTCACACCACAGCCGTCAGCTGGGAAGACACGTCTAAACATTATGAAAGTCAATTCTCTTCTGTCGTCATTCGTTCCGAGCAGAACACCGAAGATCTCCGTCAGGCGAGGAAGCTTCTGATTCGTCAACCCCCGTTGCCACAGCTTTCTCTCTATATCGCATATATATATATATATATATATATATATATATATATATATATATATATATATATATATAAACACGCACGTGTGTGTGTACAATGAAACTTCTCTTGCCGGCCACCTCACTAAACGGCGCCACTTTTTTTCTGCTTTTATATATATAGTTAAAAAATATAAGCTTAGTCTTCTCAATTACGACCTCCAGTTGAGGTTTTATTCAATGAAATCCTATCCTTCCACTTAAAAATATTCGTTAAAAAGAAAATTTATTCAACTGTGATTAATTTAAGATGCAAATCATAATCTAATAAAACGGTTTTGTAATGCACAACTGTGAGGAAAAGCTAATGGTATATGAAATAAATCGACACCCTGGTTTCAGAAACATGTTAATTTTTTATTTATTGTAGTATAAATTACTTTAAAATGCAAGAAAATAATCCTTTCAGAGTAATGCGAGTACATTTATGTCAGTTGTCAATGTGCAAGCATGTATAATAATGTATAACGTTTTGAATTTATTTACCTATCATTACGAATAAAGTACGTTGTTATGATCAAAATTCTCCAAATATGTCTCGATATATATATATATATATATATATATATATACATACAGCTTATTATACTGAGCCACAGCTGTGGCTACAGGTCGCGACTGTGGCCTGGGGGAGCCACTCCAGTCGCTTACCCTCGCTTCTTGTGGCTCGCCTGCGCGACTGTGGCTGTAGTAGCGGACCATTGTTTCCTATGGAGCTTATTATACAGAGCCACTGCACAGCGCCACAGTTCTGTAACGAACGCGCTCCACAGCTGTGGCTCTGTATAATAAGGCCCTAACAAGGATCCTCACTGATTCTACGGGGAACACAGGGTCAGAACGAAAAGACTCCGCGATACAAAAAGACGGTACCCTGTAATGGCGTGATGGCAGGCTGCCACCTTAAAGAGACGAATAATTGTCTAGTATTTTGTTTAATGTAGTAATTTTTGTCTTGTGACTCGTTCATAATAAATATTTCTCCATGTGAGACAGCTGTGTTTCAATTGATCAAGACGGAGAAACCCAACACTTACTTACACTTACTTACACACACACACACACACACATACATATATATATATATATATATATATATATAACATATAATCACACAAAACCTTTCAAAATAGTAAATTCTTTTTAAATTTCCTTAGGCGTAGAATTAATTTCGTTTTCGATTCCGAGAACAAAGGAATCGGAAATAACCTAAAAACTAAAGTAGGAAACCAACATATCGTCCTTTAAAATCCCCTTAGTTATATAAGCTTTTCAAACCCGGAGATCCAGACTCCACCAATCGCTCCACGTTTGCACTGTCACATGACGAGCCGTCTATAAAGTTATATATAGGCCTGTTGCCATACAAAGGCGCGCTTCTCTATTCTGAAACTGTCCAGAGAGGACGCGCAGATGTCAGCTTAAATAAAAAATGCGAGACTTGAATAGCTCCATTGTCTTTCGTCCACCCGGTCTACGATAATCGTTTTCTATGTAGCATGTCGGGTCTTTAATTCTTTAATTCGTTTATCTCCCTGGATCTGACATGGCATGTTACAAACACACACACACACACACAAATATATATCTATATATCTATATATATATATATATATATATATATATATATATATATATATATATATATATGCTTGTATGTATATATATGCATGCGTGTTGCATGTTTATTTTTAATTGCCCTGCTACAATTCAAAATACCATGTACAGCAATATAGCAAAAAAAATAGTTTGCTTTTGAATTACCTCGAAAAGCGTGCGAATAAATTTCATGAACTACGAGCTTTGCCTTACAGTTACAGATTACGAATTCTCAGCAAAGGAATTTCCAAAATGTTTGATAAGCATACAAGTAGAGAAATACCGTGACGAAAATCGTTTGGTATGTGCAGAACGAAACTCACCGAATTTCGGCGTCACGTAACCGAAAATTTCTTCCATCTCTTCCCCAAAGTTTGGAGAAATGTTTTATGTTTCTAACCAGCTGGAATTTCGAGACGTGTTTTGAAGCCGATAGTTTTGTAGCACCATAAATGGATGAATATTTATTTCCTTAAAGTAATTCCTGGACGGGGTGTTATAAACTGTTCGGTGAGTTGCGGAATAAGTGCTGAGGAAAAGTATTTTATTGTTGGAAACTTTGTTTTGCGGGCACGTAAGAGAGATCTGTTGTTAATGCTTGGAAAATGCATCTGAATCTTCTTTTACATACAGATCTGATTCATCACAAAAAGTCTACACTCTCATGTGCAGTGTTTAGAGAAGAAAGTGATTTGAAAATAAACTTGGAGAGTTAAACTCAGTTTATTTACTTAAACAATTGGAAATTTTGTTAAAATTTCTTTTGAAAAACATTTTATAGATTGCAACAAACAAAATACCCTTTAAAAATTTAATTTTAAAGAATATTTAAATGAAAATATATCTATTTTATATTTCTTTCGCTGTCTTTTCCATGTATAAACACGCACACACGCTTCATATATACATACATACACACACACACATAATAATAATAATAATAATAATAATAATAATATATATATATATATATATATATATATATATATATATATATATATATAAATTTGCAATAATATAGTAAGTGAGTTGTTTTTCTTCAGGTTCTGTTCTATTCTGTTCATGCTTTTGCAATCCTTTGAATGAGATATGAATGTTCTTAATGTTTTCAATTTCTAACAAATTTCTTTGTTGTTAAGTTATACATTTTGTTGCAATTACATTATTGAAAATATAGTGTTTTCCTTTGGCTTCTAAGGATTTTTAATGAATATATTCAAAGGGTAGGTTAGGGGGTTGGGCGTAAGATGCGTAGAAACCACTGCAGGGGGTTGTGACTCCAAAAACGTTGGTAAACACTGCCCTAGATATTCACTAAGAATTGTTTTTTCAATTAAAACTTTAAGGGATTTTAAAAAGAGACTTAATCCTCCAAAATAAAATAATGACACAATAATCAATGTATATGTGGAACCGTACAGCTTCTGACTGTTTGTAAGTCTTTTGATATTCATGTTTTCGTTTTTCTTGAGGTATATTGTCAACTCACCTGTGTGTGTGTATTTCATGTTCAACCGGACAAGATATGACTGCTGCGCACATTGTAGAATGCTCTGCATTATCTTTTTGTAATTGTGTTGTAGAAAAATGTTGTAGAGCACGAAACCTTAGGACTTAATAGTCAAACCCAGGCTGGCATTTTATAAATAATATCTGGAACCGTAAGGCCTAGAAAGCTAAAAAATTTGCATAGTAGTTCCTCTTAGGCCTAGTGGATGCCCATTAGGAAAGCCTCTTAAAATTTTTTAACTTTAAGGTGGTTTAAAGTGGCTGAAACCCCCAAAGTAAAACGCTAAATGACTAATCTCTAGAACCATAAGCCCTAGGAAGGTGAAATTTTGCATGGTGGTCTAATGCCCCAGTTGCTCACTTAGTAAGATTTTTCAATATAAATCAACCTCTAAGAATGTTAATAAAGGGGCTTAAATCCCCTAAAAAATCTAAAACTCATGTTTCATGTTGGATTACTGTTGTTAAATTATAGTGTGAACTCCTTTGAGGAATGTCAACATTCTACTACTAAAGTTAATTTAAATTAACCAAATTACATAATGGATGGTAGTAATGTATTCCGTCGCGAAGCACGGGTATTTAGCTAGTTTTTATAATAATAAAAAAAAGAAAAAGCTCAAAACAAAACTCATAACTTAAAGCTCCGAAAGAGAAAAGCAATGAATGGCAAGAAATATTTCTTACAGTTTCTTATAATCTTAAATTTATAGATTTCAAAAACGCGTAACAGCAATATAACCAACAGCTATATATAGTTTTTGACCTCTATGTAGGCTCTTTAGTATGACATATCAGAAGATTATGCTGAAAATGTAGGGATTCTATATATACACACGAAATCTAAAAAAAAAAAAAATATTGGTGACAGTTTTGTATGAATTAATTCCGCCTTTAACGGAAAGAACCACGTGTTTCCGTTAGAGCGAAAACACGTGGTTCTATATCACTATCTCTGGAGAAATACAGGGCATCCGGGCTAAAAGTATCCAAAAGTTAAGGTTCATTTTTACGGAACTACCCATTAGAATTAAAAACAAATACATATTTAAATAGAAAGAACATCTCCCCAAGTTTTAATATCAATCATAGATTTCAATCATATGTATCATAGATTTCGATGTGTGCACCTTTTGTAGCACGACTAACGTCTAAATGATAATCCAGTTCTCTCCAAGTGTTTCGTAGCATATCAGGAGTTATTACGCGAATTGCTTGAATGATACGCTTCTTCATCTCATCCACAGTTTCAATATTTCGTTTATACAAGATGGATTTAATGAATGGCCAAGAAAAAAGTCTTATAACTCCTGATATGCGACGAAACACTTGGAGAGAACTGGATTACCATTTAGACGTTTGTTGTGCTACAAAAGGTGCACACATCGAAATCTATGATACTATGATAGAAATCTAAGATATATACTAAAACTTGGTGAGATGTTCTTTCTATTTAAAAAAGTTTTTTAATTCCAATGGGTAGTTCTGTATAAATAAGTCATAACTTTTGGATACTTTTAGTCCGGACATCTTGTATTTAGATATTGCTTCACAAATCAGAGATGACCTGGCTCTTTTTTGTATTTCTGCACTTAACATGTGAAAATTGTTGTCATTTAAAAATGAAATCTTAGCATTCCCCGGCTAAACGAAGATCTAGAAACACATGTCATTTAAAAAGACATAAATGTTACTGCAAGTAATTTGTTTCGTTTTAATTAATTTTGCTTAATTATCTGGAAAGAAACAAAGTAAACAATCAGAAGACGTGACAGAATTAGGGTACTTACAAACAATGGGAATACTTTAAACAGAAATTAGATTAAAAGAAATACATTTAATTTCATCATGATTCTTCCGATGTCCTGCATATAAATATAAAAAGCAATTATGCCATGGGGAATAAATTATCAGTAAAATTAAGGGTGAAAAAGAGTAAATGCAAAAAAAATAAAAAAAATAACTGTTTTCATTTTCCGAGCTTAAATCGATTGAAAGTAAATATACTGATTTCTTAAGCAGATATAGAATCATAAAACCGGTCAATAGCATTAAAAAGCCTTTAAAATACGCGTTTAATTCTCATAGGTGATAATGTGTTAGACAGACTAAAAATAAAGAGATTGTTTAGTAGTTATCGATAAGGAAGATTAAAAAAATACAGCCTGAATTCAATTTTTCTTACATTATCAGTCCATTAAGAGCAAATAGCGGAGCGTAAAAAAAAGTAAATTGATAAATAGACAATATAAAAAATCCTTAATATCACTTGAATTCCTTTCAGTATTTTAACTGTATCACGTACGCATTTTTCTAGAATCTTGGTTTTTGTGGAAACTAGCTGAAGTGGTAAACTTCTAAACCCTTTAGGCAGAACAATAAAAAAATTGCTGATGCAACGGTTTACCTTTTTTTTCCTTCTTCCCAGAACCGATTCTGTTTCCGAAGTAAATTCGCAGTTTAACCCTGTTACAGTTGATTGGTTTTGGAACCTTTTTTTAGATGCTTTTGGTAGAAAACGAGATAAATGAATTTCTTTTACTGGCATTAAAGATGTATTTAACAGCTAAAAAATTTTTTATGTAAGCGTATTTAAGAGAAGGACCAGAGGCTGATAGAGATATTTTTTAGTGTCTTAATTTTGGGTTATTTTTACCAGTCATAATCCACGAAAAATAAAAATAAATTCTTGAGAGTATAACGTATTTCAGAAGAAGTAAAGACAAACATTTGATAATGCCATTAAGATAAAATACTTTATCTCATTTTATTAAAAAAAATATAGTTTGGAATAGCTGTCTGAGAATTATTTGTTTATTATGCATCTTATATAAGGCTATAAAAAGCATAAATCACAGTATGAGATTTTCTCGCATCACTTGGGAGATGTAGTGGTTAAAACTGCTGTGTATTTTGTGTAAACCCTATTGGAAACTGTGTAAACCCTATTGTATTCACTCCCCTCAAATTTAACCCATGGAGAAAAGTTTCCCAACGATTGCCGACTTGGATTGAAAATATTTTTTTTAAAATATTGTACTCCGTAATAGAAAAAAGAATTTTACACCTTGAGGCATTTTTCGTTTTTTTAATAAAAATGCAAATAACATTTTAAAATTTAAATTATTAGGGGAAAAATCGGGTGTAGTGTGTTTTAAGCGCTCCTAAATTCCTTTGGTGGACGAAATCGATAAAATGAATCCTGTTGCAAAGTGCAGAAAAGTTCGGTCTGTCTGAAAACATAATTTTTATTGGATTATCAGAGTTTATGTTGATGTAAATAGTAAACACATTTTCTCCATAGGTGAACATTGAGGTCAGCGAATCCAATAAGGTTGGAGGATCATTGCACGCTCCCTGCAGACGTTCGTTACTGAATACTGAATCACTAGAAAATTTTTTATTAGCCATTAAGCATCGAACATACATTCATGGTACAAAATAATCAGTGTCAGGAGAAATATACTTTAGCACATTTTTGCGAACAACAAGTTTTTGCTGTCAAAAGTTATAAACATCTAGTTCTTGGGCAGGTAAAGAAGGTTTGTGTGTGTGGCGGGGAGGATATTAAAGCAGTAGCTCAATGAAATATTTGCGGGTTAAAGTTCCCAAAACTGTGTGCATATACATCTATAGTAAAGCATTGAAAGTTACGTTAAATGCGGTATTTTAATGTACTTCACTCACGGGACAAAAATCCTACTTGCGTCCCTCGGAAAATGTAAAGAATGGAATTTATATTAGAAGATTTTATCAAATCGTCGGATTCATCTTGTCTTCATAACGCCAGATTCGAAGATCAGAAGTTTGCGACTCAAATCCCACTATCAGCTGGTTGTCATAACGATATAGCAAACTTATAGTCTTGTTTTGAAATTCCTGTTAAGTTATTAAGTTTTGAGTTACCTGCTAACAATTTATGAAACTTAAGTAATTTAGGCAATATATTGGAATTATTAATGAAAGTTAGTTTTAATAGCTAGTCTTTATTAATAAATTTCAACGAAAAAGCTTTCAAAATTTGAAACATATTTTAAACGATCCACTGACCAATTTTTAGCAAAAATTAGTGCACAGAATTTTAGTGCAGCAAGCAAATAAGCTTATTATATTTACATTTTGGACAGTCAGATTTTATGAAGATGCATAAGTCGTTTAAACTAGTGCATTATCAAACAATTCAACTAATCGGAATACACTAAATTTGAATTTTTCTGCCTTTAAATGGCTTTACAGTTGATTAATAAATAAATCCTAAAGATTTCGTGATACTTTTGATTTTATTAAGATCTTAATAATACACTAAAAAGCAAGTTTTGAAGCTACGTCATACTTATAATGTTAACAAAATAAAAATAAATATACCGGGTGTCCCAAAAATGACCGATGATTTGAAAAATCAATTAAAGAAAAACGGAAGATGATAGAAATGTACGGTTTGCTGCATTCTGCTTAGGCAACCAGGGAATTTATTCTCACCAAATTTCAAATTTAGTTACACGCTCTTATAGATAGATACAGATCGCAAGTTCTTATAGATAGATACAGATGGCGCTGCTGACTGGGAAAAACTATAAAACGATGTTTTCAAAGGAAGAAGCATGCTTAAAGGTGGCATGGATTGGCCTCCGTATTCGCCAGATTTGACACCTTGCGATTTTTTTTCTTTAAGGGTACTTGAAAGACCAGGTGTATCGTCACAATCCACAAACTGGAACTGGATGATGAACTGGATGAACTGGAACAATACATCTCTGCTGCTTGTCAGAACATTCAAACTGAAATGTTTGCACGGGTGTCTACGAATTTTGTCCTCAGACTGCGCCACGTTGTTGCTGCAAACGGTGGTTATTATGAGAACATCGTTTTATAGTTTTCACAGTCAGCAGCGCCATCTGTTGACGAACTTTGCAACTAATTTTGAAAATTGGTGAGAAAAAATTCCCTGGTTGCCTAAGCAGAATGCAGCAAACCGTACATTTCTATCACCTTCCGTTTTTCTTTAAATGACTTTTCAAATCGTCAGTCATTTTTGGGACACCCGGTATATGTTTCAGTAGGATTTTATAATCCAATTATGCTACGATATTGCCTCCCCCTAAATTCTGGTCGCCAGAGTCCAGCCTTGCAGGCAGAGATCATTGAGAATTGGGTCAACTGGAAATAATTGTAAAGTGTTTGAGCAAATCTGATACAAAACCATTAAGAACTGAAGCGAATGTGATATAATTCCAAAGTCTTTGGTAAAATCGACTACAATATCATATACGTGAAATGATTTTCTAGATGACTGTTTAGAATAAAATATTCACCAAAAGCAGCTTTGCCTTTTAAGTTAGTGTTGTATCTATTCCCAGATATGCTCCAGATTAACTTCTAAGATTAATCATTACTTTTTCCAGCCGTGTGTATTTCGCATATAAGCTTAAGTAAACAAACAAATGCTTGCCTTCAGATTTTTTTTTTGACACAGAGTTTTAATATGATTTAAACTAACAAGTTAAAATTGAAAGAAATTTTTTTAGACAAAACAAAGAAGCATCCGCTAAAATTTTCCTTTCACCACAATTGAAAAAAACGTCGAGATTTTAAATATCATCCACTACGAAGGAAAAGTTCTTTTATATGTCAGTAGAAATTCCTGAAGTGAGTTCGTGAAATATTAAAGATAGATCAAGGTATGAAATAATCATTTGAGTTGGAGAATATAGGTTACTTGCGGACTACATCTGACAGAACTCTTTTTGGTAGTTTCTATGCCAGACTTTGATTTCATCACTTTCCGTTACGTGACTGTAGAAAATTTGTAAGGGCATACTTTTAATCTTTTAAAAAACTTCTGATATTTTTTGAAGTTTCCTGGATTTTTTCATCTTTGAATGTATCGTCATTTATTGGTACGACGCGTAAAATTTTGTGAGAAAAAGGTTTTCTCAGTAATTTAGAAACTATTTTAAAACATTGTCTGTGAAATGTATTAAAACTGTCCACAAGATCATATTTAGCAATGTCTTGTTTATTTAAAAGAGATATGTTGCTCTTTGGTTGCATTATTGGAATAAACTAGGTATACTCAAATGTAATCTGGAATATACAGTGCGTACATAAATGAATATCCCAAATTTGCAGGGCTATCGAAAGAATGGATGATGAAAGAAAGATGGTACGATAACTCATCCCACACTCTTTTCAGCATTGAAAGGCTGCAGATATGCGTGTCTTAGCGGTGGAACAAACACCTGATGTTTGATGTAGCCTCAGAAAATAGAAACAAGTTTGTACTTTGTTTAGCTTTCTTTCAATGCAAAGTTGGGATATTCATTTATGCACACACTGTACAATGATAACATAAAATTACTCCTTTATGCGTAGTTACTACTGGAAAAATGCAAATTAAAAAACATTTTTAAAAATATGTTATTTTAAAATTCTTGAATAAAATATACATCTAATTTTCATATTTCTAATTGATGTTTTAATTGAAAATTTCAGAATAAACATTAAACAAAAATTTATTTTTATTAAGAAATACCATTAATGAAATAATTGCGTTCATATAGCGTTTTCTATTACACTATCTTAATTTAGGACCAAACCTATCTAAACGAAAGTCTCGAAAATAATATTTTCAATACGCCATTACACATTTTTAATTAAAGAATAAAACTAAAAGCTAAGTAAACGATTAAAAAACTGATTAATATAAGGAAACAATGCTTTTATTATTTAAAAGGTAATTTGTTTTTTTAATTCAAAGGCTGTACGTAAACACACGCATCCATCAAAAAAATTAATGGAAAATGCCTTAAAAGGAAAAATTAAATTCTAATCCCCTCGGAAAGAACTTTTATGTTTTATAGATTCATCAAGGCTTCCAAGATCAAGCACCACTTATTAAATCGTGCGGGAATAGTTTTTATCAATGATTTTTTTTCCAGTTTTTTTTCTTTCTAAATTTGAACTGGTAACAAAAAGATTAATTATCAAAAGTGACATAATCCCTCAGATAAAAGCTTGAAAGTACATTCTGAAACATTTTAAAGTGCGTCATCAGTAGATCGTTTAGTTTCAAATTTTTTTGTTTTATGACTCAGCCTTTGAATACCATGTAAAAAATAGTGCAAGGTTATATATATTATGGAGGTTTTAGCTCCACGTGATTTTAAGTGCTTTGTGAAAATGAAAGTAACGAAAGAATTGGACATAATTGTACATTTGGAGTTTTATATTTACTATTTTTTGGAAAAATGGTTTATTTTTACCCGTTATCACAATGTAAAAAGAGCGGTTTTGCATAGAATTTCATTACCGAGTCTAATGAAATAGCAAGCAACGCCTTATTTGATTTATTAAAACTTTTAAGTGAGCAGAGTCATTTTGGGGGAAATCATAACAGTTGATCAATTGAAAACCAGGCAATTGATTGGTCTGTAAGAAATGTCTAGTTGTAATATTGTGAAAGAAGTGGACTTAATCCTTCAGTGGTATACCTGTGTCTGCGAGGCACAGGGGACAACAGTTTTTGTATTATCTGATATATAGAAACTTGTTGACCAGTTCACCACTAGAGTTCCTTCCTATCAAATCCTCTAGATGGCATTCCTTGATCCTAACTTAGTTTAGTTCCAAAATTGAAGTGAGAAACAAGTCTCCAAAAGCTGTCTGGAGCTCAGAGACCATAGGTAATCACTCGTGTTAGTTTTTTCACCATGGACTCGTCTACCTCGAAAAAAGTTTTCAATTTTCAGTGTCAAGATGATGTTCATTCTGTATCTGCTTAAAACATGTGACAATGATATGTAAAAATTGTAGTTGCAGTGTTTAGATTTTTTTTAGATTCTAATCAAATTTATTTTTTGCATTAGTTTTCTATAAATTTTATTATGAAATCAGTTTTTAGTATGTAAAATTAATAAAATAAAATTTATTTCTTTAATTTCAGACTTAGTATGCTTTACTTGATGTCCTAAAACTATTTTCAATGATTTATTAGTATTTATGTATTTTTGAAATTTTTTAAAATTTCCTAGGCTAGGCAGACTCAGGGATACCACTGGCGTCTGAAAATTCTTAGCTTACTACAGAAGGGTTAATTGGACATTTGTAGTTTTATATTTTCTATTTTTCAGAAAAATAGTCTATTTCAATCCATGATCACAAGTGTAAAAAGGACGATTTCGCATAGTATTTCATTACCGAGTCGAACGAAATCGCAAGCAACGCATGTTCTGATTTACAAAAATTTTTAAGAGAGTACAGAGTCATTCTGGGTGGAAAAAATAAGGATTGATCAATTGAAAACAAGTCAAATGGTTTGACTGTAAAAAATGTCTAGTTACTTAAGGTATAATTTCCAGAATAATTCAGGCATTTCTACAACTTAGACTCAAGGCCGAGAATTGCAGTGTGGAAGAATCCGTCGGTTACTGCTGGCACTGGTCCGAAACAGTGAATTTTAGTTAAGTGTACATCGTTATGAATTTAAATGACTCCATTGACCTGAGAGTAAAGCTCGAAAGCATATTTTGAGGTATTTTAAAACAGTTTTTAAGTAGATTATTTTGTTTTGAAATTTTTTGCTGTGTGGCTACTTCCTGCGTAAAATCGCTTTGTGAGAAAGAAATTGAAGAATGAGTATTTCACTGGACATTCGTATTTTTATTCTTAAAAATATAGACTGTCTTAATATCTAATCACATATGTAAAAAGGATTGTTTTGTATAGCAAGCATTTGTATAATCGAGTCTATATGAGATCGCAAGCAATGCAAATTAAATCACAATACCTCATTATTTAGAACTTTGAAGAGTGTATGGAGCCATGCTGGTAGGGAAATATAAGGTTTTGCCAATATAAAGCCAATATACATAGGCTTGATACATAGAAACTTTAGAATGAATAACGCAATCCTTCGATTTCTACGATGATTACATAACCATGTACAACGTTTTTATGTCGTACTGTTTAAGGGCGTACAGGACACAAAATTTACCTAAGCCTTTCATGCATCTATACTTTAACCTTGCTGATCAAAAAATGGAATTTTTTACGATTTCCCATTTAAAATTTATATGCCTTAAATTCCTCGCAAGGTATAGCTATAAAGTTTTATTTTGACTTATTTTTTTCAATTTAATACTAGACTGTTTTCGGGATTCCTATTTAGACGAAAATAGTTTTTTAAAGCGAAAATCAACCTGAAAAATATTTATTTGCTCTTCAAAGTATTTAAAAATTATGTAATTAGAATTTTAATGTCCTAAAGACAGTTAAAAAATATTTCTATGATAAAAAGGTAAAGAAGAATATGAAAGGCGATTAAATGGTTCGTCAGATATATGTAAAACTCAACAGGCTTTTATTTTTAATTTTTTTAAAAACTTTAAATTGCTCAAAATTTTTTTAATCAGAATTATGATTTTTGCAGGAAGAATCCTTTGGTGTAATAATCAAAACAAAATATAGATAAATAAAAAAATAATTTTGTGGCCGGATCCCATTAATGAAGAAAGAGAAGTGTATTGCTTAAATGAGGAATAATGGTTTCCAATTAATAAATTATGAATAACTCAAGTAGACAGTTAAATTGTATCGAAAAAGGAATATTGAGAAGTTATTCTATCTCTTGATATTATGAGCAATAACTGTTTCTGATTCATATATTATTAATAACTTAAGTTGATAGTTAAATCATAAACGAAAAATGAAGAAAGAAAATCATTTCGCAAAATAATGAGAAATAACTGTTTCCGATTCTTAAACCATGAATAATTCCAGTCGATACTTTAAACTACATCCGAAAGATAAGAGAGAGTGTTATTTCTCAATATGATAAGTAATACCTTGTAAGGTATACATAAAATTCGATTCATAAGAATTGAACTTTTGAGTGAATGAATTAAAGAAGTGCTTGAGATATGCTAATTTCGGCATACGCGCTTGGTATAAATACCAAGCAGTTTGATTAATACAAGGGTTGAAAAAAGGTTGTTAAAGTTGATAGATAAGCGAGTTGAGGGAGCTACGTTGTAAGCAGCTCCAGGTGTTAGCCGGCGCTAGTGCTTAGGGGGCCCAAAGTTTACGTGGCAGTACTGCTAGTTTGAATCTCTGCTGGTTTGTGAGTATGGCAATGTGTATTTCTATTGAATGTTAATATATATATTCCGTACAAGTAGTACGTATACTTATTGCTGTAAAAGCAAATTCTATATGTGCAACGAATTCAATAAACATTGTTTCATGTATAAACTGTGTTTGTATCAAATTCAAATAGAGTGCCCCGTAGTTTAAAACTATATACTGGCGCCCGAAAGTTGATATATACCCTGGTTGTTCTCGTTACATTTATAACGAACAACATAATTGAAGTTAAACTGTGTACTGTGTACTTATATTGATAAAATTGTTGCAAGTACTTATTTACTATTTGAAAATGAGTGTTGTAGAACAAAACCCTGCTGGAAATTTTCCTCGGGTAATTATGGTTCAGCAAATTGCGCCATTCGAAGCCACCTTCAATGGCGGCCCCTCAAGCCAATTCCTAAAGGAAATTGAGCATTACTTTCAGCAACAATGCACCCCAGAGGGGGAGAAACTTAAAATTGCTCTAGCCGCTTTAAGAGGTAGTGCATATCAGTGGTACACATGTATGCAAAGCAGTAATCTGATTTTTGACTATTTGTCATTCAAGCAACAGTTTCTTAACGTTTTCCCAAAGACCTTTAATCAAAGTCAAATTGAAGCGGAAATTTATTCGCTAAGGCAACGTGAAGGTCAGTCTGCGTTAGATTTTGCTATGGAAAAGATTTCCAAGTGTGAGGAATATCTAGAAGGGGTGACGGAAGCGGTAATCTTAAAAATAGTTATCCAACGTTTGAAGCCAAGTGTTCAAGATTTTTTAGACAATAAAAATATTACAAGCAAGGTTACCCTCCTTCAAGCTTTAGCTAAACATGACAATAGGCATTTCTTCGCTACCCCTTACTCTCACCCAGGTACGAGAAGTTTTATTCACCCCAGCCAAAATTTTTCGCGAGTTTCAAACCAACAGCGAAACCAGTATCGCGGGCGAAATAATAGAAGCTTACGGCGTTACAATGAAATCAGTGCACTTAAAGTAAATAATATGCAAGCACCTTACGTGCACTGGCAAGTTGTTTCACATGATATGGTTCAACCTGTTGAAACTGTGTGGTCAAATGTATTGACTTGTCCGAGCAGTAATCATTATTTTGAGAATAGTGAAAGTCGGGGTATTTTTGTGGCTTATAAAGAAAGCGAGCCTAGCTGGAATAATGCGGTAATTCCAGTGCAATTTCCTGAAAGTAGTGCCGATACTAATGCTAGTGGTTTAGAAAATAAATTATCTGACACTTCTATTAATGCTATACCTGATATTTTAGATGATATTCACACATCTGTTAATGAAGGAAATTTAGTAGTTGACGAAGTATGCGTTACGGAAGTTAGTGAATACTTATTAGTTGACGACAATGAAAATTCTTTAAACGATATTAGGAACTCGCTAGGTAATGATATTATTTCAAGTTCCCAGCCGAATGGGGATTGTGTAGGCCAGGTTGATAATATGGTTTTAAATAAAGTACATGAAAACCAGACTGAGAATCAGGATAAAAAGTTGACACAGAGTTATACTGTAAGTAGTTTAGCTGATGCTTCAGAAGTTATAGACGTAGTTTGCATTAAAACGCACGAGTACAAAAAACTTAATCTTCCTAAAACTGAAGCAGTGTTAAAGAATTTAAATGATAACGATTCTGATGTCGCAAGTTTCAAAGAGACTTTTTCGTCAAAAGAGGATAAAACTAAAGTTAAGGAGGATAAAAAACGTGAAAAAGCGCCTTCAGGTTCCAGCATTAAAACTGCTAATATTGAAGTAATTTAGGCGGTAAACAAGAAGTCGTATAAGCACAAATACGAAAAGCAGAGTCAGGTTGTTGAAAAACATGAAACAAGCGGCGAACTAACTTGTAAACGTAACATAAATGGCAAGATAAAGCCAGTAACTGAATACATAGGTGCGGCGTATAAGTTTGAAAAAATAGAATCTGCATTAAAATCTAATACCGATTCAATCAAAAGTACGAAGAAAAGTAAAGTGTGTACTGCAAAACCTCCATCAAAGGATAAACGTGGCACACATAAGGTACACAAGGTTATCAAAAGGAGGAATTGCAGTTTTAAAGCTCCTTTGCATAAGTACAGGAAAAGCGAGATATCAGCCGCCCAGCAAGGTTGGCCTCCTCCCAAGAGACCTCCTGTCCATCGTCAAACCGGACCAGCGCCTCAGGACCAACGACCTGCTGCACGAACGATGCCCACACGATCAACGAACCCCTTTACTAGGACTGCGACCATCCAGAGAGGTTCCACGAAATGGACAGACTGGTGCAGGGAAGTTGCCGCTTTCATGAACAAGTCTTGTATCAATTCTCTTATTCTAACTCCCACCCTTTAATAAAACCGAACCAAATTGGTTTGAAGTTCCCCAGTGTATATACTGTGTATACATTTTGAGGGGAAGGGGTGAGCCACTGAAAAAAAAAACGGCATACTGTTGTTTTATAAATTTTTGAAGAGTCATGTAGGGAATAGAAAAAAATACATACTGCATAATATAATAATTAACTCAATAATGTACTAACTTCACAAAACGTAACACATGTGCATTATGAATTGGGGAAGAGCAGATACAAACAGTCAAGAAATGTCATGCTGTGCAATTGTGTTGACACTTTTAACTAAAACAGTTTTTCTAGGGCGCAGTTGGCCATCCCAGTATCCGCAACTCTGCAAATCCACTATTTGATGGTGTCACCTGGACCCTTCGGGGTTAGTTTTGTAAAATGGGAGTGGCGTTTTCCCCCCACACAATGTGTGGAAGGTTTGTTTGGCTTTGCCTTTCATTATGTAAAAAGTCAGACCACCACGCGTTTTCAATTAGTTAACTGAAGCCGTTTAGACCTCAGTTACCTAATTTTTTTTCGAGGGAGTCCAGTGTAAGGTATACATAAGATTCGATTCACAAGAATCGAACTTTTGAGTGAATGAATTAAAGAAGCTACTTGAGATATGCTAATTTCTGCATACGCGCTTGGTATAAATACCAAGCAGTTTGATTAATACAAGGGTTGAAAAAAGGTTGTTAAAGTTGATACATAATTGAGTCGAGGGATCTACGTTGTAAGCAGCTCCAGGTGTTAGCCGGCGCTAGCGCTAAGGGAGCCCAAAGTTTACGTGGCAGTACTGCTGGTTTGATTCTCTGCTGGTTTGTGAGTATGGCAATGTGTATTTCTATTGAATGTTAATATATATATTCCGTACAAGTAGTACGTATGCTTATTTCTGTAAAAGCAAATTCTATATGTGCAACGAATTCAATAAACATTGTTTCATGTATAAACTGTGTTTGTATCAAATTCATTTAGAGTTCCACTTCAAATTATATACACCCAAGTCTGGGTAGAAGTGATCTATAAAACTCTATAACCTGTTCAAACATAAAAATGCGACTAACAGAAGGCTTTCTTTCCTAATGTGGAGACACTTGTCATGATACATTCTCCTATTGTTATTCACCCCGAAGTCTTGCTGGCTACTTTATTGTGAGAGTACCATTGAATAACAGAAGTAGATCGTTGAATTATTCCCAACAAATATTTCATTCAGAGAATATTGAAATTAGGTTGAATTCGGGTCGGCTCATCAATTGAGAGGAATTAAGCAAGAGATAGGTGGTTCAGTACGAAATTCAAACTCCGAGTTTGTTTGCAGTTCTAAGTTGAAAAAAAGTGACCGACAGCACCATATCCAAATGAAATGAACAGCACCAATGAAATGAGCAGAAAAGAATGAAACAGGTTTCATTAAAATCTAGCGAGTACATATACAAGTAGAAAGTTACATGAACCACTTGATACATGATTAGTTTTAAATTTCCTTGCTGCCATTTGCCGGCTAACTGAGGAATCTCGTTTACGGTAAAACTATTTTACTTTCAGTAACTCGGTAATATAGTTCCCGAAGGTTCTAAGTTGGTGAATAAGAAAAGATAGTTGATAGAGAAATTTTATACATGTAGATGAAAACTGAGCAAAAGTGTTATCATCAAAGCATGTTCAGCACGAAAAAGTAAATTCGCAAAATAATGCATAAAATTCAGGAATAATGAATATATAATTCATTTGAATCTTTAAATACATTATCTAAAACTAATCTTTATATTGGCGCTTTATTGAAATTAGCTAGAATTCTTCAAAGTGTATGAAATAATGTATGAAACCAGCTGGGTGCTCAGTTGGCAAAAGGCAGCGGGCCAGTGATCCGAACGTCTCTGGTTCGATGACCGTCATTGCAAATCCATCGCCGTGTACACTAATGGCGGTTGGTGCACACAAAATCCGTCGTGGCTGCAAAGTTTTCCAAATTTTCAAATTTACCTCTGGAGGTGAGGGGGCAAGCTTTCCGGCTTCGGCACTTGACTCGGTTCTAAATTATGGGACCGGTTTGTAGGGGATAATGCTGGCCACCTGTGCGGTGCCCCCTTAAATGAATGGCCAGCAGTCACGGCTGCAAGTATAATGGATTAAGTTCCAAAATTGCATAAGTAACAACAACATGTATGAAATAAGACTTCACAGATTACGGATAATATAAAGAGGGCGTTACTTCAAGATTTGATATAAACAAATTTTTATGCGCTCATTCATTGTATTTTAAGTATTATATTCGTGATTAATTCCCCATGCCTTTTAATAATCCTAAATATACGTTTCCTGTAGAAGGAAGATAAGATAAATATGTTTTATAAAACACTGAAGCAATTACAGTTTTTATGGCACCGTAAAAGAAATTTCGTAAAATTAGCTTTTTATTTAAAGAATATCAAAAAACTTCATTATATTTTCCTTGCTAAAGAAAAAGGTTTGAAGATTTTTGAAGAACAAAAGAGTTAATTGAAACTAATAGCGGTATTTTTTACAAACTTATTAAGCAGTATATGCTTTAATGGTAAGAATCAACCGCATAAGATGCTATTTATCCCTCCAAAACTAAAAGATCGTACAAAAAGAAAAACTAATCTCTCGAACAAAAACATTAACTATTGATGGTAAAAAAGAACTAAACTAAGCTTAGAAGTTTTATATTTTTTATATCTACCTTATCTTTTTCATTTTTTGCTCCGTTTTTTACTTTATTTTCTGCGTCTAAGGAAGGATTAATTCAGCAGAGATGAGGTATTTTGTCTTAATGTAATAAATAACAGCTTTTACCAGTAATTATAAATGCTGTAAAGAGCCATTTAGGTATAATTTAGATTTATTAATGAAAAACAAATTTTTAATTGAAGTTTGAGACCCTTTTTATCCATAAATTACTGACTTAAAAAAATCGTAAAAAATAATGAAATTGAAGGTTTTATCTGAAACGATGGCTTTTGTGGATTTTTGTATTTTGTTTTCTAAAAATAGTAGTAACTCACCAACGTTCGTAGATTGTAATCAAAATTGCAATTAAAATGTTACGAAAATTATATCGAAAATTTTCATGTGTCACCTTTTTTTATGCAACATTGTAAATCTCAGTTGTTTGTCTGTACTTAAAAGCAACAAAAACTTTGAACAATGGTGCCATATTCGTAAAAATACGGCAGTTTTCTTAGCCTTTATGCAAATTAATTGTTTGGTAAAAATTTTATCCTGTTTAACAAATATTTGTGTGATTTATTCATTTTTTAAGACCATCGTTATGATTAATTGAATTTTTCTTCTAGAAGATGTTTTTAATTTAACTAAAAAATACCTGCTTTTGAAGATTCTTATTTACCCAGTTTCAAGTAATATTGTTATGCGGTTGTTATTAGCTCTACGGTACTGAAAATCCATAAAAAAATCATTTTCCCCTTATTCATACAATATTACACTCACCACTGATTTTAAATGCACCAATGATCAAAAATTTTTATTTGAATGCCTCTTTTATATTTCCCTAATTATTGAAATTTCTTGAAACTCTATAATATTTTGGATAGGATTGATATTTTAATGTAAACTTTTACCAAATTGTTTCTAAGAAACATTACTCCTCTGAGACACTAAGGCTTCTTGATCTCGAAACAATTCATGTTAAATATCCATTGATCTAGTAGCTTTTTGTGTATACAGATGATTCCCTCATGGAGGATTCTCGAATCACAAGAGCTTCCGTTTTTTGTGCTCTCTTTATCTCTTATCAGTCGAAAGAATCTTTAAGAATAGCATTTGATAGACAGGTCTTGGATTTTCGAGCATGGGTGTTACAACTGTACGTCCTCCATTTAAAATTTACTAATCCGGTAATTTTATTTGACTTTCAGGCTGCCATGCATTCTATATGATCTGCCTATAATATAGTCTCAGGGGAGACTTTTAGATGTCAATATTTCATCAAAAGCTGAGGGATAAAGAAAAGAGATCATTCTCAAATTAGTCTCGTGACACTGTGAGTTATCTGGTAATGAACGGTTGAGAGTTTGCCCCCAAAAAACGTTAAGGTTTGCACAAGGTCATTAGCAAGACTTTTTTTATACAAACTTTTTATTCGTAGTACAAAACTCGTAGTCAAACTCCAGCAAGATTTAAGAAACCAAACTTGTTCAAAGACCCGAGATAATGTGAGAGAAAGTGATTTACCGCACAGACCTTGTCGAGGAGCTGCCGATGCTTTTCGGCGCCTGATTGGTCATGACTGTGTAGCTGGATGTTGGTTTCAAACTAGCTCTTTTCGAAGTCCTATCTGTGGTTTCTGTGGAGTTGATGTGGTGTAGGGCTGACCGCATGTTCTTCAGTGTAAAGCGCTGCGCATTGCCTCAGAGATTGATCGATATTGGAACGCTTTGGGGGAATGTGACTAACTTATGTTTTATTTTTGTTTACTTTTATTCAAGAGAAAGTATACTATGTAAAAAAAAATAAATTCAAGACTCAGAGAAATTATTTATTACCCTTTTGTTAAACGGTTAGTAAAAATCCAACTGAACTGCAATTTATTTATTTTAACAAGTAAAGAATTCTATACATCGTAAGATACTGTATTAATCTTTGTGTCTAAACAAAGGCTAAATTTTGATATTTCTGTTTACTTTAATATCGCTTCCTTTTTGGCACAATAAAAGTTTTCGTTTGGATTTACCCCTCTACTCGACACATCTGCACGAAAGGAAACGGAAGTCCATCAACAGTACTGAGTTTTGCGCAACTAAACTTACTTTTGAAAGCGTGGGAGCGGCGAGTTGAGCTTGATCGGGCTAGAAGTGGTGAGATTACAAAGCTAGAAGAAGCAGAATCAACCGGAAGAATAACTAATTATCGTCCTGAACAGGGAAATCGAATTTAACTAACAAAGTAAAATAGCGCTTGAAAAGAAGTACCTATGAAAAGATGAGTTGGGGTAAAATTTTCGGTTAAATTTAATCAATATTTGATTGTGCAAAGTTTAATTTGGAATCTTCCATAATTTCAAATGTTCGTTGATATTTTGTTATACCATATTTAAATTCATGCTGAAATACAGCGGCAATATATATTCAGTTTTTTTTTCTTTTTAGTTGAGTTGCCATTTAAAATTTCCCATTATTACCCCCAAACCCAAGGAAATTAACAAGCAGTATAATTTAGGTAGATACTATAAATTGCTTTATGAACTTTCATTGTCTGAATATTTCAGCTGTTATAAAATACCATTATAAGGTTTACAGTTATTATAACGTTAATATCAATATACAACTTAATAACGGTAATATGACAATGTTGATCCAACAGTTAACTTAATAATGATTAAACAATCATAACTTCATGTAATTCATTAAAAAATTTTGAAATCGAAAAAAAATTAAGATAATTATGATAGTTAAAATTTATCACAACAGTCATAACCGTTATCATATAAATAATAATTACGATAATCATAACTATTAGTATAACAATTATAATGATTATCGTAATAATTATTATACATAACAACTGATAATTACAATTATAACAATATAACTATTGTTATTGCCCTTAGAGCTATAAAAATTTATAGTGACTCATAACTATCATGATAATTGATTAATACTATTATTTCTAAGCTGGAGTCAGTATAGAATTATTTATGTAAACTGATAATGAAATATGTTCATAAAAGCTTAAATTTTCATTTAGGAAGTATTCTTGTTAAATTCTAAAAAATCGCCCGTAATAAATGGTTTTTGAAGTAAACTTTTTTCAAATCAATTGCGACAATGCAGTCATATTTTTTAATTATGGATAATTATAACATTAAAAGATTTCCTTCGAAAAAACGCTTCAGCTTTTACAAATGTTCTTTTTTCAAATTTGTTTTCATTATGAAAAGCAAAAAAATGTTAGCGATAAAATATTTATTTGCGTTAAGAAATTTTGTGAAAAAGGAAAACTTTGCTTATCGTAGCCCTTTTTTTTTTTGAAAGATTGTGGAAACGAAATGCGATTTCACGTTTCGTACTTTAATGACACATAATTCAAAGCATATATTTAATTTGGAAAATGGAAATCTTGACGCATATTTTTTGTCTAGACAGAAAAAAAAATCTAAGTTCGCCTAATGATATATTTTTATCTGTCTAGGCGATTTTCATACAAAAAGTTTGGGGATTTTTGCTTTTCTAAAATTTTTTTTAAAGCTACAGAATCGGTAACACATGGTAAAATAAATAAAATTAGAAAAAAAAATGAAAAAATTTACTCATATTTAGTAAATTTTTATACCAATTTTTAATCTCAAAAATACATTTAAACATGGCAGAATATCAAAAATGTAAAATTATAAAAAATGCAAATGACTTGTCTATTTATTTGATTTATGCACAATTCTGGAATTAGGCAATTAAGTTTTTCCGCATTGAAATGACAAAATTCATTAAATAATGAGTTTGATATATTTTCTCATGCAACAATTTGCAAAATTGTAGCATAATTTATTTACATTTCTTACATTTTCGTGCTTTAAATTCAAATCCTTTTTTTGTTGTTGGAAAATAAGTTTAAATATAATTCACAAAATTCATTTATTAACATTTATGGTTCCGACAGTTGATTATTGGTTTTGTAGTTTGGAACATATAAACGGTGGAACCTAAGTTTAATGAAGCAGAAGTTATGCCCACGCATATTCACGAGATACTCGTGTAAGAAATCAAAACGTTATGTCTAAAACAGCGGTGTCCAACTTTTTAGCTTCCTTGGGCCACATTGAAAGAATACGAATTCTCTTGGGCCCCACAAAAAAACCTAGCATTAAAAATAGTTGATGAGTAAAATAGTATAATGTATAGTTAACATACGTATTTATTTCATTATAAATTTTATTTATAATTAAAAAGATAACTATAGGAATCATAAAATTAATGTGATATTAGGCATTGAATTTGAGAAACTAAAGCTTCAATATCTGGATCGATTGAAGTGGTTGCAATTCTCATGGTGTTGTTAAGATGTTAATCCGATATTTTGGTTCTAATTTGACTCTTAGTGTGCTTCACTGAAAATATTTGTTCACAGATGTACGTGCTTCCTAACGTTGATGACCATAATAACGCATGACTATGCAGTGAGGGATATTTATATCTGTGAAGGTATGATTTATGAGTACAACAAAGACACTTGATTGAATTTCTCTTTAAGTTAGATGTCAGATTGCAACTCAATGCATTCCATTTGAAAATTTGCTAGCATTATATCTATATTGACTGTAAAGAGAGTAGCAACGAGGCAAAACAATTGTTCATTTTTCCAAAAGTCCTGAAATCAATTTTTTAAATTCTTGTACTAAATCGGAAAATAAGGCTGCATATTTTATAACAGTTTTAGAATCATGCTTGGTCAGCTTCTTGAAATGCAAATAAATGTTAACATATAATTGGACTTGCCATAATTTCAATTTCATATGGAACGCATTTATGGTTTGACACAATAGATTGATAAGTTGGTTTTTACACCGAAGACGGGTGTTTGAGTCATTTAAATGGGCATTCAAATCTATCAAAATCTGCTAAATCTGCAAACTAGTTATCATTAAGTTCTGGCACAGGTTACTTTTCAATGTCATAAACAATTTCATTTCATCAAGTAGGATAACCTTTTTAAGACCTTTTTAATATTTTCTCCACTGAGCCACCTTATTTCTTTAAAGTATACTATATCGCCATATTCAGCATCCAAGCTTTTAAGAAATTCCTGAAACTGGCAATGATTCAAATCCCCGAGCCTTCATAAAATTCGCCGTTTTGAAGATGATTTGCATAACATGGACCATTTTTTTCCTTTTCCGCATAAATTTTCCTTGTGTATTATGCAATGCTACTTCATCAAACGAGAATTTTCAATAGCAATGGCATCGTCTTCTATTAATCTTACAAGTCCCATTCTTTTGCCTATCATAGCTGGGGCACCATCTGTAACTATGCCAGATATGTTGGCAAAAGTTAATGAGAATCGCGTTTCGTTTCTAGGCCGGATATGGGAACGTTTAATCCGTAGACTGGAAAGTCCTTCCATGAGGTCGTGGTTGGAGAAGGTACCATCCCCTCAGATATCGTCCCTGGGGGTGCTCGGTCAAAATTGTGGTGGCACCTAGCGAAGTCGGACTCCCATCCTTGTGGTACTAATCGGTGGTATAATCAGGAGCCGCAGTACTCAACCCGAATCCTATATGTATATGGACTGGGACTTCCGTGCAGGAGGCATTAGGAACAACAACAATGATAATATCACGAATATTTTCTTCACAGCTTCAAATAAACTCTCTTGGTTGTGTCTTTTAACGGTACTAAAGAAGCTATTTCTTCAGTTACAACAAACTCGTCTTTTATACGTCTAATAAAAATAAATATTGATCCGTGTCAGTAGCATCAGTACTTTTTCATCCATCGACAAAGAATAAAGCTTAAAACTACAAGGTTTACTTTTTAAATCGAGGAAGGCTATTAATATATTTTTCCGCTTTGAGCTCTCTCTTCTGGGCCACACTAATACTTGCTTTGGGTCGCATGCGACCCTCGGGCCGCGGGTTGGACACCCCTGGTCTTAAAACATCAAGCGTAAGCCTGCTTTCCTGCTGGTACCATTGAACCGCAACTTTATTTGTGTCGGCAAATGTAGACGATGATCTAAAATGCATCAAAATTTGTTTGATCTAAATGCATCAAATGTCTGATGAGGAGGCACTTGTCGTTAGACATTCACCTTTATATATATACACACACACACACACACACACATATATATATATATATATATATATATATACATATATATGCATGATCATTTTGTTTCAAATGTAGTATATGTGAAGGATAGCGAGTGCTTCATAAATCGCACGCTGACCAGCTATACCATACGATTAAACCATGCAGATAAGATACGTACGGATTGAAAAGTTATATGGATTTCAAGAGGGCGTTGATAGGAGTGCTGTAAAAGTATGATAGGCTTACATAGTTGTTTTGAATGCATAGATAGAGTGAGAATTCTAACTCATGGGATAAATCAGCGAAAGAATGTAACCGTAGAAATCCATTAATGAGCTAACGATAACGCGAGACAAATTGCATTATAACTAATTTGCAAATGTTTATATCTTAAAAAATATAAACAATTAAAAAAGAAAATGATGTAGAGAAATATTTTGTGAAGCTAAAGTCTCGAGTTTTTTATCACTCTTTTATGAATTTATGGCTTCCCTGAAAAAATATGAAGACTGTAGAAGAGTAGAAGATGATTTGTTGTTGTTTTTCCTAATGCCCCGTGGCCGGCAGTTCCAAAGCAGCTCCATATAGGTTACGGGATGAAGTGTGCGGCTCCGATTTGTATAGCATCACAATGGTCGGAGTCCGTCTTAGCTAGTTGTCACCTCAATTTTGACCGAGCAACCCCGGACGACATCTGGGGGGGGGGGGAGGGTATCATACCCTCTCCCATCCTCTCTAACTTCTTAGAAGGACTTTCCGGTTTACGGATTTAACGCTCCCATAACCGACCTAGACAAGGAGGTATTTAATGGCGCACGTCGGGTTTCGATCCGAGCACCCTCAGTACCGAAAGTCAACGTGCCACCATAAAGCGACCTAGAGCCCACAGAAGATAATTTGAATTATATTTGAGGGGCTGTAGATAAAGGTTGCTATGGACTAAAAAATTAGCATGATTGCAACTCTACTATAGGCTGTATATCCGCTTTAGGGAATCCAGAGAGAAAATTTTATTTTATTTAATATATGGACATACGGTAACGCATTCCTTATGAAAAGATCATTATGTTTATAAAAAGTGATAAGTTTGAAATTTTATTTAAAAAAAACCAGAACTAAGAAAAATGTTAGGTTTTTATACATATCCTCAGCCAGTGACTTTATTTGCATAACTTTTTTCCCCGTTGTACGTAGGAATGGTTTCAAAAGGTTTTGCCTACAGAATATATAAAAATTTTGTCTGCAAAACTTTTAATAATTTTAGAGGGAGGAAAAATAGCTTTTCCTGGAAGCACCAGGGTATATATTCAAAAATTTTTTACTAAAAATCAAATATCCTAAAGGCATTTATTTTAATGAAAATAGATCAAAGGCATGGAGTACAACATTTCCTACAGATACCAGGGAGGGAAATCTGTTTTGAAGATGGCAGATGAGGGAAAATCCCGTTCTGATACCAATAGGAAAAAAATTACAGATGTACGCCTGGGAACATTTAGACGTTTCTAAAAATCTGTATCTAGCAATGTAATCATCATAGAATTATGCGGTTTTTATTAATTTATTTTAAAAACCCTCGAGTGTATTTTAAGGCTAGAAGATAAAAATGTGCTTTGTTTCCGGATCTTTTAAGGATTTAGAGTATTTGTTGTAGAAAATCGTTCATACATTATTGAAGAGGTGTCAGATGTTTTTTTTGCAGTCAAACCACCCTTTGACAGTTATATATAAAGTTGTTAAGAAGATATTTTGTAGTAGTTCAACGTTTGTTTGCTAAAATTTATGCTTTCTTACATTATTTTCAATCGGAGCGGAAGGGGCACAACATGGCATTAAAGCCTCTTCTGGGTGAAACCTCCCACCGATGGAATTAGACAGCAGCAGGCGATCACGCCCCACGCACTTAATAATTCCAAGTACCCAGGCGCCCCCACCCCAGATACCGTACATCAGTGCTCCCCAACCTTTTAATCGCCGCGGACCGGTCAACGTTTGATAATTTTACCGCGGCCCTCTGAGGGGGGGGGGCTATGACTGCAATTTTAATTTATAATTTGAAGTGTTTAATAAGTAATAAACTAATTTAAAATAGTAACAAGATTTCTTCTGTTACAAAGGTATAAATTAGTACAAACCGGGCAAAGTCGCACTAACCGGAGAGAAATACACCACAGTAAATAAAATGGAAATAATTTAATGTTCCTTGGGTAACCCGGTACCATTTGATCCATGTGCCGGTACCGGTCCGCGGCCCGGGGGTTGGGGACCACTGCCGTACATTATTTCAAACTTTATAAAAAAGCATCAAACAATGATTAGCCGTTGGTTATTCAACGACAGCAAAAATATTGCCCTGACTCCAGAAAAATTTTTCCTAAAAATTCTAGCCTGGAGTTGTTAAAATGTATTAAGTCAGTCCCTGGGCGATAGCTGTGGAAAATATTCCCTGTAGACTGTAGAGGGCGCTGAAAGTGCTGAGCGCAGTTGAGAGTCTAACGTTGTTAAGAGAGGTTTTGTTTGGAAAGAGAGTTATCAAATGAATATGACTTCAAAGTGTATAATGTATGTTTGTAAATGTTAATATATATAATTAAATAATCAAGATTAGAGAGAGAGTGTGTGCATTTATTTAGAGAAGAATGTGAATTTATTTCAAATCAAGAACCACCGATAGAGACACTGACTGAGTGTTACATGTATGGTATGATTTCCATAATGACATTCGGTCCATAGCCTGTGGGTTCGAGTCCCATTGTCGGCATGGATGTTTGTGGCTTTTCGGAATCGGTTTTAAACTGTAGGTCCTGGTCGAATTAGATACTTGTGTAGCAAACACTGATCGTAGCGCTCTCAACCGACCAATCAACCATTACGTCACAGTCAATGACTGTAGAAGAAAATCGATATTTATTCACGTTTGGAGCGAGATTCATTTAAAAATAAAAAGCAAGAAACAGACAGAATATCAGTTATTTATTGCGAGAAATAATCTTATGTTCGATATCTCGGCAGCTTTAAAAAATTAATTTCGTTACTTGAATAGTTATTTAAAACATAAAACTACGAAAACTTTTACTAATAAAATTAATATTTCCATAAAGCCTCTTAGTTTCTTATCTAAACAGCGGCGCGTGTAGACACTTAAGATGCTGCAGACATAAAACAAAATGAGCTTGAGAGTAAATTATCTTCCCAGTTTTAAACTTTTTATCTTTGGTTTAAGAAATTATTGAGCAGCAAATGTGATGTTACACATACAATCCTATCATAAGAAAGGGACTGAAAAATTGATGAGTAAATGCTTTTAAAGGAAAATGACAAGATAAAAATTCGAAGGAGAAAATTTTGGAAAGGAAAAATGTACTTTAAGAAAAATCGAAGTATTGCAAATATGTCTCTATCAAAAGATATATGGCGGGAAGAATTTATGGGAGGAGGGTTTTAAGGTCGTTACTTAAACGTTTAAACAGGTTTTTGGGATTCTTGAGATAGATGTTCATTTTACGCTTAAAATGAACACCTATTTCTAGAATTAGATATGGTGTAATCGAAAGGTTCAACTGAAATTCGATTATCTCTTTGAGAGATGTATTTTAAGACAACCCTATGTATTGTTTATTATCTATTGAGGAAATTAGGATGAATATAGGAAAAAACAACAGACAGGACGATGTAAATCAACACATTATACAACTTATAATTATTCTAATCGAGAATTATTCTGTAGCGTAAATAATTTTGAATTTTGTCATATCTTGGTGTTAGTGGTAACTGAATAAAAATTATCAACAAGATTTTTAATTCGGAAACATTTTTCTGGTCTTAATTGTGTTTTGTTTTCGCCTGTAATTTAATAAGCATATATAGCAACGAGAAATTTTCCTTTTAGGATTACTGAAATTTTGCTTCTTTTATAATCTCTTTTAATTTTCAATTTCTTTTAAAACTCTCCATTATCAATAAAATATAACTTTCAATTCTTGTCCCATTACTTAAAAAATTTTCATACATTTTTAACTTTTTTTTTAAATTTAACGATAATTTTAAACAATGAAAAGGGATTTTTTCGTCTTTGAAGAAGTTTCTCTATTGTTCCTATATTATTAGAACAAAATTTTGCAAAAATGTCGATTAATTCTTTGAATGAATTCATTCGGTTGGATTCTTTTAGCGTTAAATCTTCCGTTGGTATAATATGTAAAAAACAAATGAGAAGAAAAGGCATGAAACAAATAACTAAGCATAAAAAAGTGTGTATCCTAGGCAAAATCGTAGAAACATATAAGGCGTTGAAAGGCAAAGTGGTGTAAGTCAATAAGTGGTGTAAGTCCAAAGCGTTGTACTGCAAAAACTACAAAAAATTTCCCTATAAATTGAACAAATTGTAATTCATAATAATTATTATAATATTGCAAATAATAATTATTTACAATTTCACTATAAATTGAACATAGAGATTACATTTTTGCCCTTAAATAAAAAAAGTTGAAAATGTGACTTACAGCACTTTGCCTTTCACCGCCTCATATATGAAATATAAACTAAGTTTAGTGGTACCGATATGGATTACTCTCATTACATAGCAATATAAAAGAAATGAAACCCTGAAGCAAATATGTTTTTGTCCTCTTTAAATGATGCATTAAAAAATGATACGCCAGTGTAGAAAGAAGAGGTTGAAATAGTGTAAAAAAGGTAGTTCAAAACATTATTTTTCACGGCTGAGATCAGCAGAGTGAAAACAAGTTTAAAACACGTGGCGAGAAATTTCTTCGATCAAATACGTTTAGCTGGATGATGTATGTGTTTTTTTATTGATTATAAATTAAAAAGAAAAACAGAAAGAGACCACAAGTCAACGAGAGAGAATTTTTGGAGGTGTTATGGAAGAAAGAGTAGTACTGATGCTTGTAGCTTTAATTCCACTCTTTCTTCCCAACCAGCTCCGATTTTGCCTCTCAATTCCAAATCATTTTCTGTATTGTAATCAAGTACTGAGGCGTATAACCATGCTGCATCATTCATTAGTTCTACGTATTTGGCTATATTAGCCATTTCTTTATTCAGTTAATTAGAAAGTTTTTTTTGTTGTTGAGCTAGATTTTATTTTGTTGTTGTTGTTGAGCTAGATTTTCTTTTTGTTTTTTCCCTAGGAAATGAACTAGAAGTAATATCGCCTTTCGAAAGTGATGGGTTGGGAAAATACATTATTAACTTTCAAAGGCTTGTTTTTTTCCCTTTTTTTTGGTATTTATGATTTTGAAGGTAGGGAATGGAGGATGAGAGGATGAGAGGTTTTTGATTTAAAGGCTAGAGATTGTTTCCATTTGAATTTCGAAGGCATTGAGAGATTTTAAAGCTTCTGTCTGAAAATTAGCAATTTTAAGTTGTTTTACCAGATTGTTCTAGTATCAACTAATTTACAGGCATCGGGGTAAGATATTGTGTTCGACCTTTATTTTATTGATCTTTCTTGGCTGTCTATTTTAGACGCGATCGATAAAATGTGTGTTTCCCTTACAGTTCACATATTGTGGAGCTTTACTACAGACTTTACTATTATAGTTGACTTCTGCGCAGCAAGCGCAAGAAACTGACGTATGACGTGACGCTATAGACCGACCAAATCGCTAATAGTAAAAGCAGTGTACGATATTAGACATAAAAAGATGCACAGTACACCTGATAAACCTCGGCTTAACATAAAGCTATTGAAGATTAATTAAATTTCTGGTCCCCGGACCCAAGCGCTCTCTTTAAAGAAAAGCCTGTTTCTAAGAAGCTGAAAGGGACCCCATTTAATTACCAGGGGAAAGGTAAGCCGCTGGAGCTACTGCGATTTAAATTGGCTTCTGTATGTCTAGCGGAACCTAGCTGACGCCTCGACAACAAACACCCCCACCTCGCTCTTCTGTCCCTCGAAACACAGATCACAATGAGCGAGACGAGGTGACGCTCGCCCCTGGGACAGTGGCGTAGCGAGAGGGGGGGCAAGGGCCCCGGGCGCCACTCGCAAAGGGGCGCCAAATGTTCCCCACGACCATTGGACCATTTGGTCTCCAAGACATCGGGGCGCGCCAAAAAGGTATCGTGCCCCGGGTGCCAGTTATGCTCGCTACGCTATTGCCCTGGGACTGCGGAGAATCGAGCCGACTGGCCTGCGTTCCCACCACCGCAAGTGAAATCGATTCCTCCCGTGGGAGCTGAAAGTTTCCAGCGTCTGTAGCCACGAAAAAGCGCGGGAAAACCACCGCCGACCCAAGAGAGAGAGAGAGAAAGACCCGCAGAGCCCTGCAGAGTCCCACAGAGAGTGCTGAGAGTCGGCGTGTGAGCAAAGCCTCTGTCAACGTGTTCAACGGAAATTTGGGGAAGGGGAGTCCCAGGTGCTGACCCGTCGTTTCGTCTCCCGGTTCAAAGCTGAACCAGTCTTAGTGACTGTTTAGAGAGATTTCTCTCAGTTAAAGACTGAAAGAGTCTTCGTTAGAGTCCTAGTGACTGCTTAGAGAAATACCTCTCGGTTAAAGAATTGAAAAGTCTTTGTTAAAGTCTTCGTGACTATTTCGAGAGAAAACCTCTCGGTTAAAGACTGATAGAGTCTTTTATGAATGTTTTTTTCTTTTTTTTTAGAAATCTCTCAGAGGCAACAAAGAATAGTTTCTCTGTTTTGTACATAGATGTAAGTAGATTTCTGTAATACATGCTTTTGATTTTAACTTATTGTGTCTCTCGTGTGTTCATTTCAACTACGAGAAGGTTACACCGTTAAACACCACAAACAGTTCTTTAAGCCCATATACAATTCTCACATTAGAGTAGTGAAACAGCTCACGTTGACAGATAAGCCTTGTGAAAGATTCAGGATGCCATGAACTGTTACTCATACGATCATGTTTTCTGTGGGAATGAGTTTCAGTATTTCATTAGCTTGGCTGTTGCTTATGACTTTTATCAGCAAATTACTTGAACCAATTTCCTTACAGATCCAACGTTCCCAACAGATGAGACAGTATTACAATGTTTTCGCCAATAAATAACGAAGAAGAGTTCTAGGAGAGGCATTTCCGATGTAAGCTTCTACAGCTTATATAACAAAATACCTTGCCTTTTGAATATCAACACCTAGTACAATTTGTTACCAACGTGAGGTAAGTGATAAAGATTGTCCATATTTAATATATGGTGATGTTCAGACACCTCCTTTACTGCACGACATGAATCTAACAAAGGGATTAGTATATCGATTCTCATAAAAAAGCGTATAGAAATTTGCACCAGTGCGAACGAGGTTGTATACAAGTATAGTCAACCCTTAGTAGTCTTGATCCAAATAAGGTTGCACAGACGATAACCGATTGTTTGATCCTAGCCCGTAGAGAAAGTAAGCCCTACCAGCAGGTTGAAGATCAGGTCGCCACCCTACACCGCCCGATTACCTGAGGCAGAGGCCAAAATCATGCGTTGGTTGCCCTCAGTTACCAGTACTCTTATTTCTCTGATACTGGTATCCATAAATGCGAAACCATAATATTAAGTGGCTCTTACAACTTAAATGACGTAGAGTATTACTAAAAGTCAAGAAATTTGGTAGGATATTGCACGTTTGAAGATTCATCTGATGAACGAAAATTTCGATGGCAATATTTTCAGACGAAATTTTACAATATTTTTTTCCAGACGAAAGCAGTTGGGAATCTATGATTTTAAAGAAAATAATAATGACGTAAAGTTTTAATAACAATGTCGTAAAATTATCCACATCTTTTTAATCAAACATTAAGAAATTATGCAAACATATTTTTTTATTTCATCAAATCTTGCAAACGATAAAAACTATTAAACTCTCACTGATGATATTATTGGGTAATAATTAAGGGAAAAACAATAACCAGTCTAAAATGCTCACAAAGGAAATCCAAGTATCCTTTATTTTAAAATAAAATTTAAGATGTTAATAAATATTACATTAGCTGGTACTTTAAGAGATTATAATCTTAAAAAAAAAAACAGAATTCGAGGAAGCAAGTACTGCAGCTAAATTTCTTTTGCATCGAAATATATGGCTTTTTATAGTTAACTTCGAACAATATAGTTAACCAATAATTTAATTTCTTTGGGATATTTTCCACCAGCCATTATAAAGCACTTATTTTAAAAGACTTTTGAAAATTTAATATACCACTCAACAAATTTATTTCTAGCTTTTGTTATAAAAGAAACTTCATAGAATTCATGATACTAATTCAATAAAAAGCTGCTCTCCCGATAAAAATTATGTGCCATCATTTCTCTGTAATAAACGTTAATGAGGACTCTAGATTGCAAAGCATATGTATGAATAAAAGGAATGATAATAGATATTAATGTTTGCACTCTCCTTTATTACTCAGTACGTGATGTATAATACACAAAATGCAGACAAGCTGAAAAAAATTATGATTACATGTATAAAGATCATTTATTTCTGATCGAGAAAAATCTAAAACTATGTTATGAATAAAAATATTATTTTCTGAATCTTCACGTTTTATTGATAAAAATCTATAAATAGTTTTTTATACTATGATTTTAAAAATTCTATTTATCCTAACTATTATGAAAACTTTTGAGAAAATATTTAATATCCTTATTATAAATCCCTTAAAATTTAGTTCATTTAAGTACATTGAACACACTTTATAGGCTTTTATGGTTCACTGGAATTATAGGAATATGTTCTTTTTTGCATTATAATCGTTTCAGAGGCAAAATCTTTTTGATTTTTGAATATCTTTTTTTCTGCTGTTTATATAATACCTTTGTATAACATCTAATGAATATGTAAAAAGAGAATATCAATTTAAAAAAAATCTAATGTTGGTTTTAAAATATTGGGAGGGGGGTATATAATACGAATATTAGAATTGTATTATAACAATATTTCAAAATCTTATTTCTGAGCACGTTTATTACTAGTATCTAAAATTATCTTAATGATTGCAGTGTAACACAATATTTCTACAATAGGAATTATTGAAGATTCCTACAAATTTTGACCAAAATATTCTTCTACTCCTATGTAAGGGAAATGGTTTATTGGAGGTTTGTTCGTGATTCAGACTTTCTCACAAAGACGGTTCTTGGTGTTTAGCATAGGAATTTGTTCAGACTAATTCAGCAACGCAATAATATACAATCATACGTCTATATCATTTTATAATGCTTCTTTAACGTTCAACAGTCAGCTATTTAAGTCTCTTCTACTTGCAACAGCCTCAAACATCTACAAATACTTCGCTCATCCCCCGCTGGGCGATAGTCAATTGATCTTGGGCATTTGCATTCGGTCTCAGAGTCAGTGGGTTCGAGTTCTACTGCAGGCATGGATGTTTGTAGCCGTTCAGAATTGACTTTAAACTGTAGGTCCCGGTCGAATTAACATTAGTGTAGCAATAGCGCTCCCAACCAAATTATTGTCTCTTCAGCCAAATATTTTAACAAATGCAATCATAACATTGTTTGACAGACAATATTTTGTAAGTATCCTAATAAAAAGAGAAAGAAAAACATCTGTTCCGATGTTGTTGAACAGATGTCGAGTTTTGCAAGTGCCTATGATCCAATTATTTAACACTCATAATTTTGTCCTAAATTGTGGCAATGTTTCCCAAAATATGGCAAGTAATATTAAAATGTTATTTGTAGTTTTCAGAAGGATCATACATCAAGCATTTTTTTGGGCCAAACGTTAAAAAAAATTCTTACGGGGTAGGAACAAGTCGAAATGGAAAACATGTAACGTCGGAATTTGTGACAGGATTTATTGCTCCATATTTTTTTCCAATCTGTTAAAATCTAAGAGATGTGAACATAAACAAATGATACTGAGCGTTGGACATTAGTTTGAGTAATATTGAACTTTGTTTTATGAAAAAGTATGGAAGTAAACTCGAGTTGATGAATTTTATGAGAGATTACATGGAAGTGTGGAACTGTAAACATTTGTAGAATGCATCAAAGCTATTTGTCAATCTTTTACTGCAAATAAATAACAGAATACGACAGTTAGAAATTTTCAAAAATATAATATATATACCCACAGTAGCATATTAAGCGATATATCTATTATAGTTAACCCGCCAAACAGAGAAAAATGGCTTTTTTAGCTACTTCTACTTAAAATTGAAAAAAGAGAGTGATGATTTTGATTCTGCTATGTCTACAACCTTTGGTCAGTTGTCACATAGCTCTGTCTCCATTTTTTTTCAAACTGCATCGCTCCTTTCCGCTTAAATCATAAGTTGGTGACACTGAATGGCGGAACTATATAGGAACTATAGTATATTGATGTTACTGTATGATCGTAAGTCAGTGAAGTCTAAAACAGAAGTATTTAAAGAGAAAACCCCAAAATTTACTTTTTTAATTTTTTTTACATTGAGGGTTTTTATAATTTTTATAATTTTTCAGTAATCGTAATGAAAAATATTTTCAATTTTCCTGACTGTTGATTTTTATTATCAAATAAGAGAAAAAAGAATTCGAAATTGATATGACACCTTATATTTTTATGCTAAACACTTGTTTAAGATCTCATTTTAATGTTTATCAAGGCCTTGAAAAGTTCTATTTTGAATTTGATTCTGATTCGAAACCTTTTTCTATTTTAAATTTTTTTATCAATTAACATTTTCATAATATGACGTGATACTTTAAAATTTTAATATTTTAAGAAATTCAATAAACTATTCAATGCTTTTAATATATATTATAATAAAAAAACTTTAAAAAATTCAAAGAATTTCTTCTGTTACCATCTGAATTATGAGGATTTTAGAAGCTACAACACAAAATCGAGAAGACTATTCAACTTTAAATGTTCAAATGATGCAAACTATGGCAAAGAAAATATCGAACTGTCTTATAAACCATATATAATCATTTTCTATATTATTATCTAAAGTTGAGTAAATTTTCAACGGTGTGTGTACTATAATCAGTTATTTATACATTAAATCGATAACTCTTATATATATATATATATATATATATATATATAATAAGCATTTCCTACAGTGAGTATTAGTTTCAATGTAACAAACGCTTAACAGCCTTTTAAAGGCAGGTAGGCACACAATAAAACATTCCTAGCATTTATTCTAAGAATGCAATCGATATGAAATTATTAAACAAATGCCAGGCCATTTGCCATCAGGACATCAGGCAACGAGCTCTCCAATACTTTTTAACAAGACAGTCCAAATCATTTAGTGCAGAACACTCGTCCAGATGAGCAGCAGTCATGTCTTGTCCAGAGTCACCCAAGACACAATCAGGGGAGTTAGTCAAATTAAATCGAAGCAAATGGGCGCTAAGAAAATTGTGTCCGCTCAAAAGTCTAAACTCGGCCACTGAAGCTGCACGGGGTGAATTCGGGACACAGTGAGATCCACAAAGCACACTCCAGGACCAATGTCCAGCAGCATGGGAATCCACGCTACGAAACAACTGTTTGAAGATTTTCTTTATCTCTAATTTAGCAGAATGAAGTAGCAGGTCTCTACAAGACCTTGGAAGAATATCAGTTCCCTTTTTTGCAAAAAAGTCCGCCATCTCGTTTCCCCAAAGACCACATTGGGATGGTACCCATTGGAAGGCAACTTTTCGCTGAATTCCCTTTAGGAGCTTCTTGCAGTTCAGTACTCGGGAACTCTATTCTTCTGGTTGCTTGATAAATCCTGAAGGGAAAATATTACAGCCTTATCAAGAGGGGAAAGACGAACAGCAAGTTATTGGAAGGCAATATGGATAGCTTCTAATTCCCAATCGAAGTGAATTGTAAGTCAACATGTAGATAAAGGGAGAAAGGGTCACTAAAAATACTAGCACCAGCACCCTGAGAAAAATCAACAGGCACCTATCAGTGTAGATTTGAAGCCACTCGTCAGAAGGGTAACGAGAGTTAATAGTTTCCATGGCAATAGTGCGAAGTGCGATAGGACTAAGGTCACGTTTTCTCACATTCAGAACCAAGTCCAATCTGACATGGAGTACTAAATACCCCAATGGATTCCCAAAAGACAATAGTTCATAGAACAAATCATTAATGACCTTTTAATGGACATTCTCACAAACGCATTGGATGAAATTTATAAGATATTAAATAATAATTGAGTTATTTTATGTTTATAATCATGTTTATAATCATTTTTATTAATATTTAAATAACATTTTGTTTCAAACTTATCAAGACGTCCATTGACCTGCTCTTTAACTTTATAATAACGAAAAAATTACAACCAGAATTTCCTTAACAGAAACACAGATGGTGAGAAAGTTGTGAATTGTAAACAAAATAAGTATTTGAAGCGCAACGGTTTAGGTTTGATTTACGTTATTTCAAGAAGTTTCTATTAATTGCTCCTTATTTGGTGTCTCAAGAATAGGAAGTTTATAAGAAAAAACGGAGGCATGTCGTTTTTTGAAAAACTTTTTGTAAACCTTGCGCTGTAAATGTGAATATATGTCAATATTGGATATTTAATTCATGTTTAAAAAAAAAAACTTTTGGTGATTAACGGAAACACAATAATGAAAGACTTTAACGGTGATGTAAAGCTTAATTTAAGTTCCTGTGTCTAGCATTTTATTTATATCATTTCTAAAAGTTTTAGAAAATTGCACCTTGGTTAGCATCTGAAGCTCACATTTATCAACATAGTGAAACTTGAAGCACGTATTTTTTCAACACATTTAATTTCTACTCTTCAAAGATATGAGAGTTCAGATAAATGAAGAAAAACAAAAAGACTTACAACTTTAACCTATTTTATTTCGTCTCAATAAAACCTTTTTGAAAGTCAAATTTATAAATTTCAGTTAATTTTCAGAAATTTTCTTGAATTGTTTCTGTTCCATTTCTAATTTGTTGTATCGTTATTTTTATGTTTAGGTTTTCAGAAGATGAGGCCACAATCTATTCAAACTTCTTGTCAAAGATGAACTCTCCAAGGCCGGTTCCAACACGTTTAAGGTTAGTCACGTGATCTCCCAGTTTCTTGATTGCCTCCACTTGCTCAGTCAAATATTCACTTTCCAAGAAATCGCACATCTAAAAGAAACAATCGTATTTAGAGGGCCTAATTTGAAACAGATGTCTCTCTCATGTTAGTTTATTTTACATTATATTTTCTTATGTATGTCCTTATTTATTACGGTTTATTACGAGTCGCAAACTCGTGTATCAACCAATAATTTCTGTTAATATTCTGCCGAATATCTAAATAATGATAAAAGAGGCAATATTCTGAAGCAGATTAGTATTGAAAACGCGTCTCCGCAAGTTAGTGTACTTCATATCACATTTCCGTAAGTACCAACTTATGTACCAAAGTTTATTACGAGTCGCTAACTCGTGTATCAGCCACGAATTCACGTTAATACTGTATCGACTACATAAATAAAGCCAAATCCGAGGTTTTTTTTTGGTAAGTAATATAATACAGCAAAAAGAGTGCATAACTATGTAACACATTTATGGATACGGTACCCTTAAAAAATTTACATTCACATAGTTTCATTCGGTTAAACAAGTTTCATTCAGTCCTCAATCGGGAAAATTATGACCATTATTGCGAATGGTACGTCGATTGCACCCCATTTGGCAGGTTTTAAACGAGCAATAATTTTTAGCAAATGCCGGATGAAAAGATGTCTTTAGACGTTCTTAAAAAATCAAAGACAGAGTTCATAAAAATCAAAGTCCATATCCGGCTTAGACACAGAGGTATTTAATGACGTTTATCGGAATTCGATCCGAGCACCCTTAGTACCGAAAGCTGTCGTTTTACCGATAGTCTACCCAGGGCCCCTTATAGGGTGAAAAATGAAACAGGTAAAGGACAAACACCATGTCACAGTACGGGTATGAGTATTTCGTTTTTCATTCATAAAATTTCCTGAAATGGGAAAAAAATATTTATTTATGATTGGGAAATGTCATTACCTGAGCGTCATTATGCTTAGAAGCTATCTTGTGCAGGTCCAGAAGAGCCTGGTTCACTTTCTGCTCAAGTTTCAGGGCATCTTGCATAGCTTCCAGTGGGCTGCTCCATGCAGATTTCGTTGGAGCCTGTAATATTCCATGTAATATTATGTTTCCAAAGAATATCATGACATCACATTTAAAAAACGCCGCTTTAACATCGTGTGGAAAGTTTACCACTGTGTTCACTCTGAGGAAGGTTTTAAATGCGACTGATTTGTGTTTACTTACAAAACAGAATGACTGTGAAAAAAGCATCCTGACATCAAATTCCGCTAATATACGTCATTTTATGGGGCAATTTCATCGCAGAGCAGCACAACTTGTTTGAGCATTAGAATTTTACCTTATAAAGACACCCAGAAACCCTACTTTTATTGTGATATGCAATGCACAATCATTATTACATAGGTTCACGTAAATAGCATATTTAAATTTGTATCAGCATAACAAAATGTGTATGGAAGATATTAGGAGAATATTAGAACATTTATGTACAGTTATATACAGCACACTTATGAACTGTTATGAACATTAATTGCAAAGATAAATGATCAGAATTCATGTGTTTAACATAACTGTTGGTTCACTAATTTATAATCAGTATGAACAGAATTCTTTCTTAAAATGCACATTAAAGATTAATGAGCAAATGTATAGCTTCTTTAAAAACGATCCTCAATGTCACACCATCCTGAAATATAAACACCGTTTCCGAAAGAACCGAGATATGTCGTATAGATGTAATTCTATTTCACTAACGACATAACGACCACAGAAAACATTGGAATCCAATTTTGTTTTTATACTGATTATTCAACAGCAGATTGAAAGATATCATCTTCAAATATGAAGATTGAAAAACTTTAAAACTGCAGGGTTGAAATTATAAACAGAAAATTGGAAATTGTAGTAATTAATACAGTGCTAGGTATTAACCAGAAAGTGAAGTCAATTTAATTCCAAAATTCTAGTCCCTCCTCTACCCCCTACCCCCGAGAACAAAAGGGTAAATATGAGTGTTTAACATAGGCATCCAATTATAATGATAAAGTAATAGTAAAACCTTTATAAACAGAGTCTTGTTGAATCGGAGCAATTTAAACTGTCATCTGCTTAAATGAGGCAATTAAGACATAAAGCATAAAACGTCTTTAAAAATAAGAATCTACATTAGATTAAGTAATTACTTTGACATCCTTCAGAGCGATGGTGCCACCTCTCTGGTTCTGGAACTTCATCAATTTCATGGCATGTTCACGCTCCTCAGTGCTGCATTCTTTGAAATATTCGGAAATTTTGAGCAGGGCAACATCGTCGCGGTCAAAGTGGTAGGACTGTAAGAAAAATGAGAAAAAAGAAATTGTGCTGTGAATGTTGTCACTTTTATCAAATTAATTGGAACGACACACAGAAAAGCAAAACATTAATTAATTCGTTGTAATTACAGTATTTCCCCGAATATAAGACGGGTTTTATATTAATTTTTGCCCCAAAAGACGCACTAAGGCTTATTTTCAGCGGATGTCTTATTTTTTCATGTACAACAATTTACATTTAATCATATACAGCAATATATATTTATGTACAAAAATTTACATTTATTCAAGTACAGTCATGTCACCTTCTCCTGGAACATCGTCATAAATTTCCAAACCCCAACTCTCGAAATCAATTTCTGTTAACAAATCAGATGAACCTAATTCCTTCAAGCTGTCACGAATACTGTTTTTCAATAGTAAAGCTCTCTCAATCATCGGTTCAATCGAATTCCCGCGTATTTTGCAGTCTACGATCAATTTAAGTTCATCATTGTGTTCCTTTATGTTGCTATTGTTTCTATTATTTTGTTGTTGAAAGGTATTTTTTGTAAATGTTAAGAAATGTACGCAATACATGATTTCTATGCATCTATATTTTTACATAACTTATAGGTTTATAGAGATACATTTATATGCAATGTCTATATATCTGGATATCATGTGAAGTGAACATTCAATGCTATTTATTTCTTTGATTTATAGATGAATTTTATTACTTAATTTGATATTAAAGGCATAGAGAAATAATAAATAAACTTAAGCGAGAAAAAAATTGGGATTCCCCCAAAAAAGTTTGTACTACAAAACACCAAGCACGAGCTTTAATTCGAGCTTTAATGGTTTTTTTATAAACTTTTAGAGATTTGTTATGAAAAAAAAACGTTATCCGAAAAAACTGAATAACAAAACTCATTTTCTACGGTTTTTGGTTTCGATTATTGGAGTTCAAAACCGCGATTTTAACCGAAACACTACTGACGATCTTAACTGGGGCTTATTTTCGGGGTAGGGCTTATATTACGAGTACCCTGAAAAATCATGCTTTTTTTTCCTATTAGGTCTTATTTTCGGGGAAACATGATAACTCTAAAACATATTATTGGTCATTTGCTTGCCTTGCTTACAGTGTAGGTGTTCTCTTACTGTGCTCCTGAAGAGGCTGAATTTGCTTCCGGAACTCGAATTGAGCTATATTATCGTTAATTACAGTGAATATGTTAAGATTCTTTTAATTGCCTTTGAAAATTAGAAAACCAGTGACTGTATAACTAGTGATACAAGTATCACTAGTGTTGGGCTAATTTTCCTATAGTAGATATACAGTTGACTTGAAAAATGTAATACAAATTTCAAGAAATTAGAAAAAAAGCAACTAAGAAGTATGTTCTAACATCTATGAGTCGCTTAAGCTAAAAGGATTTGAAAATCTATGGAATTTAAAATAAAGTGTCTATGAAATAAGTTAATTTAGGTTAGGGCAGCGAAAATTGCATTGGACTGATATGCCCGTTTTAAAAATATCATTTCATTCTCAGTTCTTTAAATTAGGTATCTTTTTATACAATACAAAAATTAATTTATATTAGTATACTTCATTGAACTGCCCAGCCTGGTTAAAGACAGAAAAATTCGGCTATAAATATGTTTCTGTTTCTCTGTTTCTAAAAGACACGAGACAAAAATCAAATATTATATTATGTTACATGGTAGAAAGTAACAAATTAATAAAATAATCTTGTTTTCAGAAGCATGAATCTCTAAGGTATTATAAACGGACCTTCTCTAGGTACTTTAGTAATCTGTTTTCATCATTTTATCTATTCTTTACAAAGTTTACCTTTATATCCTTTTCTCAGATTTCTAGTCTATCGACAATATTTTAGACTTCCTTTATTTTACTGCTTTTCTGATTTCAAATTAAACAGAGCAAATATTAAAGCAACCTGGGAATTGAAATGGAAAAAAAATTACCGCAAAATAAAATAATTTAGAACGAGGCTTTGGAAATTGTAATGGTCTGATAAATGGGCTTGTATCGAAGACCCTTTTCAAAATCAGTTAAATAATTAATCTGGTATTTACATTACAAAATATATTTAATTTTGTAGATTTTATTACTTAAAACTTCTAACCCTAACTTCATTAATTTCACTACTTACTCAGTTTCTTATGAAAAAGGATAAAAAAATACAAGTTAAGATGTCTAGTCGATAATGTCTAGAAAACTAAATAATATGATTTGAGATAGCAAATGCTGCTATTAATTCATACATTATGAATCATGTAATAATTCTTTAAATTATATTTTCTTTATAAGGCTAAATTTATTATCCTTTAAGTAGCTTTCCTAGTTCAGACATTAAATTTTCAATTCCAATTAAGTTTATTTTATTGTTTTCTAGACAGAAATGAAGTGAAGCTAAAATTCCTGGCATCTTTACGCAAAATTAATCAGTCTTAATAACTTCTGAATGAAAAGTTACTTGGAACTCACCATAGCAAGATAGACATAGGAAGCGTAGAGCTCCATGTTGATTTGCTCGTTTACCCCATCTTCGGATTCCTTGTGGAAGTTCTGACGAATCTGACTCATGTTGAATTTTCAGAAAAAAAAATTGCCGGTGAACAGTAAGAATTTTTATTTTAAACGGACAAAATTGGTGTTCGATCAAACACTGTTGACGCGACCACCGAAGACTTGAGTGTGAGTTAACACTGACTGGAAATGCGACCGTTTTTACAGAGAAACGTTATCAGCTACGACTCGAATAACGGATATGATTTGATGTATACTGAAAAAGCCTACAGTGCGATAAAAAAATAAATACGTCAAAATGATGATACTTGATTTCGACATCTACATTTCCTCATGCAGGGAAATTTCCAATTTTTGCTGTGTCACTTTATCGAACAGCTTTTTAATGCGTCACCCTATAAACTAATAACTGGATTGCTCAAGGACAATACAGTTGAATCAAATACGAAATATTATGAAGGATTAAAACAGATTTTAACGGATTTTTTTTGTAAAATTCATACTTCATTTTATTTCTTTTAAAAACAAAAGCAAATTATTTCGAAATACGATATTGCTTTGGGAAGATTAAAGCATTTTAAAAACAAATGCACTTAATTGTTATGGAAAACACTTGGTAAACAAAATATTTGAAATAGGGCTCGAGGTAGCCCAGTGGTAAAGCGTCGTCATTAGATGCCGAGGGTGCTTCGATTGAATCCCGACAAGCGCCATTCAATACTTTCGTGTCTAGTCCAGATATGGGCACGTTAAATACATTGACCGGAAAGTCCCTCTATGAGGTCAGAAAGGGTGGGAGAGGGTACGATACTGTCAGCTGTCACCACTGGGGTGCTCGTCACAATTAAGGCGACACCTGGTTATATTGGATTCCGACCCTTATCGTGCCATTATAAACCGGTGCCTCAGCCCGCTAACTTATAGGGACCTGGTCTGGAATACTGCCGACCAGGGGGGCATTGAAAACAAGAACAACAATATTTGAAATAATTAATGGTGATGCGAAGTGAAAGGGAGTTCGTTAATCGAAATACTGACGTAACAAACTCGTCAGGAGTTTAGACAAAGGTATACCCATTCTGTTCAAGGTAAAATCGGAGAAGAAGAATTTGCCTCGTGTAATTTTGTTTTTTTAAGATATGTGCTTACCTTTCGGGCACTTTTTTTGAAAAATATGAAATTTTTATGAAACACATGTGCTTTTAGTTAAAACAGGGAATAAAACTACGAATTAAAAAAATTAATGGAATTTTAATTAACTTTTCAAATTTAGTCAATATTTAGTCAAATTTTAGTAAAAATTAATATTTATGCGAAACCTTCTGTAACAATTTCTTACCAATATATTTCACTTTTTTTCCCGTAATATACTAGTAAATCACTTACCTGTGTTATGAAGCTAAAGATTAGCAATACCTCTTAAGGGGACTCACTACCCTTAAATCTTTAAAACATTCGATTTTTTGAAAAAAAATATATGTTAAAGTCTGATCATTTCTAAACGAAATAAAGCAGACTGCATGAAAATAATCCTCTTAGTTCTGGAGATATGGATATTCTAAATATTTAATTACTGATCAAGTTTATGGTAAAAAAAAATTAAACTCATTTTTCTCAAAATGTAATTTTGCATCATTCCGCAACTGATATCTCAAAAACTATGAAACATAATTCCATGAAATTTTTATCACTGCATAATTATGTTATTTTATTGCATCTGAACTAGAATTATTGCAATCACTGCACATTTTGTTATTTTTTCAAGGGTTAATTAATGTAAAAATTTAAGGAAATTTTAAGTATATTTTGAGAAGTTTTAAAAAATTGAAAAAAACATTTTAATGTTGAATGTTTTATGTTCAATTGTATTCTGAATTATTTATTTTAAATATAAAACAGGAATTACACATTTAAGTGTAAAATTAATTTCATAGTTCTGCGCGCAAGCCAGTATACAATAAAAATGCTTAAAAAACAAGGTATATCTAAAGCATTTAAAAAAAATTAATTATTTTCAGAGTTGAAAATTTGTTTATTAAAATAAATATATTAATTTATCATATACATAGAATTTGGAAAAATTGGGAGTAAATTGAAATAGTTAGAAAGAGTCAAAAAGTATGAAAATATGCGTTATTTCCTCGACTTAAGAGTCGGGAGTCCCCTTAAATTTATTTACATATACCAGATTTTGTATAAACAACATGATTTTTTAAAATGTTTATATACTATTCAATAAAAATAGTTCTTAAAATAATAAATTCATACTTACAAGTTATATTTTTCTTCATAACATACCTATAGATAAGTAGAAACTTGTGACAAAATTTTACTTCAATATCTTAAAAACGCTTTAAGAAATGAGATTTTTCGTAAACATAAAAAATAAAAAATGCACTTTTTCAGAAAACGCAAATAAAGATTTTAATGTAGCAAAAAAATTATATATAAATTTTACAATCTTAAAATTCACCATATTTGTAGCTCAAACCTTCCTTGGCTTCATCTTTGATTAATTTTGATTTTCTTTTAGCTTTTAGTTTTTCCTGGATGTTTTTGTATTTGGAAATATTTGCCACCCCAATTTCCTTATTCTCTCCATGTCAATTTTCTTGTATGTTTTAACATTTCTGGTTCAGTTAATAATTAAAAACAGGTACTAGGCCAATAAAACCTGAATTATATGTTTGCTGATGAACAAAATTTTCTTTAGACAAAATATTCAACAAAACATTGTTAAACAATTTATGATTGTTCTTAGTAATGCCATGCAAACACTTTTTAGTTATTTCTGGTCACAAAGTATTTTTAAAAGTAAAGAAACAGCTGTTTAAATGCATTGTTTACATTTCTGTGGCCCTTTAAAGGGTCACTTTCGGTTTCAAAAAAGTACAGTTCCGGTTTATGATTTTGGTTAGAACTTTGTTTCTATTTATTGCTGAAACTAAAGTAAAGCATTATTAGAATCCTAAATGTTTGAACCTTAATTTAAAACAATAAAAAAATTTCGTAATTTTCCGCAGAAAAAAAGCGATTTGCGGGTAGGCGATTTGCACATACCTTAAATAAAAGTCTTCGGGAAACACTTCACGCATTATCTGACAACGTTTTGCTTCATTGTTAAATCCTATTGTTTTAACCCCCTCAGACTGTTCATTTAAATACATAGTGGTTACCCGGATTCAGTAATACCGCTTTACTTATCAATGAAGGGAGATTGTGTACTTTTCGCTTATCCAAGCTCTTTGGTCAATCCAAATTTTCAGCACATTAAACTTTTTTTAAACTTTCGTAAATAATGCCTAGTATATTTACACGGTTTTAAAATTTACCATTTTCAATAAAGCATACTTTTCTTTTTTTATTTATCAGTTATCAATTTTAATATTTTTGCTCTCTATATTCTGTAAAGCTGAGTTCAGGTGATTTTTAAATTTAAATTAAAAATCACATAACTCTTAAAATTTTTAGCTCTATGGACTTTCAAATATGCTTCATTTTTTATTACTTTTATCAGTGGAATTGTTAACTCTGTGTAAACTTTTAATACAGTATTTAAAAAGCAACGACAACGAACTTTTTGACTTTAGCACGCTGTCTTTCGGGAGTGATTGAAGAGCCATTTTATTACTGCTCTTTCTGTTTCCCTTCAAAAATGTTTACTTAAATGGAAACCACTTCAGTTGAATCGCTTCCGAAATACTGACTTATGTTTCATTTGTATATGTTTAGGCGATATACGTAGCGACGGTAGAGGATTAAACAGCACATTTTTGAAAGCTTTGATTTATCTAATTTTTTTAGCTTAATTTAAAGTTATTCACACACACATATTCCACTGTGTATTAACTCTATATGAACACCAGTAGATCGTTTTTACCTACAGTAGCCTTTTTTCTAAATTTAAATTTAATAGCATTCACTTCACTTTCAATGATACATGTTTTTGTTCGTATATATATATATATATATGAGAGGAGGGTATTATGGAATACCATTTACATTTCTAAAAATAACTTTACTGGTTTTTGAATAAAAATCCCCAAATCATCATGAGTACATACTATAACTAATTGTAATGAACTGTCACTTGTAAAACAATACTATTTATTTTGTTGTTATAAACAAAAAAAAAAAAAAAAGTTACAAATGGAGGTTAATATGAAATAGTCGGGTAATATGGAATAGGTGGTTTAAACCATTGAAAAACTAATTAGACTTCATAAAACATAGTTATTTTTAAGTATAAAAACCATATTTTTAAGATTATGGGCATGTAATTTCTGCTTCTAGTCTATTTACAAAATTCACAGATATAATCTTCTTTCTCTGCTCCGGTACAGTTAAGGTGAGCCCACAGAGAACAGCTGAAACATTGAATCAAAATTTCCCCCTGTTGATCTTCGGAGAATTTTCCATTACACATGATATATTCAGCGTTTTTGTTTTCCAGTTCTTTAGTTGATGGCATGAAGTCCATTACAGATGATACACCAGAATGGAACGATTCCTCGCTGCTAACACAGGAGTCATCTCTAGTAGGTTTAGGTCTAGAAGGTCAGTCTAAGTTTAATTTCTTAACAGGGGGTCTTTGAATGTTCTGTTTCTTTTGTTGTTTTGAAGCTTCTGGTTCCTTCTTTATGTCCTTTTCTTTCAGTTCCTTCTCTAACTCTTTTTTTATATGGGGAGTAGGTAATTACAGAAGATCCAGCTTTCCTGCTTCCAAGGGGATTATGGAATACCTAGTATTCCATAAAACCCGACACGCCATCATGGAACATAAACCTTTAAACTGATGGACAAAACATTGTCAGCTAAAAAACAACCACAGTATAACAAACTACAATTCTTTTAGTGTACATTATGATTAATATCAATGTTCAAGTATGATGTGCACTAGTAGGTTAAAATGTTTGAAAACTTATGTGTGTTACCTGCAAAAACTCTTGAAAATCACAAAACACATTTTGTTCTCTAGCGAGTGGTACGACAACAAAAAGCGGTCAACTCTCAGTGCACTGCATCATGGGAGTCTTTCTTGAATAGTTCATGGTATTCGCACATGATAGCAGCACCAAACAGAGCCGAAACCTCGGTATTCCATATTGCCCCACTATTCCATAATACCCTACTCTCCCCTCTCTCTCTCTCTCTCTCTATATATATATATATATATATATATATATATATATATATATATATATATACACACATATATATATATAAATAAATGTAGCAGGACACTCTCAACTCAACTTTTCTGACAACAACCCCGCTAGAACTCGGCGTCTGGGTTGAAGTGTAGTAGTGGAGAGACAGAGATCAGATGACCAAAATATTATTTTTCACGGTTGAGATTAGTTGAACAAAAAGAGGTTTAGGAACATACGATGGAAAATTTCTTCGACCAAATGCGTTTACCTGATTGATGCAGGTATTTTTTTATTGATCTTAAAAAAATAAAATGATACCAGAAGTATTCAGTGTAAAGCAAGAAAGAAATTTAGGGGGTTTTGAAAGAAAGAGTAGGATTGGTGCTTGTAGCGTGCGAATCCCCCCCCCCCCCCCTCTTTCGAGAATAGCACCAAATTTGCTTCTTAATTGCATTTCCTTTTCTATAATCGCCATCTAGAAATGATACTTATAATAACACTATATCATTGTCTTTATTAAGTTTGCTAAGTTAGCCGGGTTTTTTAATCGAGTTAACTAGGAATTGTTCATTTTTTTGAGTCGAGACCATTCTACAAGATCGATGACACAAAACAAGATCGGTAACATTCTGTGTGTTTTCCCTGCAGTTTATACGTTATAAAGCCTTACCGAAGACTTTGCTGTTGCAACTGACTTTTGTGCAACAAGTAACTTTTGCGTAGGTAACTTACCTACGACATGAAGTGCTTTAGAGTCCAAATCGATAGCACTGAAAACAGCGTAAGGGATTAGTCATAAAAAAATGCACTGTGCACCTGATATTCCCCACCTTAACATAAGAAGCTATTGAAGATGAATCAAATTTAACGTAAAGGTGTTTGGGAGTATTTCCACATCTCTCTTTATAGTTATCTTAAAGTTCCCATAAAATTCCCATGTATAAGGGGACGGTGGACGTTGAAATCGCCAAAAATTGACCAAAGCATCGAATTTTTGTTTTTAATGCTATATTGTTCTACAAATCAAAATGTACCAAATGCAAAAATTCGCATCCAAATCCGATAATTTTTAACGAAGTTATTAGCATTTATATGTTTATAAACAATCCACTTTTGCCCTTTAAATTAATGCAATTTTCTCAAAATGAAATTTTTCTCGATAATGCAAATTTAAAATGTGATACGCGCTATATTTTTTGCTTCAAATTACACGATATTTACCATACATTATCTTTATACATACATTAATAAATTTGTGCATGCATTTTTGTTTAAAAGAAGAGTAACTTATAAAAAGTGATTGTTTATATACAAAGAATTGAAATTTTTGAAAAAATTCATCCATTAATCGGTTTCACTTCTTTTAAAAAATAAAATATTGAGATATTTGTAATTCAATGCACAGAATGTTTCATTATGGTATAATAAATAAATAAAAAGTAAAATTATTATAAAAAAGTAAAAATTTTAGCGCAAGGGATATTTTAAAATTTTATTAAATTTTTTAAATTTTTAATTAAAAATTTTTTTCTAAATATACTAGAAAATTTTTTTTATGTCGTTTATATTGCAAATATTAAACTATATTCAGTATTAAAATTTCATCTAGATATAATGTAAAATAAAAAAGTTGAATCTCAACGTCCACTGTCCCCATAAAATGTACAGCCGATGACCGATTGCTTAGTGCTGGCCAGTAGCGAAAGCTGGTCCTACCAGCCAATTGATAGTCAATAGGGTCACTGTGCATCGCCCGTTTACATGAAGCAGAGGTGGTCATCATGGGTTTGTTTCCCTCAGTTACGAGTACCCTTATCGCTCCACGAAATGGAATCCACGAAAGGTAAACACGACGGCAGTGCAGTCTCCGCGAGAAACTGATATACTAGGATGTTGTGACGATAGTAGCTTCTCGAAAAGAGCCAATACCTCCTAAAAGAATAATGTTGTTACAAAGCAGCCAAATCCACGCCAATTCGCAATGCATAGATACATGTGAGAATATGGTAACCACTTCGTAGTTTTCTTCGGCCTAACTACTCTACGTCATACAATTTATCGGCAACCCGTACGACGGCTTGTTCTTTAGGAGGTGTTGGAGGAGCTCGCAACTTCGGAAAATAATCAGTACAAAAAAGAAAAATAGAAGAGTGAAAGGGGGGGTTAGGACTGTGACAGCCTTGTTTACCTAAAGAAGGTAAACCCCTTTTAGGGACAAAATATCTCACTTCTGCTAGAAGAGTGTTACATCTCAAAATAGCCATATTTTCAGGAAGAGCTAACGAAGACATATGTCGAAATTTCATTTCTTGTTTTATGAATGCCTATGATAATTTGGGGAAAACTTATTGTTCGAATAACTTCAGAAAGCAAAATTATATACTATTAAAGTTGTTTTCAGTTTTTAAAGCATAAATTTGAATTTTAATTACAAGATATAACCCTCTTCTAGTAACCTCATTTTGTCAACATGGGCTAAAAATCTCGAGGGATTACTGTCATATCTCTATGCTAAGGCACAAGCTATCTAAACTTTTCACAATACAAAGAAAAAATCTTGATATCACGAACAGCAGGTTAGAAAAAAATACAAATTTATTTTCCAAATAAAAACATTTATTTACCAAATAAAATTTAATGAACATTTTTATTACAGGAATATTTTAATACAACAACATTAGGCACTGACGAAAATCATATTTTCATTCTTCGCGCATGAGCAAGTTCCCCCTCCTAGTTATGGAAGAAGGTAATAAGCGCCATCTAGAAGATTGTGTTGTATTAGGATTATAACATTATTCGATAATGAGAAGCACTTCTTGTACAGCAATGTGGTGCAATTATCTCAAAATCGAAAATTTCGGAGATGTAACACTCTTCTAGCAGAGTGTGACATGGAATTCGACTTTGTAAATATATTTTCTTATCTCATAGTCTTGATACAGCATTGATTCGGTTCCATGCACATTTTAGTGTAACTGTTTCATTATGGATGTCCTAAGATGTATGTGTGTTTGGGATCGCGCCTGTGGCTTATTTTGTACCGGTTTCTGGAAGAAAGGTATGTACCTCCCGGAGGCAAATTTAGCTTATCGTGTAGAAATGTTTTGTGAAAGAATAAAAGAGTGACTTGCCACCCCTTCTCGGCTGTAAAGGGGTCTTAGCGTCCCCATAGCAACGGCCTAGCAACATCTTTTAGCCAATGAGAGCTGAAAGGTGTTTGTTCGAGGACAGGGCTGACCTCTGCTCTTCCCGGTTCTAAAAGAAGTAAAAAAAAGTTTCTTAGCCAGTTGAAGAATAAGCAGCGACAGGAAGAGAACCTCGTGGTGTCCCGATCTAGAACTATCAGCCATTTTTTTTCTTGCGTTGCCGATTCCGCTGGTCGACTTAGTAGAAACGAGATGCTTCAATTTCAAACGAGGGTGGTGGTAAGTCATAATTATTTGTGTTATATTTATCAGGAGAGAGTACAGCGCTAATCTATTGTATATAATTTGAATTTTATGTGTTCTAATAATTTTTTTAACGTATGATAACAATTAATATGATTATTTCTGTAACAGTTTGTAATCAGTGTTTAAATTAATGTTAAGTAATATTAAGAGAAATTAAATGGTAACATTAAATATTAAATTTGAGTTCGTGTCCTTTAGTTATTCTCTGACATGTGTCAGAGTGTATTTCTCAAATTTATAATTTAGCAAAAAGAATAAAAAGCCACTATACAAAATATTCTAATTAATATATGTTCTAACTTAATTTAAAATATCAAATAGAGTGGGTTCTCTCGTGTCAAGGGACGGAAAAAGCTAATCTCCCAATAATTAAGGCTAAATTTCAAGACATTCAGGCCCTTGGTCTAATTGACACAGGGGTAAATATCTCGTTAATCCATCCAAGTTTAATAAATCAAATAAAACAAAAAACAAAAATTAATTATATATCGCATAATATTAAAATCCACACCTTAAACAACAATAGTATCCTGGTCACGGCACCATATTTTAAATTAAGTTAGAACATATAATAATTAGAATATTTTGTATAGTGGCTTTTTATTTTTTTTTGCTAAATTATAAATTTGAGAAATACACTCTGTCTGAGAATAACTAAAGGACACGAACTCAAATTTAATATCTAATGTTACCATTTAATTTCTCTTAATATTACTTAACATTAATTTAAACACTGATTACAAACTGTTACAGAAATAATCATATTAATTGTTATCATACATTAAAAAAATTATCAGAACACATAAAATTCAAATTATATACAATAGATTAGCGCTGTACTCTCTCCTGATAAATATAACACAAATCATTATGACTTATCACCACCCTCGTTTGAAATTGAAGCATCTCGTTTCTACTAAGTCGACCAGCGAAATCGGCAACGCAAGAAAAAAAAATGGCTGATAGTTCTAGATCGGGACACCAAGAGGTTCTCTTCCTGTCGCTGCTTATTCTTCAACTGGCTAAGAAACGTTTTTTTACTTCTTTTAGAACCGAGGAGAGCAGAGGTCAGCCCTGTCATCGAACAAACACCTTTCAGCTCTCATTGACTAAAAGATGTTGCTAGGCCGTTGCTATGGGGACGCTAAGACCCCTTTACATCCGAGAAGGGGTGGCAAGTCACTCTTTTATTCTTTCACAAAACCTTTCTACACGATAAGCTAAATTTGCCTCCGGGAGGTACATACCTTTCTTCCAGAAACCGGTACAAAATAAGCCACAGGCGCTATCCCAAACATACATACATCTTAGGACATACATAATAAAACAGTTACACTAAAATGTGCATGGAACCGAATCAATGCTGTATCAAGACTATGAGATAAGAAAACATATTTACAAAGTCGAATTCCATGTCACACAGAGGTGCGATATGTCAAGCAGATATCTGGGTTAAAGGCTTTTTATAAGCAAAAGTTTGATAAAAAAGGCATCAAAAATTTTTCTTTGAAAAATTTGGCACTAAACATTCAGCAGTGTTGCTGCTTAGTGATTTCGACAACTTAAGTGACGTAGAGTTAAACTAAAGTCAAAATATTTAGATGGATGTTTCATGTATGAAAACTCATCTAGTGAACAAAAATTCCAGTGACAATATTTTCAGTCGAATTTTTACAGTATTTTTTGCCAAACAAAGCAGTTGAGAATCGATAATTTTAAACTAAAAAATAATATAAAAATTTAATATCAATGCTATAAAATTATTTTTATGACAAACAGCAATAAATTATCTAAACATTATTTTTAATTACACCAAAATTCATAAGAAGCATGAAATTATCACTGATAATCTTTAGGGAAAGAATAATTAAGCGAAAAGGAAATAACGAATCTGAAATGCACACAAAGGAAATACGAGTATCCTCTACATCAATATATATTTTAAGATGTTAATAAATATTCCATTAACTGATAATTTACGAAACTATGATATTGTTGAAAAATAAAATTTAAGAAAGTGCCTACTGAAGCTAAATTGCTTTTACATATAAATATATAGCTTTTGATAGTTAACTGTGAACAAAATGGTTAATCTATAATTTAATTTTTTTAAGGAGTTCCCTGAAAATTTATTTTGCCCTTTAATGAATTCATTTCTAGCTTTTTGTGTAAAAGAAGTGTTATAGAATCCATGATAATAATTCAATAAAATACTATTCTTCCGATATAAAGTATTTGCCACCATGTCTCTGTAATAAATATTAATAGAGTTACTTCATTTTAAAGCATAAATTTAAATAAAAGCAATAAAAATATGTAATATTTACAGTCTCCTTTATCACTTCAGTATGTCGTGTATAAAAGACAAAATGCAGATATGTTGGAAAAAAATAATTATTGAATACATAAAGACTATTTCTGAACGAGATTAATCTAAAGCTATGTAATGTATAAAAATATTATTTTCTGAAATTCCATAATTAATTGGTAAAAAATATAAGTATAGGTCTGTATACCATAATTTAAAAAATTCTATTTATACTAACTATTATGAAAACTTTTGAGAATATATTTAATATCTTAATTATAAATCCTTTAAAAATAAGTTATTTTAAGCACATTAAAAAAAACTTTATCTGCTTTTATAATTCACTAGAATTATAGGAACCTGTTCTTTTTGTATTATAATCGTTTCAGAGGGAAAATATTTTTGATTTTTGAATATTATTTTTTTCTTCTGTTTAAAGATTCCACAGCAAAGCATCTAAGGAAAATATTAAAAGAGTATAATATGATTAAAAAATCTGATGCAGCTTTTACAAAAATGGAGCAAGTATTATCAATATAAAATTTAAAAAAATGATTAAAAACCTTATTTCCGAGTACGTTTAATATCAGAATCTATAACTATGTTAACTATGGCAGTGTTGATGAACATTTTTATTTTAGGAAATAATGAAGATTCGTTCAATTTTCGACCCAAAGATTCTACTTCTCCCGATTAGGAAAATGGTTTGATTAAAGGTAGATTATGTGATCGAGAATTGTTTCAGAGTTCAAAGAAGCTTTGCGTTATTGAGTTAAGGAATTGGTTCAGATTCATTGAACAATGCAGTTTCGCTTCCCCATAATCATTCGCTTACATTATTTTATGCTTTCTCGTCAAGGTTCAACAATCAGTCATTCGAACCCCATCTAACTGAAAAAAAACAACTCATCTTTCTCTTCTCGGCCAAATTCTGTAACATATGAAATTATAATAATTTGAGGACAGTATTCTCTAAGAATCCTCCCTGGAATAAAAAGAGAGAAAAAAAACCCCAGGTAGTTGAATTGTAGTTTACCAAGTTCTCACCATTCGACAACCTAACACAGGGACTAGGTGTACCACAACTAGGACCTAACACAACTAGGTCCAGGTGGACCCTTTGGGAGTCGATGGAAGTTTATAAAGGGTCTATAGTATTCCAGGGGTCTATTGGGGTCCTATGATAAAATTTTCTGTTTTAAAATTAATTTAACTTTTTAGGAATGTAACTATTACATAATAATATCCGTTTTAATATGTATAAATACAGATTTGCATAGGGAAGAGTGATCCACGCATCTTCAGTCGAACGTCATGACGCTTTTGTATATGCCTCGAATGCCGCCGTCGGCTTTTATTTGTGTACTAACACTAGGCAGAACTGGGGAAATCCACTGGATCTTAAACGACACATGGGTTCAACCGATGCAACCAATCAGAAGCAGTTTCGCTTTTCTCTTGGAGATGTTGTGCAATTACACTTTGTGATTCTGAAATCTTGTTTATATTTGTGAAATTAAAAATGGAAATAGTACAAAATTAATGAAACACATACATAATGAACCATTTTTTTCTAATTTTTTTGTTCATATTCTTAGTCAAATTGCTATCTTTAAGTGTTTTATGTGCAATTATTAGTATCATAATTATGTTGTATGCTATATATTATAGAGAAAAATGTGAGGAGGTCGATGAATAAAATCATTCTTTTAAAAGGGGTTGATGTAGGAGGAAGGTTGGGAACCCCTGACCTAACATATATATTAATCACAACATTGGGGAAGATTTTCCCAAACTATGGCTCGTAACGCAAAAATGTTATTTATAGTTTTCAGAATGATAAAAGATCAAGTATTTTTTTAGGTGCGAACCTTTAAAAAAGCGTTGCGTGATAACCAATCAAAATCAAAAACTTGTGGCGAAACTACAGCCAGATTCTGTAACACGATTCATTACTCCAGATTTTTTTCCCAAGCTTCTAAAATCCAAGAGTGACTAATCTAAGAGATAATCTAACGTGTGAACATGAGCAAATGATTCTGCTCGTCGGATATTATCTTGAGTAATATTGGACTTGCTTTCATACGCTGGAAAATATTGATTGGAACTCTGAGTTAATGAATTTTATGAGGGAATGCATCAAGGTACATAACTGTAAACTTTCGTTGAGTGTATCAAAGCTATGTCAGTGTACTTCAAACACTAAAAAAATAGGACAGTTGGAAAAAAATTACTTAGCCACTTAATAGCTCATTAAGTAATATCTCTGTTATAATTTACCTATCTAACACAGAAAAAAATGACTAATTGATGTTGCCTCTACTTATTAGGGAAAAAAGTGTGATGACTTTGAATCTATTAGCGTGGGGCCTTTAAGCAGGTAGCTCTCACCCCAAATTTTCTAAACTGCATCGTTCTGTTCTGCTTAAATCTTAAGTTAATGATACTGAATGGAAGAGCTGTATGAACTATATATTCATATTACTGTATGATCGTCAATTGGCGATTTTTGATGGGGAAGTATTTAAAGGGACGATCAAAAAATTTACATTTTGAAATTGTTGTTATTACATTGAGAGTTTTTATTTAATTTCAGTAATAATTTTTGAAAAATGTTTTTAATTATTCCTCACTTTTTATTTTGATTTTTAAATAAGAAACTAGTTTTAAAAATGGTATAACATCTTATATTTTTGTGCTAAAGATTTGCTTATGATCGCAATTTTAAGTTAAACAATGTCGCTGTTTTGAATTTTTTTCCGATTCGAAATTTTAATTTAAAATTTTAATTTTATTAATTAACAGAACTTTTATGATAAGCTGCAATTCTTTAAAATTGCAATATTTTATGTAAAAGAGTTTTAATAATCTATTGCCTGCTTGTAATATATATTAAAAACAAAAGACTCAAAAATTTTTAAAGCGTTCCTTCTGTTATCATTTGAGTTGGGACAATTTAGAAGTTGAAACATAAAACCTAGAAAAACGTTCATTTTTAACTGTTCAATTGATTAAACTTTGGCAAGGAAAAATTTCAAACTTCATTTCTTGTGTAACATATATATTCTTTTGCTACATTATTGTCTAAGTTTGAGTTTTACTTCCAACGGTGTGGGCACTATAAACAGTCGGTTATACATTAAATTGATAACTCTTGTATACATAACATAAATAGAGTATCGCAGAGAATTTCACCCTGTGAGAGCTACTTGTCATGCATCCGACATTTAACAGCCTTTGAACATGCAGGTAGATATTTAATAACACATTCTTAGCAAATACTTTTCTCCAGAAACATGATTTTCTTCAGAAACAGTTAGGACTTGCTTTTAGGAATTTCTTCAGAAACAGTTATAGAGAGAGAAGTCGTAAACAAAATAACAGTTGGAGTGCAAAGTATTTGGGTGTACTATTTGATTCATGTTATTGCAAGAAGCAAACATGTTATTGCAAGAAAACCATCGATATGAAATGTATAACGTATTAAATCATAATTAAGTTATTGCCTGTTTATAATTAAGTTTGTTTATATTTAAATGACATTTTGGCTTAAAATTTTGAAAAAAAAAACTGTTTTTAAAGGAATTTTATGAAAATGTCAAATGGTCTGCTATTTAATTTCTTAACATTGAAAAAATTACAGCCAGAATTTTTTTTCACAAACAATTATATATTGAGAAGTTGTAAACAAATTAATATTTGGTGTGCAAAGTATTTGGGTGTAGTATTTGATTCATGTTATTGCAAGAATCATTTGCTTATTGCACCTTACTCGGTGTCTCATGGATAGAGAGTTTATAATAAAAAAGAGTTGGGTAGTTTTTTTGGAAACCTTTAATTGAGCTGTAAAGAATATTTTAAGTCAACGTCGAACATTTAATTTATTTAATTAACAAAGACCTTGAACAGCAATGAAAAAGTTAATTCAAATTTCCGTGTAAAACATTTTATGTTATAATATTTCTACCTTTATTTCTTATGTTATATTATTCCTATCTTATTATACCTACCTTTTCAGGTTAGGTATTCTCGAAAGCCCAAACGGTACTCTTTGTGGAAGTACATATGGATGCACAATATTTGCCACTATGCACCGCATTATCAAGTAACTGTCTTCATGGCAGATATTGGGAGGCCAGGGAACTGATGAGGACGAATAGATATTAGCCCAATTAGACTGTTGTTTCTGCTCCAACATTTCTATATGCCATTTTGTTTTAAGTTTTGTTTCTTTTGTTTGCTTGTTGTATTTTTGTGGCATATAATAGTGTATATATGTATGTCTGAGTGCTATTGCTTTAATAAAAAAAAATATTATTTCTAGAAGTTTTAAAGGTTTGTACCTTGTTTAGTATCTCAAGCGGACATTTATCATGAAAGAAGATGTGCGAAGTTATTCAATACATTTATTATCTGGAAAGTAAAGATTGCAGAATTGAAATAAATAAAGAAAAACTAGACTTACTGCTTTAAGAAATTTTATTTCACCTCTTTAAAACTTTTTTTTGAAAGCGTTAATTATAAATTTCAGTCAATTTAAAAAATTTTTTTTATAGTTTCTTGTACCGTTTCAGAATAATTTTTTAATTATGTTGTTAATTTTCTGATTAGGTTTTCAGAAGATGAGGCCACAATCTATTCAAACTCCTTGTCAAAGATGAATTCTCCAAGGCCGGTTCCAACACGTTTCAGGTTAGTCACGTGGTCTCCCAGTTTCTTGATTGCCTCCACTTGCTCAGTCAAATATTCACTTTCCAAGAAATCACACATCTGAAAGAAAATATTGTATTTAGAAGGATATTTTGAAACAGGTTAGAAGTGAGAGCGCGTGTCCTCTATGTTAGTTTATTTTAAATTACATTTTCTTATGTATCACCTTAGCTGCGATGGTTTACTACGAGTCACAAACAATTAACAATCATGTTAATATTTTGCCGACTACCTAAATAATGCTAAAACTAGGAGTTTGTTTGTATATAATATAATAAAGTAAAATAAGTGTACAACTGCACAACTTATTTATCATTACATTGTATTAAGGCGTATAGGCGAAAGCAGTGGTCGTTGTAATTTCCGAATACTTATCATTACATTGTTCTTATAATAAGTAGCAAGAGTATAAAACAAGTGTCATTCGAGACAACAAGTTTCATTGAGTCATCATTTGGAAAAGTCGGGAACTTTACAGCTGGTTCTTTGATTAGCTCCCATTTGACTGTTGTGAAACGAACATTTTTATATTTTCTTTGGGCACATGCCCAGTGAAAAGATGCCGTTTATTAAACATACCTAAAAAGTAAATAACTAAAAAATTTACATTTTACCTCTTTAGTTTACAAAAGTTTCGTTATGTTTATTCCATCTAATTGTATCTATATATAAAAAATATAAGACGCCTAAAATACTTTGGAAAATAATTGAAATTTTGTTTTAAAAGACATTAAAGACCCTTAAAATATCCTGAAAATTTTGGAATTTTGTCTTAATTGGAATTTTGTCTTAATTTTGACGAATTTTTAAAGTTAGAATTTGAAGCCTGTTTTGCTTCGAATAGATCTGCTTTATTTTAAAATTCCTCTTTATGTATAGGAAAGGCTTCAAAATAATTTGCGTTCAGGATAAAAAAAAACTTTCTTTTTAAATTTCTTATTCACTTTGAAGAAGAAAGAAAATATTTTTAAAGGGTAATTTTTTGCCCTGTGGGAAATAATTTTTGACACTTTCCCCCTAATCAAGAAACTTAAGATAATTTAATGTAAGAAGATGCAATATATCACTAGGATTTCTTAAAAGGAATATTCTTTTGATAACGGAAAATTATGAAATATTCCGTTTCTATATAAATAGATATAAAGCATGGATATAGAGGAGGATACACATAGAGATCAAAGCATAATGATATTTTATATGGCAATGGAATCATCGTAAACCTACAGAAAGATCAGGGAAACTGCATTTCTTGGGGCATGCCCTCAACGTTTTATTTTTCTATCTGTACAAACATAGATCATGAATGGCGAAATAAAAACCTTCAGATCGTGCAATTCATCTAAAAATTCCAAAATGTTGGTAATCTAAACCCTTGAAAGTTCTATGCGTACCCCCAAATTATACGTCACAGTTTGAGAACCACAGCTATAGTACATCTTGAGACAAGACTTTTAAAAATGAGATTTTTCTGAATTTTCTGTTTAAAGTTGGTCCCTTTTAAGATTAGAATTATATGTTGCTATAAGTGAAATTGGCGTTTGTTTATAATAATTACTAACCCGTTAAAAGATACTATGATTTGCGAAACATTAGTAATACAGTAAAAAGAAGATAAATTCTTAGTAATAAATATTACTAAGAATATTTAAATATAATTTAAGAATAAGGATATAGTTTAAAGTTTTAAGGACATTTAAACGTCAATAAATTACAATATTTGTTACATTAAACGAAAGAATATAATGTTTACAAAATCATAGTAACGGCAGTGATAAAATTTTATCGTTATGTAAAGAACTGTCTTATTTATGGATATTTAAAAAAAATTATATATATATATATATATATATATATATTTTTTTTTACAAAACAGTCAGGAAAAGCAAATTTTACATTACGACATACTAGGAATCTTCAAAGCAAAACATAGAAAAATTTACTATTAATCCGTCAAATACACTATGTTTAGCGAACATGCATAATATAGTATATTGAAGATTAATTTATATTATAAGGATATTAAAACATAATTTAAAAAATTATATAGTTTAGAATTTAAGGGATCATTTAAAACTTAGTCCATTTCACAATATTTTATATTTAACAAAAGAATATAATGTCTAAAAAATTATGAAATATGTAGTGATAAGATTTTTATCATACTGTGGCGGAATGTTCTAATGGGTTTTATTTTTCATAGAAGCAGTCCGGAAACGACGTTAATTTTAAATTACAACGTATTGTATAACTTCCAAACAAAACACGGTAATTTTCTAATTTGAATGGGACGTAAATATTTTGATAATCCTTAATGCATCGAAATTTTAATTTTAGGTGTATTAAGTAACTTCAAAATCAAATATGTATATATACGTATAAATTTGACCGTTGCGCAAAGGCAAAAGTTCAGCTATAAAATTGAGAAAATATATTTTTTCTAATTCATGTTAAATGCGTTAAGTCAATAAAACATGAAATATTTATTACGGCAAAAGCAAGATTATTTTGGTGGTTAAATATTTAATGTATTACATCATTGGATATTTTATAGATTTAATTTACACATGAAATTTACTAATTTGAATGTGACATTAATATTTTGATAATCCTTAATGCATCGGAATTTTAATTTAAGGTGTATTAGGTAATTTCAAAATCAAATGTGTATAGAAATATCACTTTGACCGCTACGTAAAGGCAAAAATTCAGCTATAAAATTGAGAAAATATATTTTTTTTCTAATTCTTGTCAAATGAGTTGTAAAAAAAAACATGAAATAGTTATTACGACTGAAGCAAGATTGTTTTGGTGGCTAAAGTTTTAAGGTATTACGTCATCGGATATTTTATAGATTTAATTTATACATGAAATTCATTTTTGCATTTTAATTAAGGTAAACATTTCAAATGTGTAATTTAACTGAGTAATCCAACTCCCAATTTTCTGTATAGGTTGAAACATGTAACAGGCAAAGGACAACCACCGTGTCAAAGCACGATTATTCATATTTCGTCCCTTTTCTTTGTCAAATTCCGTGAAGTGGGAAAAAAAAAATTTTAAATGTGGAAATGTCATTACCTGAGCATCATCATGCTGAGAAGCTATCTTGTGGAGGTCCAGAAGAGCTTGGTTCACAGTCTTCTCAAGTTCCAAGGCATCTTGCATAGCTTCCAGTGGGCTGCCCCATTTAGATTTCGTTGGAGCCTGTAAATTTCCATTTGAAATTAAGTTTCTAAAGAATGATATACATCACATCCTCCCCCCCCCGAAAATAAAAAGAAACCAAAAAACCAAACAAACACCGCTATGATCATTATGAAGGTTTACCAGAGTGGTCAACCTTATAAAAGAGTGACGATAATTTGTTCACAGTGAGGGTTGTTTTAAATGTGATTAATTAGTGCTTACTTAAAAAGCAAAATTACTATCAATAGAGCATTCAGATATTGAATTCCATTAATATATGAGAAATTCTTGCACAGTCGTATCCTGGAAACACGTATACTTTAGGCAGTAGAATTTTTCTATGTAAAAAACATCCAACGACCTTTATTGAGAAATGTAAGACACTATCATTACTATAAAGGTGTATATATATATATATATATATATATATATATATATATATATATATATATATATATATATATGTATGTATGTATGTATATATCGCATACCTTAGATTGTAGTGAGCATAATATAATGAGTATGCAAGGTATTAGGAAAATATTACCGCACTTCAAGTTATAGTAGCATACTAGTTGAAAAGTTAAATGTTCAGCATTCACGTGTTTAACAAAACTGTTGATTGAATAATTTATAATTTATAACCTGAATACACACAATTCTTTCTTAGAATATACATTAAAGTGCAATCAGTTATAAAAAATGTTTGGCTTGTTTTATAGCGACCCTGGATGTCACTCCATCCTGAAATAGACAGACTGTCAGTTGCAAATCCTACTGGGTTAAAATTATAAGCAGGAGGAAAATTTGGTGTGGTAATAATCAATATGGCTAAAGTGCTAGGCATTATCAGAACATGAAGAAAGTTCTTTTTCTGAATTACATTCCTCAATAAAAATGGATTAAACTGAGTGCTTAACATAGGCTTCAAAATACAATGATAAAGTTAGCAAAACCGTTACAAGCAAAACCGTTATAAACGGTGTCTCATTGAATCGGAGCAAATTAAGCTATGTCAATATATTGCAATGAAGCAAATAAGACGCAAAAGAATTAAAAATCTTTTATAAAATCGATTTCAGATTAAATAATTACCTTGACATCCTTTAGAGCGATGGTGCCACCTCTCTGGTTCTGGAACTTCATCAATTTCATGGCATGTTCACGCTCTTCAGTGCTGCATTCTTTGAAATATTCGGAAATTTTGTGCAGGGCAATATCATCTCGATCAAAGTGGTAGGACTATATGGGAAATAAGGAAAACAAATTTTATTGTGAATGGTTCCACTTTTATCAAATAAGTTGGAGTAAGAAACGTTAAAGTAAAACCTAACAAATTCACTGTAATCAACCTCAAAGCAGTTTATTGGTTATTTGTCTAACTTATGGTGTAGATGTCTTCTTATTCTGCTTCTGAGGAAGCTGAATTTGCTTCAGGAGCTTGAATTGAGTTCTGAAGCAAAGTATAGTCAATTATAGTGTAAATGTAGTTAATAGAATTTAATGAATTTCTAGCAATAGCATAATTAATTATAGTGAATATAAGAAGATTTTTTATACACTTGTGTAATTAGGAAAGCAGTAACTGTAAGACTAGTGATACAAGTATCACCAGTTTCGGTGCTAATTTTGATATAGTAGGTACACAGTTAACATATAATACAAGTTTCATACTATGTTATTATTAATTATAGTGGCTGTATTGGGATTTTTCTATTGGAAGATTAATTCATATATTAAAGAAAGGTAAGAAATTTAAAATAAAGTTACTATCCAACAATTTGTGAAGGCAAACATTGCATTGGATGATATAACAGTTTTATCAATATCATTTCATTCCCAAACCTTTAGGTCATATTTTTTACAGTACAAAATTAATTATTAATTATTTTTCATCAAATTATTTTTTGTTTTTATTACAAAGTTTATCTAACATCCTTTTTTAAGATTTTCAGTCTAGAAAAAATACTTTAGACTTCATTTATTTTACTACTTTCATAACTTCAAATGAAGTAGAGGAAATATTAAAGCAACCTAGGAATTCAAATGAAAAGGTCATGACGTAATAAAATAATATAGAATGAGACTTTTGAAATTGTAATGGTCTTATATACGGGCTTTTATCTAGATCCCTGGCATAATCAGTTCATTAATTAATTCCTCTTTATATTATAAAATTTATTTAATTTTTTAATATTTATTAAGCTGTGCAGAAAAGATAAAACTTCTAACATCTACTTAATTCCATTCAGTATTCACCCACTTTCTAATAAAACAGGAGGAAAACAATTCAAGCATATTCAAGTATCATTAAGCATTTAGTAAGTAATCAAGTAAGATATCTAGTTATAATATCTTATAATATTTAGCAACCTGAATAATCAGATAGGAGATAACAAAAACTGCAATTGATTGATTTATATGTGGTCATTATCCCTCAATCCTTGAACAGTCAATTATAAAAATTATGTATTTGTTATAGTTCTCAATTTGGTATCCTTTACCTAGTTCGTCGAGTTTAAGGGTCTCAGTTCATGCATTAAATGTCAAATTCAAGTTAAATTTATTTTACTGTTTCCTGGACAGATATGAAATTCAGTGATAATTCTTCACATCATTACACAAAATCAATTAGTTTTTACTACGTTTGAATGAAAAATTGCTTAAAACTCACCATAGCAAGATAGACATAGGAAGCATAGAGCTCCATGTTGATCTGCTTGTTGACCCCATCTTCGGATTCCTTGTGGAAGTTCTGACGAATTTGGCTCTGGGAAGTCATGTTTAATATTTAGAAAAAAAATTTCCGTTAAACAGTAAGAATTTTAATTTCAAAAAGGTTAAAATTGGTGTTCGATCAATCACTGTTGATGCGACCACCGAAGTACTTGAGTGTTAGATAACTTTCCTTGGAAAATGCGAGCGTTTTTATACAGAAACGCTATCAGCTTTGACGTGAATAATCAGATAATTGATATGATTCGATGTATATGAATAAAACACGGCATGCGATAAAAAACATATCAAAAGTCAAAAAGATGATACTTGATTTCGACATCGCTATTTCTTTATGCGGAGAAATTTCCGATTTTTGCTGTATCACTTTGACTAACAGTTTTTTGCTCTCGTTCCTTTAGACACTGATAACTATATTGCGCCAGAGCATTACAGTTCAAAGAACCACGAAATTTTGTGAAGGGTTAAAACAGATTTTTACTATAAAAATTTAATTAGCGTGCTTTCTTTTATTTATTTTAAGAATAAAAACAGATTGTTGTGTAAAATTCAATATTGCTTTAAGAGGACTAAAACGTCGTTTTTGAATATGGGGAAAAGGTGGTAAACAAAGTATTGCCAATTAGTGTATTTGTCAGAGTAATTTAGTTCAGCGTTGTTGAAGACTGGGACATGTTAAGGGGAATTGTTAATAAACGAAGTATTGGTAATTAGTGTATTTGTCAGAGCAATTCCGTTCAATCAACTTCGAAATTCTTGTGAAGGGTTAAAACAGATTTAAACTATAAAACATTTAATCAGCATAATTTCTTTTATTTATTTTAAGAATAAAAACAGATTGTTGCATGAAATCCACTGGTGTAAGAAATTAAGAGAATTTGCAGACTTGGTCTATTATCTCTTGAACTACTGTACCGATTTTAATGAAATTTGATATGTACATACTTTGACACAATACAAAACAAATAACCATTCAATAATTGTAATACACACGCATGATCGTGCGTAACACTCGTTGGAGTCGGAAGGTATGAAACAGCGGTTGCAGAACAAAAAAAATGGGTTAATAGACGGGTTAATAGGGGGTATGGTCCCCTCTTACAGATATATACAGGTCTCGCAGCGTGATTTCATACTTGAAATAAGGCAGTTTATCATTTCCTGTGGCAATTGGTCCCACTCGTTCAGCAACGCTGTTTTCATTCCCTGGATGGTTCTCGGAGGGGGTTGCGAGTTGCAATTGCCCTCCCCGGAGCGTCCCCGACATGCTCTATAGGGTTAAGGTCTGGAGATCTAGCTGGCCAATCCATCCGGCGAATATCCTCACTCTCTAGAAATTCGTCGACCAGAAGAGCTCTATGTGGCCTAGCGTTATCGTCCATTAAAATGAACTCAGGGCCAACTGCACCCCTGAAAAGGCAAACATAGGGCTCCAAGACCTCATCCCTATACCTCACACCAGTCAGAGTGCCTCTTTCAAAGACATGGAGTAGGAATGCGACATCGATGTCGATGTTTTAAACATCGATTTATTGAAGCCGATGTTTTTTTAACATCGATGTTTTGTGCTCGATGTTTTACGTTGTCTCGATGTTTTTTTTTTAATGAAAAAGTACCGTAATAAAAAAAAATTACCATGTAGCACAATTTTCACACTCAGCAAATGTAAGTCTGAATTCTGAAAAGGACGAATACAAAAGGGGGAATGATTCCTTAGCAAACAGACAAATGGCAATTAACAACCAATGAACCAATCAGAGCGCTTGGAATGTTCCTGACACTCCAGAACCTTCCATGGGGTTTTATTTTACAAATAGTATATACACGAGTGCATCCATTTAAGTTTTTGTTTTGTTCTGGTTTTATATAAGTTGACGTTAATATTATTAGTAAGATGCCTCCCAAAAGTACCGTTTGGGAATATCTTTACAAAACCACTGACAAATTGGCGAAATGCAATATTTGCCTTAAGTCCCTCAAAACTTCTGGCAATACCACGAATTTATCTGGACATTTGAAGGCAAAACATGGCGGTATTTACAACGAGAATTTTGAGTCATCAATGTAGCCCAAAGCAACCAAGTTTTTGTCATTTGTGCCTGCCCAATCAGAGAGTAAAATTAAATCACCCCCTCCCCCCACGACTAACGGAAGTAACATTAATGTTAGAGATTACTAAACCAGTTTTAAAAAATGGATGTTCTAAAACATCGATGTTTCAAAACATCGATGGTTTTTGGGCGATGTTTTATTAGCATCGATGTTTTAATATTGAATATCGATGTTTCAAAACATCGATGTTTTGTTATCGATGTCGCATCACTAACATGGAGAGGTGTGCGGCCATCCAACATGATGCCTGCCCAGAGCATTAAACCTCCTCCGCCATAATGGTCGATTTCGCGGACATTGGAGTGTAGGTAGCGGGTCCCTGGTTCTCTCCATAGGAACGTACGGCGAGAATCGGTGTTTAGGCTGAACCGGGACTCATCAGTGAAGAGAACGGTCGCCCATTGATCCATACTCCAACCTCTATGCTCTCTGCAGCATGATAAACGGATTCTCCTGTTCGTAGAAGTGGGCGGGAGGCAAACAGCAGGTCTTCTTGGAAACAACCCTCTCTCATGAAGTCTTTTGGAAACAGTCATCCTTGATACACGGGTTCCTGTGGCTGCATACAAGTCACGAGAGAGCTGAGAAGCTGTAGCACTCCTGTTACGCTTCGCTATAATCGACAAATGGCGATCTTCTCTGGCCGTCGTGGCTCTTGGACGACCTTGCCCAGGCCTTCTCTCGATGGATCCGGTATCCTGGAACTGTTTCCATAAGTTACACACGACGCTGGGCGTTAAATTGAACTCTCTACACATTTGGACTTGAGATTGGCCTGCTTCTAGCCTCCCCACAATTCTCTACCTCATTCCATCATCTAAACGTTGGTGGTTACTCATTTTTACTGTTACAATTTGAAATTAACCTATTGCTGCAAAATAACACAAAGAAATTCGGCGAGTTGTACTAGCTAACGAAATGCGTCTTAACTTACGCGCGCTTATAAAGCCTGTTTCTCTACTGGCTCGCCTACAGACACATGTACGCTTACGTATTTGACGTACAAGATTTGCATTTTTGTCTAGTCTAGAAGCAGTGGTTTTACATTCAGTTTAGTTCTTTTCATGAAATTCGATAAAATATGCAAATTCTCTTAATTTATTTCACCAGTGTACAATATTGCTTTGGGAGGACTAAAACATCGTTTTTGAAAACATGCATTTACTTGTTACGAGGAAATGGTGGTAATCAAAGTATTGGTGGTAATCAGTGCATACAGGAAGCAATAGATGGGAGTTCGTTGATTCAAATATTAATGTCACAAATTGGTCAGAAGGTTGGAATAAGCTGTACCCATTTTTTTAAAGGTAAACCAGGGAAGGATTTACCCTGAATTATTTTGTGCGTTTAAATAAAACATTCCGGGAAACGTTACTGGTATTATCTGAAAATATTTTACTTCATTGTTTTTCACATTACTTCAGAACAGTGGTGCGCAAATTATGGGTCGCGACTCGTGATTGCAAAACCGGTATACTGGTATTTCATGCTATTTTGCAATTTCGTAAAACCTCTCTTTTGTGCTATTTTGCCTTTCGTAAAAACTCACTAAATGTTATTTTGTGCGTTTAAAATAAAACACACCAGGAAACGTTACTGTTATTATTTGACAATATTTTGCTTCATTGTTCTTTGACATTACTTCAGAACAGTGGTGAGCAAACTATGAGTCGCGACTCGTGATTGCAAAACTGATATACCGGTATATCGAATGCCGGTATTTAGTGCTATTTTGCAATTTCATAAAACCAGTATTGCTAAGGATATATACCGGTATTTCGGTATTGCAACAAATAATAAATATTATTTGTCAAAGGTTTAGACTTAAATTATTGCCCTCTACTGCTATTTGAAGTAAGTATTTTTATCATTGATGTGGCAGTACTAACATAAATCATTTGTCAGGTTTCAGACAGTCTTACAATTAAATTCAAACGGAAATTTTTTGAAAAAACTTATTTATTGACTAAAATTGAAAGGCTTTCGATGGAACCGTTATTCTCAATATATAACCCTATCAGGTCCAATAAATCAATCTGAATCTTAACCTTAACACTCAATTAATTACAAAAAGGGAGTAATATATAAATATCACTGTGTGCTTGGGCACATCCACATATCTATCTACTGATTCAACAACAGAATAACTTTCTTAAGTTTTTCACATAAGAGTCGCATGAGATTTGCTAAAAAATGTCTTAAGAAGGTAAGCAAGAGTTATTCTATTGTTATTATGCAATGTAAATACATCCAAAATCTACAGTTCATTGATTTTTAAAATTGTTTGCGAAATTACCTTATTTCACTTTTCTATAATTTTTAATCAAGATTTTTCTAATTTTTTGAAAAAATTAGCTCCTATCAAAAATTTTTCTTTGGGGGTCGAGTAGCATTTTATTAAAAAAAGTGACTCGCGGTTGAAATAAGTTTTTGTACCACTGCTTTAGACCACGGCAGACAGTTCATTAAAGCACACCTAATATCCAATGCATACGATTATATATGCATTGCATTTACATATACCAATGCATAGCATTAAGTATTTACCTTCTTTACTTATAAATTAAGGAAAGTACTTGTAGATCCACGCTGTTAGGTAAATACAGGCTCTGTTGAGGGGACAAGGGGGCCTTCTGAGTAGAATTTTCCAAATTTTCCAATTTTAACTCTAAATACAGAATGAAAATAAAATATATACATTTTTAGTGTGCCAAATTTCACGGCTGTAAGTTTCACAGATTCGCCTGGGGGCCACACACACACACACGCACGCACGCAAACATTCGCTTTTATTAATAAGATATATATGTATATAAACATAAACAAAATTTTAAAACTTACCACTTTCTGTGAAGTATGATTTTAGTTTTATTTTCAATTATCAGTTTTAATATTTTTGGTCTCTACATTTTTTGAAACTGAGTTAAGGTGCTTATGTGTTTATATTTTTAGCTCCATGAACTTTCATCTATGCTTCATTTTTTTCCGGACAGTTCATTTATAGAGCTTGTTTTTTTATGACATAAAAGAAAAAGGTATCACTAAAAGAAAAGTCCACTTAACATGAAAAAGAAAAGTTGGTTTTCAAAACTTTTCTTTTGTGACAGTTTTTTAAAATTTTTTTGTTCTCTACGGGTAATTTTTAGCTAAATTTATAGTTTACACGTTACTTGATGTCCAGTCTTCATAAAAGACTTACTATCTTTATTTTAATTATTAAATATTTCCTTAAAATAAATTTTTTATTTTATTCATCTTATTGTTTGTAATTTGTATTCTAATTGTGTTTCTGGTCAATAGATGGCATTACCTTATAGATTTTTGTTTACTTCAGCTAAAAATGTTTTTTATTCTGTTGTTGCACATTCGATTCTGAGTAATGGCAAGAAAATGGCTAAGAAATGTTTAATCTGTTGTGGTGTATATTCTATTATAAGCAATGTCATGTAAGAATTCAAAAATCGCTATGTTGAATGCGATTCCGTTTTTCTTTTTTTGTTAAAGATTCTGTGCAGATTATTGGTAAAGCTGTTGACATTTTGAAGTCAATTATTCTTTTTGTAAAACCTAATTCCGAAGGGTTATTTAGTATATCATGAATTCAACAGTTATATGTTAAATGAAGTCAATTATTAAATGCATTTTAAGGATACATGCATGGTACTAAATTTTTTAGTGTTGACTTATTATTCAAATATTATTTAGATGATGCTAAAGGTGAGCCCTTACAGTATTACCGTTATTAAAAGAAGTAAGAAGTAAGTACCGTTATTAAAAGAAAGATAATAGCAGTCGGGAATAGACTTTGATTAAGTTTCAACACCGGGAAGACAAGAGCTCATGAACACAAAAAGCGAAAGACTACATTGCAATGTATTGAGAGTAGAAGAACCGTGGCTAAACTGCCAAAAAAGCGGACGAGTGAGAGAACGAAAAAAGCGGATAAGCGGTGCAGGCGTATTTATAATGGACATTTCCCCATTTTCCCACCAGGTTTCGGAATTATATAATTGACCAGAATCGGTCACATAGCCAACGTTCGTGGATGCGAGTCACTATGTACTACTTGAAAATAGGCATATTTATTATTAGACTCTTTAACAAGGCTTGGAAGTAGGGGCTCGAAACAGTCATATTTCTAATATACTAACTGGTAAGTAGGACTTGGACGAGGCATATTTATTATCTACTCTTCATTGGGGTTTACTAAGTAGGGGCTGAAAAGCGATTATTTATTACATATTAACTTCACTGGGACTTGTAGGTCATATTAGTGGGGTCATGTTAGTGGGGTTTCAAACATCGATTGAGGGATTGAAACTTAAAGTGCCTAGAAAAGATTCCGCGGCACGTGCATTCAGGGCAAATATAAAATTGGAATTAAATTACTCCTAGGTCCTAGTTTAGAAGAGGGGTTATGCTTTGTAAAAAGAGAGAATTTGGAATACATATACGTATTGGGTTGAAATTGCGAGCAGGCATTTTTCGTCATATATATATATATATATATATATATATATATATATATGTATATATATATTTGTAGTAGAGAAACCAATACATAGTAGAATGTTTTATCAAGGAAAAAACATAAGATGGAATAAAGTCTATAAAAAAGCCCTCTACTCCCTAATAGTCATCGTATATATCTTTAGCCTATATGAGTAAATATAGGCCTATATGAGTAAATAAGTCAGTGTTTAAGAAACTTTTTTCCAAGTGAAATAGAAGTAGGAATAAGCCAGTTTTTCAATTAAATCCCGAAAGACAGAGTGAAAAAAAAAGATCGCTCGTCTTGTCGCTACTTTAAAAATAAAGTATTTAAAGTGTACACAGAATTAACAAGTTTAATGATAAAAAACACTCATGAAAGCATAGTTGAAAGTTTACGGAGGTTAAAAAATTCTCACATAACCTGTGGATCTCTTAAAAAAATAAAATTAAGTAATTAATGAAATGCATTGAGTTAGTTAATTGATATAATAATAACAGCATAAATAGAATAATGGAAATAAATTCTTTGTATTTTATTTAAAAATGTTTTTCAGTAATATATTTACTTGTTGCTGCGTCTACTTTCATCTGATTATTCCGCTCCATTTGCACAATATCAGCTTATGCAAGAGGTTATTTTTGCAACGTAAATGTCTGATAGGAAGATACAAACTGATAACCTCCTCGCGGCAGTAGAGGTTAAGTTATCCTGAAGTGCATGTTTATGCGGCTTTATTATTCAGTAAAGGGAGATAACATCAGAAACAATTGGACCCACTTTAACATTTTTAATAACAAAACAGAGAGGGTGTACAGTCAAGATACACGCTAAATGGCGTAAGCAAAGTGTATTTTAGATAAGATCAATTTAAATTGATATCCAAAAGAATTGCTGATATAACAAAAAATGTCAAAATAAAGCGCAAACATAAAAATAAAAAACCATTCGCCGTTGTAAAAATCTCACTTTAAAATATCTTTCCTTTATTATTTCTCTTTAAAATAAAAATTAGACTTATGAGAAAAATTAACGGATTGTTGACCGGTACCAGTAAACTCGTGTTTTTACTCTTAAATGTTGAAGGCAATATAGGATAAAGGAAAGTCATATACGAGAAATTTTTGATCAACAAGACATTGCTTTACTCGAAAACTACCTTTACTAACACCTGAATGAGTTTCAGAAAAAATCTGGATATTCTATCATTTAGACTGGGAATCCTAGACCCCCATATAAAGAAAACAGATTTCAAAAATAAACATGCTGTACTGCATAACAAAATTTCCATTTTGGCCGGTGACGTGCGTTTATATTTAAATATAATTACCGGTCAACAATGTGTTTAAAAAACTTATTTTGCCTAGTTTCTTAATATAGTATTATCTTAAAATTGTATGTCTAATAATCTTTTTAAAATGCTTCACAACCCATCAGCGCCAACAATTAAGGATTTTAATAGAATAATGAAAACTATACTGAAACTAATATTCGCGTAACCGTAATTACTAGTATAAATAGTATGTGAATAAACTGATAAAAATTGGAGCTGATTTCGATATTGCATCAGAAGGAAGTTTTAATTCATTATTACAACCCATTCATGCTATTCATAATTCAAGATTCGAAAGTAATTATTCTTTGCCATCTTGAGAATTTATTTCTCAGAGTCGAACAAAAAATGCCATTCATGACAATATTTTTAGTTGTTTTGCCATAATTTAAAAATACACCAAGATTTCATTTTTTTTCCTTGGCTGCACTTAATATTGCCCGATAAACGCTATCTGAAAATGAAAAATAATTTTGCTTTTTTAGCCGGCAGATAGCGGCAGTGAAATTCGAAATAAACCCAATGTGTTTTCTTAACGCCATAACTCGTTAGACGCTACAAAAATCTAAATTAAGGACACATTTTCTTATTATTTCTCCTTTAAAAAATAGAAGAATTAAAAATAGAAAATCACAGATAACACAGAAACACAGTTAAAATATCTTAAATGTATACACTCTGTAATATGATTAAAAATAACTGTAGCTTGAATCAGCAACTTCTGGTTATATTTTTTCACTTTTTGGTAATTTTTTTCCTTAAACGGTATTTTGTTTAAAGGTGGCTTTAAGTATTTGCCAAAAATTAGTGCAAACTGAGAATATTATGTATGGGGTTACAGGCTTGAGGATAACTCTTAATTTGTTAACCTGATTTTAACGAAAGTACTCTTTCGATTTTTTTTACTAATCTCATGTACATCTATGAAACTACTGAACACCATCTAAGTGTTACTGGAATCCAGACGGATAAAATAAAAGTACTAATATTAAATATAACGAAAAATATAATATCTCGCATAAGTTAGATTAGTTTGTACGTTGAGATTTTATCGCATACAGTCTGAAGGAAAAATATTTACAACTATCGAATAAATTTATGAAGATTCTTCGTTTTGCGAATACATTAAAAGCTACGGAAATTTTTCTCTGTATTATTAGTATAACAAAACAATATTATTAATTTTATTAAATAAGATAATTTAAATCTTATGATTATATATCCATTTATACACATATACTAGTCCAGAACACATTTGGATTGCTTAATTCTTTTGAATTGATTCTGTACCCGTATATCTACTGAGTATCTCCATTGTTAGATTCACACCTGTTATCCATATCAACATACATATCGATAAGTAGTGCATCTCTATTGTTAGTTCCATATCTCTATTCTTGGTACTTAGCACGAGTACTGAGTATCGCAAAACCCCTTCAAGACCAAAGTATTGAACGTGCAATCTCACCATTCCTCCCTCAGAGCCCTAGGAATCTAATTTGATAACGTCTCAAGGAACATTTTTCTACTCTAATTTGTATTGCACGCAAGATGGTTTATAAGTCCACAAATTTTACATTAAAGTTAGCTCATTGTTTTTTTCGCTAGTTTTAAGTTTTCGGTGTTTAACAGCAAACATTTTGCCCTTCGTTTTTCCTCGTGTTCAGGATGCTGTGTGCTAACCTTAATGGATACACTCACCTCAATATTAACCTATAGAGAAAATTTGTCTACTAGTATTTACAGCTACATGAATGCTGATAATTCAATGAAATTGGTATTTCAGATAGCCTGAACTTTTCTGAGACTTGCAACAGGGTTCATTTTATAAATTTCGTCTACCAAAGGAATGGAAGAGCGACCAGATTCCCCCCCCCCGAATAATTTAAATTTTAAAATATTTGCATTAAAAAAAAACGAAAAATGTCCCAAGGAGTAAAATTTCTGTCTCCATTACGGAGTACAATTGTTTAATAAATTTCTTTAAATCCATAATGTATTTTGACAGTTTTTCTCCATATGATAACGTTGAGGTGAGCGGATCCAATAGGGTTAGTATACAGCAGCTTTAAAGTACGACATGCTTAAGATATAAACTGCCCTATTGTTGCAAAATTACTTGTTTCCATGAAACAAGATTCTTTGTGGTTGGAGCACATGTACTCCTCTCCTACCTTGTCATTATTAGCTTGAATGAACTGGACCTCCAACCCCAAAAAAATCTTGTTTCTTGGAAACAAGTAATTTTGCTTTTTATATCTTAATGTCGCACCTAAAGGCTGCTATATACTAACCCTATTGGATTTGCTCACCTCAATGATATCATATGGAGAAAAAGTGTCAAAAGATCGCCGACTTGGATTTAAAGAATTTTATTAAAAAATTGTATTCCATAAGAGAAAGAAATTTTACACCTTGGAGCATTTTTCGATTTCTTTTAAATGCAAATATTTTTAAATTTAAATTATTGGGGGGGGGGTGAAATCTGGTTCGGCTACCAAAGGAAGGGAAAGTGTATTTTAAACGCCATTCCCTTCCTTTGGTAGCCGAAATTTATAAAAGGAACCCTGTAGCAAGGCTCAGAAAAGTTCAAGTTATCTAAAAATACCAATTTCACTGAATTATCAGCATTCATGTAGCTGTAAATAAGGCTTTAAAACACAGAGAAAATCTTCATCCAGTTTTCTAACACCCCCCCCCCCCCAAAAAAAAAAAAAAAGAAAAAAAGAAGAAAAAAATCCATTACAGTCGAACCCCGTTATAGCGAACCCGGTATATAACGAACTTACGGATATAACGAACGAAAATTTTGGTCCCGCCGTTTTCCTATTGTACGTAAATTAGTTAGTATTGTGTCAGTTTAATGTAATCAATTTTAGTCGATTTAATTCGTTAATGATCATTTTTAACAGATTTTATCATTTTTATAATACATCACTATTGAATACACATCGCAACTAGTGAGTTATACATTTTGTGAACTCTAACATGTTTCTTAACGGTTCGGATACAGCGAACTCTCCGGATAAAGCGAACAAAGCCTTGGTCCCTTGAAGTTCGTTATAACGGGGTTCGACCGTATTATGAATAAGTATAACCTGACATCGATATGCATTTTATTGTCTCCAATTCACTATGAACATGCCGCTGATGGGGAAGAAAAATGTCACAAACTGCAAAAAAATTATGTGCTGAAATTTAGCTGTTGTTCTGGAGCCTGATAGCAAAACAGCTGATTTTTAAGCAACGACGCAACTTCCGTGTAGTAACATAGCTCGCTACTGCTATTACGTCCTTTTCCTTTGGAAAAATACGATATTCACGAAACCATTAACGCGTAACATACGAGACGCCCAATTCAGCAGGTATGTCCTTCTTCTTCCGGACCTGCGATGTGTTACCTAGCAACTAGATTGCTAGCGACTAGTGTTAGTTAAATGAATGTAGTGAGTTAATTTGGGGGACTACTAGCAACTAAGTCTAATTATTATAAGTATCATTATTATATATTACTTTTTCATAAGAATTAACACAAGCCCAAAGGCTGTTAATGATATGATGTCTTAAATCAAATTTATAATGCTCCTATTTTTTTATCTTCATAGTTAACTACCATATTTAATGAAAAAATTCTGTTTAAAAAAATATTTCCCTTTTTCCACTTACTTGCCGTAAGCCCCGTTACGTAAAAGGAAAACAAAATTAGTTTGAAAAAAATTCTATTTTTGTCCCATTAGTCTTAACAAAACACGGATTAAACAAACTTTCTAAGAGCACTTTTTATATTAGCATAATGATGAAAAAAGGGATTTAAATCACTTTTTGCTTCATTATAGTTTTAAAGAGGTTTCTGCTCCAGCTTAAGTACAGAAATGACAAATTTCTGCATTATAATTTTTCGTATTTCGGATCTAATTAAACGTAAATTGGAAAAAAATGCTTTTTAAACATTTTATTTAAAATTTTATAAAAGAAAGTCTGTCTATATTTGCGCTATTCGTCTCAGGTATTTTATTGAGGTGGATGTATAAAAAGCACAGTTAAATGCTGTTAGCAGAAGCAAATGAAAATATTGAATCTGTTCCGTTACTAATGGAAAGCTCCAAGATGTAAGTTTTATTTTAATTAGGCCGGGACCCGAGCTAGCCTAGTGGTAGCAATTTAGGCTTGGAACTAGGGCTGTTCGTTTCGAATTCCGACGACGTCATTAAATACGTTCGTGTTTAGGCAAGATATGGGCACGTTAATTCCGTAAACCGGGAAGTTCTTTTATGAAGTCAGAAAGTGTGGGGGAAGGTACGGACCCTCCAGATGTAGCACTTGGGGGTGCTCGGCCCAAATTGAAGTGGCACCAGGGGGTGGTATTGGCTCATCAATACTTAATATAGAAAGTCTTAATAGAGCCTGTTTTGGAAGGAACAACAGCTTAACTAGACCTATTCATCAGCCATTAGGTCATCCACATTTCATAGGAGAAGAAGAAAAAAAAATTAATTTGAAATGTTTCGCTAGCATGAAATTTTTTATTGAGATGATTTAATATATAATTTCAGCCCTTTTGTAATTTTCACACATTTTTTAACAGAAGCGCAGTCATTATTATTTTGAAAAGGTACTCAGCTGTGGTCATCGAGAAATGCTTTTCAAGACAATAGCCTAAGTTGTGATTTGCAATCTTTCAAAACACATTTTTTTTCTTCCTTTCACATTGGCCTAGAGTCACATTTATCACAATATTTATTAAACACTATATTTATTTTATAAAAAGTTTTACTATAAATGAAAGTTTCATTTTTCAGCCGACAGATGGCAGCAATGAAATTTTAAACAGCACTTGCTACCAAACTTAAAATGAATGCATACACAGTGGAGTAGAATACAGGATACTAGATAAACCTTTGCTTATTTTAGGGTTACCATATTCCAACATGTATATCGCTATTCTGCACTGTTTTTGTTAGAATGGATTATTATGAATTGAATGCAGAGGTTTAATTTTACACATATATATAAGTAGGTGTAAAATTCGTACCTTACGTTTAAGGTTTATGCAATCGTAGAAATTCCTGTACAATTTCAATATTTCTGAATGTATACGAGTAGGGTCGTTCCTAGGGTAGCTGCCGCCCGTGTGCGAGAATAATTTTGCCCCCCCCCCTCATACCGTATGGATTAATTGAAATTTCTCTGAAATATTTTTTCCTTAAGTGAAACAACGAATTACAGAAAATATTATAAATTCAGTTTATTTTTTAATTTTACAACCGAACATAATAATAATTATTAATGTATTGATATAATAACCAAATGAATACGTTATAATAAATACATAGAAGACATATCTATTAATACATATACTTAATAAGTCAGTCAAAAAGCTTAAATAATCTTTGCTTTTCTTGCCTTTTTTAATGCAAATTCTGTTATAATATCTGATACATCTAAATCTTCCGAAATATCCTTTTCGATACTAATAGATAAGTCTGAAAGCCTTTCTTGTCCCATTGTTGATCTCAAATAAATTTTTATTATTTTAAATTTTGAAAAGCTTCTTTCCGCGCTAGCCACAGTCAAGGGTAATGTTAAAAAAATTCGTATGGCAATCACAAAATTTGGAAACAGATAGATGAGGTTATTTGTAAATAGGTATTGAATCACATTTAACGCGTTCATTTCAGGGGAAATATAGGGTGCAACGTTGTCAATTTCATCGCATAAATCTTCAGCTATAATATCGTTTTCATTTTTAAATGGATCATGTAGCATACTTTCCACATATTTACATTTTGCAGACCTATTTGATTTATCTGTTTCAAGGAAATTATTTAGGTTGTTGAGAAAACTGAAAACTGTGTGATGCTGTTTTATTTGTTCGAACCTTTCTTCTATTTTTGATAATGCAGTATCCAATATTACAAAGTAAAAATTAATTTTGAATTGGTCTTCTGGATTTTTTGTAGCCTCATCTTTACATTAGAAGTCAAATAAAGAACTTATAAAAAAGGCGCAATGGAAGTGAAACTGTTTCTCGATAAAGATTGACTTTTGCAAAGAAACGTTCCAAATTGATTTTATTTTAATTTTTTTCATATTTTAAATACAATTCCCTCTACGTTTACTTTAATAAAAAAAATCTTATTTTCCCGATTTCTGAAAAATTTGCCATATTTCCAGCACATGTTAAAGAAATAAAGTGATGCAGTTCAAAAATCCAAGTTTACACTTGTTCCTGTAGTATATGTTTAACATTTGCAAAATAAAAATAATTAAAATAGAATTAAGTAATGAATCCTAGCCTTTTTTTTATTTTTTTGCAAAACAAATATCAAACCATTATGTATTATTTCAATCCATCTATGTATTATTTCAATTTCGAACCGCTAACCGCGCAAAAAAAAATATCAAGTTTACTTACCTGTGAAATATTTTTATTGGTCAGTGTAACCGTAATTTAAAATTGTTTATATTATTTTAAATGAAATTATTGGGATTGGGAGGTATTATATTATTCTTATATTAATTATATTTATTAATTATGATTTTGATTTATTAACTTATTGGTTCATGATTGTGGCTAGTACATTGATGTGCTTCCCAAATAATGGAAATTAACTCTGGTTATATTGACAAATCAATTTATTGAATATTAACACACATAAATAATACACTCCAAAATTACTCAATATTTTGCAAAGTCGGTACCTCAGCAGATGACGGTTGAATCCCTCTGGGCAGCTGGCACTCGTAATGATCAATTCGTCGTCTTTATCATCAAATGTAATTCGGGCATCTCTTTATCCGGAATACGGCTCCGTCGTTCATTGCAGACACTCGGCATGGGACACTGGGCGCTCGACAATTTCTATCTCTCTAAACTTTACTGCATTCGAACACGGCTCCGTCGTTTATTGCAGACACTCGGCATGGGACACTGGGCGCTCGACAACTTCTATCTCTCTAAACTTTACTGCACTCGAACACGGCTCCGTCGTTTATCGCAGACACTCGGCATGGGACACTGGGCGCTCGACAACTTCTGACTGACTCTCACTTCCCAGGTTATCTCTCTGCCTTCACACTATTTTTTATTTCATATATTTTCTTACTAATGTCTCCGCCTTTTATAATTTCCATTGGTTATCTGGAAATTATCATGCCATCGCCTTTCGTCCGTGCTGCCACTCCTCAATCCCCTTTTACCAATGCGCGTCGAGGGCGGGATTTATAAATTCTCCCTCAATTTTAACTTTTTCCCATGCTTTGGATTCAAGTAGGGTGGGCCGCTTTATAGCCATCATAAATTTTCTTTTATTTTCACTCTCTTCCACTTCTATTTATTGCTACGAACATTATCTCTAATTTTCGTTCCGGTCTATGGCTTTCTTCCCTTCTCTTTTATTGCCCTGTTTCTTTATTGCATTTAACAATTATTTTATTTTATTTTGTATTTCTTTCCATGCTCCTGTCCCTGGCCGTAACACTACTGTCATGTCCCTATGACAGTCAGCAATCACAAAATCGAGCACAAAAATTAGAGACAAAAAGCTTTGTTTTTCAGTTGTTGAGATGGACACTTTCAAAATTAATATAGTGCAAATTATCTCGGTCTTTGTATTTATAGGCTCAGGGCATAAACGAGTATTTTCCTGCAACCTGACAAAAACCGCCCGCACCAACGCGATGCCGGCGATGAGACGCGATTTGATGGGATGATGGGTTAAAACAAAAAAGAACAATGTATTTCCCAACTGGTTGCGACGTTGAGTAGCGTTTTTAAAACCAATGTGGTTTCCAATTATACTTGTAAAATGCATTTTCAACTCTAAGTAGTTACCTTGCATAATGATATTTTTATATTGATTATTTTACTAATAAATTAGTTTTAAATTTTTTTTAACCGAGCGGCTGACTTGCCGCCCGTATGCCCCGCACCCCTGGCACCCCCGGGTTGGAACGGCCCTGTATACGAGACTGAAATAATTCAGTAATTTAGCTCATTTAAATTGTATTTTAAAAACATTTTTAAGTACTAAACATAACTTTTATGAGCACACACTCAAACTACTGTTTAGTTTTTTTTAACACTGTAAAAGTTTCTTTTCATCTAAACAAAGAAAAAGTACGAAAAATATAGGATTTTTCATAGTATAGTAAACTCATATTTATTGAAAGAAAATTGAGGTATTTTTATCGAGGTATTTTTCTCTATGGTGTTTAAAAGAGTTGGAAGTGGTGATACGGTGGTTTCGATAATGCCATTTAAATCACTCTTAGTTTGATAGCAAAGCATCTTTCAACCCTTTGATTAGTTAAAATTTTCATACTTTACATAGCGACAAAATCCATTCACAGAAGGTGGCTTTCAGCTTTGAGTAACATTAAACTTTAAGCGCGTAAAAAGATAATTATCTTACAGGGTAAAACTTTGATGTTGCTACAAAATCGTTGTGTGTAATTACTTTTTTGTATAATACAGTTTTTTAACAATGTTTTTGTAATTTTTGGGATGGCTTCGTATTCTGTTGCCTAAGTTATTTATTACGCGCCAAAAGTGTTAGATTTCACTTTAAATGTAATGAATTTGTCACAACTTTTTTTCCCAACTGTCAACCCCTTTCCATCGTATTACTTTTCCTCTTCATTTAAATGTAGGAAATCCTATTGAATCATTTACTTCCCTAAATGTAGTGACTTGGTTATAACCGTCAATCCCTTTGCGTCTTATTACTCTTCATCTAAATTCAAATTTATGAAATTCCCCTGATTCATTTAGTTCCCTAAAGATTTTACTCTATATGTAGTGACTAAGTTACAACTATCAACTCCTTTACGCGTATTACTTCTAATGTACATTCAAATTCATGAAATCCACCTGAATCAATTAGTTCCCTAAAGATTTCACTCTATATGTAATGACCTGATCACAACTATAAGCCTATTTCCATCGCATTCCTTTTCATTTTCATTCAAATGTTTGAAATCCTCTTGAATCATTTAGAGTCCTAAAGTATTACCGTATTTTTGCGGACCATAAGACGCATCGAATACGTAACGTTACGTTCATACCTTAGAGTTGCATAACAGTTAAGTCAATTTTTTTTATACAAAAAACGACTTAAAATTGAGGTACATCTTATGGTCCGAAGGTAACATTAAAATATTTTATTATATACACTGGTGATCGAAATTAAGAGACTTTTCATATTTTATCGAATTTCTGGAAAATGAATGGACGGATTTTAGTGAAGTTTGATATGGTTACACAGTTATATAAGAGAAAAAATTGCACCATACAACAGCACCATACAACCATACATGGTGCGCACTCATGACCGCCTGTTAGGCTCATCAGCACAGGAATATCCAAAACCGACATTGCAAGATCGAACATAAAATGACTTTAATAGGGGGTAATGGGCGCCTCTCATAGTCATACAGCTCTCACAGTGCGATGCCATACTGGTAATGAGGCAGTTTGTTGAGTCCCTGTGGAAATAAGTCCCACTCCTGCAACAACGCAGTTTTCAGCTCCTGGATGGTTCTCGGAGGGGAATGGCAAACAGAAATTGCCCTCCCACTAGGGTCCCATACTTTTTCAATTGGGTTTAGGTCTAGATATGTGGCGGGCCAATCCATCCGGCTAATTTCACCAATTTAAAGATAATCGTCGACTAGGTGAGCCTTATGTGGGTGAGCATAAAAATGAACCGAGGACCAATTGTTCCCCTGAAAAGTCGAACATAGGCCAGTATAATCTTATCCCTATCTCTCACCACTCAGGGACTCTCTGTCAGACACATGGAGACCGTTTAGTTTGGTGCAGACAAAATCAGCGTTGGACCAGATTGCAGTGGGGTAATGTTCTCTTCCCAGACGAGTCGCGATTCAGCCTGGATACAGATTCTCGACGCACCTTCATCTGGAGAGAACCAGGGACCTGCTACCATCCCTCCAACGTTTGAGAAAGAGACCACTATGGTAATGGAGGTTTGATGGTCTGGGCAGATATCATGTTGGATGGGCGCACAACCCTCCATGTGTTTGGCAGAGGCTCGGTGACATGTGTAAGGTTTAGGGATGAGATCTTGGAGCACTATGTTCGCTTTTTCAAGGGTGCAGTTGGCCCTGATTTCATTTTAATGGACGACAGAGCACTTCCACATAGAGCTCGTCTGGTCAACGAATTTCTGGAAAGTGAGGATATTCGCCGGATGGATTGGACAGCCAGATATCCAGACTTAAATCCTATTGAGCATGTCTGGGACGCTCTGTGGAGGGCAATTGCAACTCGTTTTCTGCCTCCCAGAACCACCGAGGGCCTGTAAATAGCGTTGCTGGAGGAGTGGGATCGACTGCCACAGAGACTCTTAAACTGCCTGATTTCCAATATGAATTTACGGTGTGAGAGCTGTATAACTCTCAGAGGGGACCATACCCCCTATTAACCCATTTTTTGTTCGATATTGTAATCTATGTTTTATACCTCCTGACACTGATGAGTCTTACGCACGATCATGCCTGTGTATTATAACTGTTGATTATTTTTAACATAGGACTACGTTCCTCAATAACGGTCCTTCGGCGAGAAAAAATTGTCCGGCGTCGTGAGTTATAATGTTGGCAGTGCGCTAAACCCAGTAGCAGAAAACATTTAAATAGCATATCAAAATGCATTAAAAAAAGGAGGTAAGCAATGATAAATAATCCTAAGTTAATAACCCGCGGTAGTTTCGTTAGAAAAAGACTACCTGAAATATATATTTTTTTGCATTATATCAACCTATGTACATACCGTCTCCCAGTGGCTAAGTGGTTAAGGCATCAGCCTGTCACTCCGAGGGCGCGGGTTCGATTCCCGCATAAGACTTGGTTGCATTCCGGCAACCGGTCAGTTTTCCGCATGCAAAAGGATCGCATGCAAAAGGTCTAGAAAGGTGAGCAGCAACCCATGGCCGGTGTTATCGTTTGTCAATAAAATTCTTGTGTGTTTCTATTTACTTGTATTCATATGTGAACCGGACTGGGGTGTAATGTCGTCAAACCCCAGGAACATTAGCCAAAAAAACAAATGTGCATACTAAATTTCATTATAATCTGCCCAGTAGTTCTGGAGATAATCGGTCAAATCTGAAAATTCTCTTAGTTTTGAGCATAAGTATACATTATATGTATTTATTATATATATTCATATTAAATATTATCTATGTTTATTATATATTTTATTTATTATATATATTTTTTATCTTCATTAAGTAAGAAATTGAAAATATCTTTATAAACCTAACAAAATACAAAATACTCTTTACTAAAAATCCATAAATTTGTGGTACGTCTTATGGTCAGAAAAATCTGGTATTTATATTACAAGTCTTTTTCCTCTTTTTAAATTTGTATATTGTAACATGCCCCATTAACAATTTTTTTTTTATGATTTTGTAGTACAATTGTAGCAGATGATATTTTACAATACCTACATTACTCACCTACATCAAAAGCCTGTTCATATTGTTCATTACTTTTCGTTATTTGTTTTTGAAAAATGTTCACACAAGGCTCCTAATAGAAAGACCTGTCTTCATATTCTGTGGTTTAATCATCTCCCAATAGCTGTTTCCTGTTACGTAAAGGATATGTTCAAAATTACCGTGATTGAAGATAATAGGAAATATTTTTTTGTTTGAGATAAATTAGGTAAAGATCATGGGAAAATAATTAGGATGTAATGAAGTTTTCAAGATTTGATAGTAATTGAAAATACTTTTTTCGGTTTGCTGAATTAGGTAAAGATTTAAGAAAAAAATATTTTACAAAACAATTTTGAAGAAAGGCTGTGTTAGGAGGTATGTTTCAGGTTTTCAGATTTGACAGTAATTAAAAATACATTACGTGTGCGTTGAATTAAGATCCGGGAAAAGTGTTGTATAAAACAGGTTTAAATAAATAGTTTGGTTAAAATACTCCGAAAGGTTTAAGATTTACGGTATTTTTCGGACCATAAAACGCATTTTTTTACATGAAAAATATTATATATATTATATGTATATTTATTATATATATTGTTTATCTATATATATAAAATAGTTCCGTGACGGACTGACTGACAGATAACGCACAGACCAAACCGCTGGACCTACGTAATTAGCTGAAATTTTGCATGGCGATTATTCTTATAGTGTAGGGGTGCACTAAGAAATATTTTTGAAAAATTTTTCTAAGATTTTTTAAAAATTAAATTTTTAAGCTGTTTTTGTAATTTTTTCAAGTTTGCAGTTAAAATAATAAGCTAAGCTTTATAAAATTTATATCACGAGAAAGATTATAAAAATTTCTTTAAAGGAAATCTTTTTCGAATCTTTACCTCCATTTTCTGATTTTTGGTGAATTTTTAAAGATTAATTTTTAGAATTCAATTTATTAAATTCTGATCACGATATTTCTTTTCTTTTTGTGATACTTTAAATTAATTTTGCGTCACGTCATAACAACGAAATGAATTGACAAAAAATATTAAAATACAGTAAAAGAAATGTTCCTCTAACTGTACTATATTAACTGTACTATGTTATAAGCCTCTAAAAAGCAAAGCTAAAAATTAATTTTGCGTCACGTCATAACAACGAAATGAATTGACAAAAAAATTTTAAAATACAGTAAAAGAAATGTTCCTCTAACTGTACTATATTAACTGTACTATATTATAAGCCTCTAAAAAGCAATCTATGTTGTATATTTGGTGCATAGCTATCTAAAATGTAAACTATTTAAAAATTAGTGCAAACTAGCAATTTTATAAAGGGTTTAGCAAATTGTAAAAATATTGTTTGTTTTCATAGTATATAAATTTATTGTTATTATCAAAAATATTAATTAGTATAATGCATTGAATTTAAAGGGTATTGAAAGTTATAAATATTGGAAAATCCTTATGTAATGCATATATTAACAATTTGTGTAAATGTCTTTAATGATATATTATGTTATTAACATGTGATTGTGCCATTGATAAGTGCTTCAATTAAGGGGGGTAAGGACCTTTCGAAACCAAAAATCCTGCATTTTGACATGCTTTTTTCGATTCATCATAAACAAAAAACTTTTGCTTATTTTGATATGAAATTTTTATAACTTGTGCAGCACAATACTAGGTTTAAAAATTTAAAACTATTTTTTGCAATTAAATTGGTATATTTTTTTAAGATAACATAAAATATATACACATAATTAGAAAAAAACAAATTGACTTACCTCCTGTTTCCTGCAAGATAACTTTTTAAAAATACACAGTAGAACCTATATTCTTATATCAAATTATAGGTAAATATTGTCTTTATTCTCTTGTAGCGTACTGGAAAGATGAGGTTATTTTTCCCAAGACCTCACAGAGTGCGAGAAACACAGTTGCGTGTTAACGGGGCGATTTTGCCGTTCTCCCACCGGTTTTGAACACGTGTGGGATTAAAAAACGATTACTTGTTCCCCCGACTAAAAATCCAGAGATTCCTAGAAGACGGAGTTTTCCAGCATAGCAGAGAGGAGAGGCTTGGTGTTGTTTTTCGAGGGAGAGACTGGTTAGAACGCGCCCTGTGCAGACGTGTTTTTTTCTAGGTTCCTGTGTTTTTGCGCCGGGAATGGGCCCTGGAGCGCGCAATGTGAATCTGCATGTAAATTTAAGTGAATATGTCGAAAGTATCTAATGGTTAATTTTGTTTAATTTTTTTTGTTAATAAATTGTTGAGTTTTTGTTTTAAAAAATTGGCTTTCCCTTTTCAATTAGGACTCTGCCTTTGCTTTGTTATGGATCCCATAGTAGTAATCTTTAGCAACGCCTCAGAGAGTTTTAGCCTTGTCGTGACGCCACACTCTAAAGCTCAAGTTTTAAAATTATATAATGTTTTAATATTTAAAAAAAATTATCCCCAAATGCACAAGATAGGCATTAAGTTTGAGTATAATTACTGATGTGTAATGATTATAATTTTTTTCATTTAAAATATTAATATTATTCAGGAAAATTAGCCATCTTGAGGATGACAGAAAATGTAATAATTGTTATAATTGCTGTAAATGTAATAACTGTTATAAATAAGATTTAAAGAAAAAGGAAAAAAAGTTGGAGCAAGTGAACACAGGGATGGAAGCTGAATTGATTTCTTGTGTAAACAAGAATTTAAAACTTGTTCGGTTTACTCTTGTGGGTTGTCAGCAAATTTGTAAGAGTGCGTTAAAATTTTAGAATATTTAAAATTAAATTGCCTTGACTTGGGAGAGTTAGCGCAGTCTGCTCTCCTCCAATGCCCTTGGGTTCCGACTGGGAGGATTTCCGTCAGAACAACCTGAAATCAGAAATTTCCGTATAAGCTTAGGCTGTGGGCGGAATTATATTTCGGATTAATAACGGTAACCACTATACGATGTGAGTAAGCTCATGCACAAAATCAAAGCATACATTCATTTTTCGAGATCTTCTCTGAACAACAAAAAAAAATAGGCACATTTTCTCTTATTTATTCACAGATATTTTCTGAATTATTCAATTTTTTTCTTTACTTTTAAATAGAAAAAAATGAAACAATTCACAAAATGTAAAGAAACAATGTTCTGTCACACTAGTACCCCATATCTTTAAGAAATAAAATTCTTTCTCATTAAATAAATTATCTTCTTTCCAGTTGAAATGAAAGTATTTTTTTAATGTTAATCCATTTTGAGTGTGGGGCAACGGGTAGGAAGCTCTTCTTTGATAAAGATAAATTAAAATGCACAAAAGACGTCATTCTGAACTGGTGACACTAAGGGATATCCAAGAAAGAAAACCGCTGCACCGTTTGTATATAAATGATAACACTGAAAGACTAAGCTACGCATGAAAACTTTCCCGTGCTAATTCAGTCGGGGCGAAAAAAGCATCATTTTTCATTCGAGGTCAACATTTTTTTTTTTATTTTAGTAAGTGTTTTGTCTGAATTCTGCGATTTCTCAAGCGTAGAATAAAAACTGTCAAAGCGTTTATGCAGACTATTTTTGTTTATCGTTCAACGAAACGTAGTATTTTTAGATTTTTTTATGTTCTTACACTTCGGTCATTTTTTTAGGGATTTTAATTAATGCCGCGGGCAGATGATAAATAATCTTGGGTTTGTTTTTAGAAACATACATTTTAATTCTATCGCTGTCATTCCTTCTATTTTTTTATATCGGGAACGAAGAAACTAAAAATTATTCTGAAATGAAATTTAACATCGAGATAGGCTAGGAAAAATATTAAATAGGCAATGCGGGAATTTAACTTTGGAGGAAAAGTTACTAAAAATAATACATTCTCTCAACCCTCGGAATAAATCCAGTGAAATACCGGCATTGAAGTTTGGTGATACGGGGTCCATACTCGCCTATGGCAAACGATCGTTGTATTTGTATACGGACATTGGATGACAGACTGCTTGCATATTCATAATTTTTTTGCTGTTATGTTTCTTTCAAAATTCTGATTAGTACTGTGTTGTAATATTAAATTTCTTCTACCTTATACAGTGGTACTTCGACTTACGAGTTTAATTCGTTCCATGACGGAGCTCGTAACTCGAATTACTCGTATCTCGAATCAATTTTCCCCATTGAAATGAATGGAAATCCCATTAATTCGTTCCGGGCTCTCCGAAAACACCAGAATTTTTTGTTACATGTTTTTAAATAAGATAAATGTGCTTATAAATGACGAACATTGTATAAAAACGCAATGCAATAGAATGTACTGCGATAAACTTGTTTTATTAAGTATAATGTACAACATTTACCTTACGGTAGAGGAGAATAGGATTCCAGACGACTAACCCATGAAGAATAGGTAAACCCTCGCACTGTGCGCCAACGCGAGCGGTGACTGCAAGATAAGCCGTTATTCGTTTATCATTCGGAAAATCCCAGAGTCTTTAAGCATAGTACACGCACACCTTGGTCATGTTTTTTGATAATTTCATTTTTCAACTCAATGCACATCATCCGCCTCTTCTTCGCAGCACTGTCCTTCAACTGACTTTCTTCGGACCCATGGTTGGAAAAGTTAAGTTTTGCAAAATAACTGCATGCACAAATACAAGCACAAAACTGATGTCTTTATTACAAGCTAGCCTCTTCAAGTGAACGAATGAGACACGGAAGCTGGACGGTTGTTGCGTCTTTCAATGTGGCTGTAATATATATATATATATATATATATATATATATATATATATATATATACCCATATTGCCTATTTAATATATACAAAATATTAAACAGGCAATGTGGGGATCATAAAGCTACTTGGAGATCTCCTGATGGAAGAACTCTAAGCCAAATAGACCACATATTAATAGATGTAAGACACAGAAGTAGTCTATTAGACGTACGCACATTCCGAGGAGTGAGTGTGGACTCGGATAATTTTTTGATCACTTTAAAACTTCGTCATAAGATCAATAGAACTTTCGATAAAAAGAGAGAACAAAGCTCTAAAAGAATTGATATTAAGCAATTGAAGAGAGCTGAGATAGGTAGAAAGTATAAAAAAGAGCTACATGACAAAATCATATAAAATGAGGAAACCCTGCTTATAGAAAATGCTTGGCATAAACTAAAACAAATCATCAATGAAGCTTCCGAGAAAACAATACCAGAGTGCGAAGCGAAGAGAGGAGGCCAATGGTTTGATGAAGAATGCCGTCTGACAACGGAAAGGAAGAATGAAGCATATAAACTGATGATACAGAAGCATTACTCCAGAGATGCAGAGAAAAGGTATAAATGTCTAAGAAGGGCAGAGAAAAGGATACATAGGAAGAAAAAACGATTATACCTAGATGAGTTATACCTAAATATTGAAAGCCTTAAGACACAAAAAGAAGCTAGAAAGTTCTATCAACTGGTAAACAGCGTAAGAGCGGACTTCAATCCTAGAACCATTGCCTGCAGAGGGGAAAATGGAGAAATTACAAGAGATATGGAAAAGATTCTGATTAGATGGCGAGAACATTTTAAAACTCTTCTTAAGGGCAGAGATAATGAAGAAGAAATAGTTACACATAATGTACAGTCTACTTTAAGCGGTGAAAGTGAGGGAATAGAGCTTAACCCACCAACACTTTATGATGTTGAGCTGGTAATCAAAAAACTAAATCATAATAAATCTGCTGGACCAGACGGTATTAAAGCTGAGCTCATAAACATCAATGAAACCAAACTAAATAAAACAATCCATAAACTTATTTGTTCTATCTGGACACAGGAGCGTATGCCCACTGAGTGGAAAGAAGGGTCTATCTGTCTTATTTATAAAAAAGGAGACAAGCTGGAATGTTGTACTTTCAGGGGAATTACCCTATTGAATACAGCATATAAAATGTTCTCCAACATTCTTTACAAACGATTGCTTCCATACACCTCCAAAGTTATTGGCAACTACCAATGTGGTTTCCAAATGGGAAAAACAACAACAGATCAAATACACTCAATTTGACAAGAACAAAAGAACAAAAGAATCTGAAAAGAACAAAAGAATATAACATTGATACCTATCATCTTTTCATCGATTTTAAGGCTGCATATGACAGCGTCAACAGAGAAAAATTAGTCGAAACCAAGAGGGAATTCAACATACCAACGAAACTGATAAGTCTTACTGTAATGACTCCCAAGAAAGTAAAATGCAGAGTTAAAATTATGTCAAGCCTCTCGGAGCCTTTCTATACAGAGAGGGGCTTGCGACAGGGAGACTCCTTCTCATGCCTTTTGTTTAACTTGGCTCTAGAAAAGGCTATAAGGGATTCTGAGATAAATACTAACGGAACCATCCTACAGAGAACAATCCAATTGCTTGCTTTTGCCGATGATATTGATATCATTGGGCGAACTAGACAAGCTGTCGTTGAGGCTTTCGTTTCACTTGAGTATGCAGCGGGAAAGATGGGTCTAACCATCAATGAGGATAAAACTAAATTTATGATTGCAACAAATAAAAAAATAGATACAGCCCCTCTGGAGATCAATAACTACACATTTGAGAATGTAAAGCATTTTAAATACCTGGGCACAATGATCTCAAGCAGCAATGACCTAAAAATTGAAATTAAAAGCAGACTAGCCATGGCTAATAGATCTTTCTAGGGCTTTCAAAACCTACTAAAATCCAAATTCATCAGCATTAAAACAAAAATAAGTCTATATAAGACCCTGATAAGACCTGTTGTCTTATGTCGTGGGGTACGACATATAAAAAAAAAGAAAATAGAAAAGGTGCAGAAAAACCAATTAACAAACGGGACGGAAAATGGAATAGTAAAATGACGCCAGACGATACGAGAAGAATGTCGTGGGGATACGATATGTTAGGAGTTCAAAAAGGGCAGACAACTCAATTAAAGCGGAGTGTCGGCGGTGCTATGAGATAATTGGAATGGCAATTGATCAGACAAAAAAAAACAGGATGAAGAGAAGAAATTGAAAGGAAACAATTAAGAGTCGAAATAGCGAGGGGAGACATCGAGATGAAAAGGGAATTGTTGACAAAGAGAAGAGGACCCCACACATAGGAGATGTTCTGGGAAAACACATTTCCTAGAAAAATAGGAATGAGTCGAAGACGGGATTGTTCGAGTATAAAACGCCCCTCACTCTAAATGGTTAAAGAAATGATTAGGGGAGGAATAAGTTAACGAATCAAAGTGGAAGTATAAAGAAAAAGGTTGAACATGAGAGACGAATGAAAATGTAAAAGGCGGGGCGTTGAGAATATAATAAAAAATAGAGAGAGTGAAAAAAAAAGACATATCATATTGATGGTGACTCTGAGAGTTGGCACCCAAAATAGAGAGTTGTAACCTCGTAAGCGAGAAGGCAAAAGAGAATATATGGGAGATTGCGTCCCGACGTAGCGCATCGCTGTAAGCCGGCAACTCAACGATGAAAGGAGCATCAAGGAGCAGCGGAGCCGACATAGATTGCCTGAACCCAGCAAGCTAGCATAGAGTATCCTCGGAGCCGAGATAGATTGCCTGAACCCCTGCAAGCTACCGATGAGATGATAAGAGGTGAGACTCGTAACCACGACGGAGTGCCTAACCCCCACAAGCAAAGGATGGAGAACTGATCCGGCCGTTAAAGTCTGCCTATTCCTACGTTATTGAGTGAGTCCGAATAGAGACCCCAATAGATGCACCTGAATATGCCAGCCAAAGTCCACTTCTGCAGTCTGCAAAAATGGAGGTAACCTTTTATTAACTATTGCCAAATTTCATGAGTTACCCGAGTCTTATATGATAGGCGGAAGTTAAGGAATAATATAGATATATTGCGTACTGAAATGATATTAATTTAAATAAATGAAATAATATAGGCAAATAATACATTGATATAATGAGAATGTCTGTGAGTTCATAATTAATAAGAATATAATGGAATGTATACTAATATTTGTATTGTGTGAATAAATTAATGTATTGTTTAGAATTCAGAGTAATGGTATCATTGCCTACCACTATAACCAATCACGACCCACCCAAATAAATCCTACAACATCTTATACGGGAGTAAATGCTGGGCTCTGAACAGGACAGAAGAAGACATTTTATTGATTTTTGAAAGACAAATTTTGAAGAAGATTTTTGGACCAATTATGCAAAACAACGTTTTTAGAATCACCTATAATCACGAAATATATAAAATGTATGATGAACCCGACATCTTAAAGATGGCAAAAGCATCTCGTATTAGGTGGTTAGGCCACATATTCAGATATGATGACACGTTTCCCACAAAAAAGTCACCTTTTCAAATTTGGAGGGAAGGCGATGAAGCGAAAGACCCCCAGCCAGATGGTTGGATGAGGTAGAAAAGGACCTAAGAACAACTGGAGTGAACCGATGGAGGGCCATTGCACGGGATCGAGCTAGGTGGGGAAAAATTGGCGAGACAGCCTTGGCCTGTAACAAGCTGTAGTGCTAGCGAAGAAGAAGAAGAATGTGGGAATTCAACTTGGGAGGAAAAGTTATTAAAAATAACATATTTTCTCAACCCCCGGAGTATATCCAATGGAATACCGGCATTGATATATATATATATATATATATCAATGCCGATTCCAAATATATATTCCAAAATGAATTGATATCTTATTCATCTAAATACTGAAAATGGTGGTTCTCATTATGGTTCTCAGTGGTAGAAACTTCAAAGCAACGTATAGAGTCCCTCGATAGTGGTGAAAGTAAGCAAATAATTATATTGCAAAGAGCCATTGAAAGTTTTAGACATTCAATTTCAATGAATAAATGCATCCACGTAAAAGCAAATAGGATGGAACCATACGACGGTAATAAGTAGTATTTTTGGAGCATTGAGACAAATGTAGTAATCCCTGTCTTGATGTTAAACAAAGCGGGATCCATCCCAGTCCTTGCGGCCAAAATTTACACAATTTACGACAATGCGAAGTATAATATTGGAAGTGGTACTAAAATGAAGAGCAACACTACAGTGCGCCGTGCTGTTTTAAATGTTCCTCAACCCCATACATGCGAAACGGCTCGAATTTGTATTCAAATCATTTTGTTTACCTAATAAAAGGTACAGTTTTATAAAGCTTTATGCGAGAAGCATACTAACTTCTTAACCCGCGAGAACTCGCACCGGGTATGACATACCCAATCCATTTTCATTCAATGTTTTTGTTATCTTCTTCTTATCGGATTAGGCCGAAATTTAGTGTAGCTGTATTCAAGGTCACATTCTTTCAGCGGGGTAAAAACTATGTCTGCTCAATAAATAGATTTTGAGAAAATATTTCGACGGGTATGTCATACCCGTGCGAGTCCTCGCGTCAGTCAGATCTTTCCTTTTTTCTGTTAGTTTAGTGCATCATGGCGCGATTTTGAAATTACGACGAGGAAATTTAACAATTGCGACACCTTTTAGAGACTGTTTCTAGTGATAATGAAACTTTATCCCAAGAAATTGATGCCTCTGAGGATTGAGAATACTGTAACAATCACGATTCTTCTACTGAAATTGAGACAGAAACCGAAGATAAAGGTTCACTGTCAACAGCCGATTTTTATATTGGTAAAGATAAAATTACAAAATGGCTGAAGAAAAAATACCGGCAAAATGTAAGAAAGCCTTGAAGGAACGTAATTATTAAGCTTCCAGGTAATACAAATTATTCAAGAGATGTCGCTTCTCTCGTAGATGCATGGAATGTTCTCTTCAATAGCAACATGCTAAATATGATGGTGCCTCAAACAAAAACAACTTATTCAAGCCCTTGAATGGAACTGGAAATCACTAATAATGAACCGCCTGCAAAAAAACTCAAGACAAAATATAAACGATGTTAAATTTGCCCAAGTAATAAGGACTGAAAAACAAAGTTTATGTGCCAAAAATGGGAAAAATGTCTGTGTTGAACATCAGTATATAGTTTGTAAAAATTGTCTATAAAAATGTAAGTATTATTAAAATTCACTAAAAATCTTTAATTTATTATCTTATGTTCTTTAGTTACGTAAGGTTTGCATATAAACAATATTAATTGATATTTAAATAGCAGAAATGAACTAGGGTATGAGATACCCGGCGCGAGTACTTGTGTTCGAAATTCGGCGCGAGTGCTCTCGGGTTAATAAACTTAACCTACTGCATACTAAACTTAATTTCTCAGGCTGGAGGATACTATGTGATGTCAAAAATATTAGGAAATATTTAAGAGAGCATGATAAATTTTAGTGGGGGGGGGGAGAATCAATCAGAAAAAAAGGATATTTAAGTACATAAGGTTTTTTTTCAATGCGACAGACGCTTTCTTGGAGATTATCCTTGCTGCCATATGACACCGCGGTTTTGCTGACGACTTTTCTGGGAGCACCGTATAGGGGAACCAGGAAATTCTAAAAAAGAAGGGAATCCATTTTTATTACGTTGACGTAAACTATGCTACAGAAATTTTCAAATAAAAAAAACACTAGACACGTATTTTTACGCCGATTTCAAAGCTAGATAATATTTTCTTTTCTGTTGCTATTCTGTATATGAGTACCATAGAAACATTTTATGAATTCCCAAAAGGACGGATATAATTATGAGATGTAAGAAATCGCATTGAATATTTTTTGTGTTACTTTGTTCTATTGTTATTGCTAATGTCCCCTGGCCAAGGACGGGGGGGGGAGTTGGGTTGGTGTGGCTTGCTCCCAGGACATCGGGGTCCGTTGTGAGAACCTCGGTGCTTGGTAACGGAGACCGCGACTGTGAGTCTCCTGGGGTAGTGGGATCCTCTGAGGGAGAACTGTGTCACCATCAAAGGTTCGGTTGTCACCACTTCCATGTAGTCTCGGCTGGAAACAGGGCGATGGCCCGGACAGACAATGGACTTTGAGCCTCAACTGTCGCCCTATGGCGTTAGCTCCTGCTGCTCCGTTTGTCCAAAACTAACTCGTACCTTTGCTACTCTGTGCTTGCTGTGGGATTTTGATGCGCCGAGTAAACTACCGTCTTCAGGTACTAAGTTTTTCGCATGCCTAATTGGTGGAACGACGTATTATGTTGAACTTGCCCCCTGGCCAGAAAGATCCATATCATATCTATGCAGACTTTGCGGATTGAGGAGTGCGGCTCCGATTTGATATAGCACCACAAGGATCGGAGTCGATCTCGATTTTGACCGAGCACTCCCAGAGGCGACATCTTGGGAGATCGTACACTCTCTGACCTCTTAGAGTGACTTTCCGGTCTACGGACTTATCATGCCCATATCCGGCCTAAACATGGAGGTACTTATAGGCGCTTGTCGGGGTTCGAACCGAACACTCTCAGCACCGAAGGCCGACGCGCTACCACTAGGCTACACCATGCTTTCTTTTTTCTATTTTCATTGAACTTTCTTCGGGATTTTCGGATCTATAATTCTAAAAAGTCATTCTCTGTATCAAAAATTACCCAGAGAGGAAACGGGTTCTTCTGTTCTTCTGTATGATGAAACATTTTACAAATAAATTTTTTAATAATTCAGAGGAGAAATTATATGGAAATGTTTCCTATGCACAAAAGGGAAATAATATGGCAATAGAGAAATTGGCTAATAGTATGTAAAAAAAAGGAACAGGCCTCAAGTTTTCAATTTTAAAATTGTTTGCAAATTTTAGGAATATTAATCTTTACAAAACGTGCTATTTCATGAAAAAGGAAGTTATTTTAAAGCGAGAGGAAATAAAATTTACATAACTTTCTATTCCAGACTCCCTTATGAGTAACAATAATTTTTCTTTTTAACACTGGTCTGAATTCAACCAGGGGAAGGAAAAGGTTGTGTTCCACCGTTTCCCCGTTAGCTTAACATACATTTAAAATTATTGTTTATGAAAAAAAAAATCGCTAATGTTTTTATCCAAGACGGAGTATATCTAGTAACGTTCTCTAGTCAATCGGAGACACGAGAAACATTAAAATCTATACACATTTACTACTAACAGAAATATCATTTATTAAAAAAAAATCTTTTGTACAGGAACTTGAATAGACAACACAAGGAGAGCTATGCTTTCTTAATAAAACAACAACTGCGAAATAACACTCATTTGGATTGCCTCTGTGGTATCACGATAGGTGGTTAAGGCTAATCTCTGAGGCTTTATAAAAATTACTATTACTGAATTCATGACCAAGAAAGACAGAGTCCTAATTATAATGATAAGACCAATTTTATAACAAAAGCTTAAGAAGGAAATTTATTTACAAAAAAATTAAACATTTAACAATTACAACATATTCAATTAATTTAAGTGCATTTTCACAACGCAAGTTCCGGGACCCAGCTAGTCCCAAACAGGAGCTTAAAAATCACGTCCGCTCGGGGCGTTTTATATCAAGCACCTCCCTCAACTTCTCCAACTCTATGACTATATCTCGTGGTGTTTTCTTTGTAGGCGACTCTCCCAATTCCTCGAAAATGCGTCTGTTTTTCAGAGAGGAGGCCGGCAGCCTTGTTGGTGACAGTTCTTTGTAGCGATGCATAGTTAAGCCATCTTTATGGCCCACCGATGTCAACTCGCATGAAGCTATTGCTAAGAAAGACAGCTTTACGACTATGGTGGGAGACGCTTGCTTGAGAACCCGATATGCATGGGCTTAACTTTCAGGCCAAAAACTCTGGCGGCATATGTTGGTATCGTTTTTTAATCCCCCACAGAATTTTAGAATGCAGGGGTACGCATGGCTTGCGTTTTTTAAAATCCTGCATCTGTGGAAGGCTCTTCGCAGATCGTGGGAATCGCACAAAACACATGACGTTACACTTCCGAATATATCCCTGCCAGCAAGATCTGACCACACCGCAGATGACCTCTATATAAAAAAATACTTTCATTGGGGTCAGTTCGACTCCTTCCACTCCTACGCTGTCTCTGCATGTGGTCAAGGGGTTGATGCGCATATGAGTCTAACGGAGTGGCGAGCTACCCCCTTCTAAGTAAATGTTCAGAAGGGAGCTGGGTATTTAGTGGCATTACAACCTGTACATATGAATACTAAAATCTGTATTTTTTATTTATAATACATGCTTAAGTATCCAGTATCGAATCGAACGCTTCAGAAATTTCAAATGCACAAGGCATTTACTTCTTTTATTTCAAGAACGACAACAAAAGGGAAACGATGTAATCCTTTTCTTTGTTCAGCATTTTACAACTTCGGTTCTTTAACTTTTTTTTCCGTTTCCGCATGTAATTAGATTTCCAGTTTCGCGAGAGACATAATTTCATTATTTCCTTTAAATAGCAATGCTGTTAGTTTTCCTTAGGTAAACATCCGCACATGAAAATATGGAAAATGTTATTATAAAAATTTAACGTTTACGTAATAGCATTTTATGATGAAAAAAACCCATGAAAAATTTCCCTTTCCATGTTCACGCTTTGATTAAAGTATTAATAACTTTCTATTTATTATTCCGATGTCTTATTTCGTTTTAGTAACAGAAACCTATTTAAAGTAAGAGCTTTTAATTTTTTTTTCTCGCAATCCTCTTTCAAGCATGTAGTTTTTAATTCACTTTTTATGGCGTTTTAGAAAAATGATATGATATTTTAATCTAAGTTTTCAAAATTAAATGAAGAGTGTTTAATTTAAGGCTTTCTGTTCCATATTTTTTTATGGAAATTAATGAAAAGAAAGTATTTTTTAAAATCTCTGGCGAGTAGATTGCGTTCAGAATAAATTTCGATAACTTTTTTTCATGTTATAGGGTGAATATATAAGTTTAATTTCTGTTATGAAAATGTTTATCTTCTAGAATATGTAACTAATTATCAAAAATGCTAGCTTTTCGGGATCAAGACTTTTACATTTTGGTGTTTTGATGTTACTTAATGAGTTTTTAGGCAATTTACTGTTTTTTTATGTTTTTGAATACCTTAACCTTCGTTTTTCCGAAATTTTTCTCCTGTTATATTTTTTGTCATCTCTGACCAATCATCTTAGAATTTAACGTGTAAATTTAATTGAGTTGAAGGAAAGAGCTGCGTTACCCTTCGGAAATGCAAATGGGCATTTTCTTATTGCCAAAAAATAGCGTCAAAATTACTGCTGAGATACTGAGGTAATATATGCTGCTTAATTTATCCATATTTATTTTCTAAATTATTTGCAACTGTGTATATGAAGTACTTTTCATTGATATGAAAAATAGTATTTATATGTCCAATTCGTAGAAAAATCGAGGTTATAAGAAAGTCATGCAGCTCCAAGGTTCATTTGAAATTGTTAATACAAAATTCCTACACAAAATTATTTTTTTAAAAGAGAATATTTTTATTTTTATTGTATTGAAACATTTTATTTGAGCTTTTACAAAAGACTTACGCAAACAGTATTTCGTTGGAAGATTCTTCTGGCACAATATTGACACCATATTTTGCTCATGGTGCCAATATGGTGATGTTATTTGAGATCCTTACAAGAATCATAATTGTTCCTTCATTATTTATTGAATAATAAAACACTATAATTTTTAATATCCAATGGTCTCTTTAGACAGTCAAATTCATTGTGTGGCATTAACAGAAAATTCAAGTGAGAAAAGACATGTTTATTTTATTGATTTGAAACACGGTATTTGAGCTTTTAGAAACGACCTACGCAAAAAGTATTTGGTAGGAGGATTACTCTGGTACCATATTGGCACTATAGTTTGCTCATGCTGCCAATATGGTGATTGATGTTATTTGAGATCCTTACAAGAAACATAACTGTTCCTTCTTATCTATTGAATAATAAAACACTATAATTTTTAAAGTCCGCTGGTCTCTTTAGATAGTCAAATTCATTGCGTGGCATAAAGAGAAAATTAAAGTGAGAAAAGACTTTTTAATTTATTGACTTGAAACATTATGCTTGAGCTTCTAGAAATGACTTACGAAAACAATATTTAGTAGGAGGTACAATAATTAGATTACTCTGCCACCATATTGGCACCATCATCATATTGTTTTATAACCTATTGAATAATAATACACTATAATTTTTAAAGTCTGCTGTTCTCGTTAGATAGTGAAATTCATTTTGTGTCATTAGGAGAAAATTCAACTGAGATTAAAAGGACTCAATTGAATTGAGTCCAATATCCTTTAGGTTTCAAGAACTAGATCGCAGTTTATAATAGCTTGTAGAACTTAAGACTGTTAAAGTCATTTAGTGGAATACACACCAATTTTAAACAAAGGTGCTATAAAAGAGATGAAGTTGACAAAACCTTAACTGAATGGATACATTAAAATGAAATTTTGAAGCATTGGAATAAAAGTCCTTAAGAAAATCAAACTTTTCACGAAATCTTCCCCAATTTTAAATGCGGAAAAATCAAATGAGTTAAATGGAAGATAGTCTGAATTCAATGAATCCCCTACCATAATAATTTTTAGAAATGAAGCGTAAAGTTAACAAATTAATACTTGACTAAAGTTTTAAAAGATATAGATAGTGTCAGATATAGATATAGTAAAAGATATAGATAGACATTTAGAGGAATTTATATCAAACATCGTGTTATTTAAATATTAGTCACGTATTATGGACGCCGGCACAAGTTTACATCGAGGGATATAGGCTTCAGATTGCCAGGCAACTTAATAATGATTTATCAAATCTGGTTTCTTTATCTAACGCGAATGCAGTGGCAATATTCAGTAATTCAATATACAAGAAGTTTTAGATTTGTTAAATATATGACAATAGAAACATAAAAAAATTACAGCACTAAGACCACTCTACTATAGGGGAATGAAGATTTATCCCGATGCCCCTCAAACATTCTTAAATTGTAGAAACTCCTCTGATTCTGAACTCACATCATGTCATATTTACTTGCTCTGCAACATTAGCGGCACTTCAGGCCATAGATGACCCTCCTCAGGAAAAGTTATATTCAGATTTAATTCTTCGTATTGCTAGATCGGTGTTTAGGGCTCAAGGTTAAACCCACCATCATATGAATTCATGTCAAGTTATCTCGTATCAAATTATACCGAGCAGAACTAAAGATATTAAAAGGCGCAAATATATACAAGCAGGTGGTTGTTATAAATCTGCAGCCCTACTGATATGATATTATTATAAATTGATTGTTTTATATTGTCTAATAACTTGAATTCAAATGAAGGATTATTTTATTTAGATAATTTTATATTATAGCACAATATACGTAAAAGATTCAATGTCTGCCCCCCCCCATATTATTATATTTATCATTATATCTTCCATATGAAAAGAACAGTTTAGACTTTAATTTATTTTATTCCTTAAAACTTTATCATATCTTATTCTCTTCGATCTGAAATGAGCATGAATAACATAATTTATTTACACCCAAATGAGGATAACTGGAACTTTTGAAGAGCCTCACAATTTATGACTCGTCATTTCTCTAGATATACCGTATTTCCCGGCCAGGCAATGTAAACTAACTGTATCGTGAGCGTTGTGTGACCAACCACCTGTTACCAAATATGATTTATCTTTTACGACGTGTTCCTGCTCTTTAATGATATTATTCCGTGAAATTTAGAAGTTAGATCATATCACGTTTCCAGTGAAATGCACGTATTTTGCACATGTTTATTAAAAGTTTAAAAGAACTATATTAAAAATTGAATCCTTTTCCGAATCATTTAAATATTAGTCACGATATTATGAAAATGAGTATCTTTAAAATATGAGTTAAGTATTCTACCTCACGAAAGTCTATAATAAGCAAATGTGCTTGAAATTTAATTATAGTTTAAATGCTTTTATATGAATCGTAATTTGTTTGCTTATACATCACATGTATAACTGGATATCTTTCACAAAAGCAAAAAATCTCTTCAAAGAGATTTTAATTACATAAACATACGAAAAGCATTATATTTTGTACAGTTTCATTTACACATTATTTCATTTAAGGAGGAAATTACACTATATTTTTAACCCTTATATTATACTAGCATTGTATTTCTCTTTCGTAAATTAAGTGTCTACCAAATAAATTAACATATATCTAATATATTAATACCTACATACGTCATATATTATTTATAATTATGTTATATAGAAAATTATACATTTTTGGCTTGCGATTTATTTTGTCACGAGTATATTTATAAATATTTTCTGTATTATATCAGGAAGATATTTGGTATTACTTTTCTAAGAGAAAGAATTCCTTTTTTTTTTTCCTCTTCTGTAAAGGATGTAACTTTTGGTATCATTCTTTAATCCGATTTCCTTTTTTCGCCACTCTAATGATCAAAGGATCATATTTTATGCATACTATTCCCCGTATCTCATTCCGTGTGTCTTATTCCATGCAATTTACACGTATTTTATTATGTATTAACAAACGCAATGTAATCTGGTAGTTTATCTATGAAAACTGCACTTTATTTGTGTTGGATAGTGTACATATATATTGGTAAAACGAAGGTTTTTTTTCACTTGAATATATATATATATATATATATATATATATAATATATATATATATATATATATATATATATATATATATATATATATATATATATTCCAATGCGGGGCACTTGTCAATGAAGACATTGGCACATAATCCGTGAGAATAGTTAGTTCCTTTCCATGGGGGCACCGTATATGTGAACTAACAACACCCCCTGGTGCCACTGAAATTTGGACCGAGCACCCGCACATTCTACATCCGGAGAGTTCGAACCTTCTCCCACCCACTGACATCATACCTGTAGATGACCTTCCAGTCTACGGATTTAACATTCCCATATCCGGCATAGACACGAAGATATTTGATCACGTTCGGCGGGAGTCAAACTGAGCATCCCCTGTTCCAAGCCCAACGCGCTACCACTGTGCTACTCGGACCCTTTCAAGGGAATATAATACGTAAATTTTCATTGTCACGTATCATAGAAAACGTCATAATATAGCACCCATGCATTTAATAATTGATTTCTAAAGAAGGACATGCAAAACAACTTCAATTTTAGTCAGTTGAAAAAGAATATTTAATATGATTTCGCTCAAATTTCTGTGACTGTTTTGATTGATATTCTAATGGTGCCTTGGTAATCACGAAGAACGAAAATATAAATCTCTGCAAAGATAAGACCTCTACAATGTTTAAAACGTAGTCCTTTAATCAATTGTGATAATATTTAAACAAAAGAATAGGAGTAATTTTTCTGTCCAAAAGATAAGAGTGTTAATTAAAGTCATTACAAAGCATCAATCAAAATTGAAAAAAAAATTTAATACTGTGACAAGAGTTTTTTTTTACTTCTCTGTAAATATTTAACATACAGATAATTTAATTTAGAAACTGTCTAATTAAACACTGACTCTATAAAATTCTGTTTGATTGTAATACTAGACTCTTTTTCGAACAAACTTCTTTATTCCTTTTGTCCCGGATACAAAGGCTTTGAACGAATTTACTCGTATTTTATCGTTAAAAAATTTGCAGTTGACTCTAATTCTGACTGACATTTTGTTATCTGCATTTTTTTAAATATTATTTTTAGCCAAGAACAAATTAGTCTTTACCTCGCACCAGTGATTTATAAAAAATCCAGTCTTTTATTTCTTCCCAGAAAAAAAAAAATATATTGATTAACGATATTTACAGCCGTAATAGACTATCCGTATTTAATTCTAACTGTCTCTCGTGGGTATTGTGCGAAACAAACGACATTTATTTTCTTTGAAGCAGTCAAAAAGACAATAGGTGAGTCATCATCAATAATATTTTAAAAAGAAAACTATTTTTCTTTCAATAAAAGAGTCCATTAATTTAAATTAATTTTTCCTTTATGATATTTACTTAAAAAATACTTCAAAAGTTTTTCGAAACTCATAATTCGTAGACTGAAGATGATAAACGGCATTTGCACCTTAAAAGAGACTGAAAAAAATCCCTTTGCTAACGGACTTCAAAATTCAGATCCTCTAAATGGCATTATATCTTAATTTCTCAATGATTAATTTTATTTTTCATTTTGAAATTATTATTACCAGGTAATGATATGGCGATAGTTTTTATTTCCATATTTCAGAAAGATATGGGAATAAAATTATCTTTCAAAGAAACACTTTATAAGAGTATATTTGACAGCTGTGAGTTTACTCTCCATACAGTTATTCTCAAGTTCAGTATAAAAGGTGGTGGGTCAGTGATATGTTAGCTGTATATCATGAGCAAAAAACATGTTTCAAGACTAACTAAATGGATATTGTTTGCATATCAAAATGTTTAAGTAAAGACAGTAACTGAAATGCACATTTAGTAGTATTAGAAAAGGGAATGAAATGTGCTGTGTTGTTGTATCTATATACTTATGATAATTTTGATAACACAGAGATAAAAAATTTGTCCATATGCAAAATTAGTTTCTTTAGTAATTAGATGACATTTTCGACTATACACAGTTTGCGAACAACGATATGCATTTTCCCCACCTCCTTTAAATTAAAGAGGTATGGCAGTGAAAGATCTCAGTATTATGTTATCATATCAATATCTCACAGCAATATCTTACAGTATCCAAAAATCCACAGTTGTAGATTTAAAGATGGCATGAAAGATCAAAAGTGATGACGTAAAAATTTTACCATAGACAGTTTTAGAAATTCATGGAACCTTTCAAGGGACCACATAAAAAAAATTAAGCTCCACAAGACAGCGAATACCAAATAACTGCCTTTAGACGGTGAAAAAGAGAGGGAAATGTTTAAACGATGCGAGTGCTGATAAAATTCAAGAAGAAGAACTTATTGTTGGTTTTCCAAGCAAAGGAGTAGTATGCAGTCACGATGCTAACGTAAAAATTAATTTTTTCTGAGAGAGTTGTTATGGTCTGTGATCATGGTATAAAAATTTCAAATTTTATGCTGTAAAATGATTGTTTAAATTAAAACAATGTCATACACTGTAGAGACAGAACATAATTCCATTGGCACGATTACAACTTAATAGTTCGGGGCTTTTGAGCTAATTTCACGATGTCTTCAACAAACATAGAAAGATAGAGGGTAAATTAGAAAGATTGAAGGGTGGTTCACGTCACGTGATGATCAGATGTGTTCTAAGAACAAGATGTGTTCGAATGACTCCTTTTCCACAAAGCAAACACGGTAATTCTTGAGTCCAGAATGTAAAACCTGCGTAAGTAGGCCTTAGGGATAATATGACCTATTAATGACATAATATATATATATATATAATATATATATATATATATAATATATATATATATATATATATATATATATATATATATATATATATATATATTTATATTTATTTATATACATATATATATATATATATATATATATATATATATATATATATATATATATATATATATAGTATATATAAAAATATTTGCGAAAATGTAAAATATTAAATCTGGCTGGTGATTGGCCTTTTTCGGTTACGATAGTTGTACAATTGAGACCTTGTAAAATATTTTATAAATAAAAACATTCATTTGACTACAGGAAAGTTGGGAAGGAGGTTTTAATATGTTAAGCTAACAGAACTATTCTCCCGAGAATTATATCATTTTGTCATTTTAAAGAGCTCTTACCTCCTTTTTTTATGCTTACTTTGTTTAGATTTTGAACTTTATTTTAGAGTTTCATTTCGAAGTTTCTTCCTCAAATATTCTTTCACATGTAACGAGATGCTAAAAGTTTTTATTTCGTATCGTACACTAGAAGTACTTGTGAGCCAGTAATTCCGACTTAAATATTTCATACGATGTTCTAGTACAATCGAATTAGCCCATGCTAACACAGTTTTGAAGGTATTAGGTTAAACGGGTATTATTTAATTACCACGCATTATCGGATATCATTGCATGAGGTACATTGCATAATGCTGCATCAAGTGTCAATGACGTCAGGCGTTATCAACCGTCCACAACTCTTCAAAAGACGTCACCGGTAATCAATACGTTGAGTATTCATCGAAGGCACTTTCCCAACGTCATGCTTTTCAGTTTATATTCATCGACACGTTAGCCATTCAACCAAAGCGGAATAATCGACTTCAAAGAGGTTATTCAGCATGTAATTCCTGCGGCCAGTGTTCATCTGAACCATTAAATTTCCAGCACGTTTTAAAATCAGATACACCGTGTATAAACGATTCAATTTAAGGCATTGAGACAGAAAAGGGGACATCAATGATTCCTACTTATTCTAAGATTTCTACTATCCATGACGATATTAAAAAATGGCACTCTCTCAAATCATTTTTTAATCACATGATTAGGCTCTTTCAGGTTAAACTTTAGAGACTTAAAATTTTTATTAAATGGTAGTCGAAAATGGCGCCTTTTCATCGGGCATCCGCTGGTTAAAAAAAACCACAGCAATATAGCTAATTTGAACAAAAAATACAAATTGATCTTTAAAATTACTGAAAAGTTATTTTTAACACCTAGGTCGATATAAACGCAAAATTTTTAGTTCTTTTGCCACTCATTTCATCGATTCACTATCCATAAAACATGGAGTTGCACGTATTTAGCTCCTTTTTTTGTGTATTGAACTACAGAAAAACAAACTCCGAGTATTAGTTTAATATAGATCCACACCAAGAAATATGGGAGGTTTTATATTTATGGGCACAAAAGTAATTTCCAAAAACGAAATGATGTATGAGTTCTCCTTATTTTCTTATGTTACTTTTAACATAATTAATTGACATTTATTTCTTTGAACAGAAATCTTCAAACGCGAAAAACCATTGAAAAAAACCGCTAGTGACTAAAACAAGAAAAACGATGGAATGTACCCAGTCATTAATTACAAATGTGAATGATTTCAAAAGTTCATCCATCATATTTTTCAGCAACACAGTATTTTTTATGTCATGCGTACTTGTTATTTTGTTTCAAAAATGAAAGGAAATTGCTTTTGAAGTTAATCCATCGCGTGTTCTGATGTATAATTTATTTTATGCTGATTTCAGTTAATTATGTTGCCTGGATGAAATATCCCTTTCAATAAGTATCATTATGAATTTAACATTCAAAAATGTAAATAACGAGAAACATGTTTTTAAACTTTTTGGTTATTTATTTATAAATTGAAAAAGGTCTCAAAGATACTGCTTTACCGAAACAAAACAAAATGTTTATTAATGCAGGAAAGCCACTTATTATGGAGATATCTTCGAAATTAAATGTATTTAAAAAAATAATAATAATAAAGATTGAACATGTCATATTTTGTTTTAAAGATGTCACTATTATCCTTAAAGCATGTTATTACTGTTATTTGAAATAATTTATAAACCTGACCCTTATTTTAAATAGGTAGCAATTATTTGGGGTCTTTTCTTAATTTTTTACGATAAAAGAAGGAAATGAGACTGTGTATTAATATAGTGAAAAAAAATCCGAAACAAAAAGATAATTAAGATACGAAAAGATAATTCTAATACAAATTATGGTTTGTATTAGAACTTGTTAGGGCCTAAACTTATCCCCAATAATTATTAGTACAGAGAAATAAATGTTTTTTGGGGAAATGTTTAGAAAAACATTTCAGGTAGTCTATTCTAACGAAACTACCGCGGGTTATTAACGTAGGATTACTTATCGTTGCTTACCTCTTTTGTATGTATATATGTATGTGTTATGTATATATGTATCTATCAATTTATCTGTCTATATATATATATATATATATATATATATATATTTATTTATTTATATATAAATGTATATATGTCAAAATTTTGACGCATTTTAAACTTTTCTGTTTAACTGTTTATTGCTTGCCCAAACGATACAGATTGGGTTTGGCGCGCTGCCAAAATTATAACTCGCGACGACGGACGGTTTTAGCACCTGGCATTTGCTTTCCGGACGACCATTATGGAGGAACGTAATCCTACGTTAAAAGCAGAAAAAATAAAATTTTCAAATGGGGAAATAAATATTTAAAAAAAGTAACAGCACTAAAGGGTATAGAAAGCATTCAAAACGGATCACTAAGTATATATGCATGGGTCCTAGTAGCATGTGCAGAGAAAAGTAATTATCGCTTTAAATCAGACACTTGGCTCTGATGAGCATTTTAGAATTGTTATATATTTAACATACTGTATAATTAAACTAATATATATATATATATATATATATATATACGAGCATTATTGCCCGGCATTGCCCGCGTAGATATACAAATATAAAATTTTTCATGCATTCCATGAAAAAAATACTGGGCTGCACCCCCCGCTCTTCATGTTCATCTGGCCAGAGAGGATGCGCTTAGCGCGTTTCTACTGAAATGATATACAATCAATAAGAAAGAAAGAAACTTTGAGCCTGCGGACCTTCGTCTGATTATACGTCTGATTTTATTGAGAATTAATAACACAGTGTTGCGTGATTCGCACGTTTAGATTGAATAAGTTTACTGTTTAATTATATTTGTTAGATACTGTTTAATTAGATTTAATTAGACTTGTTTGATCCACTGTTTAGTTAAAAATAAGTTTTATAATTTAAATTTGCCTTTATTTTTATTTTCCCTTAAAATCGCAGTTTTTTCCACATCACCCAAGATACGTACTTTTTTCCACATCACCCAAGAGGTAAAGTGCAAGATGCGTTATCCCCTTTATTTAATCAAAGTAAGGCGGGATTTCGCATGAAGCCTAGGCTCAAAGTTTCTTTCTTTCTTATTGTTTGTACGAGTATATCATTTCAGTAGAAACGTGCTAAGCGCATTCTGTCTGGCCAGATAAACACGAAGAGTGGGGGGTGTAGCCCAGTATTTTTTTGATGGAATGCAAGACAAATTTTATATCTATATATCTACCCGGGAAACGCCGGGCAATCATTCTTTAAAAATAATTTCATTATTTTATTATGCCTTAATATAACTAATGAACTAATAGTTCGGAATAAAAGTTATGTGTCGTTATGTTTTTCTGCTTAAAGAGCTTTTCCTCCCACTGCTAAAAAAACCCCAAAACACTAAAAGATTTATCTTATATTATTTCACGGAATAAGTAATTCAAATACATATCGTATGTTAACTCTTTTTCACGAACTTAAGGGAAAAAATCTGTAGAACTCTTAAACTTTGTCCCATTTCATGATCCCAAACGATTAATATATTTAGATCGACAGAAGGGTTCCAAAAAAACTGGCCATGGGACAGAATTTGAGTTTTCTTTTTTTTCTTCCTTTTTTCCCAAACTTCTATTATTCCCAAAGTTCTATTAGATTGAACACCATTGTCTAAAATTGTCTAAAGCAGCGGTTCTCAACCTTTTTAGACCCACGACTCCACTAAACGTAAGAAAAATAAAATAAACACTTCGCAAAGCCCATCACACCCAGGCCAAAGCTCTTCTCCCCCACGCATCGAATTTCACTGATAACCCAGCGCCCATCTTTTAGCGTGCAGAAATACTCGTCTTGGTGAATAAAGTGTTGTCGTGAAGGGGCTGTTTCCACATTTAAGTGGTTCGCGCACCTCTTAGGGGCACAAAAAATCATTACAAAAGCTATTTAAAAAACTAATTGAGCCCCAATTTCGTTTTTGCTGCATTAAGTTTCTCGGTTCCTAAACATTAACTGTGTCGAATTTGGTCCCGGTGGGTGAAACAGTCTATGATTCTATAGCGGACAAACAAACAGACGAGCTCTTATATATATATATATATATATATATATATATATATATATATATATATATATATATATATATATATATATATATATATATATATATATATATCCAATCTACGGAGCACTAGGCAATAGAAGTGGTCGTCGAGTGTAGGCAGGCACTTTTAATTCACATCGAGAACGACGGGGAGTCAGCCACATTTTCAGTATGATTTAATTTGGAAACTTCACGGTGTCGAAAAACACTATATACAACTGGGATGAAGACATTTGGGTGTGTTTGAAGCTTTCACAATAAAATCAGACCATATTAAGTCCAGAACTTGTTGGATCATCCCAAGACAAAAGGGACGCAGCGCGTTAAAATTACATCTTGACAATACCGTGGCAGAACACAAAGAGAGCTGGGAATTATTGGGAAAGGCGCGGAGTTTCAGGCGGGCTGAACTTCAATTGGTCAAATCTGACACATGACTATAAGGCGTCATATCGGATGATGATCGCGCTATGTCCGTTATATAATGCTTATATAAGGCTCTCCGACCGCTCGTGTCATTAGGGGAAAAATAGATTTATATTGGTTGGATATAGGTCGCAATTCAAAGGTAAGGGACGGCGTTCTGTTGCAATGAGATAAAGGAATTTGGAAAAAGCGCGTTAGAAATATTTAAAAGGATTAAAATGTGTTTCATATATATATATATATATATATATATATATATATATATATATATACCGGGTGGCCATAATTAAACTGACAGTGCTCACAGTGTTCTGCAGCGCGATCTATTTGCGAGAATGACGCCACATTTTTTAGGAAGATTAAACAAGACGGGGGACGAAGGATTCCGCGAAAAAATTAATTAGTTCCAAAAGTCACCGCTAGGGGAATATTTGGCGCTGTGTAATAGAGTGTTAACAAATGCAAATTAATACGGAATAAAATTACCTTTTATTATTCACATTTTCTTATTTAGTTCAAGTGCAATATGGCAACACTTTTAAAAAAGCGTAAAATCTACATAAACACTGATAAATCCTCGTGATCTGCAATATCACGTACGCTGAGCAGAAGAAGAAGTTCTTTATTCAAATTTCACGTTACATCCATTGGCACAGTGCCAGCTGCTTGGGTTTTAAAAGGCAATGTGTTACGTTTCGAATCAATCGGATTGAAAGTTTATGTGCAATGTCTCCTTCTTTAGTGGAGCGTGCGTTACTGGTCAAATTCGTTTACCTCAACCAGTGCAACGCGTCAGCCGCTCTTCGTGCTTTTAGAACGCACAAAAAATGCGTAAAGGTAACGGTCCTGTGTCAGTTAATGGGCTAAAAGCAATGGTTGCGACGTTTGAGAAAACAGGTTCTCTGAAGGTTCAGTCAGGCAGAGGACGAAAACCTGTACCACAGGATACAATCGAAGCAGTTGCCACGGCGATTGTCGACAGAGGACCAGACAATATTGCTGCCACCTCTAGCGCTCGTGGATTAGCTCGGAATATGGATATGCCTTACAGTACGGTATGGAAAATCTTACGAAAGATTTTCAACTTCTATCCGTACAAGATCAGCCGTGTACAGGAGTTACTGTATCCCGACCATGATAAGCGATTGACTTTTGCTCTCACCTTTCTTGCCAGAATGGAGGTGGATGATGCTTGGCCGTGGAAAATCTTATGGGGAGACGAGGCCCACTTTTCTCTGCATGGAACTGTGAATACCCAGAACTGCCGAATTTGGAATGACAAATCACCACATGCAGTCACAGAAATTCCCTTACATTCACCAAAGGTAACTGTTTGGTGGGGGTTCACAGCGGAATTTATCGTAGGTCCATTCTTCTATGAGAACATTACCCTGACAGGACCGGAAACCTGTTCTGTTACCGGAGAGAAATATCGCCACATGTTGAACAGCTTTGTCATTCCGGCACTTCAGCAAAGACAATGCCTTGAGGAAATCATTTTCATGCAAGATGGAGCCCCTCCACACGTTGCTGTACGGGTGCAAAAGCTGCTACGACAGAAATTCACAACAGAAAGAGTCATTAGACGCTTCTTTCCAACTGCATGGCCACCTCGGTCGCCTGATCTTACCCCATGCGACTTCTGGCTATGGGGTTATCTTAAGTCCAAGGTCTATCAAGGAGTGGTCCAGGACCTGGCTACGTTGAAGGATAACATATCACGGACTGTACGGGAGATTCCTGCAGACATGTTACTTTCTGCTGTTGTGCATACTGTGCACAGAATGCAATATGTGGTCCACAACAACGGCAGCCACATTGAACCTCATTTGAATGCAAAATAAAAGATAATTTCCGTATTGATTTGCATTTGTTAACACTATTTTCTATTACACAGCGCCAAATATTCCCCTAGCGGTGACTTTTAGAACTAATTTATTTTTTCGGGGAATCCTTCGTCCCCCGTCTTGTTTAATCTTCCTACAAAATGTGGCGTCATTCTCGCAAATAGATCGCGCCACAGAACACTGTGAGCACTGTCAGTTTAATTATGGCCACCCGGTATATTATATTGCATTCACTCAATTTTGAAAATTTTATGCCCATTGAAACGTTCAGAGTGTATTTTTTATTTATGACATGCAGTGAAAATTCTCTATGGGGGCCAGTAATGGTTCCTAAAAACAGTGGTCGTTTTGAGGGGTAGCCGTCGAAAAGAGGATTCTTTTATGACATTGGCTCTGTAGAGTCTTTAACTGGTTTTGAACAAAATATGGTCGTTTAGAAGGGTTGCCGTCAAATTGGGGTGGTTCGCTAGAGAAGTTTTACTGTATTCGTTGTAAATTGATTCTATATACCATACCTTACTTTATATACATCATTAAGAAAGGTACTGTTTATCATTATAATACATTTTTTACAAACATTCTTCAATAAATTTTTGCATATAAGTATAATAATAATAAGGTTGTAACTTTCTTAAAAATGCTGCCCTAAATTATTTTGCTCTTGGTATTTTAAATAGAAACAAGAATTAATATTTTTTTATAAATGCAGTGAATATTTCCAATAAATAATAAATTTTGTTCTTCAGTCATGAAAATGGAGGCTCAATTCTCACTTCAATTATTTTTCTTCCACAGGAGCTCCTTGAAACTATGCAAATAAAACCTTCATTATTTGTGAATACGGCTCAATGATAAAAATTATGATGCTTAAGGATAACTACGTAAAATTACTTTTTAGATGCATCGTCGAGTCCATGAAATGTACTATCACATGTTGTTGACTGTTTGGACGTCAATAGAACATTGTCCGTTGAACACTGGGAAGAAAAAATAAAGAAACAGTGTTCGTACCGCGGAATGCATATGTTACTGTAGATAAGTGGTTCTTAACAGGGGGTGCAGGTACCCCTGGGGGTGCGAAAGAGCATTTCTAGGGGCGCAAGAGAAGGTTCTAAATTTTAATGAAAATTACCAACTGAGTGAATAATTTGATGGATACTTTTTCACTCGAAATATAAGCAAAATTAATAGATGGATACTCAATCCATTTTTGTCTGAACAAAATTCAGTCGACGACAACGTTTTATTAAAAGACGGTCTTATCGCAATACGAGCTAATGCACGTATTGAAATGGAATTTCAAAAACTAGACATTGAACAGTTATGGTGTACGCAGTTAGAACTTTATCCAGAATTGGCGAAAACAGCATTAGAGGCACTTTTACCATTTGCCACTACTGACTTTCGTGAAATGAGTTTTTCTCACTTTTGCACATCCAAACAAAAGACAGAAATCTCTTAAATGCATCTGATGTCTTATGCGTGGCTCTTTCAAAAAAAAAGAGCCTCGTTTTAAAAGGATAATTATGAACAAACAACAACAACTTAGCCATTTAAAATGTAGATATTGTTTTATGTGTAATAATATATTATGTTTTGTAAATGTACTAATTTTTTAGGCAAGAAATAAATCATCTTGCAGTAAATTTCTTTTCCTAAATAAAAAAATAGAAACACATTTTTCAATTGGCTGCGGGAGCTTATTTTCAGATTCAAGGGGGTGTTGACTATTAAAAAGTTTAAGAACCACTGCTGTAGAGCAAGACTGCACAACATACAGCGTGCGAAGCTTTTGTGAGGGCGATATCTTTCCTTTATTCGGATCCCTGATTTCTGATTTCTACCCTTGTTCTACTATACTTGCCCCTGCTAGACAATGACCACAAACGTCTTTATGACATCCTAATATTCATTAATGTCAGAATCCGAAATTCGAACGGCATGATTATTAGCTGCAAGTGAATTAGAAGGAGAAATTTTTTGCTCTAGAATTGGTTTAAAAGCAGCATATGAAGATTACTATATATATATTTTTTATTTTTTTATGTGGATTGGAATTGATTGTGTTTTAGTCACAACTAATTGAATAAGTTAATCAAGGAATAATTTTACAAATGAGTTAGAATATACAATAACATTCTTTCAATTAATAACAAGTAAAATTAATGGCTTATTTGCACTGGTTGCTGCAATAGTAGCATAATCTGGGGGTGTTCACACTACATCCGGAACGATGCTTTGCTTTATTCCGACGGCGCCGAGATTGTTGATATGATTTGTGATTAGTTTGATGAATCACGTGTTCAATGAATTTAACACTATGATTGATTAATTTTTTTTGCGCTGACGATACATAATGCTCCGGATTCAATGTGAAGAGGCCCTATAAAGGAAGTATAAGTGAATAATCTATATATATTAAACAGCTCCGTAACTCTGACAGATAACGCATAGACCAAACCACAGGACATTAAGGGCTGCAATTTTGCATGGAGATTCTTCTTATAGTGTAGAGTACACTAAGAAAGATTTTTGAAAACTTCTTAGATTTTTTAAAATAAAATTTTTAAGCTGTTTTTTGTAACTTTTTTAAGTTTGAATTTAATATAATAATCTGGGGGTTATAAAATTTATATCACGAGAAAGATCATAAAAATTCCTTTAAAATGAAATCTTTTTCGAATCTTTACCTCCATTTTGTGATATTTAGTGAATATTTAAAGATTAATATTTAGAATTTAATTTATTAAATGCAGATCGCGTGGTTTCTTTTCTTTTTGTGATACTTTAAACTAATTTTGCGTCACGTGCATGGCAACGAAATAGACAAATAAAATTTTTCTTTTGGCTAATGCGGCAGACGATTGGACAATACCCAAAAAATATTAAAATACAGTAACAGCTATGTTCCTCAAACTGTAGTATATTAACTGCACTATATTCTTTAGTATGTTCTATTAGATTTAATTTGAATATTTTCTTCTACATTATTTTGTCTATAAAAATATGCGTTACGATTTTTTGTAAATATATACTTTTTTTTACATCAATTGTGTACATTGACCGTTGTACTTAATTTGAATGTACTCCGTAGCGAAGTATGGGTATTTAGCTAGTCTGAAATATAGAGTTTTCATTGAAAGCCAAAATTACAAAGCGATTTTATATAGCTTCATATATTTTATATAACAGTTTAAAAGCCACGAATAAAGCGTAAAAAAAGTATTCTTAACCCTGATATTTTTTTCGTTTTAATCTTTTTTTAAAGTGAATCGGTAGCCTTCTAGTAGTCTTCATCCATTTTCGGTAACTATTAAACGGATGCTATTTTTTTTTCTTTTATGAACTTTCGAAAGAAATTTATGCGAATGCTGAAACTTCTTTTGTATTTTCGCTAATTGTTGTCTATAAACTATCTTAAAAGATGTGTACATAACTTCCCATGCATCAGATCTTATTTTGACCAGAAGCCAACATAGCAAACTAAATTTAAATAACGCCATATGGATTATATCAGAAAGAGAAAACTTTAGATATGCAAACCGTTTTAAGAACCTTATGTACAAAATAGAAAAAGCATTTTTTCCCCTCAGATGAAAGCCATAAAAACACAAACAATTTTTTTAGAGCCCTAAAAAGAAAACTCATTTTTTGGCCCGATTTCCTAAAATTACAAACAGAAACATGCTTGTTTATTTTCTTAATGTCGTTTTGTTAATGGAGTAAGGAATTGTGCGTATATCTCCCTTGTTCATTGATTTTGTAATTTTCATTTAAATTTATTTTTTAATGTATTCTTTTTTTTTGTTTGTTCCCAATCTTAATACCAGAGCGTCATAAAAATATTTTTAGTTATTTTGAAAGTAGTTTCATTAAATATTTCTCAATTAAAAGGCGAAGTCGACCGTTAGAGAGAACAGAAAAAAACAAGACAACTTTATAAAAAACCGTAAAGAAAATGTAGTAGAAACAAAGACAGAATTGTGATTCAAGCATAAAGAATTGCAATTGTTGCGTTCTTTACTGCAACAAGAAACTTACAATTAACTTTTACTCGCTTTTAAGCACAATAAGCAAAAAATGGTAGTCGTATGAAAAATTATAATCTTTAGAAACATTGTGCAAAGAAGCTTATGGCGCTAAAAAAGAAATATAATATTTTTTAAGAAATATAGTATTATATCAAAAATATAATATTTTTTAAAATCATGATTTAACCGTTCAGCGGGCGCGCCAGTGCAACATTTTCGTAATTTTGAATGGTTTGTTTTTACACGTAAGGTTTGAATGTTCGAAGCAGTTTCTGTTTATAGCTACATCCTTTCTAATGAGGTCTGATTTTCTGACCCTTGTATTCCTATCCATTCACTGTTAGTCGGGATTTAACCGTGTGAAACCAGCGATTATACTAGATTACAATACGACAAAAGCATTAGCTGATCTTAATCGATCAACTGTACAGCTATTACACGGTATTCCCGCATTTCACGAAGATGGACAATATCATTGTTTTTTAGGTTTTTGGACACAACAGGAATCCACTCGCAAGTTGTCCTTAGATCCAACAAACCGCACAGTTTTGAAATAAGGCGATTCTATCTGCATTCTTTGGACTTTAATTATAAATATATTTCAATATTATCAAAATTTTATATCTTGTCATATAAAGCAGAATTATTATTTTCACTTTCAAAAGAAAAGTTTATTACAAAAGGAATAATAAAGGTTGAAAGAGACGTTGCACTTTGTGCCATGCGCGCCTGCTGGTGTTCCAAAAATTGGCGCGTCCGCTGAAGGGTTAATAATGTTTTTTTAAAAATGTTGTTTCTTGAGATAGCGAGGGGATAAAAGCTGCAAAATAACTAGTATGTAGACTTAAATCCTATAACACTTAAAAGCTATTAGTTGTAATACGAACAGTTGAAGATAAAGCTTTTTAAGCCACAACAATTTATTAGCATGAGAACTATGCATTTGAGACATGATTAGGTAGTAATGTTACTTTTTCGTAATATCCTATACTGTAAGGATTGACACAGACAAGAGAATATGAAATTCTATCGTAAAAAGATAATGTTGTAGGCTTACACTAGTATCGTTTTTCCTGGTAGCTAGTAAATTGATGAGGATGTTTCTTTTATAAATTGTAAGGTAGTGGTTTTCCGGTTATGGTTGACCATTCAGTCTTTTGTTCTATTCAAATGTAGCAAAACAGAGAACTCCGAACGGTAACTTGTACAAGACCGAGTTAAAATCCTGCAAGTGAGTTTCCGAAACTTTTTGGATTCCTACTTTCGATAACCGAAATCAATTTCATTTTGTATGAAGGCTATTTCTAAGGAGCTGTCACACGATATTTCTATAACTTTATGTTGGTCAGAAACTGCTATTTAAAAAAAAATTGTTTCTATTTTTTCTCAACTTAATGGGGCTTTAATGCACTGTTGGTGAATAGAAGATGCTAATTACTTTCAGACCCCTGATTATTTATCTGACGCGTCCCTGGGATTTCAGGACCACACTTCGATAATCACTAACTTCAGTAACTAGAGCATTTGGCGTTGGCTGTAGTTCTCACGGTATATTTAGATGAAACTTTGATGATAGTTTGCAAGAAATGGCCTCTTATTTCGAGACACACAGACTATCATTTGTAACAAAAGCTGTTTTTGTAGGAAGCTGGCCTTTACCTTCAATTAACGAGTGAATTATCTAGCGAGATCACGTGACACATATTCTACAGAACATAGGACGCTTGCATACTACTGGGTCGCGGTGTTTATGAGGGGGGGGGGGGGAGTCTGGAGAAAAATTATTCTTTTAAAATTACACTCATTTCTTTACTTTCCCACACTTTTTTAACTCTAGAAAGACGGGAATTTTTTTTACTAAAAAGACTGAACGCCGTCATTTTGACGGTTAAAAATAAAATCAAGAATTTAAAATATTTAATGTTTTTTTGGAAAAAAAGGTTAAATACTTTCAATTTTGAACAATTTCGTACCAATATATAATAAATTAGTATATATTTAGATTTATTTTTATGCAGGTATGTCGAGCTGACAACCTGGTACGTTTTTCCGTAAAAATATATGCATGGTTTGTGCAGTCCTTATTTTTCAACACCAATACTTCCGAAGAGCCAATATTTCTGTTATTTGCAAAAGAGGGAAGAGACTAAAAGTAACTAACATTTTTCCGGTATTATTTTAAAGATTTCAGCCTGTTTTCTATATTGCAGTCAAATTGACGGCTTTGGTAGGTATACAACACATTATCTCCCCCTCTTTACTATCGAATATAATTTTATAAATGTGTGAGCATATTTCGCGTAAAATTAGAAAAAAAATCATAACATTTCAGAAGCCTGAGGACATAAATACAGACATAGCGCTCAATAGTATGTCCAAAACCGTCAAAATGATGGCAGCCGTCTTTCTAGTGTTAATTTTTCCTCCCTTGAATATAAAGATCGTAATAGACACAAAATTTTTTAATAATTTAAAATTTTGTTTTAAAAAAATTAAATCTGATTGAATAATTTTTACCTTATGTACACAGAAATGATTCTAAAACAATCTATTTTTAGGCCTCATAAAAGTTGTATTTGTAGAATTTTCAAGCAATTTAAACGAAATAAAAATGATACATATTTCAGTAATTTTTGCTTCGGGGAAAACATTTTCAGAATTTTTAACCAAAATCAGAAGTCTCGTTGACAGTTTAAGGTAAAAAGATCGGAATGCTGCGCAAAATTTGATAAAGATAACTTAGGATGAACTTTGGATGAATAATTTTAATCCCGTCAAATCATGAAAAATTCCATACCGAGATGAGCATAGTTGGATTTCATTGTAGAGCAAGGTGAGATCTGTATATCTGCATTAAAGTACATATTTTATGATAAAAATGTCGTATTTGTCAACATAATTATCGTAGAAATATGCACCTATTCGATTTACCTTATAGCTTATAATGGTCATTGAATATTGGCTTTAACTGATGAACAGCCTTGAAGGGGTCTAAGCGGAAAAAATTCTTAAAGAAACCATACTCTTTTTTTTGGCTTAAAACATAAAATAGAGTGTTTAGACTGAGAATAAATAAGCAGTATTTTGCTAGAATGATACAACGTGAGATATAACATTTTTATGTTGTACTGGCATGCATCTGTAGCTCTGTGCTGTAAGGGTTTATCACAAAACTGAATCTTTTATTATGATTTGCCATGTTTAAAATTGCATTTGTAAATTTGCTGGCATGACATCGCTATTAAAGTTTGTTCAGCTTTTTTTCTGTTCTTCAAACTGTCATCAAGATTACTAGACCAGGAATGAGGATTTTATCTATGATTTTCGGACTCAGAGTGTTAGTTACTGGGTTTGAAAAGTGTTGTTGTTTCCAATCCCGTTGGAGTAGGAAAGCTTACACCAAGTCCAAAGGACCTAGGTCCTCGAAGGGTAGTAAGCAGCTTCACTTTAAGACGAGGTACCACAAGGGCTGAAGTCTGACTTGACCTCGAAGAACATCGGTCCCGTAATTTTGAACCGAGTCAAGTGACGAGACCGGAACACTTGACCCCGCACCTCCAGAGGAAAATTTTAGAACTTGGAGGACATTGTTGCCACGACCTATTTTACGTGCCCCGGCCACCATTAGTGAACACGGTGGTGGATTTGCAGCGACGAGCATCGAACCAGGGACGTTCAGATCACTAGCTCGACTTCTTTGTCAACCGGGCCACCGCGCACTAAGAGTGTAATTTCGCTAAACGACGAAGCCAACTAATAAAAGGAAAATTATTGATGAAATGGGAGAGGAATTTTACTCATTTGTAATATTTCTATAAGTTATTAAGAGAGACTTTTAATTTTAGAATTTCTCCTTTGTGGAAATTTAGATTTTTCATTAAAAAAACTTAGAAATTTTAAAGTATTTTTACATTCCTATAAAGCTTAAAAGCACAAAAAATCATTACGAAATGTTTGAAGAAAATATAAAAGTTTTCTCTCTGAATTCTTTAGGCAAGACAATTAAGAGTTTTTATCTATCTTCGAAAGTATATGTCTATAATTTGTATGATTTCAATTGGGTCACATAATAGGGTATGTTTCTAAACGTGTATCAAAATTTGTTCCCTTTTCTTTCTCTAGCAATGCAATTAATTAAATTCCTATGCTTGGTAATCTCAAATAAGAAATTATCTCGCCCTATAAAATTGAAGGTATGACCTGCATGATTTCAAAAGGGACAGTTAGTACTCTTTTTTTTTTAACGTGAAATACAATTTAATAGTCTTCTTTCTCGAGCTATGCATGTAATTATATTTCTAAGCTAAATGTACATTGAAGTAAGGAATTATCCCTCACTATTCAATTAATGGTAATATTTAACTTTTCAGGCATACAACTATTTTTGGAGACAGAGTAGTAAATTATTTAAACTAAATAAAAGAAATGGAAGGTAGAAAAAAAATTTCATTAATTTTCGTGGCAGTGTGGTTATCCAGTTTTGAGAAGGGAAAAAAATGGAGCCGTTTCCTGTGTGAGCCAAGAGCTGTAAAAAAGGGGAAAAAGACGTAAAAAAATTATCGCTGTTATTCAAAATTGAGAAACTTTTTTCATTTAGGATTTTTTTTAAGTATAAGAGTAGCTCTGAGTAGAATTTAGTAAAAAGCGGGGGGACAAACTACTTATTGTTTACTTAATATTGTTTATTAATGATTCGAGGGAGCGTTTTTTGTATTTTAATAAAGTTCTATTAATTTAATTTTTCTCTATTCCCATCATTTTTCAGACAAAAAGAGAATGATTTTTTCCCGTTTCGGAGCGGTAACATTAGTGCCAAGTTCCATGGCACCTAAGAGTTTTTTTAAATATAAAAATAACATATTTCTTTTCATTACTAAATATTTGATAAAAAATAAGAGTGTTCACTTGAAGGTAAACAACAGCTGAATATATGTATATATATATATATATATATATATATATATATATATATATACGCAAAATAAGAGATTTTATTTTTTCTCTGAAATAAAATTTATTTGACAACAGTAATTTTACTTACTCTTATGTAGCTTCAAATTTTGCTTGCAATCTATATATATAAAAGAGTCCGGTAAATGACTGACTGACTAACAGATAACGCACACACAAAACACTGGACAAAAAGGGCTGAAAGTTTGCATGACGATTCCTTTTATAGTATAGGGGTGCACTAAGAAAGATTTTTGAAAAATATTTTTAGATTTTTTAAAATTAAATTTTTAAGCCGTTTTTGTTAAATTTTTTTAAAGTTTGCTTATAAAATAATAATTTGAGGGTTATAAAATTTATATCACGAGAAAGACCATAAAAATTCCTATAAAATGAAATATTTGTCTATTCTTTATCTCCATTTTCTGATTTTTGGTGAATTTTTAAAGATTAATTTTTAGTGTTTAATTTATTAAATGCTGATTACGTGGTTTCTTTACTTTTTGTAACATACTTTAAATTAATTTTCCGCCACGTCCATAACAACGAAATAAATTGAAAAAAGAAATATTAGAATACGGTAAATGATGAAATTTAACCACTAAATTAATTGAGAGGGAAGTTTTTTTAAGAATTTAATTCAAATTAGTTTGTTTTACGGATATTAAACATAAAATTAATTGCATACATTGACCGTTGTATTTAATTTGAATATTTTCTTCTACATTATTTTGTCTATAAATATAACCTTTATGATTTATATATATATATATATATATATATTCTTTTTTGCCATTTCTTGCATACACTGGCCGTCGTATTTATTAAAAAAATATATATTTTTTGTTTTTGGCCTTAATTGCATTATTGACTGTCGTATCTTATTTGAATGTACTCAGTAGCGAAGCATGGGTATTCATCTAGTATATACATAATTTACTAAGTAACACGTATAATTTTAGAACTTTTCTTGAGCACAAAGGAAAAAAATTGTACAAATTTACTTATTGGTTAATTAGGTATACGAAACACTAAATATGGTTGTGACATGGAATTCGACTTTGTAAATATATTTTATTGTCCCATAGTCTTGATGCAACATTGATTCGGTTCCATGCACATTCTAGTGTATCTGTTTTGTTGTGTATGTCATAGGATGTATGTGTGTTGGGTTCGCGCCTGTATTTTGTACCGGTTTCTGGGGGAAAGGTATGTACCCCCCGGAGGCAAATTCAGCTTATCGTAAAGAGGTTTTTCTTTTTTTGTATAAGAATAAAAGCGTGACTTGCCACCCCTTCTCGGCTGTAGGGGGGTCTAGCGTCCCCATGGCAACGGCCTAGCAACATTTTTTTAGCCAATGAGAGCTGAAAGGTGTTTGTTCGAGGATAGCTGACCTCTGCTCGCCCCAATTCAAGAGAAGGCATAGAAAACGTTTTTCGAATGAGTTGGAGTTTTAGCAGCGACAGAGATAGGACCTCGTGGTGAGAATATCGATCAGATCCGCCATTTTTTTTTGGCTTGCTTCGCCGATTCCGCTGGTCGACTGATGAGATACGAGATGTACCTATTCCATACGAAGGTGGTGGTAAGTTAATATTATTTTGTGTTATATTTATCAGGTGAGAGCACGGTGATTTATTTTTATGTAATTTGGATTTTATGTGTTATAATAATCTTTTAACGTATGATATTAATTGATATGATTTTCTCTGTAAAAGTTTGTAGTCAGTGTATAAATTAATGTATGTAATATGAAGAGAAATTAAATAGTTACATTAAATATTAAATTTGAGTATGTGCTCTTCAGTTATTCTCAGACATGTGTCAGAGTGAATTTCTTAAATTAATAATTTAGCAAAAAAAAAAAATAAATAAATAAATAATTAAATAATAAGCCACTATACAGAATATGCTAATTAGCATATGTTCTAACTTAATATAATAATGGTTAAATTTGTGATTTAAAATTTTTGATAACAAAAGGTAGAATTGTTTATGTATTTTTATTTGCCAAATAATCTTTACACGAACATTAAAGTCATGAGAAAATGCTTAAACATAATAAAAAATGAAAGTTTGCTATGTGAACTCTTTAAGGAAGCCCATTAATGCTTTTTATATATCTTCGAAACTAATTTTCAAAAATCTGCATGACTTTAAATGCGTCACATAATATTGTAATTTTCTAAAACTGTAATACAATTTTATCCACCTTTTTTTTCTCTAGGAATGTAATTTATGAAATTCCTATGTCAAAAGTACTCTCAAATAAGAAATTATCTCTTCCTATTCAATCAAAGGTATGATCTGTATGATTTAAAAAGGAATAGTTAATATTGTACTTTTTTTAACGTAAAATGCAATTTAATATTTCATCTTTCTCAAGTAATGTAAGTAATTTTATTTCTATGCTAAATATACGCTGAAGTAAGGAATTATCACTTACTGTTCAATTAAAGGTAATATTTAGCTATTGAAGATTACATCTACTTTGGAGGAAAGAGTAGTAAATTATTTAAACCAAATGAAATAAATGGAAGATAGAAATTTTAAAAAACTGCATTAATTTTCGTGGCAGTGTGGTTATCCAGTTTTGAGGAGAAAAAAAACGGAGCCGTTTCCTGTGTGAACCAGAAGCTGAAAAAAAAGGGGAAAAAGAGATGTAAAAAACTATCGCTGTTATTCAAAATTGAAAAACATTTTTCATTTAGGATTTACTTTTTTTTTCACTATAACAGTAGCTCTGAGTAGAATCTTGTAAAAAGCGGGAAAAAAAACTACTGAGTGTTTGCTTAATATTCTTTATTAATGATTCGAGAGAGCGTTTTTTGTATTTTAATAACGTTCTATTAATTTATTTTTTTTTCTCTTCGCATCATTTTTCAGACAAAAAGGAAAAAGATTTTTTTCCCGCTTTCGGTGCAGTAACATTAGCGTCGAGTTCCATGGTACCTAATAAATTTTTAGTTAAAATAATTCAGCTTTCGAAAAAATAACATATTTCTTTTGATTACTGAATATTTAATAAAAAACTGACGTGTTCTCTTGAAGGTTTCTTACAGCTGATTGTATTAAAAAAGTAAATATAAGACAGCATATCACTTAAACTACCTAGAAAATTAATACCGCCTGAAATTTTTATTCCTCACATACTCGTTTTAAATACCGACCTGTCAGTTCAAAACACGTCTTTATAAAATTTTGATTATCAGAAGAGTGCTCATTTATAGGTAGCGTTTCAGGGATACCTCCTAAAACAAAATTTGGTGTATGGTTGGTGGGTTTGGAGCGCTCAAACAGCTTTTACAACACGAGGGATAAATCAACCAGTCATTAATTGAGATCTCATATTTTTAAAGAAAACACTTAGGCCGAGTGGCACATCCAGGGGGGAATTGGTATTTAATTCTCCTTAAATCTCAAATTTCTTTAATATATTTACAATACAGTATTTTAAGAGTTATTATTTGTAGCAATTTGGGTATACAGAAAACTCCCCCCGCGCCCCATTGCTTAATCAAAAAACAAGTAACTTATACATATATATATATATATATATATATATATATATATATATATACATATATAGCCAGTGCTATGGAAGAAACCTCTATTCGACAATTACCCATCAAAACGGCCACTTTTTTTCCCAACCATCAGTGCCCGAGAAATTTCGCTGTATGTGGCCATGGAAGAAGGGTTTCTTCCATACCTTTGTCTCTATGTAATCTTAAATCGGCTCTGAATTAAATATGGTTGTTTAGAGGAGAGGCTCGCTGGAAAAGTTTCACAGTATATATATACATATATATATATATATATATATATATATATATATATATATATATATATATATATATATATATATATATATATATACCGATGGATATCAGAATAATGAAAACACTTATAAACATCATAAAAACCTTTATTAATATGGCGCAGAATCACCTTTGTCATATAATACCACCTGATTAACTTTGGAATCGGAATATACATGACATGTATACTGGTTAAGAATTTATTATACACTGCTGGCCACCCAAATTGCAACACCAAGAAAGACAAGAGATATCACAACAAAATTTATTTTGTAGGTAACATGTTGACCAAGTATCAAATGATTAAATTTATAGACTTCTGTGAAGTGTGGTTCCTGCCAAAATCAGTAGCCAGAGTAGCCGCCATTGTTGGACATCACCGCTGCCACACGCCTCGGCATTGATTCAAAGAGACTTTGGATGAGTTCTTGGGGTACAGCAGACCAAGCAGCTTCCACACGTTGCCAAAGTTGATCTGCTGTGGCAGCTGGGGATGGAATCTGGGTCAATCGTAGAGCAACCATGGACCACATGTTTTCTATCGGCGAAAGATCCGGAGAGCGAGGCGGCCAGGTAAGCAATTCAATCTGTCGATTGACTAAGAACAGTTGGACAATGCGTGCCACGTGTGGTCGTGCATTATCCTGTTGAAATATGGCTGTGGGCAAGCCCTGAAGGTAAGGAAGGACAACTGGCTCCAACACCTCGGAGATGTAGCGCTGGCTGTTAAAAGTACCTGCAATGCGTACTAGAGGTGTGCGAGAGTAATATCCAATACCGCCCCATACCATAATACCCGGTGCAGGACCAGTGTGGCGGTGCATAACGCAGCTGTTCAGCATCCTGTCTTCACGGTGTCTCCAGACTCGAATGCGACCATCTTGGTGTTGCAGACAGAAGCGTGACTCGTCAGTAAAGACAATTTCATTCCATTCTGCAGTCCACATCCTTCTGTCATCGCATCATTGGCGGCGGAGACGTCTGTGGTTCTGCGTCAAGGGTAGACAAAGCAATGGACGTTTTGCGGACAGACCATTCTGCTGTAAACGGCGTCGAATGGTACGCGCACACACTGGATGATGCGTTACAGACTGCATGTGCTGTGCTATGGTTCGTGATGTGACTGAGCGATCCGTCACTGCCATGCGCACAATTTGCCTGTCATCACGTGAAGTGGTGCGCTGAGGTGGATGCAATCGAACACGCCGGTCCGTCGTACCATCCTGCATCCAACGATCACATATCCGCATTACAGTTGTTTGGTTTCGTCCAACACGACTACCGATTTCCCTGAAAGATAATCCACAATCTCGGTAGGCCACTATCCTTCCTCTGTCGAACTCGGATACTTGATCAAAAGATGATCGCTGTTTTCGACGAGGCAAAATTGATCGTTTTTTTTAAACTACAAGAAAAACACAATTGCCGAACTTTAAATCGTCGAAATCTCCAAGCCTTAAATTGAGCTTTGAAGTGGCGCACAGGCGCATGTGATGTGCGTCTGCGCTGAAATTCTAATCATTTGCATATCTCACCTCCGCTAATGCATGTTGTAAATTTCCTGTTATTTGCATGTTTCCTTCAGGGTGTTGCATTTACAGTGGCCAGCAGTGTACCATTCAATCTTCAGGGATAAATTATGAAAGTTCCTGTAGAGATGCTGTGGTGGATAACGATTTAGCTTTATCCGCTTATACAGATCACAATGGTTGAATGTTTTATAGTCGGGGGGAATTGCACAGGGCAAGACAAGATATTTGACTTCTTTTTCATGCTCGTCAAACCAATTCTTGATAGATTTAGCTGTATGTATAGGGGGATTATCCCCCTGAAGAACGCCATCTAATTTGAAGAAACAATGTTTGCACCATAGGATGGACTAGTGAGCTAAAATTTCAACATAGTCCTTCAAATTCAATCTCCCTTTTAGGGTTACAATAGGGTCTGAAGAAAACCATGAGATGCCATCCCAAACTCTGATAGATCTATCTCCATGATTGACAATTTAGATGAGACAGCTAGAATCTTACGCTTGTGTAGGTATTCTCTAGACATACGCACGTCCTGTTGCGAGTAACAATGTGAACAATTATTCCTCGTACCAAATGCTGTTTTTCGACAGTATTACTCGATCAGGATTTGCGCTCGTGGTAACACTGTGGACTTTACTTTGCATTGACATCTATTATAAGTGCTTTGAGAATAGAAACTTTTCTGTAAATGGTTTGTTTATGAAGTTCCCTTCTACCTCTGATGGTTGATACCGAAACATGCAGATGCAGATTGAGCTCTTCGGTCTTTTTTAGTTGCAGTTGTTTTCTTTCTTCATGCCACAATTCATTTCAATACCTCGTCCGTCTCTTTCACTCAGCTCTCCATTTCATCCAGTATTCTGTTTGACAAAGGATGATTTTCCATGCCCTCTGTTAGTCCAGTAGCTATGTACATCTTACCGCGCAAAAGATTGGGTATTACATTATTTCCTACTTGTATGTGTTTAGTCCAGTAGTGAAAAACCAAGTTTTCCAATTCGAAAGACCTCGGCGAAATTTTCTGTGGCCTAAAAACAACGAAATTTTTTAACTCTTTTTTTTTTTTTTTTAAATATCTCTGCAATGATTGGTTCCAGAGCTAAGATTGCAGTTACAATCTTAAAGAAGACAAAAGTTTGAGCAAATCTTACATTTACATCTTTTTTTCTAAATCCAATAACAAGCGAGCTACAGCGTCAGGAATATGGGATATTTTATTCAATTTGTCGAGAAAGACGCAAAACTTACTTCTCTAACACACTAACTCGTACAATTGCTATATATATATATCCATATTTGAGAAATGCACAATATATGTATTACAACATATACATTTTATTACTCGCACATATTTGAATAGTGTGCATATTTATATAATTATCTAGCGTGGCCCCTACACTCACGTTTATTCTTTTTGTGTTAGACCTATCCGAAGCGCATTGTATTCTATTTTTAGAATTTCCCCCTTAGGCCAGTAGGCAGGGGGAAAAATATCCTGGATTCGGAAATAATTTAAACAAAGGTGGAAACTTTTTTAATCGCTTTATTTTAGGTCAAATATGAATATCCTGAGTTTTCCCCCTCCGCCGAGGCGAGCGCTGGTGGTTAGGCAAAAAAATTGATTGAAAAAGAGGTATTTTTTCAGTTTTTTTAGAATAAATTAAAACCAGTTCGTCCAATCAAAGAAATTGTATATAAAATTTTTAGAACATTAAATTCTGAGTAAAATGGGTACCAACACATACAAATTACTTCGGTTATAAGGTTACTAGCTTCTTTCGAAGTTTCCGTCATTTTTTCAACCTTTGCTAGTAAGTGCGATTTTCGGTATAATTGTGTTTTTCGGGGAAAGTACCTGTTTAAAGAAAAAATAGCTCTAACTAAATGTTGTGGATCATTTAATTGTTCATTCAATGAGTACTTTTCAGAACGCCGACCGGTAAAAGCCATTTTCTACAAAATTCTTCTAATTCTGTAAAACAAGCATGTCCTGAAAGTACAGTGTTACAGATTTTGCATACAAAAAAAATAGCGACTTGCATGGAAGTAAGGCAGCATTCTCTTCTCACAAAGTAGATGAAGCTTCCAGTCTACACTTCTCTCTGATTGGAGGAATTGCTTTATCAACGTTACCATTCGAAAATATTGCACCTATGGTTTTTCTGTAGGTCCATTATTTTCCAGCTCTCCTAATTTCTGAGTAAACATCTGCACAATACTTTGTACAGCAGTATCTGATTCAAAAAGAGAACAGTCTACGTCACTGGTGACATCTCGCTCTTCGTCTGAAATCTCAATCTTCGAAAGAACGATCTTTGCAATTGCCAAGGGGCACATCATGTGAGCCCTGACAGCTCTCGAATATGTATGGACCGTCATCAGTTTCTCAATTGATGCCCGAGCATAAGCAATGTTCAATAAGTCCTGCAACCCACTGCCATCCATGATGTATCTTTCTGCTCCCATGAAGCGTGAAGGACATTAGTAGATGAAAGTCCCCAAAACGGACAGTTACGGACCCAATCTCAGATTGCAAAAAGGGTTGTACTGGTGCATGTACTTGTCGAAAAGCAGGGCTGCAATGCTCAAATATGTGTAAGCACTGCAGTGGCCTAGCATGTACAAATGTAGTTGAACTGCCTCATTTAAAGCAATGGTTCTCACCCACCGGTACGCGTACCCCTTAGGGGTACGAGAAAATCTGTAAGGGGTACGCGGTTAACTACCAAAAAGTATACAAAATTACATTGATATATGCTAGAATTTAATTCTGACAAAAGTTTGAGTAATGATTTAAAACTGAAAACTATCAGTAAAGCAGCAAGCAAACACGTCGCTCGTTACCACTGTATCCAAGCTGGATCCAAATATTGATGAACATTGTAAGCAAGAACAGGCCCAGCGTTCCCACTAATTATTTCCTGAGACTTATTTTATGTCTGATAATAAAAACTTTGTAATAAAATGTCCATTAAAATAAAATTTCTTGTTTTTAATTTAAATTACCTATTCGTAATTACACTTTAACAGTTTAACTGTTAAATTTTAACTAATATAACAGATTTTAATAAAACTAAAGTGTTTTTGTTGGGGGTACGCATACTTAATGATGCAAAAAAGGGGTACATGGGGGGAAAAAGGTTGAGAACCCCAGATTTAGAGGATGAAGATGACGTATTACCAAACATACAGATGATGTCCACCCTAGATCATCAAAACAACTAAAAACAATAGGTATGAACAATGTTATTTCATTTGAAATATTTCAATTTTAGTACAGTTATTGCATCATTTATAATTACATAATTATTATTATTTTTTATGTAATTTCTTCTATATATTATTTCACTTCTGCTAGATTTTCTAATTTATAATAATGTATTTAAACGGTTTTTATGGATGTTGAATACTCCGATTTTTGTAATTTATTTCCTATGTGTCGACAAATGTGTAGTTTGTGTACATAATTATATAAATATGCACACTATTCAAGTATGTGCGAGTAAAAAAATATATATGTTGTAATATTCATATTATGCATTTCTCAAATATGGATATATATGTAGCAATTGTACGAATTAGTGTGTTAGAGAAGTAAGTTTTGCGTCTTTCTCGACAAATTAAATAAAATATTCCATATTCCTGACGCTGTAGCTCGCTTGTTATCGGGTTTAGAAAAAAGATGTAAGTATAAGATTTGCTGAAAATTTTATCTCCTTTAAGATTGTAACTGCGATCTAAGCTCTGGAACCAACCATTGCCGAGATATTATAAAAAAACAAAAAATAGTTAAAAAATTTCGTTGTTTTTGGCCACAGAAAATTCCGCCGAGGTCTTTCGAATTGGAAAACTTGGTTTTTCACTACTGGACTAAACATATAAAAGTAGGAAAATAATCTAATATCCGATCTTTTGTACGGTAAGGCCATTTATTTGAACCCAGCTACTGGGCTATGTATGCTATCATGACTTTCGATACCATACCTCGAAAAACACTGATTATCCTGGGGTTTGCAGTAACAGATACTCCAATTTAAACGCGCTCAAACAATTTGGACTTTTTGCGAGGTCTGCAAGGTTTGACATTTTACGCTGTTCCCCCCAAAAGCACCATGCCCTTAGCTTCATTACTACTACCTGACAGTAGAACAATACATACACAATATTATATAAAAAATGCCAGTGGCCAGACTTTTTTTTGAAGGAATACGAAGCACATTCATAAACACCATTAATAATGATAGGTGTTTCCATTATTTTGATAACCACCTATATATATATATATATATATATATATATATATATTGTATATATATATATTATATATATATATATATATATATTATATATATATGCCCGGTATATAGGGCTTAAGTCAAGAACAGTGATTTAAATATACCAAGTTATTGACTTTTATACCAATCGCAGGACAATAATTTCGACTTGAGTCTTTTGTACAAACAAATGTACTTTTGTATATAAAACTTATAGACTTAAGCCTTTTATAGAAGTCAGAATATTTTTTTTTTAATCAGTACTAACAAATATCTAAAAATCACTTTTATTGTCTTAAGACCTTTATACCGGGCACTATATATATATATATATATATATATATATATATATATATATATATATATATATAGGGTAACTCTAGGATAGATGGCCATAGAGGAGGGGGATGGCCAATCTAAATATTTCCATAGCTTGATCATAGATGGCAGTTTAAACTTTTTTCGTAAGAAATGTTCAAAACTTTCATTGATTTCGAGGTACAGCTGTGTTTTTGATTGCAAAAAATAAGTAAAATTTTAATTTATATTTAATTTAGTGGTTGAATATTTTTGTTGAGTTAGGTATCTGAATGTTTTGCAATACGGACGTAAGTTACAGTTTTTTATTTTTCGGATTTTTAAGGCACGTATATAATCCAATCTTTGCTTCTAAGCCTAAAACAAAGACGTACAATGGCGGAGTGACGCTTTAAATTGGGTGGCCATCTGTCCTTCAGTTTCAGGATAGATGGCCACATAAAATCGAGAAGATATGACCACCTTTAATCAATATTTCAAAATTATACGGAGCGAGGATTTTAACCAAATATAATTATATTTAAAATAATTATATAACTTTTATATTTATAATTATATTAATGGATATAATTGTTTCCGTTTTAACTAATATAAATATTTCAATAATAATAATAATATATGCCGAACGATGTTTTTTTCCATTTTTTCAAGATGCCTAATAAATACATAAAATACATAAGAAGTACATATGAATACATATAAATACATATAAATACATAAGAAAGCCTCATTCAAACCGAGGGACCTGGATTCAAAATGATTTGTCTAAAGCAATGGAGGCTATGCAAACGGGATCATATTCGGGAAAAGGACCGTCTGTAGCATTTCACATTGCACGCAAGACTTTGGAGAGCCGATTGAAGACCGATAATTCCAATAAAGGCAGCATGGGTCCTGGTCCGATGTTTGGAAAAGAAAACGAAGAAAGATTAGTAAAAGACATTAAACGAATGAAGAAGCAAGGATTCCCATTTACTCGAGATATATGAGAATTCTCGCTTTTGAATTTGCCAAAAAAACTGGATATAAAGCACCGTTTTAATGATACAAGTGAAAAAACAAAACAAAAACACAATACTTCCAGTAGCGAAGAAGATGAAATACATTTGAAATTATGAGATTCTACAGATTCCGAGGGAATAGAATTTGATGAGGATCGCTGTGTTGGTTGTGGAGAAGAATACAATACCACAAACAAAAAGGATGACTGGATAATATGCATAAGGTGCCTGAAGTGGTTCCATGAAACGTGTACAAACTATCAAGACCTTTGCCAAAAATGTGGTAAAATTTTACAAAAAGTGAAGGGTTGAAATTATACTTCAAATGTTGTTTATTCGAACTTTATTCACTCATTTTCCGTGATATAATTGCATCTTTACAAATTGCTATATGTTTTTCATGATTAACTATATGAAATGTATTTTTTTTTCAATTTTAACTTCACTATTTCTATCTTGTATTGGATGGCCATCTATCCTCGGCTTGAAGGACAGATGGTCATCTGCCATTTTAATTTCAAACTATGTTTTCCACTTTCTGTTGTGAATTTTTAATTATTTTTTGCCCAAAATATGATGGGTATATGTATAAGAATTTTAAATATGCATAAATATTTCTTGTGTTTGCATTCAAACAATTTTCATTTCAATCTTTAAAAACTATGGCCATCTATCTTAGAGTTACCCTATATATATATATATATATATATATATATATATATATATATACACTGAAGTGCCACTGAATTAGGGATACCTATCTGCTAACGAAGTAACGAGTTGGGCCTCCTCTGGCCTTGATAACGGCTGCCACACGACGAGGCATAGATTCAACAAGTTTCTGGAAACGTTCCACGGGAATGGCTTGCCAAATATTGGCTACAACTGTCCATAATTCAGTAAGGTTCTTTGGTGCTGTGTGATGGCCTTTCACGCCTTGTTCCAAAACAACCCAAAGATGCTCAATAGGATTTAAGTCTGGGATTCTAGGTGGCCAATTCATGACAGAGAAGTCAGAGGAATGCTCATCCAACCAGCGAGTAGCCAACAGGGACTTGTGAGAGGTACAGTTGTCTTGCTGAAAACTCCATTACCGTGCGGATAACTGAACAGCATAAACGGATGGAGGTGATCACCCAGCAACTCTACGTACCGAATTGCATTGAGGGAGGTTGGTACACGCACCAAAGATCCCAAACTGTGCCACGAAAAAACACCCCAGACCATGATTTAACCACCATGCCCTTGTACAGTTCCAGCCAGGCATGCAGGATCCATGGCTTCATGAGCCTGACGCCATATTCTCAGCCTCCCGTCGGCGTTAAGTAGTCGGAATCGAGACTCATCACTCCATGCTACTCGTTTCCAGTCCTCTACAATCCAGTCTCTGTGCTCTCTTGCCCAGGCAAGACGTGCAGCCCGATGGCGAGTATAGAGCAATGGTATTCTCGTAGGTCGACGGCTTCCGAAACCCATACGGTGAAGCGAGCGTTGCACAGTCCGTTTATTGACTGTACGACTGGCACCGTCATTCAACTGGGTGGTAATTTGAGCTAATGTTTGGCTTCGCTGGCTACGTACAATACGCCTGAGCCGTCTCTCACCACGCACTGTCAAGGCTAATTGTTCTTTGCAGTTTGCCCGATCGCTAGTTTTTTTCCACCATCCATGTATTCTTGGTATACTCTTGACACTGTCGACCTTGAATATCCTAGCTGTCTGACGATTTCGGAAATTGAATGGCCCATTCGTCGCGCACCTACGATTTGTCCGCGATCGAAGGCGTCTAAATCAGGCAGTTTACCCATACTGGCAACTCCAACAACTAATTCAGAACAACCACAGTACGCGCTATATATGCAGTTACCACAGCGCCCTCACTTGCGCATACATGATGCGCAGCTCTATACAATTTGCATAGGCTTTGCTATCCCTAATTCAGTGGCACTTCAGTGTATATATATATTTATATATATGTATTAATATAAGTTATATCTTTTAAGTGAGAATAAAGAATAAACTTCGCATTTTTTGTACTGATGGAGATTAAATGGTAAGATCGTCCAAGTCTTGGTGTGATCCAACACAGCTAAAATCCTATTTTAATACCACTAAGGATCAGATAATTTGGTTTTCTTTCTCCTTCTAATCTAGAATTCAAGATTAACGCTTATTTAGAAAATGGCAGAATGCTTGCTTTGTTTTACAAATATAAGTTAATACAATATATTTTATTTACAGAGAATCCTGAAAACTTTTATTACAGTCTTCTTAAATGGATTACAGATGAGCATCTTATAAATGTATTTAAAAAAATTGCTTGAAAAGGGAATAATCCTATTTTTACATTTTAAGAAAGCGACGTTTTTATCTTATTAAGGCATATTTAATGAGGATTTGAAATGATGTAATTATTTTAATGTGTTTTTTTTCTCTAAAGTAGTATTGCACTTTTGCATTTCTTGCACTCCGTCGTATTAATCCTTAACGACATTTATTTCTAATTTCATTAATGTTTAGAATTTAACTCATCTGAAATATTTCATTCCGGGTGAAAAGTTTTTTCATCGACCACCATACATTTTTTTCTCTTTCGTTTAAGCATTAGTGAATGCAAATGTGTATCCATTAATAAATGTCTTGGACTAGGACGAATTAACTTAAAACTTATAAAATGTAATTTATTAAAAATAGCCCTAAAGTCTTCCTGTTAGCTTGAAGGAAAGAATAAATACATCACAGAATCTGGATATTTTTTATTGGGGCTTTAGATTAAAGCTTAATAAAATTTTAAGTAATTATAGTAAAATATATTTTCCCTTATCACGTTTATATATCTGTGCCTATAATTACATCTGCAATTATCCTATATATAGATATCTTTTATGAGTACATGGTGATTAATGCTCATGTATTCTAAAAAATAGGAATGAAAAACCCCTCATAATTACAAAATAGTGCTAGATTAATCACAATGCTTTATAAGAGAAAATCCCCTTAAAGGGAAATGCATAAATTCTTTGAAATATATATTATATCTAACTTTAAAAACTCCTTTATAAGAATCTTTTCTTTAAGCAGTATTTTAAACGTAAGTAAGCTTTTTTCCTCCTTATCTAAAAGCCTTTAAATGATGTAATATTCCCCAGATTAAGGCTTTTTGTTATAAAAACGGTCTTACAAATGCTGTTTCTCTGATATCCAAGTTAAAACAGCTGCGGTACTTAATAAGCTTATAGAGAGAGATGCTTTAGATTTTGCTGTAGTAAACTAGTAAAATTGCTAAGCACTTTCTAACACGGATTTTTCAAACTGAGATTTTGCTAAACCAGATGAATTTCGCTTAGTAATTTGTTGCGAAACAGGAGAGGCAAAATCTACCTTAAAAAGGGGAACAATGAAATTAGTTTTCAAACCCTTAACTTATTAGACAGGGGGGGGGGCGAGGATGAGGGAGTATCTAAATTTTTGTCATAATCTAATGCTCAAAATTTTTAAAAATGATAATACCCATATTGAAGATTACAGTAGCATTCTTTAAAGCTTTATTAATCAGGTAAATCTATATATATGAAACAGTTCCGTAACTGACTGTCTGACTGACATATAACGCACATACCAAACTGCTGGACATAAAGGGCTAAAATTTTGCATGGCGGTTCTTCTTAGCGGGTGCACTAAGAAAGATTTCTGAAAAATACATCTTAAATTTTTTATAATGAAATTTTTAAGCTGTTTTTGTAACTTTTTTAAAGTTTGTATTTAAAATAATAATCTGAGGGTTATAAAATTTATATCACGAGAAAGATCATTAAAATTACTTTACAATGAAATCTTTTTCGAATCTTTACCTTCATTTTCTAATTTTCGGTGAATTTTTGAAGATTAATCTTTAGAATTAAATTTATCAAATATTGATCACGTGGTTTCTTTTCTTTTTGTGATACTCAAATTAATTTTGCGTCACGTGCGTAACAACGAAATATATTGACAAAAGAAATATTAAAATAAGGTAAATATAAAATTGAACCACTAGACTAATTGAGATGGAAGTTTTTTAAGAATTTAATTCAAATTAGTATGTTTTATGGATATTAAACATACAAATTAACTGCATACATTGACCGTTGGGTTCAATTTGAATATTTTCTACTACATTATTTTGTCTATAAAAATATCCGTTACGATTTATATATATATATATATATATATATATATATATACATTAATTGCATACACTGACCGTTGTATTTAATTTGTATGTACTCCGTAGCGAAGTACGGGTATTTAGCTAGTATTTATATATGCCTGTAGTTTTTTCTCGAAGCCTTTATACACCGATGGGACCTGAAGATTTGTGATATATTTCTAGCATACAGAACATTAGATATACTTATTTAAAGAGCATATTCAATAAATATTCAGAGATTTGTGCCGTAGATAGTTGACCGTTTTACTTTAACATACATGTTAGCATCTTTCCAGTGAGCGGGTGAATTTTATTTTTGCTCTGGAACTGCATAGCTGTTAGAATGAATGGAAAATTGATCGTTATATATATTTCATACATTTTCGTATATATGGAGTGATACCTCGTTGACAGTGTTTCTTAAACAAGTCAAGTCTATAATTTTTAATAAGAAAAAAATCCTTACCTTCATTCACATGGAAGTTCTGATTTCCGATTTCTTTAGCGAGCGAATGCTTCTACAACTTTTTAATAAAAGTTTGAGTGTTTTCGTTCTTTTTTCTTGTTTTTAACCGTTTTCCTATGAAGCATTTTGCTACTTGAAATTATTCATCAAGGAAAACATAAAGATAAGTACCAGTTGAATGTTTGTTATTTAAATTTTCCGAAAGCAACGATTATTTGTATCCATCATTGTTCCCCATTCAATTTACTTACTTTGTTGACTGAGCGCGAAATTTCAGAGCTAAAAAACGACCCAGGTGTTGCAATACAAGCTTTTCTTTTGATCAATATAGTGTTCGTAACAGATTGTGCCTAGAGTTTATTAAAAAAATTTCTGACAGGTCTAAAAATTCCCTAATGAAAATATTAACTTTAAACTGTAGAGGAACAGGTGGTTGGCAGTAAAAAAACAACAACTATACAAATACAGAAAAAGAAATGTTGGCTGCATGTTATTAATCAGTTTATTTTTAAAAGGTTAGCAAAAGTTTTATTCCTCTTTTTAGAAAAAAATATAGGTGCAAGAAAACTTTTATATTTCTGTGTTTGCTGTGCAAAGGGTGTTAAGTCCAAAATGGCTAAAATGAGTTATCAAACCAAGCATGTTTGAAAAATCAAGGGCTACGCATCATCAGGGAAAATTTGGGATATGTGAAGCAAAACAGAAACATGTTAGTGTTAAAGGGGTTATGCCCCAATCAAGGCCATAACACTTTTTACTCAACAAAAATAACATTAGAAAGATTTACTTTAAAAAAATAAAAAATTAAACTTAAAAAAACTGACTCTACAAAAGCCTTTTTTTTTAAAAAAAAACCCGTTTTTCTCTAAACTACGATTTTGGACTTGATACTCTTTACACTGCAAACACATACTTTAGAGCTGCTGCAATGTTGGATTTATGCACCTACTTCAGTGGTTTGCAAGCTGTGGGTCGTGACCCTCATAAGCGCTGCGAAAAAAAAAAATGAATGGGGTCACGGTTAGTTTGAAGTAAACTTATATCACTTACTTAATTAATAGAAATATGCTTTAAATCTTCTATAACTGCATATCTATACTTATATATAAAGATAGAGCGATTTTGTACGTGGAGGGTAATCTCCAGAACCACTGCACCTATTTGAAAAATTCCTCCACTGTTTGAAAGGTACATTATTCCAGATGGACATAGGCTATATATTATGTATATCTGATCAGTAGAAATAAAGTTAGGGGCTTAATCCTAACAATCTCCATTGTGACCGCTACTGTCTTCTACCGCATTTTGTGCCTCAGACTTCAACGATCCTTAGCGTGGTGCTATCGTGGTGGGCTTCTGTTTTGACGTTAGCGGTTCGAAGCTAGTTGTTCTCCGGCACGCCTTTTTCTTTTAAAAAATTAACTTTATTTATTAGTAACGTGCTATTAATTTGAATATTATTTTAGGTGCTTAAAATAATTAAAAAACATTCTTTTCTTAAAAAAATACTTTTTTAAAATTTTTTATTTTTATTTCATCTCTTAAAATCTTTCTTAAAAAAAAAATTAACTTTAATTAATAACTAACGTAATATTAATTTGAATATTATTTTAGGTGCTAAAAATAATTTAAAAAAACATTCTTTACTTAAAATCCTTTATTTATTTTTGTATTTTATGTCATCTCTTATTCTAATTTTGGGATACCAATATGTATCTATACTTCTATAATCTATTTCTATCTATACTTATATATAAAGAGAGACCAATTTTGTACTTGGAGGGTAATCTCCAGAACCACTGCACCTATTTCAAAAATTCCTTCACTGTTTGAAAGGTACATTATTCCAGATGGACATAGGCTATATATTATGTATATCTGATCAGTAGAAATAAAGTTAGGGGCTTAATCCTAACAATCTCCATTGTTACCGCTACTGTCCTCTACCGCTTTTTGTGCCGAAGACTTCAACGATCCTTAGCGTCGTGCTATCGCGGTGGGCTTCTGTTCTGACGCTAACGGTTCGAACCTAGCCGTTCTCCGGCACTCCCTTTTTCTTTTAAAAAATTAACTTTAATTATTAAGTAACGTAATATTAATTTGAATATTATTTTAGGTGCTTAAAATAATTAAAAAACATTCTTTACTTAAAATCCTTTTTTTATTTTTTTATTTTTATTTCATCTCTTACTCTAATTTTGAGATACCAATGTGTATCTATACTTCTATAATAATATATAAAGATAGATTTTGTATGTAGAGGATAATGTACATCTTTTGTACATTACAATGTCCCTTACAACTTTTCCTTTGTCAACCGCAGTCAAGTAACCATAGCAACACCCTTTAGCTTACGGGGTCTGTTTTTCGAAATCGCTCTTTAGAACGGGAAAATGTTATCTACTTTCTATCCCCATTTTACGTGTGGGACATTCAGCGTGGGGGGGGGGTTAGGGGAAAGAGTGGTTAATTGTTTTCTTACTATTGAAGAAGAATTTCAATAGTAGTTCATCGGCCCACCGTGCCTCTTTCATCTCTCAAAAGGCTGAAAATGGATGAACCGCGGGTGAACCGCCCTTCCGATGTCTCTTGCCTGAAAAGAAATAGCCTCTAGCTATAACGACAAAAGATTATTATTCAGTCCTTTTTTCAAGATTCACCCTCCGTTCCCAGAATGTCACACAATTGATCTTTGGGAGCAAAGCCGTTAGGAAAGTCACAACGAAGTGGAATTCGAGACTATATGTCTGCCGACATCATACCATATTTTTCGAGAGTATGTGCTATCGCACCCCGTAAAGAAAAGGTTGTAATATTTTAAAGATTCAAGTAGAGGAAGTATTTATAAATACAAAAAGGATTTTTGAAACTGGCAACGTTAAAGGGTTTATTGAAGAAAACTACATTTTGAACTACGCTCTTTATTGGATATTTAAGGTAAAAAAAGATTTACAATTTATTGGCTATCAACTGGAAATTTATTGGTATAATATTTTGTTCAGCCCGTCCGGACAAAGTCGAGACGGGCCGCTAGTCTTTAATATTTTCATTTAAATGTTTTAATATGTTAAAAATTATACTATTAAATGAAATTGTTATGTAAGTTGTCAAACAGTCTTGCTTGGATATACGATATACTTACATTGCTTCTATTCCCTTCTGCCTATCTGCGCGATGGGGGGTTTTCAAAATGAGTTATTATAAAAACCATGCAATTGTTAAGCATTAACACGGAATATGATACGGGAGTAGCACTCTCAATTATTTCTGCAAATATTGAATGAATATTATTCGAGGTCTGGGCTCACCCTTCTTATTAGTTTTTTGCTATTTTAGTTTTATGTACGTAAATTAATTTTATAATTTTTTGATGTTTTAATATGCATCCTATCATTTTGAAAACATGCTCTTTTTTTAAACTTTAATTTTTGTTACTTTTTTCTAAATTTTTCTATTGGCAAAAGATGTTCACAAGGGATCAAGTGACATTTTATTTGAAGATAGTATGTCACGGTCGAAAAAAGTTTGCGCACCACTGGCCTACTTTATCTGCAGAAATGCATAGCAAAAATAAACACAAATGGGGCTATATTTAATCCTCCGGTGGGAACATCTGCCTCTCAGGTATCTATGGTTCCTTTATTCAACGCTGGGACCCCACCCTTCTACCTTGGGTACTGTGAGTCTATACATGCTTCAGTCAACATCTTGTCTTCAGTGTGGAATGGTGATTCGTGACGCCAGCCTTATATGGTTCAGGTAAAAATTAGTTTATTCAGAGACCAAAATTTAAAATCCCAAGCCAATCACTCGTTCGACTAACTAAATGCCTCTACAAAATGAACTGTAATATGCCTGTGATAATTGGTTCTGTTCAACAGAAGCTGGTCAAGAACTAAGCAGAAGTGGCTACCATGAAATGTAATAAACTACAAATACACTGTGAATTTCTAGTCTATACTTATATATAAAGAGAGAGAGCGATTTTGTAAGTGGAGGGTAATCTTCAGAACCACTGTACCTATTTGAAAAATTCTTTCACTGTTTGAAAGGTGCATTATTCCAGATGGACATAGGCTGTATATTATGTATATCTGATCAGTAGAAATAAAGTTAGGGGCTTAATCCTAACAATCTCCATTGTTTCCGCTACTGTCTTCTACCGCTTTTTGTTCCGAGGTTTTCAACGATCCTTATCGTGGTGCTATCGCGGTGGGCTTCTGTTCTGACGCTAACGGTTCAAACCTAGCCGTTCTCAGGCACGCCTTTTTCTTTTAAAAAATTTATTTTAATTATTAACTAAAATAAAATTAATTTAAGGTATTATTTAGGTTATTATTAAGGTAAAAAAGATTTACAATTTATTGGCTATCAACTGGAAATTTATTGGTATAATATTTTGTTCAACCCGGACAAAGTCGGGACGGGCCGCTAGTAAGGAATACCTGGGAAAGAGATATTTCATCTATATCTGCCTTCGAGACAGATGTTCCCAAGGGTTAAGAGGAAGTAATATCTTATGGCTACCCTTCAATCAAACACAGAATTCGCACATCCCAATACAAAGATATTTATAACTTCCACCTTCATGGGCTTAGTCTAGCTTGTCGCAGTGATGCAAATGAGATGCAAGTGCTTATATTAAATTAGAGTTAAATGGTGAATTATATTTTCCTCGTAATAGGTCTAAAAGTTATTCAAGATAAAGTTGGGCAGCAATTCTCCGTGTCAAGAGCAAAGTGGTTTAAAAGTAGTATGTTAGTAGACAGCTTTTTACACCGAAGATCATACAAATTAAACATGTGCATTTTTATTTTTATCACTTTTGTGATGGTTTTAAATAATTTTATGCATATGTCTCATAATGTACAAGACAAAATATTAAAAAATATATATGCATTTGCAGCACACGGAGAAAATTGCAGTTTTCGAAGTAGTTAGGGATAAAACTTTATCTGCCTCTAGTCTAAGTTGATGGAAACTTCTTGAACGTAAATGTTTCGTAAAACTTAATAAGTCTATTTAGGATCAAATCTAAACTTTCGAAACAAATTGCTGTACAGTCAAGTAATCTTGCACGAGTGACACAAGGAATTTAAATTTTCATTTAAAACGAGATGCAGAACACTGTCTTCGAGCTAAAACGATTTAACCGATCTCGTATTCCTCGTGTGTTTGTCCAATTAACAGAGAATCCCTGCTATGAATATATAAAGCTCATTCTAGATTGTTAAATCTGAGACATCAACCGAACACAAGGCATTTCCCAACGCTCTGGACTGAGAGAAGTCCACTTTAACTTGTTATACGCTATCAAAGTAAAAAGGAATCCTCAGGAAGTAAAATCACAATGCATTAGATGTTTTCAAATGTTTCACTGAATAGATTTGGCATTGTTTCGAGAGTAATTACTGACTTTGAAAGGAAACAATTACTTCGAAAAAAAGTATTCCGTGCAAAGAAAGAAATTTGAAAGTGCTTAAGAACATGTACGTTTTAGCTTTGAACAAATTGATTTGCATCTTTAAAAGAATCAATCGGATTTTATTTATTTATTTATTTTTTGTTTCCTTGTGATTTAGGGAATCTTTTTTTATCTGCATATGTGAACTCGGTACTGAAGAACGAACACAGATCGACTCAAGTAGAAAAAAAAGTCATCAAAGAAAGCAAAGTGACATTTCGAAAAGTAAATAAATTATTATTTTCATTAAAATATAATTTTCGTAAGCTTTGTTAAAAAATACAAACACAGGCAAATGACATTATTATTATATTAAGATTTCTAAATTTTTACCAAATAATAAAATATTAGACTTATATCCTATATTAAAATGTGTCTATATACACACACATATTGCATACTATCTGAATACCCGTGCTTCGCTACGGAGTATATTTAAATTAAATACAACGGTCAATGTATGCTATTAATGCCAAAAATAGGTATTTATAAAACATCGTAACGGATATTTTTATAGACAAAATAATATAGAAGAAAATATTCAAATTAAATACAACGGTCAATGCATGCAATTGATTTGTATGTTTAATATCCTTAAAACATACTAATTTGAATTAAATTCTTAAATACTTCCATCTCAATTAGTCTAGTGGTTAAATTTTATCTTTTACCGTATTTTTTTGTTATTAATATTTTTTGTCGATTTATTTCGTTGTTATGGACGTCACGCAAAATTAATTTAAAGTATCACAAAAAGAAAAGAAACCGCGTGATCAGCATATAATAAATTAATTTCTAAAAATTAATCTTTAAAATTTCTCCAAAAATCAGAAAATAGAGGTAAAGATTCGAAAAAGATTTCCTTTTAAAGGTATTTGTATGATCTTTCTCGTGATATGAATTTTATAACCCTCAAATTATTATTTTACATGCAAATTTTAAAGAATGTTACAGAAACAGCTTAAATATTTTATTTTTAAAAAATCTAATAATTTTTTTAAACTATTTCTTAGTGCACCCCTACACTATAAGAAGAATCGCTATGCAAAATGTTAGCCCTTTAGATCAAGCGGTTTAGTCTGTGAGTTATGTGTCAGTCAGTTACGGAACTGTTTTGTATATATAGATAATTAAACCAGCGATTTGTCTTCTCACGGGAATAATTTGAATCTACTGCATTGGATTTTTAAAAACCAAGGTCTTAAGAGATTTCGTAGTAGAAAACATTACTCATTTTTATTCCTGACGTCAGCACGAAAAGATTTCGCTTTGAAAGAGCCACTTCAAGTTGTCAGTAAAAAAACCACTCTCCACTTAGATTAGTGGTTCCTAACCTTTTGTTGATCAGGAGCCACTTCTCAAAAAAAAAAAAATTCGCAGGGGATATATACGAGTATAATTACTTACGTATAATTAATGTGAGAAATCATACGTATTTTTACCCTACAGAGTTTTTATAAATTTCTCAAAGATGAAACTATTTGACTGTAACCAGTAACTTGATGCATTTTACAGATCAACAGAACAGTGTAATTTACATTGCATTAACCTGCAGAACAGTGCTAAAAAGATCCATAAAGTCCGTTAAAATAAAACGAACTATAAAAAAAAGTCATTACATGCGAGACTCCTGTATTGAATTCCAATAACACTAGAACATTAAGAGCGAAAATTTGATTATTAAATTATGAGTGCTTTACATCATAAATGGCAGAAATACATTAACGTATGAAAAGCATTACACAAAATAAAATTTCTACTCGAGGATTCTGAAACCAAGGGAAAAGATAAATCTCGGATAAAAAAAGGCCTCTAATGAACGAAAAAACACTCTTATTTATTCTCTAACACAGAGCAATATCCAATTTTTAACAATCCGTATCGAATGTTGTATAATTTATCTTTTTTTTTTGTTGTTGAATCTTCATCTGCTGGGAAATCATAAATGAAAAAAAATTAAAATTTATGGTGTTAGCGAGTCTTAAATTCAGTCCCGTGTAAAGATAAGACTATCCTTTAACCTTATTAAATCACCTAGGAGTTGTCCTATGTCCATTTATAAGAAATTAGAACTATGCCATTATACCTATAGAATTCATCACCACTCAATTTGGGTATACAACTAAATGGGGAACGGAATATATATATAAATATATATATGAGGCTAAAATAAGGGGGGGGCGATCGCGCGACCTTAAAATGTGATATTAGTTATTAAAAATAGGATTAACAATTAAAGTCTGGGAGTTCAAATCAGCGGTGTAATGTATTGCAGTGAAATTAGCGCTTAAGGTTCGACTTGATTCAATCTTCGAAGAACCACAGAGAGGATTTTAAGTAGACGGATTAGCCTTGAAGATTTGGCGCTAAGAAAATGTATCAGTCAGCGAAAAAGCATGTACGTTATGATGACATGAATAAGTAATGAGTGTCACTAAGCGTTGGTTAAAAGGTTGGGAACAAAGGATTTATTTCAGAGTCATGGATAACTAAACAACGAAAAGACGTGTGCCGTAGGCGCACTGTTTTAAAATTGAGTAGGGTTATTTAAATTAGTTTAATGGAGCTGAGTAATTAATTAGAATTTAATAAAGATGTTTAGGAAGATCAATTGGACTATTTTATGGCTTGGTATCAACATAACACGGTTTGATGGAAATATTTAGAGGATAAGCGTCACCACCGGTTCACAGACTGTATGATGATTCAAAAGAGGTTCGGACTTACATTAAATAGTATAGAAGTCAAATCCGACATATATATATATATATATATATATATATATATATATATATATATATATATATATATATATGTGTGTGTGTGTGTGTGTGTGTGTGTGTGTGAGTGTGTGTGTGTGTGTGTGTGTGTGTGTGTGTGTGTGTGTGTGTGTGTGTGTGTGTGTGTGTGTGGCGGAAGCCAATATTCTTATCTTCGGATTAATGTTAACGGAAATTAAAAATGAACGGCTGTAAATAATCATCAAACGCGTGACGACAATATGACAATGTGGAAATAAAGGTACTTTATTTCCACACACACATAGACAGTTCAAATAGTGGAATCTCGATTATCGTTTTTCAAGGGACCGACTGAACTGAACGATAAATGCGGGAACATAACAAAGCAATATGATCGTCGGGACTGGGTGTAATAAACGACACATACGAGAAAACGATGATTCGGTGAACGATCGATCGAGATTCCACTGTAATCAGAACAGAATCGCAACGCTATTCTTAGCACGAAGCTACAACAGACACAACCATCTTATTCGGTTCCAAACCTAATTCTAGCGAAGACAAAAGATTACTACAAGTTGCCATTCCATGAATACACAACTATAAAAATTTTAAATACAGTACGATAACAATGATTGGGCTGACATAAATATATATATAACTATATATATGAGGCTAAAATATGGGGGGGGGCGATCGCGCGACCTTAAAATGTGATATTAGTTATTAAAAATAGGATTAACAATTAAAGTCTGGGAGTTCAAATCAGCGGTGTAATCTAGGGGCGAAAGAATAAACTATAAGTAGTTTCAAACAATATATATATAATAAAAAAATACTCCTTCCCTGATGCGGCTAAAAATCGTTATTTAATCTGATGTTGTTAAACAACGTATTGTTAACTCTGGAAGTTTGCTTCTATTCCAGTTTGTTTGAGCTGAAATTCACAGATCTGACCTGCATTTTTAGCTTCTTATCCCATTTGCTAATAGATGAAAAAAATATATCTTTGGCTTATCACCTCCTCTAACAAATTGCTTGTTTCATGCTTGCGTCATACTTCCTAATCAGCATATTGTCGATAGTTTCATTGAGCGTCCTTGTAGCGGGTTGTGCAAGATTCATAGAGATTCTGGTGCCAAACGAATGATAATAGGCCGGCATAGCAACAAAAATTCAGGTAGAAACTGAACATAAATGGGTTATACATTCACAGTAAAAAAAAACTTTTCAAAGCAATATTTATTCATAATTTTATATATTAAATTTATTGATTTTTTAAAATTTTCGTCAGTAGATATAATATACATTTTATTAGTGTTTTGCAAAACGTCAAATTCTCTTGCAGGGAGGAAAAAAACATGAAATCAAAGAGATGGTATATGGGTAATGCTAATACCCGTTTAATAAAAGAGGATATTTCAAAATGCATCCACTGACGTCACTGCATTAAAAATGATGCGATACCTCAACATTAAATCAATCGAAATTGAAATTGTAAGCTTCATGAGTATCCTAGCTCCCTCCCTCCCCCCTCACAAACTCATTAAAAAACCATTATTTTTTAACAGTCTGAAAATGTAAGAAAAAATTTAAAACTGTTTAATTTACAAAAATAAGACTTATTTGACTAAGTATTTTTAAGGACTGCTAAGAGTTTTTCAAGACAAGAGCCTTGTTGGTAAAAATATGTATTTCCATTTCCATAACAGAAAAAAGTTATAAAAAAATAGACATGTTGTACGTTAGTATGGCCACAACTCTTTGCCTGTTCACATACAATCCGTCAGCGTCACTCGTATTGACATACAGTAGAGCAGGGGTGGCCAACTTTTGTGTACATAAGATCGACTTTTTATCTTAAAAATTTGTCGCGATCGACTTGTTGTCATAGGCGTAGTCTAAGTGGGGAGGGGGAGGTGTGAAATACATACTATGTTTATACACTGTGTTCTATTACGAGGTGCACTCTCGCGAAATATGGATATATAAGCAAAATATATGTTCAAACATACGTATGTGATAAACAACATACATAACGGGCCAAAAAAGTCACGTCCAGAGGAATTAAAGCAACATGAGTAATTATTGACAATATTAGTTCAAATTAGCTACATATAAAGACAGATTTAGAATTTATTGCGTTAACATTAATAGGAAGACTGAGTTTGCATCTCCCTAACCAAGGAATCATAATTAGGCGTATATCAATGGCAATTTTCATATGCTTCTAAAGCACGGTTGCCATGGTATGCGTTCGGTCTCAGACTGAATTGCTGTCCCGGTCTAGTGCAGTGTAAACAGAACCCTTACTGCCGCCCTAACTAGGGTTCTAAATGAGTGCTCTATTTATCCCGTAGTCTAGTCGGTTTCTAAGTTAATACATCGCGAGCGATCGACCAAAATTGGCTTCGCGATTGACTTGTTGGCCACCCCTGCAGTAGAGTCCCGATAATCCGAAATGATTGGGACCAGACCCTTTTCGGATTAACGAATTTTTCGGATTAAGCGAAATCGTTCTTAAAGTAAACTTAAATTACACAATAACATGTGATTACATAAATATTACATATTACGTGTGATTACAGTTTATTTTTTAAGGTCTGTCTAAACATAACCAAATCTGGGGGCGAAAAGGGTGATAAGAGGGCAGATCGCTGCCTAGTACAGTGCAGTGGAATGTAAGTTGTTCTAATAATACGTCACAGTGTTCGACAATTGGATTTTAGACGATCAGCAGATTGTTGAAATGGTTTTGATAGAACCTGTAAACGTCTCAGACGAGAGTGAAGGTGAAGCAGACGGTGACATCGAACAGAGGGCATTTGATGTCGCGTTACGCTACGTAGAGCAAAACACGGCCGCGACCCCAACGGACATCCTTTTTCTGACGCGTTGGCGTAATTTGGTTTCAAGGGAGAGGTATTTTTCTCTTCGACAAAACATTTAACGGATGTTTTCAAACCAGTAAAGTTCAGTAAATTGTCTAACTTTGAATTTTCTACGAATTTTCAGAAATATATTTTATATTACTTAGCATCACTGTGGTTTTATTGTAAGCTTAGTTCTTTTTGCCTTTTGGTTTCGGATTAATCAGATTTTCGGATTACCGAAGTTCGGATTATCGGGACTCCACTGTATATTAATTCAATCACATACCTTAACAATTTCGTGGCTAATCGTTTAGAGGTTTGTAATTGGTTAAATATATTTCAATGCGAGCAATGCTAACGCTGACGTATTCTATGTGAACAGGCCCTTTCTTTTCAACAGAATACATGTACAAGAAATAAATTTTTTAATATCGCTCTGACCAGAGATTGCAAAATTCTTACGTCAATATAAACGTGGAAGACATGAAAGGTTGACATCGACTAGCCGGAGAGAACCGCTCCCCTCGGTACCCCTAGAATATATTTCGAAATATTTTAAGTTTTTACAGGTGGTTCCAAAATCCCTATATCCTAATACGAACTCTATAAAGAGTCGTTAAATGTTGCCACAGAGGGAGCATATACTAAAAAGCAGTGCCTTTAAATCTTTATCTACCTTCTGAATCTACCGTCTGAAGTAACATGATAGCATACAACAATTATAAGACAATTATAAATTCATCTATACCGTGACTAATATTCAGATATAAAATAAAATAACTACTTTTCAACCTGAGTTGACACATAACAATCAGAAAACCAAATATTGGAAAACTACACCTGTGGAGCCGTTTATGGAAAGTTAAATATCAGGATATTAACTTCATTAGGAAAGAGAAGTATTTATGTTGTTGTTGTTGTTTCTAAAGACCAAGTTCATATAGTAATCGGGCTAAAGTGTGCGGCTCCGGTTTATATAAAGCACCAAAAGGGTCGGAGTCCGCCTTAGCTAGTTGCCGCCTCAATTGTGACCCCAGGTACAAGTACGCCCAGGGGTGACATCTGGGGGATCGTACCCTCTCCCACCCTCTCTTCTCATAGAGGGACATTCCGGTCTACGGATTTAACGTGCCCATATCCGGCCGAGATTCGATCCGAGCACCCCCAGTAACGAAAGCCAGGGAGCTACTGCAAGGCTATCTCGAGCCCAGAAATATTTATAAGTAATGTTGTTAATAGGGAATAAACGTGGACTTTAACTGAGATATACTGCCTTCTTTGATAGTATTTGTGTAATGAGAAATGAAAATAATCACTTTTATCTTAAACCTGGAGAATGTTTTCATTAGTCCACTGACCTCTTTCTCTTTATGTTCTGTAAGCTCTTTCCCCAACCAAGAGGAAACTCGACAAGAGTAAAATGCAGTGCCAATTTCAATTCGGAATAAGTGGGAACTGTAAGAAAAGTCAGTTAGTTTTTGTCAGATCCCTATGCGAGCTTTCCCGCAACAAAATCGACTTTTCGAATTTGAGAAGTCTAAGCGAAGAATCATTACAATGACGAATTATTCTCTAAAAGGCTTCAAAACGGTTTAAACAATTCGTAGCTATGAACAGACGATGTAATGAGATTTCATTACTTAGGTCTTACTGAGCAAGTTCGGCATACTGAATATTTGTTGAAAATTATTGATCAAATTTTATGCTAACTAAAATGTTAAAAGGTGTTTTCATAGGTTATTTACATATTTTTTTCTTTAGTATGTAGACGTTTTTTGTGTATTTTGTTCAATTTTTTTACAAGAAAATGTGCCATTTTTTAAAAAAACTTTCTACAAATCTATTATCTTTCGATTGAAACACGAAATAGTTTTTAAAACTTTTATAATTTTCATTTGCATTATCCTTTCAATATTGAAAAAAATGCTTTTAAAGACTATTTAATTAATATTTATACCTATAACATTCTGCTTTGGAACAAGATTTCATTTTATTTGGAATTATATTTTATTTCTTATGAAAAAAAGGTTTTACATGTACTGGCTTAATGTCAGACGCAATGTACAGATTGCAGGTTAAATGCTCTAAGGAGAGCTTAAAATTTGCTATTTGTTTCAGAAAAGAGGATTTGGGAATATTATGATTTAACAAAAGAGCTTGCCCCTATCTGGACTATAATGAGAATTGTTAATTCGACTTCAAAGATATACTTAAAAATTGAGTACAGATTTAAAAAAAATCTTGATTAAACCCATAGATTGCTTTATATTATAGCATGAGAAAAATTGTTTAAAACAAAATCAGTGGATTGCTAATTTAAAATAAATCAATTACAAATTAAGCAATGAATAATGAAAGCATAATTTTAATTTATGCATATATTTTGATTCCAAATATATTCAACAATTAGCTATCCTTATTACCAATTCAAAAATTAATTATCTTTTTCCTAATATAAATTCATTTAGCTAGTAGTGCAAATATGCATTATATTATATCCCGGACATCTTAGCAAAGCCTTACGGGCATAATGAATGTGGATACATTGAGAATTCCAGTAGAATTAGCGTCATGGAATTAGTAGTGTTTGTTTGAATGTAGAGGAATGAGTCAAGATTGACAATTTAAGCCACTACGTCACGCCATATGTTTCCGAATGCCTCAGAAACTTAAACAGTGTGTTATCAAGACTGTACTTTGAGTTTATAACGAGCTGAGGGTAAACGGACATTGTAGGATCAGCTATTTCCCAGAATTTGATGTGGTGGAAATCTCGATCTAATGTGTACGATAGATTTGAACTCGATTGAATATCACACACGACCAAATTCATTGGTGTACTTTTGGGAAATTCGAGACTGACGGTTGAGAGATAAAAGTGGAAATAAATTCAAAACGGCAATCAGTTATTTAGAGTATTTAATTCTCTTATAGAAGCATATATTTATGAACATGTATACAAATACATAAGCACACGCAGTTTTAACTATATATCCAGTGAACTTATAGAGAATAGCAACTTCTACCATACCTTTGGGTATGTATATCTTGAAGTGGCACTCTAAATAATTTCATTCAAACACAGTTCTTACATAACAACAATGTTTATTCAATCATTTGCACATATATATTTTCTACCCAAAGTAAGTAATGCGTACTACTAGTAAGAGGTATATAACATTTATAGAATCTAATATAATCACTTGTATAACTACTCATTCAAGAAAAATACACTTTGCAATACTCACAGATACTTTCAAAGTCAATCAGCAGTGCTGCCACGTAAACTTTGGGCCTAACAAGAACTCGCGTAGATTTCAAGCAACCTAGCTATGCGTCGAGCGGCTGCTCGTAAAATTCAACTATTATTAAACCAGACTCTAAGTCTAGCTTCAGCTCGATACTTCGTTTCGTCAGCTCTACTCCTCCTTCCACTTCCTCTCACTTCGACGTCCGCACTTTCTCTCACTTCCTATCGCCTCCTTCGACCCTTCCTAGCTCCTTCCTTAATCTAGCTGCTTGGTATTTATACCAACCGCGTATGCCGCAATTAGCATATCTTAAGCGGCTTCTTTAACTTTATTCACTTAAAAAGTTCGATTATTGTGAATCGAATCTTATGTAAACCTTACAAACTGTCCCTTATATGTCTCTCTTATGATATACCAAACAACAAAGGATATTTAAATGAGAGCATTGCTTAGCAAAGAAGCCAAAAAATTTTATCAAAAGTTTAAATTCAACAGAATGTAGAAGGACAATGACATAAAAATTACAAATACTCTTCAACGAAGTTTAAGTTAGTTAATTTATCTACACATTTCAAATATTTATCTTTTCAACTCATGTTTAATAAAACCCATTTAAAAACGTATTGAAAGTGGTGTTCGATTATCCATGTTCTATTCAGCAAATATTAACCGTAACATGAAACGTCTACTGAAGTGGCTAAGCAAATCTGACCATTGATTAGATCCAACCGCGTATGCCGCAATTAGCATATCTTAAGCGGCTTCTTTAACTTTATTCACTTAAATGTTCGATTATTGTGAATCGAATCTTATGTAAACCTTACAAACTGTCCCTTATATGTCTCTCTTATGATACACCAAACAACAAAGGATATTTAAATGAGAGCATTGCTAAGTAAAGAAGCCAAAAAATTTTATCAAAAGTTTAAATTCAACAGAATGTAGAAGGACAATGACATAAAAATTACAAATACTCTTCAACGAAGTTTAAGTTAGTTAACTTATCTACACATTTCAAATATTTGTCTTTTCAACTCATGTTTAATAAAACCCATTTAAAAACGTATTGAAAGTGGTGTTCGATTATCCATGTTCTATTCAGCAAATATTAACCGTAACATGAAACGGCTACTGAAGTGGCTAAGCAAATCTAACCATTGATTAGATCCAGCCAAACAGGCTACCTTAGTGTCCAGCACTGAACTGGATAAACAGAGTAGCTCGATGCGTATAGTCTGTACAACAGATTAAAGCTGTATCTAGCATTTGATCATTGTAGAAACATGGTATTTATCTTATTCATGGGATTCTGAAATTTCTTTATTATGGCACTAAAAAAAAATGCTTTTTTTTAGAAATCTGTGACCTGGCACTACTGAAGACATTTTCCTACAAATGCCTGCATAAATATATACATTTGTGCTATTTTATATATATATATATATATATATATATATATATATATGTACTGATAGTTACACAAATATAATTGCAGTTTGTAATGAAAATTTTTAACGTGTTAACAGATATCGCTGGGCTGAATATTTTGCCCTGAAGACAACTGTTTTCTGTGCCTATTTCATTGCAAGGAAAGTTGCAAGAAAACATTTGCTGCTTTCAAAATAGCTATTTCGGAATGCTTAATACACGGAAAATAATTTATTTCTTAAATGTCAGTGCAGGGGAGCAAATATCTAAACACGATTGGTTCAATGTGTCATTTTTCAATAAATGCAATTTTAGGATTAACAGAACAAAACTATGTATTTAATAGAGCAACTATAAATATCTGAATTAATAATCCTGTTAATCTAAATATTCATACAGGATTACATCGTCGTTCTGGTGAACAGGCAGTAGAGAAAGATAGACTAAATCTACGAGGCTTAGCCATTAATCTTGGATTTAGTTGTGTTCCATCGTGTAAGTCTTAGTTGCTACATTTCTTTGAATGACAGTTTAAGACTGCGATTACGGTGTCATGCTTCAGCAAATATAATGTGTAACATAATTTTTGAAAAATATCTTATTTTACGTTGATGTGCTATCCTTTCAAGGAACGTGGAAATAGGTTTACCTTAAATAGGATTATATTTATACCGCAAAATATAATTTAAAGCAGGATGGAAACCAAAGGAAGCCTCTCTAAAATTATTCGGACTTTCTAAAACAGCATATTTTAATTCGAATATACGTGGGCATTTATTAGTATAAGACTATTTTCGTAAGCATTAAACAAAAGATGTTAATACATGAAGTTTAAACGAAGGGAAAATATCACATACAATACGCATCGTTTTACGTTTGTTGTTGGTTATGGAACTTAAAATAGAAAATATTAATCTAAACGAATTGTCCATTGGAAATATTTGACATGCATCTCTCCTTTTACCTCACACTAATTGTGGAAGAGTTTCTTTCTATGTTCATCCGTAGTTCAACCTTACATAGCTGGTGATCATATCTTGAATCTGCTGTATTATCAATTGAATAACTTTTTACTTTATGTGATTTATATTACGTAAATTTATATCATGAGAACTGATTCTTAAATCATACCTACAAGCGGAAAATACTATATTAAAATTGTACTTGCATATGCCAAATTCTTAGACAGTTATGACTCATTGACATTTCCAGTAGAGTTAAAGACCATTGTTTAGACAAAAATCTGAAGGAATTGAAGTTATGTAGTATTGTGAAACAATATTACATAGAGTATTGATTGTGAAATATTTGTTAATAAATTATTTGTTTTTTTTCTCAAATGACCTTTATGACATTTAAATAAATGTCTTAAATTTCTTTTGTTTGTTCAAGAAGTAAAGTCAAAAATACATTTATATATATATATATATATATATATATATATATATATATATAATATTGCATTTTAGGTAAGGTTAATATTTTTAAGTTAAAAAAAATAAAAGGAAAGTTAGAAATTTACAGCTGTATTTTATGGCATTTTATCAGTATGCATTCTTCAACTTAAAATATTCATCTTGACATTTACATATCAATGTAGATAACTTGTAATTAGACAGATTTAATGCCTGTATTCTACGTAGGAACATCTAAATTTTTTCTCTTAATTTGATTCTCATTTACCATTTCATTCGATAGATGGCAGCACTACATCTAAAGATATCAAGAAGTTTAGAACAATTTTTGATTTTCTTGTTAATTTAAAACTCTTTACTTTTAGATTTTTTTATTTATTTAATGATGCACATTTTCGGTAGAAAATGAAAAATAAATTAATTGTTTAGAATTTACACTCGTGTCAAAAATGAAAGGTGATTCATCATCTGACAGTGGTAAAAATATCGTTAGTTCAGTAACATACGAAAATCAGAGACATTTCACGTGTTTAACTTTCGTAATAGTGACAACTTCCAAAATAGACTACATTTAACATGTATAGAAACTATGGTTTGGAGATGTTCGATCCGGTGTATGAAAATTTAAATTGATTAAATTAAAAATTAATTTAAATTGATTAAATTAAATTAAATAATCAGGCGATTTTTTTTATCATGGGCATTAGTTCTTAGTAAATGCACATACCTGATATTATTTTATTTAGCTACTTTTAAAAGTTTATTTTAAAAGTTTCTACGAACGAAAATAATAGACTTCTTTCCAGTAGCAATATATGAAAATTCCTTCGAGTCCATATCGATATTAAATAGAATAAACATAAAATTTATTACTGCGGTCGAATACAAATCGATGGTTTGTTTTCTGTCGCTGTTGTTCATTTAAGTTAACACAGATTTCGATTAGTCTAAATCAGGGGTCGGCAACCTTTATAACTAGGATGGCATATTTCAGAAATACGGGAGTTCGGCAGACACAGAGGACACAGCTGGATAAAGAGGAGGAGGGGGGGGGGGTTATATTTAAACGTGAAAATATTAATGCGACATACATTTTTCATAGATAAATTTAAATTTTAATTTAAACAAAACGATCTTAAAATTGATAATTAATACGATACTGGACATTGCGTATCTGCGGCCAACTCGTTGTAATGCGGCACATAAGTTGAATTCCCTGTTCTCAGGCATTGGTCCAAATGAATGTCATTGAGGCTTGATCTGCACTTTGATTTTAAGTATTTCATATTGGAAAACCAAAATTCACAAGCATATGTCGACGTTCAAAGAGAGTTCAATTTCAGAGCACATTTTCTCAACAAGCTATTCATTCGCCAAATTCCAGAATTTTTCTTCGTTATGATATGATTTTAGTTCAATGTTATCTATATATAGTATAAAAAAGTTCCGTAACTGACTCATTCACTGACTGACATACAACGCACAGACCAAACCGCTGGACCTAAAGGGCTGAAATTTTGCATGGCGATTCTTCTCTTCCTCTTATAGTGTAGGGGTGCACTAAGAAAGATTTTGAAAAAATTCTTCTTAGATTTTTTTAAATTAAATTTTTAAGCTGCTTTTTTTACGTTTGCATTTAAAATAATACTTTGAGGGTTATAAAATTTATATCACGAGAAAGATCGTAAAAATTCCTTTAAAATGAAATCTTTTCTAATCTTTATCTCTATTTCCTGATTTTTGGTGAATTTTTAAAGATTAATTTTTAGAATTTAATTTATTAAATCACGTGATTTCTTTTTCTGGTACTTTAAATACATTTATCGTCACGTGCATAACAACTAAATAAACCAAAAAAATGTTTTTTCCTTGCTAATGCGGCAGACGATTGGACATTATACAAAAAAATATTAAAATACAGTTAAAGAAATGTTCTACAAACTGTACTATATTCTTTAGTATTCTTTATATTAGATTTAATTTGAATATTTTCTTCTACATTATTTTATCTATAAAATTATTCTTTACGATTTTCTTATAAATAAATAAATAAATATATATATATATATATATATATATATATATATATATATATATATATATTACATCAATTGTATACATTGATCGTCGTATTTATCATATAATATATATATATTTGGCATGAATTGCATACATTGACCGTTGTATTTAATTTGAATGTACTCCGTAGCGAAGTAGGGGTTTTCAGCTAGTTTCTTATATTTATAATTTATAATTCCAAGTCCTCGTTAATATCAAAATATGTTGCGATTTTATTACTCACATCGTTCTGTGTATGAGAGAAATGATTAATAAAGAAAAGGTCAAGAATACTTCCAATTCGTGGAATTCCTCAAATCTGGTATTAAATCCTTCCAATAAGGAATCAAAATGTTTGGCAAACTCATAGGTTGTAGAATTTCCACCGCAATAATTTTATATCACCATTTTTAAATTTGGGAAATGTGATAAATTATCTTTCTCCATATGCGAATTCCAGAACATTAATTTACCTTTAAATGCATTACCTATCATAGAAGCAAGGGAAGAGTCACATTGTCGGGGGATCAGGCTGGTCATTTTTTGATTTTTATGGTTTTATGATTTTTAATTTTTTTTTACCTGAAATTATTCATTACAACTACGACTGTTTGTGTTCAAATATCTAAAATGGTTCGATATTTGGATGGCGGGCACTTTAAAATTGTTTCGCGGGCCCCACATTGCCGATCCCTGGCCTAAATGAAAACAAGAAATTAAAAGATTTCATTAGAACAAGTTTAAATGCTTATTAGGGGCAGGAGTAGTCAAAGTACATTGAGGAACTGAATCCGAAAGAAAGACTCCACTAATACATAAAAATATAGTTATGTATCCAGGTTTCGACATCATTCAGATTATCAAAATTTAACTTAAGTGTAGATAATTATAAGATAAAAAGAACATTTTATATCCCATGTTTTTAAATTTTCTGTTGAATCATATAAACTTGACAATTTTATGTATTAATAAATACTTTTTACAATTTTTTTGATGAATTATCCCATCAACTTGAAAGGAAATGATCAAATGCGTAATAAAGAGGTATCAAATGCGTAATCAATCGTTTAGCTCGGGAATTGTGAGCGTGACTTGCGTTTAACTTTTCATTCCCGTTCCGGCCGATAGATGGCTGCACCATTCTACAAAACAAAATTAACTGAAAACGAATTCAATACTGCTTAAAGATGGCTAAAAGTATTAAAAGAATGCATTGTCATAGTGTTCTGAGCTATTCTAAAAGTTTCAAATGTCTAGCTAGTCGGGAAGTTTGTTAAAAATCGAATGCAAGATTTGTACTGGACGAACACACACACACACAAACAAACAAATAAGAAAGCGAGTTAATAAAAAATAGATGTTTTTTGGATAACAATAGAATTGTTCAGTTGGCACAATACTAGCCTCGGTGTCCGAATACTTAGGTTTAACTACCAGTCAAGGAAAATCACTGCTACAGTGACAGGAAGGTTAAATTGCCTGTTAGGAAGCATAGGAGAAACACTTATAGAGCAGTGATTCCCAACCGGTGTGTCGTGGAGCTTTGGGGTGTCGCGAAATCAGCCAGGGGTGCAGGGAGATATTTTGGGGAATAAACAAATAAATATTGCTAGGTCCCTCTTAAAATAAATATTAAATTGGTATCAAACATTTGTTTTCTAAGCACCGATCGGAAGTCTCACATTAATAAAACAAAACAATTCCTAGGGATTTCCATTGCTGTCCTCTAGTGTAATACTGACACTGAATCCCATAGCTATTTTAGCAACTGCATTAATATTCCTATTCTAGCGTTTCTTAAGTAAGTATAATTACTTATATCTTTTAATAAATCAATAAAATTAGCAATGGAGAACGTATTTATTTGATTATTAGTATGACATGTTCCTGATATAAATTTTTCTTTGATTTAAAATTGAAAAAAAAGTATTTGAAAAAACTAAAATTCTAACAAGGGAGCCCCAGTTTTCTAGGGGTGCCACAAACGTAAAAAGGTTGAAAATTTATTTTATTGAGGAAGACATTACTCCAGTTTGCTTGCCTGGAACTCGTTGGATCGGTTCCGCTGGAACAGCACCTTAAGATGGCTTTGTCTGCTGGTAATTGATCGAGGGAATCTTTTTGACTCACTATTCCGCCTTTCCCCACTGACTGTACATAGTTCATTCCGGGTTCATTCATTTCCGATCTCCAAGCAATGTTCTCGGAATACATGTACAGAAAATGTTGTGACATTTTGCCGAGAAAATGTGTGATCGAAAGAATCTATTTTGCTGACCATTCCTCCCTTCCTTCCTTCCTGTAAACAGCTCGTTCCGGAATTATTTCTTCCTAATCTCCAAGCAAAATTCTCCGTAAACATGTTGACGAGAAAATGACCATAACAAAAGCTAATTTCACGGGATACCGACGAAAAACATAAAATTATGCGATACATGACACCATATGTCAATAAAAAATGTTTTCATCTTTTTTAAGAAGCAAATTATTTCTTGCCCTTAATAACATTAAACAATATATGAAAAAAGACCCATGAACTGCATGAAACTAATATTTCGATGGAAATGAAGGTATAACTAAGCAGGATTATAAAAGGTAATAACAAGTATGCATTATTTTTAACGTTATCAAAAAGAAACGATTTTGTCCTACGCACATTTTCTACCTTTAAAGCATATCGAAACCCTACGCGTTAAGTCATTAACTCGTATGAATTTTTACAAGTTGTGTATAACGTTTTCAGAAAAAGAGACCTTGGAAGCTTTTGATTTTGAAATTACCATAATTCCTACAAGTATAAATTAAAATAAGTATCAGCAAATACTACGATTGAAATTCATATTGCAATTTTTATAAAGTGCAACTTATTTAAAAATAGGTTATAATATGCATGTTTCAATTCCTTTTAAAATTTCTAATTAATTATTTCGTTCTTTTAAAAATAAGAACCTTTAAATCTATGCTATGATATATATATATATATATATATATATATATATATATATATATATATATATATATATATATATATATATATAGGTAGCCCTCCTACGGCACGACATCTTATAACACAGTTTCACTCTAACACAATAAAAAAAACTGCGAAAACCTTTGTACAACACTGTACTTCTACAGCACTTGATAACATGATTTTTGTTTAACACATTTAAAAACTAAATGGCCTTAAAATAAAGACGAGAAGGAATAATGAACTACAGTGGTTTTACATGAGAATGTATAAACAAATTATAATTTATTCATTTATACCTCTATAAAGTTACAAGGCCTAAGCTTAGCTGAAAATCTTGAACCATTTTTCATGAAGGTAGACCCTTCCGCTGAAAGATTCCGAAAATACAAAAGGGAGCTGCAAAATTGTCTATCTCCATACCTTGAATCTACAATGACATTGTAAGAACCAGCAAATAAACCAAAATTACAGATATTTTAAAGAGTTTAAAAGGTGCAAAATATCTAAATGAAGAAAAAGGTTCTGAAGGTGAAGGTGAAAAACGTTCTCGTTTGATTGTACTAAGCAGTGACGAGGAAGAAATTTATTAAATTAAGGTCGGATTAAATGAAAATAATATTTTCTTATTTCTTTGCGTTTTGTGTTATACATGCAATAATATTTTTAATAAAAATTAAGTTGCTTATATGGAATTTAAAAAAAAAAAAGTTTGTTTTTAATAAGTTTCCAGAATGTAACCGCCCTTTTTGTATTGACTCTGGGTCTCATATAACATGGTTTCACACAATACGGCATTTTCTAGGAACCTATCTATCGTGTTATAGGAGGGTTACCTGTATATATATATATATATATATATATATATATATATATATATATATATATATATATATATATATATATATATATCTGTAGCTTGGTACAAGAAGTGACTAAGTCATATTTTTCAAAAAAGACTTTGTTTGCTTACGTCTCTTTATAAAACAAATATTTTCAATGTAAGAAGCACCCAAGTCTGTCCGATGGTTTAGAAGTGTTTTCTACACCATTGGGTAGTCTTGAGTACTACTTACATTGAAAATATCATTTTTTTAACAGACATAGGCAAATAAAGTCATTTTTGACAAAAATGACTTTATCAATTCTTGTACCAAGCTACAGATATATATATATATATATATATATATATATATATATATATAAAGAATGACACTTTTATATGCCGACCAGTAGTGGGTACAAAAAAAAGTAGCCATTTAGAGAGGTGGCTGGCTAGAGAAGTTTCACAGTATATATAATTACTTCAAATCTGGAGCATTTCAGTGTAACGTTACTATATAAGGTTTAAATTCGTCACTAATCTTTCATTTTTTTAATTTCATGAGCACAAAAAATTACTTGCTAGAATAGAGCCAACGGGAATTGGCTAGTTCTGGCTAGGGGACATTATTATATGTTTTAAAAATAAAATACGTTTATAAGTTGTGTGAACATAAATACAGATAATATTTGTTTACGGAATAAAAGTGGAAAAAAACTTTAAATTAAATAGCAAGGAATAAAAGTTCTCCTGAACTCTTTATTTATAGAATAATGTGCTTGACGATTGTTTACAAACCAGTCTTAAAGTAAGTAAGGGATGGGGGCTCTTAAAATTTGGTTCATCGTAAGGCACGTATGAGGCTTGGCTTAATGGACCACTAAAATTGTTTTGTTTTGTTTTTGTCTAATGCGGAGGCACTTTGTCTTGAGACATTATCCTTTTGTTATTCGTCTTGGTTCTGCTGTCTACTTTAGTATGAGAGCACCTTATAGCGGAGCCAGCAGTGCTCCTTATGAGGAGAACGACAGGGAAACGACCAATCCTTATTCGGGATTTGAACCCAATCCCACTGCAGTCAGAACGCTAACCACTACACCACGTGCCCGCGGCGGCCGGCTGAATGTAGAATTGAGTGAAGTATTTCTTTTATTGATAAGTCCTATATATTCAAATGTTTGGGGATCTGTGTAAAAAAGTATAATTGTATTATCTTTTTCAATTTGTATTTAAATGAAATTTATCGTTATTAATAATATCATCATGATTTTTTTTCTCTGATATATAACTCATGATGCTCAGAGATCAAAAACGCGTCAAAAGTCTCTTTTAAGGATCAATAGTTATTATAGTGTTAATCCCCAAGAGCTCTTATTACAGAAAGAAAGAATAACTTAAATGAGAAAATCGATAACTACATTTAATATTCCAGACATCTGAATAAATCAAAACGCAAAGAAACGATGACTTCAAGCCAAGCCTTTTATCTTAATATCAGAACTAGAGTTTATGCGTTATTCTCATTAGCATAATGGAGGCTAGTAATTATAAAGCGATACTTTATGGCAGTTAATATCATGTAGAGCTTTGAAATATATCAATCAATATCCAGAATTTTTATCGCGGCTTAGCAGGCTCATTACCATAAGCTCCATTTTAATTAAAAGGAAAATGGGCTCTGTGTGTATTATAGAAGGATAATTTAAAGCTTGGGTGTGATCCAAAAAAATATATGGAATTCAAACAACTTCGTTTAATATAATAGTGGTTCATTATAATGTGAATTATTCAGTGTGGTTCATTTAGTGTTATTTTACACATTAACTTGCCGACCAGAAATTTGGTGGCTCGTAGACTGTTGAGAGATAATAAAAAAAAAGCAAATTTAATATTGGACAGATTTCAGTATTGTATAATAAATATCAATACTGTTACGCTTAATAAAATTACTAGCATTAAGGTGCTAATTGGCCTTGAACAACATTCGAAACAGTTTTTTTAGCTGTCATGTCAGAGTGCACTTAAAAATAAAATTTATCAAAATTGGGGATTGTTTTGTGTAGCCATTTTAATATTAAAGATGGAAGAAAATTAGCAACATCGGCACATTACACTTTATTATTTTAAAAAAAGGGCAGAAATGCAACTAAAAGGGAAAATAAAAAATGTGCTGTATAAATTTTGGGAAAATGGAATGATGATGTTGGGTGAAAGGTAGTGAACATGTTGTTCGATAAAGTTATTGGTGAAAATCAAAAATATGTCTTTTATTTTTAATTCAAAACCAAACAAAATTGTTGGCCAACCTGCTATTTTTTTGTCATTTCGCCATATTTGCGTTTGTGCCTTTTCCAAGTTAACCAAAATTTTCCATAACACAATAGAACATTGCTTTGGTGACGTTTAAATGGGGAAGAAAAAATAAGGTGTTTAATAAATAACACGTTAGTGCATCTTTAGAATTACGAAACGAGATTTTTTTACAGATTTTAACGTAGAATTACATTTCTCCACAACGGTCCTCTAGAAAGCCAAATTTCAGACGCTAAAACCATCTGTCGTCTCGAGTTATAATTTTTGGCAGCTTGCCAAACCCAGTCTGTATCGCTTGAGCAAGCAGTAAATAGTTAAATAGAAAAGTACCAAAATGCTTCAAAATTTTTGCATACATATAAATATGAAATGACCCGAATGGTCATCTCCTGAAATAAGAACACACATTATAGCCAAAAACAATACGATTCGAATTCAAGAAAAAAGAAGTTAATTCCAGCAATAACATGACCTTATAAAGCAACGTCCAGTTCTCATCTGGCGAGCGTACAAGTAGCTGTAAACGGGTTGCCGGAAAAACTGGTGAGGTAGGTTAGTACTAGAAAGGGAACCATAGAGAGAGAGAACTCGGATTACAGGCGATTAAAGATTAGATTTAAAATTTATTACATATATATAGATGTCAGATCCGGGAGTAGAAACAAATTCCAAATTAATGTCCAGGGGTAATTTAAGAAACTAAAAGTTTGATTCCGGACAATAATTTATTTAAAGTTGGATATGTCGGAACATCACATGAAACCACAATATGACATATAATATAAACACTGATATAGTTCTAGCAATCATAACCACAGTATGGCACTATGCAGCCCACTGCGTCTGCATATGCCATCTTCCACTCGTCGAATGCGTAGACGCTCACACTGGTGCTGCGTACAGCGCCCTCTGGTGGATTTTTCATTCTATATAGAAACATGTATACATAGCACATACATACATATATACACACAAAAGAGATAAGCAACGATAAGCAATCCTCCTTTAATAACTCGCGGTAGTTTCGTTAGGAGAGACTACCTGAATTTTTTTTCAATTATCATTATTTTATGAGGTTAAGTTAGGGGGTCCGGGACACATTTTGAAATTTTTTTATTTATTGAGTTAAAATTTTGAAATTTTTTGTGAAGGTTAACCATATAATTTGTAAACAAAATCACATCATAAAACTTCTCAAAATGTTTTTAAAAAATTAAAAAATTTAAAAAAAGTGGGGTACGTTAAAATTCTTATAACGCAAAATATTATGTGTCGAATTTCAAAATTTTTTCATTTAATTAAACATAAATATATAAACTTTAATTGTGATTCAGCATTTTCAAAATAATAATTTTAAAAAAATTTAAAAATATTTATATTAAAAATTTCAAAAAAAAATGATGTAACTTATTTTTAAAAAATTATATTATCAAAAGTAAATATTTTTTTCAAATTTGCTAAATCTCAATTAAAGTAAAATAACTAAAAAAGATATGTTCCAAATATGAACCATTTATCTTCAACGGTTCTTGACTTAAACGTTTAAACATTGATTGGCTAATGATAAAATGCTAAATACCTTTTAAAATTCTTCAGGTGAGTAAGTTACTCCTTGTTGTCGCTTAAACTTCTGATTAAGTTTAATTTTAGCCATTTCAACTCTCTTTCTGTACTGTTTAAATGTCTGTTGATTTAAACAAGGCTTTTCTAACATGGCGATTCCTTATTTTTTTTAGCATTGTTACTGAGGATTGACAGGGGGATATAAAACATGACTGAAACACATTTAAAGTTGATACCTTGATTCCATGGTTAAAATCTGATACACCTCTTGCTGCAGCAATATCCACTCGCATTTTTGAGCAGTTTATCGTTTTGGGACAACGACTCCAAATCAAGTTGTGAATTGATTCATTTCTATTTTGTGTTTCCCCCTTGAAACATCTTTCCAACAAGGAATCCGAGGCTAGCCTCTGGAAAATAGGCATCATTTTGGCGACAACATCTTCTCGCAGAGGCGTTTTAATGGCAGTTTTGTGAGCAGCGGGCTTTTGCTGTAGTGCGATTGCACGATTATAAAACACCAAGCATTGTCGCCAACAGGGCAAGATGTGTGTTTCAGTTTCTTATCTGTTGAGCTACAATGCAGTAAAATTGCGTAAATGTCTCTCTTCATTGCTGGAATATTATCTTTGTTGCGAACAATAGCATTTCTGTAGTAACGTGTAAATTTTTTGATTGTGGCATCACTAAGGCTCCCATGTTTCTTGCCTCCAAGTGTTATTCCTCGTTTCTTCTCATTCTCCACAAGTTTTCGGAGAGCAGTTCCCATCCTCTTACCAACATGGTTGACGCATTCTATTTTCTTCAACGGATTTTCCTTTCCGTACACATTTGAAGCTTGAAGTTCGTGAAAAGTTTTCGCATCTCCGTCTCCAACCAGTTCCACGTAGCGAAATCCAAGCCTCTCTGACCGGCTCCACATTTTTAAGGCCATTTCAGCTTCCATTCCACCAGAGGTTCCCACATAATTTTTATCACAATCTAAAGCATGGCCTTCATACCACACTGCAAATTCTGGCGAATCTTTGCTGAGAGATTTTTCGGCTTGCACACAGTGATAACATACTTTAGATAAAACTTGGTGGTCAATTACAAAGCCGGTTAGCACATCTATCACACACCCAACTGCATAATTGGATGTATGCCCTCTTTTCTGCCAAGTTGCATCGTAGCTCACTGTTATATTAAAGATATCTGATGGAGTTTCATTTAAAATAGAATACGCTTCTTTAACGTTTGAATAAACTTTTTCTTGTTGCTCAAGTAAACTTTGTATACAAGAAGAATGAAAATTTTTCAAGTGGCGAGTAAAAGTTTTAGAATCCATGCAAGGCAAGTTCATAACACATGATATTTTTTCCAGTGCTACATGCCCTTTCCCGAGTTCAGTCACTGCAGCTACAGCTCTACGATTAATATCATGAGAATTTCCCTGGTCTGGTGTCTTGCCAGATGAATTGTTTGTAAAAGCAGAATTACAATTTTTGCAGACAACATTAATAGTTTGAGCAAAACCAAACTGTTTACCAAAGTTTACTTCCAAAGTCATTTCTTTACACTCTTTACAACAACAACTTGAAATGATAGACTGTAAAACAGTTTGTTTGATAATCATATAGTTTTCATTTACACTTTCAGTCAAGTGTTTTTCACTGGTGAGGACATTTTTCTTTCGTCTAACAGTTTTACAATGTCACGTGTCTCACTTTTCGTAGGAACTGAAGTACTACCATTTGAATTAGCAAGTCGAGTTTTCTTCATAATTTCAGCCCTCAAAACTTCAGATTTTCTTTTCCTAGGCATTTCTAGAGATTCATTTTACAAAATCTTTCAAAATCTCGTAAGTAATCACAAAAATACTTTATAAATACTAGGTTTGAAATTTCAGGACAATGATTAACACGTGAATCGAAATTCAAATGTAAATAATTTACCACTTCATTTCACTTCCCTGTAGAAGAAGTTGAAGTGTATGTTCATAAAATACAAGTTAAATATTAATTCATTTAAAGTTTAAATAATAATATGCAGTAATTTTGGTGAAAATGTGCCTCAAAAATGTTTGTTTACACTTCAATGTTTACATTTCAGGATGTCGTTCCCATGACAACCACTACTTGACAGCTCGATTTTGAAAACAGACCAAAACGAAAAAATGAATATCTCCGGTTCTAATTAAGATAGAAACATGATTTAAACGTCATTTTAAGCGGAAAAGAACAGAGAATTTTTTAATGTAATAATATTTTTTTCGAAAATTTGAAGAATTTTGTGTCCTGGACCCCCTTAAGTTAAATTGCAAAGTTTAAACATATTCAGAATGAATATTTTAAAATATTTTAAAATATTTTATTCAACGTTATATATTTTGCTATCTGAATAACCGCGCTTCATGATTGAATACATTACAACCATCAATTATATAATTTAGTTAATTTACTTTAAATTAAATTTAGTAGTACAGTGTTGTCATTCCTCGTAGGCGTTTACCCTATCGTTTAATGATAGTGATCTGAAACTAAATATGGGTTTTAGATTTTTTTAATTTTAGGGGATTTAAGCCTCTATTTTAAAACTCTTAAATTTTGAATATATTAACAAAAAAATATTTCTCGTAATCTCTTTTAACGAAACTACCGCGGGTTATTAACGAAGGATTACTTATCGTTGCTAACTTCTTTTCTTTTTCTCTGACGCATTTTGGTACTTTTCTGTTTAACTGTTACTGCTACTGGGTTTGGCATGCTCCCAAAATTATAACTCGCGACTCCGGACAATTTTGGAGGTAACGTTATTGAGGAACGTAATCTTACGTTAAAAATCTTTCTGAGTGAGCAGCTGGAGCATTAGTGGATCGCAAAACATCAGCTTCCTAGACTTTCTGGTTACAGAGACACAGTGATCACCAAGTAAACGTTTTTGGAGAGGTTTAAGGTTCTGTAAACCCCTTTAAATTTTGAATTTCTTAAAATGATTTTTTAGTGAGCACCTAAGGCCTTATAGAAACTACCACGCAAAATTTTCACTTACTAGGTCTTATGGTTCCATAAATCAGTCAGTCAGCGTTTTACTTTAGAGTTTTAACTCTTTTAAACCATCTTACAGATTCAATTTTTAAGAAGCTTTCTTAAAAATGAGCAGCTAGGATCTAAGAGGTACCAGTATGCAATAGTTTAGCTGATACGGCAACGAGTAACGATTGTTTTGTAAGACATGTTTTTAATTAATTTTACATTTTTCAAAACTAGTGGAATATTTTGTTTCCCCTTTCCTTTGCTTAGTGATTCATTACCTTGTTAGCACCATTTTACTGAAACTAAAGTAAATCTGCAGTAGATGAAAAACTTCTCTTTCAGCTGACTGATGGCAGCAGTGATATTCGTATCGAGTGAATCATTCTCTGAAGTCAGTTGATTTCGTAGATCGACAATCCCCAAGTTGTGCAATGGAGGATATTGTCACAGAATAGTAAACGTATATTCCTTAATTTTTGTGTTTTTAATGTAAAGATAGACTGTAAGTAAAAAATGCTTAATTCTTTGAGAATTTAGAATTTTTCGGAGGCTAATTTTTGTAAGGAGAATATATTTTTGAAAAAATTAAAATAAAACGTTTCTGAAAAATATGAACATTGAATTAAAAGATCTTAATTCAGAGGCGCTCTAAAAATGAAACAAATAAATTCACAAAAATGCACTATGAAATATGATTAAAAATGGTTGCAGCTTCTATTAACTTCGCTCCATAATTTTATTTAAACTTTTTTTTTTGTATTAGGAAAATCAACGTATTATTCATTTTCATCAGGTCTTCATTAAAAATAGAGACCATATTTAAAATGTTACCAATTGCTAAATGATAGGAACTATACCTTTAAAACCTGAACTCTACTAGTTATACCCTAGTTCTATTTTTAAGAAACATGTATTCTTATTCAGTTTCTATATTATCCTCAGGGGTACTGTATTCTATTAAATATGGTGTCATTGTGCACAGATTTTCCTGCATTGTCTATCTAACTTAGAGTTTCGCCATTGTATTAACATATGCTCTTGAAATTTTGCATCGCTTTCACCGCACGTTGAACAGGTTTCTCTAAACTCTTTGACTCCTGTATAGAACATAAAAGGAACTCAGTTGAATTTAAGTGTTATATTCATACATAAAACATAAGAATACTGCAATAAGTTAAACAAGTAAATAATGTTTACTGATTTCTGGACCTGATTTTTTACTAGGTTATAAGGTTATATACCTTTGGAAGTTTAATATTTTTAAAAGTTAAAGCCTCTACGCAAAATGTTCACATTTTTTCGAATTTTTAAAATAAGCTTCAGATTCATCTTATCGTAACCTCGATAGTGGAAAGTAGTCAGCAGATAGTAGAAATTTCGGGAATTAACTTATTTGTAAAAGGCTAATTCCCATATTGCGGAGATTTATATGACGGAATAAAATGCAGGGTGTTTCAGAAAATTTGACATCATTTCACGATCTAACAACTTTGCCAATTCTCTTTCAGAAGACCTGATATTTCAATGTCATGTGTGGATAGACATCAAAATTTTATTTTGATATTTTACATAACATTGTTTTTATTTTTTTAGGATTTGCCTCCACGTTCACCAGACCTGATGCCTTGTGGTTTTTTTCTTCTGGGGATATGTCAAAGACCTGTTTTAAGTACCCCCCTCTTCCTTCAAATGTGGAGGAACTCCAAGCAAAGAATCAGCGCCGCTTTGGTAACTGATGCCAATGACATGCTACAGCGCGTTTGGCAGGAAATGGAAGACTGAATTGACGTGTCACGGGCGTCACGCATATTGGATATTTGTAAAATTGTTCATGGAATCCACATTCATTTGTACTTCTCATTCATATTTTGGGTAGTAAATATTTAATTACTCAACAATAACCTTCTTCAGTTTGATTGTTGATGTTCCTAATGGCCAGAAGTACCAGATGAGGCCCATATAGGCTTGGGGCTCAGTAGTGCGGCTCCGGTTATTATAATAGTACAACAAGGGTCGGAGTCCAACTTGGCTAGTCGCTATCACAATTATGACTGAGCACACCCAGGGGCGATATGTGGAGGAATCGTACCTTCTCCACCCACTGACTTCATAGAAGGAATTTCAGATCTACGGATTTAACGTGCCCATATCTGGTCTAGACACGAATAAATTTCATTAGATTACCAATGTACTTGCTGAAATATTTATAGCTCAGATGGTGTCAAATTTTTTGAAACACCGTGTATTAAAATAAACGAGAATATTTACTTTTTTTAAATGAAAAACAAACAAATAAAAACCTCTCTATCCTAATTTGACCAAACTTAAAAACCAAAATGAATGTTAAAATAACGAAAATTTGATGTTATAAATATATATCACGGAAATATGCGTTTGGAAGGGCTTATTTTTTGATAACGATATTTATTCCGCAAACTGCCTTTCATCGATTTCGCATTATTATTCAAAGCGCTCCATAAAATAATTACTCGATTAAAATGGAATTAGATGATTTTAAAGTTAGGATTTCAGTACAGCGATATTTAAATTCAATGAAAGGCGTTATTTGTTTTAATTAAGTATTCAAACTGCAGTTGGGTGGGAAATTAATACTCAAGGGAGGTAATAAATTTTTTGAAAAATTATTATTAATTGAATTCCAGGTCGTTTTGTGTCAAAAAGTCTTCCCAAAAAACTGTTGGAGATATTAATTATGATTTAGAAGTTTAATTGAGAATTATACTCATCTTTTAGATTCTGCTGAATTACCGCGCCATTCAATTAAATCATTTATGCAATAAGATATGTGAATAGCTTACTTCTTGTAGTCGTCTGAATTTCATTTAATTTAATGTCTAATGACTGCAGTCTATAGAGACCCTGTAAATTCTTTTAAAGACATAATTTAATGCTTATTTTATATTCAGATTCAAAGCGCTTTAAAAAGTTCAGTTGAGTAATTAGCAGTTTGAATTACTTAACTCTATTTTGATTTTTTTGAGACGGTAATTTTTATGAATTTCTCTCCTCATTTAGTGACTTTAATGAGTTAATATCTTTTTAATCATTTTCAGTTGGAAGTACAACTAATAACACAAAAACCTGGGTGGTTAAAGGTTGCAGATTCAAAGTGTTTATCCTTCAAAAGGAATCATTAACAAGAATGGTAATATGCTAGAAGTTGAAAAAGTTTTTAATGGTTAATTTTGATAATTTTACCACTGTTGATATTTATATTATTAATTAATATCATAAATTTTGAGTTTACTATTTATTGTTTTGCATTTATATGAAAAAAAATAGATGCATCTTTTTTTTTTTTGAATTGAGAGCTTATTACCCGGCATTTTTTAAGACTCAAAGACCTTTTGCGAAACAAAAATACCTTTTATCCAAGTATTAAGCAAAGACTAACTAGTTTCGTCATTCTATGAAGTCAGAGAGTGTGTGAGAGGGTACAATCCCCCCCCCCCCCAGATGCCACCCTTGGAGAGATTTGGTCAAAATTAAAGTGGCACCTTGTTAAATAGAACTCCAACCCTTGTGGTGCCCTCATAAATCGGAGTCACACCCCTTAGCCAGCTAGCTTATATGATTCTGGTCTGGAATACTTCCGGATTGGAGTATTAGAAACAACAACAACAACAACAACGAATTAGTTTCTACTAGATACTTTTTCATGAGGCTGGTCTTTATGGAGACAAATACGCTTAATTTGTTAGACGTCTATGAAAGACAAGAGCTATTACAAGAGAGTAAAACGAGCTCTTAAAATTATTTTTAGTCATAAAACTTGTTACTTGCTATATAATAATACTCTGCCCAAAACAAGCACATAATCGACAAGCTTTTAAGAACACTCATAATATGCATAGATAACCCAATAAAAATACGCTATTATTAAATACGAATAAGGGCGAAGTTCTGATTAGCTAAAGTTTCGTGTTTGTTTTACGTTTTCAATGATTTTGATCGGATACCCGATGAAATCATTTCTTGAAAATCTATAATATAAAAATGATACTCAAATGTTGTCCGACTGGACGAAAAATAGCAACGAAAAGTTATTGAAATATAAACGCTACAAATTGGAAGTACATCCATTTTTTACAAAAGTGTTATACATCATTAGGTTTGTATTTAACCCTCAAACCGGCCCACCGGTCATTATGACTGGCAGCGGTGAAACTAAGTGGTGGGGCAGGAGTGGGGAGAGGCGTGAACGCTTGGCTGGCTATGACATCCTCAGTCAGTTCATGGACATCAGGGAGAGCACATCAGGGTTTCACAAATGCTCGCCATTTGCCAATAAGTTGCAATTTTGTAAAAGTATGGCGGTCAAAATGACCGGCCTGTTATTGCCACTGAGCAATAACAGGCCTGCCTATCCTGATAGAGATGGTCCTGATAGGGATTTCAGTGTTCTGTGCGATTTTTAAAGTATTCTGTGAAGCCTTGACATCACTCTTCTCTACCTCAATCACTGGCAGGCTAATGTTTCGAGCAATTATGCCTGAGAAACATTGTGCAATTCTTTTAAGAGCCTTACGATTTGATGATGTAGATACCAGATCAAGATAAATTAAATAAATTGAATAAATAAGTGTAGATTATTTTTCCCTCACTATTCATCACTAATATAAATCAAACAACCCTGTGCACAATATCAACATGCAGTTCCATCGTGATAACTCAAAAATAACAGCTTTTTAGGCTTGGGGGTCAATTTGACCGATAGTCCTGATAGTGGCAATAAATTCATGGACCGGTTTGAGGGTTAAGATAGGCTTTGTTCAAATTTTAGGTCTGATGTCCTTCGGCTGTGAAGGAGGAAGCTTTTTAAAGGTTCAAAATTTTATTCTCCGCGAAAAAAGGATTTGATACAATTAAATTCAAATGTTACATGAGTTGGCTAAAAACTGCCTAGAAAGTGATAAAATTGCGAATAACGGTCGCTAAACTGCAGCGAGGCTTCATTTAATCATATTTCATCATTAAGTTTAGACGAGAGATATGCCCTTTTCAAATTTTATCGCTGATCTGTCAACTGATTAGAGACCTTATTTGATAAACAAAACTATTTTATTTTCAATAAAATGGCGCTATTAGTGAAATGTGGCTGTGGACAAAGAAAGAAATTTTTAAAAAATGTTGAATTATATTTAAAAGATGGCAAATCAACCAGAAATCTTATCCAGAAACACACTTCGTTGAATTCAAATATGTAGAATCTTAAAATAGTAAGGAATTTTTATTTCTGACTGTTGAATAATTAAAAAACAACGGCATTTAAATATTTGATTAAATTATTTGAAAATACACCTTCATTTTCGACTGATATCGAAATAAATCCCAATCTTCAAAAATATATGTAACAACGGTTTTATTGTTATCTTTTATAATGCTTAAACTTATCATCCAGAAATCTGATGAAAAATACTTTTGAGCTATTTCTTTTAAACATTTTTTACCTTTTTACAAAACTCAGATTTTATAAAGATTGTGTTTACTGAAATATGATTAAAGTCACAAGAAAGTAAATCACAATGACGAATTAATTCTCTCAGAGGCCGAAAATAGTGCCGGGAAACAAAATTTCACAATTTATTTACGCTGTAAGAGAGATAAATATATTTGAATCTGCGTTTGTTTTTAAAGAATTTTTTTTCTATTTTATATTTAGTTCTGTCTTTTATGGCGTATTTTCTCCTGTTTGTATATGTTAAAAACTAGGACACTTCACACATAAGGCATCTGATTTATAGCTCGATCACTCCTTCTGCATGTTTATAAAGTAAACATCAAAACGAATATTTTTATCTGCAGGTTTATCTGGATTATATAAGTTCATTTATACTAAAATATTTACAAAGGACTTAACTAAGTGCGTGGTGTTTAGTTAAACTGTTTATGCATATGAACCTGGAATATATGGAATACATTAACTATAATAATGCTTTCAGAACGGTCAACATAATCCTATATGAGGATAAATGCTTTATGTAATTTATAATCTGATATTAAGGTTTTTAAACCAAGCGATTTAATACCCTCTCTGTCCAATAACTCTAAACAGATTGCCTTTTCATAGGCTCACTTTACAGTAGAATCTTGTCTGAAGCGTCATTTTTATCCCGTTTACTTGAGATGTTTAATTCTAAAATAAATGTCTCCAGCAAATGAAACAAGCATAATATTAGATACGCCAATTAAAACAGATTGTAAACAGACAAAGTCAATAAATCTTGCAAAAGAGGAGCTCTTCCCGTTCTCTGAAATGCATTAGTCACTGGTAAAAATATTTAATCAAGTAATTTGATCAAGCGTAAATAATCAATCCTTTCTTATCACACAAAGTTTAATGGTAAACAATTAACTCGCTCCAAAATCCTTCCGGAAATTTACTCGGAGCCATAATATTATAGACATAAAGAATCGAGGAGATAAAAGTCAAACATCATTGTAGGAAAGTTTAGCTGAATAATCAAATTTTTCCGAGCAAAGCTTTACTTGTTTTACCAAGAGAATTAATTGAAATTTTTATAAGGGGCTTGTTTGGTAGCCGCTATAGTGAATCGAGCTGAATCTTTCAGTGAACAGATTTTTTTTTTTTTTACATTTCTGTTCTTTAATTTCATTCGTTGAACTCTTTAGGTATGATTAGAATGCAAAGGTAGAGCTAATTAAAAGTTTGGTTTGATTTAGAATAGGTGAAAGGGATAACTTTCGTTAATTTAGCAACAGCATTCTAAAAACAGATTTAATTGCAATCTGGATAAATTACATTTCAAAGAATGTCTATTTTTCGCTTTTCCCGGACGTATTCTCTGTTCAGTTTGATTCAAATCTGCTAAGTTCGCACAAATTCTTGAATATTTGCAAAAAATTAAATAGTAGAATAGAAAATAAGACATAGGAAATTGTGGAATTAATATTAAATTGTTATTTTTGGATTTACTCTAGTGTTTCAGTTGAAAAATCCAACTAGTAGAGAATACCTGGACTACCTACGACTCATTATTCATCGCCGATGAAAAAATGAAGATAATTTAAAAATTGTGGTAAAGTCTATGGAGATAAGTCCGCTCCATACAACGATATAATATGAGTGGTGTATGATCAAAACTAGCAATATCCATTTTTTTTATCATCAATATTTAGTTAAGTATACTTTCTTATAGTACTTCAATATTATTTATCATAGTATTTCATTTAAAGTGGAATTAAAATTTAATTGCTATTTTTTTATTAACTCTAATGCTTCAGTTGAGAAATCCAGCTTATTAGAGAGTAGCTGGACCACCTACTACTGAGTATTCATTGCCGATGAAGAGATGAAGATTGTGCAATTTCAAAATTGTGGAAGATCTCTCCATACAACGAAATAATTTGAGTGGTGTACGATCAAAACTAGCAATCTCCATTTTTTTTTCAATATTGAGTTAAGGATACTTTCTTATAATACTTCAAAAGTATTTCTTATAGTATTTCAATTAAAGTGGAATTAAAATTTAATAGCTATTTTTAGATTAACTCTAATGATTCAGTTGAGAAATTCTGCTTATTAGAGAGTAGCTGGACTACCTACTATTCATTGCCGATGAAGAGATGAAGATAGTTTCAAAATTGTGGTAAAGTCTATGGAGATAAGACCTCTCCATACAACGATATAAATTGAGTGGTGTACGATCAAAACTAGCAATCTCCATTTTATTTTTTCAATATTGAGTTAAGGATACTTTCCTGTAGTACTTCAATAGTATTTCTTATAGTATTGTAATTAAAGTGGAATTAAAATTTAGTAGCTATTTTTGAATTAACTCTAAGTTGAGAAATCCAGCTTATTAGAGAGTAGCTGTTTTACCAACTACTCAGTATTCATTGCTGATGAAGAGATGGAGATAACTGAAAAATTGCGGTAAATTTTGTGTAGATGACACTTCTCCATACAAAGATATAATATATGGGTGGTATAGTGTCAAAGCTAGCAATCTCCATTTTTTTTCTTTTGGTACTGAATGATATTTTCTTATAGTATTTCAATCATCAAATAAACGTTTTGGAAAATGGTCTACTAATAAAATATAATATGTCAATTTTTAGAAAGGTAATTTTAAATTTATGTTTTCGAAAATGAATAAGATATAGTTCTTTGCTCTTTACCGAAAAAACCACCCGATAGAGATTGCTATTTTTGATCGAACACCACTTACATGTTCTTGAAAATTTTTACAATAGCTTTTTGAGCACTTATTTTCTTGTCACAAGTTGTAAAACATACAGCAAAAGCGATAAATGAGCTTAGAAATCATAAGTAAAACTTAAAATAATTAGTAAAAGATAAGAAGGAAGCCTCGAAATATTCGAAAAAAGGATTAAATAAATATGCTAAGTTGAAATCTAGTAAATAAGAAAATTATTATTTAGGAGAGAGGAAACTGAAAGGTTTCTAGTAAACTCGACGTTGAAACGGAAAAGATAATTTGCAAAGCAACAACACTGGATAAATTAACTTAGCGGTTGAAAACTAAAAACACGTGGATAATTATTTCTTAAGAACATCTTTTGTTAACGAAATAGATTTATTTTAATTGCCATATACATACATTATATAATTTCTTACAAATGCTGTTACAAAGGATTCTTTCGAAAACATGAATAATTAGAAAGCTGTATTGGAGTGCTTTATTTATTAATGCTTTGTAATGAAATTATGTTTAAACCCGCTATAGCAGCAACAAAAAAGATAAACACGGTTTACCATTTTAAATACGCACTTAAGTGTTATTCATTAAGCTCATTGTTTTTTTCTACCTTTGTTTAACGTTGCCAAGGCATATTGTAATATTTTTTGTTTTGCTAGAAATTGTGGCAAATTTAGAAATGGCAGTAATGTAAATCTGTTAAAGACATAACAATAGTACCAAAGTACTAACAATCTCTATGTATAAAATAGTTCCGTAACCGACTGACTGACTGACTGATTGACTGGCAGATAACGTACAGACCAAACCGCTGGACCTAAAGAGCTGAAATTTTGCATGGCGATTCTTTGTATAGTGTAGGGGTTGTGAGTAATCATTGATTCTCACAGTTTATAGTAAAACCTTCTCAATCAATTCATGTCTCAACACGAGACAACCGTAGAATCCAGAGGAAATACAGCAGACACCCGAACACCAGAAGCAATCGTCCCAGACAATGTACGCTTGGAGGCGAGACGACAGTAGGTCTGAGATTTTGGACATAAAGTTCAAAAGACATTAGTTTCGGTCAACCCCTTGATCGATGATGATCGGGGAAGATTAAGTGACCTAAAGCAACCAGCTGATGTCCTGGCGAAGGACTCTTAAGCACCAATCGAACTTCTGAAAAGCGATGTCACTTTAAAGGCGCCAATAAAAACGCTTTTAAATATCGAGCGATCGCAGCGCTAGAGCTACGAGTTGTGTCGCTACGAACTAAAAAAGATCAGTCAGCATCCAGACCTGCATCTAGAGGTCGCTACTCCGACATTGAAGTCGTAGCTTACGATTCTTTTTAAGTCCCCAGGCGAGGCTTTTTCGACACCTTGTCGATCACAATTTAAGTCCTCATGCGAGGCAAAAGCTTTTTCGACACCCTGTCGATCGCATTTAAGTCCTTGTGAGAGGCCAAGATTTTCTCGACTCGTTCCCAGAAGGAACCGTTATAGCTATTGGAAATAGCTTATGTTTTTAGATCCCAGACGGATCTGTTAACTAAATTATCAGCGGTATAGAGACTCTGAGCTGGAGTAATTGCCGCGTGACCTGCTGAGTTTCCTGATAAGAAGAAATGGACTCTAGTGGTTAGACCAAGTACCGAGAATATCGACTGCTGTTCCTCAGCTGAAAATTGTTCCCTGTACGTTATTTAGAGTGTATACTCTACAGTGTTGTAAATATTTCATCGACTTCATCTCCTTATAATAAATCATTTCATTTAATATTACTGGATTGTATCGTCGTCTTCTATACGCTACCATTCGGCGAATGCCTTACAGGGTGAACTAAGAAAGATTTTTGAAAAATTCTTAGATTTTTTAAAATTAAATTTTTAAGCTGTTTTTGTGACATTCTTTAAAATTTTCATTTAAAATAATAATCTGAGGGTTATAAAATTTATATCACGAGAATGATCATAAAAAGTACTTCAAAATGAAATCTTTTTCGAATCTTTACCTCCATTTTCGGATTTTCGATGAATTTTTAAATATTAATTTTTAGAATTTAATTTATTGAATGCTGATCACGTGGTTTCTTTTCTTTTTGTGATACTTTAAATTAATTTTGCATTACGTGCATAACAATGATATAAATTGACTAAAAAAATATTCAAATACGGTAAAAGACAAAATTTAACCACTAGACAAATTGAGATGGAAGTTTTTTAAGAATTCTATTGAAATTAGTATGCTTTATGGATATTAAAAGTATAAATTAATTGCATACATTGACCATTTTATTTAATTTGAATACTTTCTTCTACATTATTTTGTCTATAAAAATATCCGATACGATTTTTTCATAAATATATATATATATATATATATATATATATATATATATGGCATTAATTGCATACATTGACCGTTGTATTTAATTTGAATGTACTCTGTAGCGAAGCACGGGTATTCAGCTAGGGTTTTCACATGAACTTATAGTATTTCCTACATGAAGAATAACAGAGGCAAATCCAAATTGTGACAGATAAAAAAACCCTACGTATTAGAACACGTTTTAATTTTTTTTATCTTGATATTTGTAACAGTTAAATCATAACTATATATATATATATATATATATATACCGGGTGCGTCATAAATTCGTGCTAAGTTCGAAAATTCGTAATAAAAGAAATAATGCTCGGAAAAATTTTCTGTTTGCGCCAATAGGATCAGGGGGCATTGGACTTTTTTTTAATTTAGAAAAAAAGTTTCCAAAAGCAACCGAAAGAGTGCGATCAAACATCATACTGAGACGTTTTATGCAAATCAGGCAAACACAAACAGAAAATCAAACAGATCACAATAACATGAGACTGCGCATTTATTTTAAGTAACATATGTTCAACATTACCACCAGCACAAGGTTATAGGCAAGTTAGGCGCGTCACTATGCCCATTATAGCGGAGTGTAGCATGTCGCCATCGACGGCAGCGACTGTCTGTCGAATGGCATTTTTCAGTTCCACCAAAGTGGTTGATTAGCCCCGGTACACACGAGACTTTAAGTATCCTCATAACCAAAAATCTGCCGGAGTTAAGTCTGGTGATCGTGAGGGCCACTCAACCTTGCCATCTCAACTTATCACTCGGTATTCAGTGAAAGATTTCAACAGGAACGTCTTGACATCACGTGAAATGTGAGGCAGGGCACCATCCTGCATGAAGGTGGCAACAGGTAACGAATGTCTTTCCTGCAATGCAGGCTTAACGTGGTCTCGCAAAACCGTAAAATACGGTGCTGCAGTCACTATACAGTTTTTCCTGCCGGAAACAGGACAAGGCTCTTCAAAAAAGAAAGGGCCCAAAATAAAAGACCCGGCAAAACAACTCCAAACAGTCACTTGAGGAGAATGTAGTGGCTGGCTCAGGTACTCATGAGGGTTTGACGTTGCCCAGATACGACAGTTTTGCGTATTAACGTCACCATGCAGTGAAAAGTGCGTTTCATCCGTCCACATGACTTTCAGCAACCATTTTGTGTTACGTTCCATTTGTGCCAGAGCCCATGTAGCAAAGTTTTGCCTTGCATCTGTGTCTGTCGGTGATAACTGGTGAAATGCCTGGATTTTGTACGGATACAGATTCAACATTCCGTACAGAATACGTTGAATCGACGGTTTCCGAATCTAGTTCTTTCAGCTTCACAAGCACTTCTACCTCCCTTTGATGTCTCGGCGGCTAAATCTTCCTTGACTCTTTGTACAACATGGACGCCGTCCGCGCTCAAGGATGGTCTGCCACTTCGTGGACAGGGGATCCTCTAAATCCCCACCAGGGGGAGTCCCTCCAGGAATCCCACTGTTTGGGATCCTCCAAACTCCCCGTTTCCTCAAAACGTCGTACTAAATTCAGTATACCATTCAATGAAATAGGGTTTTTCTGCGACTTCTGTCCTTTCTCCGTGCGAAATGCAACAGTTCTGGATTCACCATTCTTGTAGAAAAGTCTAACCACCAACGCTTGATCTGGTAAAGAATGCACGCTACCGGCTTCGAATGACGGATCCATTACCAGCCAGGAGTTTTTTGATAGCCTGATTTGCATAAAACCTGTGTGAGCGCCCTCTTTCGGTTACTTTTGGATTTTTTTTTCCATGGAAAAAAAATCCAATTGACGCAAACACAAAATTTTTCTGAGAATTACTTCTTTTATTACGAATTTTTGAACTTTGCACGAATTTATGATGCGCCCGGTATATATATATATATATATATATATATATATATATATATATATATATATGTTTGTTTTTAGAAAATTAAAATTTATTACTCTTTCTCCGAGTTTCCATTTAACATTTACATAAACATTTTTTCTTTCTTTTTACTTTCATATAAAATTTCTAAAGAGTGAATAAAAATAAAGAAAGAAAAAAAGAGCAGTGTTCACAACACCGAAACACACAGCTCATTTAAATCCACAATGAAAATAAAGGAGTGACTACTAGTTTCGAACTAATGAATAATTCATTATCAGGCGGAGGAGCATTAGTTGTGATTATCTCTAATGGCAATTCACTAAATTCAATTTTATTGCAGATTTTAAGAAGTTGTGTGCTCCTGTGTGGCGCTTTCCACTAATTTTCTGTCAATCTACATGTATCTACAGATATTTTAATTCGAAGGAATATTTAAATAAAAGACAAATCTAAATAATTGGAAAAATGCCGAAACATATTTATTTGACGTATAAAATACTTAAGAAATTTAAAAAATAAAAGAAAGAAAAATGAGGGGGCACCCGGGTTTGAACCGGGGACCTCTCGATCTGCAGTCGAATGCTCTACCACTGAGCTATACCCCCGACAGCATACAAACAAGTGCATAGTATTCCGATAAAAAATAGTTTTATCATGTAGGAAGCGGAGAGGAAGTGTGGCATTTGATTTCTATAAAAAAGAAAATGCACTCGCTCATGATTAGTTGAAATACCAAACCGTTTCGCCCTTTTCTCTTCCAACGAAACAAAATGGCGTCTCGGTATCTCATTCAACGCTTTGCAAAATTAAGCTGAAAATATTGAGTTAGAGTTTATTTTTAAAAAACTGTTGATGCTAAGCATACATACTACATACATGTATTTATTTACATATACACAATTATTTACAATTGGTAACGTAAATCTAAACAGAGAAAAGAGAGAGGCAAATTACTAAAAAATGTCAAACAAAAAAATCTCTTCATTGGAATGAGACAATAACTTTTCAAAATAATAAAAAATAATTTAATCCTCTTCAAATGCTAATTAGATGACTAGATTTAAATGTTTAATTAAAATATCTAATGATGAACAATAATTTAGAAGCAGTATCTTAATTAACTTGAAATCATATTAGAAATGCGATTCGATCTGCAGTAGACTCTGGACAACAGGTGATTTTGTGAGTCCCAGTTGGTCTGGTTTAAGGATGCTAAGCACCGGACAGTACTGGTTAAGCTCGGGGGGGGGGGAGGGAGGGGGGCAATTCATCAGAGGAGTGGCCAGTAAACCCTACTGTGATTGGTTGTCCCGACAAAGTTATCATCCCCCCTACCCTAACATATTGCAACAGAGGCAATTTTCAACGTAATTTGGTGTTAAAAATTGATTTAATACCAAATTTAATACTTAATTTTTTAGACTCTTTACAACTATAGAAATACTAACAATCAAATAAGAATTATTTTTAGATAAACTATAGATTTCTTATACATTTGCATTTTTTCTAAACTTTCGTCCATCAAAGGAAATAATTTACGCTTTAAACACAGTACATCGTCTTTTTCCCCAAAATAATTTTAGCTTAAAAACATTATTCTTGTCTCTTTTGTAAAATGAAATCTATACAAACGTAAATGGCCTTTCAGGCGTTAAATTCGACCAGTGAGAAGGATGAGGAGGTGGATAACATTAAGAATATAATAAGAAGTCACGGTTTAATAGTAACGTTTCATTGGGTCAAGACCCACATGGGTCAGAAAAGGAACGAGTAGATGGACAGAGTGGCGAAAGAGGCCACGAGTCTTACCTCAATAACGACCACATATAAATATTCCAGGGTTCAAATCAAAAGAATGGTCACCAAGGACTTCATTAGATGTTGGTCGGAAAGATGGAGGCAGGCCACCACGGGGAGAAGGACCTATGAGATATGCAACGAGGTCAGGCTAGATAGGATTTGCGGGGATTTTTATTTAAACCAAGCGTGACCGGCCATGGGAGCTTTGGCTTCTATCAACAGAAGTTCCATGGGAGAGATGGGACCTGCGGGTGAGGAGAAGAACAGACGCCCGATCACTGTATATTCATGTGCGAGCAATTCAACAACCTGAGAAAAGAGATACCCCAGGGTTGCCTGGACAGGATTCATTATCGTTAATTACGGAGTATTATTGTAAAAAGTTTACTAAAAAAATAGTGAATATCCTCTTGGATCAGTGGTATCCCATTTGATCAAAGATTGATCACTGGAGTTATGTTTATTGTATATTTTCCCTTTTGTGAGTTATTCAAATGTTATATTGTTTGGCTGTTTTAATTTTGTTTAATTGTATTGTTAAATATAATGAAGTCATAAGGTTATAAATATTATAATGTGCATATAATGGTTTTGTACGTTCGATTGGATATTGTGAATCAGAGGAAAAGTGCTTCCTTAGAAAATTATATATATTGGTTACACTATCAACTGTTTTGTTGGTATTCAAAAATGTGTTCACGTATTGTAATTATATTAATATTGTGACCAGTTTGAATAGAGTTCTAAGGAGGGGTCTATGTCTTGGGTATATGTCTTGGTGTGGGATATGTCTTGGTGTGGTGGACGCACACAGGGTTCTTGTGAGATGATGTTAGGAAAATTTGATATTTCCGGACGCGCAGGGGTCCTGCGGATCTCATAGGAGTAGCGGTTTCCTGTCGCGGTGATTGGGTATTAGTTTTTAATTGCCGCATACCTTTATGGTTGGCTCAGCGTAACCTTTAATATACATACGTAAATAATTTTAAAAGGGCACGCTGTAAAATCACCGGATGGCTGCTTAACTTCGGAGCGGTTGAAATTAAAAGTGCACTCCGAGCGTGGAGTAATCGATGTATATATAACACGCGTACGTGAATGGGGAGATATTTCATACTGGGATCCACATGCAGTGAGGGTGTTATAATAAATTATTAGAAGGAATGACTCCTTTTCTCTGATAACAAAAACAAGAATTTAATGTAAATAAAAGAAACATGAGTTAAACACAATTGCAATCCTCAGATAAAAATTTCCATAGTACCAAACGACTAAGTTCCGCGAGAAAACCGGAGTAGTGAGAACCTCTCTCTTTCACTCCTAATTCAGTAATGCCGAGTCCAGTCCGGTAACTCGTTCTCGACTTTTACCCCCACTGTGGGGGCTACCCCCCACAGCCTTTCCGAAGTTTCTCTTGCAGTCCAGCACCTGGAATCATTTTGTCTTCGAAACTCCCGAGAAAATCCAGTCCTGCTGAAAGAGATTTTTCTTTCGGCCAAGTTCAATGCTTCTCTTGTAAAGATGCAAGTCCTCCCAATTCATGTTCCCAAAAGAGAAACGAATTGCACCGCTTTGATACATTTTTTCCCGACGCGCGAACTACAGAACGCCACGCCCCGTGATAGCTTTCCATAGATGAGCTATTTTCCCCTCCGCTGTCATACCTCGTTCACACAAACCCGAGTTCGAACCGGAGCTTCCCGCCCCCTGAATTCGCTTCGCTCGGAGCGGAGGTGAACTAGAGCTCCCCTCGTTTAAACCCCCCCTGCCCCAACTGAGTTGGGGAACACATTTGACTGGAAATTTGGCGTTATTTTTGTTCTTGCGTACTCAGGAGGCGAGCGGATTATATATATATATATATATATATATATATATATATATATATATATATATATATATATATATATATATATATATATATATACATACATACATATATATATAGACATATATATACATATACATACACACACACACACATATATATATATATATATATATATATATATATATATATATATATATATACACACACATATACACACACATATATGTATGAAGGCATGCTTAACTGTTCCTACTAAGTTCTTGGGATTAAGTTCCTCATTTTTTTCTTCTCCATACAATTATACGCCCATCAGCACTAAAAATATTCATCGGCAAATAAGACATTATTCCAATAGGTTTGGGGCTTATTTATCATTGATAGTGCGAAGGGAGGCCTAAACTTTCTGTTTTTCTCACTCACAAAAATTTTTCTATGGGCAGAACGCCCATGTAATCCAGCTGTTCTGAGAACTCGTCAAAAAATTTCAGGTGAAATTGAAGTAGAAAATGTTTCATTGAATTCTGCAGAAACTTTTACAGCACTCAAACGTGAATTTTTCACAAATTTTCTAATTATAAATCTCTGATCGTGTTTTGTTAACTCTGCCGGACGGCCTTTTCTTACCTTGTTTTCGATCCAATTTTCTTCTTTAAAGCGTTTTTTCACATACTGCATAGTAGAATGGGATAAATTAAGTAATTTAGCAATATTCCGAAATGATTTACCACTATTATGATGAAAAATAATCAATTTTCGAATGCTGTTTGTTGTTTCTTTACGACTGCGAGCCATTTTTAAATAATAAATAGAATATTACGGAGTAGGCAAGCAAAAATTAAATCCAAACGATATTATAAATGCCACCACAATTCAAAATTTAAAAAAAAGCGCCAGAAGATAATTTTAATTATGAATTTATCCGAAAATATTTCAGTGTACGATGACTTTTGTGAGATAATGTTTTTGTTACTTTTTGATTACTGGTTTCTTAAAAATAAAGTTTTACTATGTTTTCAAAATATTTCATGTAGTTTTGTTAAGAATAGATTATAGATCTTATTATTAAATGCCCATTCTGAAATATTAATTTTAATTAATGGATAGACCCATATTTCATTGAAATTCGTAAGTGTACGAACACTTTTGGGAGCCACTGTATATATATATATATACACTGCTGGCCACTGTAAATGCAACACCCTGAAGGAAACATGCAAATAACATGAAATTTACAACATGCATTAGAGGAGGTGAGATATGCAAATGAATAGAATTTCAGCGCAGACGCACATCACGCGCGCCTGTGGCGCCACTTCAAAGTGCTATTTAAGACTTGGAGATTTCGACGATTTCAAGTTCGGCAATTGTATTTTATTGTGGTTTTTTCAAAAAAACGATCAATTATGCCTCGTCGAAAACAGCGATCATCTTTTGATCAAGTATCCGAGTTCGACAAAGGAAGGATAGTGGCCTACCGAGATTGTGGATTATCTGTCAGGGAAATCGGTAGTCTTGTTGGACGAAACCAAACAACAGGTAATGCGGATATGTGATCGTTGGATGCAGGAGGGTACGACGGACCGGCGTGTTCGATCGCATCCACCTCAGCGCACCACTTCACGTGATGACAGGCAAATTGTGCGCATAGCAGTGACGGATCGCTCAGTCACATCTCGAACCATAGCACAGCACATGCAGTCTGTAACGCATCATCCAGTGTCTGCGCGTACCATTAGACGCCGTTTACAGAAGAGTGGTCCGTCCGCAAGACGTCCATTGCTTTGTCAACCCTTGACGCAGAACCACAGACGTCTCCGCCGCCAATGGTGCGATGACAGAAGGATGTGGACGGCAGAATGGAATGAAATTGTCTTTACTGACGAGTCACGCTTCTGTCTGCAACACCACGATGGTCGCAATCGAGTATGGAGACACCGTGAAGAGAGGATGCTGAACAGCTGCGTTATGCACCGCCACACTGGTCCTGCACCGGGTATGATGGTATGGGGCTGTATTGGATATCACTCTCGCACACCTCTAGTACGCATTGCCGGTACTTTAAACAGCCAGCGCTACATCTCCGAGGTGTTGGAGCCAGTTGTCCTTCCTTACCTTCAGGGCTTGCCCACAGCCATATTTCAACAGGATAATGCGCGACCACACGTGGCACGCATTGTCCAACGGTTCTTCGTCAATCGCCAGATTGAATTGCTTCCCTGGCCGCCTCGCTCTCCGGATCTTTCGCCGATAGAAAACATGTGGTCCATGGTTGCTCTACGATTGACCCAGATTCCATCCCCAGCTGCCACAGCAGTTCAACTTTGGCAACGTGTGGAAACTGCTTGGCCTGCTGTACCCCAAGAACGCATCCAAAGTCTCTTTGAATCAATGCCGAGGCGTGTGGCAGCGGTGATCTCCAACAATGGCGGCTACTCTGGCTACTGATTTTGGCAGGAACCACACTTCACAGAAGTCTATAAATTTAATCATTTGATACTTGGTCAACATGTTATCTACAAAATAAATTTTGTTGTGATATCTCTTGTCTTTCTTGGTGTTGCAATTTGGGTGGCCAGCAGTGTATATATATATATATATATATATATATATATATATATATATATATATATACACATACATATTTATACATATACACACACACACACACACACACACATATATATATATATATATATATATATATATATATATATATGTATATACACACAAGGTGAATAAAAACAAGAAATAGCTTTCGTGGCCATGCGCTAAAGCAGCCATTAACCACAAAGCACGAATATATCGTTTATCTAAAGTTTGCAAATACTATAGCCATATGCATGGCGCAGCCTAGCAGCTAACACAAAAAGAACAAAAACATAGGAATATAGGTGAATAAACGAAAAAGAATTTTTTCTTTTTCGTTTATTTGCAGGGCTACAAGTGGTCCCGTGGGGTGGTGCTCATATTTCTTTTATAAACGGTTATTTTGTAGCACCTACCTACGACCGTCGTGTCATAATAATTTCTTTTAGTTTTTTGTCTTCTAATTTAGCCATATTAATATAAAAGTTTTTGAATAAGACACCATGGCGAAACCACTTGTGTTTGATTATGTTTCTTTGCTTTACCCACGGCTGATGAGCCAAGCAAAGACTGGTGATTTTCTTGATATTTTTGTCCAATTGCTTTTTTTTTTTTTTTTTTTTTTTTTTTTGTGTGTCTTTTGGGTGTTCATTCACCTATATTCCTATGTTTTTGTTCTTTTTGTGTTAGCTGCTAGGCTGCGCCATGCATATGGCTATAGTATTTGTAAACTTTAGATAAACGATATATATATATATATATATATATATATATATATTTATACACACATCCGCTCACCACTCGCTCGCCCGAGTCGCCGAGGCGAGCTCTATTAAGTCGTAAAACTGTCAGCTGGGAACGTAATTGATGAGCGCTCGCCTCACCTAGCTCGGTAATGTGTGAACCCGCCATCAGGCGTAGCGCGAATTTCCGTACTTCGAATAAAGGGAGATTCCGTGACGCTTAGGCCTTTCGTCGGCGAAAACCACATATCTTCTAGGTGCCCTTTTGTCACCTGTCAGCACAAAACTTTCACTGTCCGAATGTCTCGCGGGCCCGTTTCGAACGTTGCACACTCATTATTAAGTTTAGACCAACCATTGAGGGTTAATTTCTAATTCCACTGCTAAAATTTGTGTGCTGAGAGAGGAATCGTTTGTTTACCGCGGGACTATTTAATTTTAAAATACAGCGCTAATTTGGTAGTTTTGCTCTTTATGAACTTAACACGAGGATAAGCAATGGAATATATCCGAGTTTCTTAACAAATTGCACAACAGGGAAATAAGGTGTTCCTTTTTCGACAAATAAGGAAAGGTTACTTTTTCCCAATAACGTGACATGGTTTTCATCGATTCTTAATCTCTGGATAGCATTAATGGATTGAAATCTTAAATAAATTATTTCTCAAAAAAAAAAAAAAAATCATTTCGGGACAATATTAAATTTAACTTTTATTCTTCATAACATGGGGAAAATAAGGATCCCAACAAATGGCATTTACATTAGTTCATTGAAAGCGTACTATTTGAGATATGACCAACATTGACTGAAAGAGAAGGACTATAATAATTACTATAATAATTAAAATCTGAATACATTTACTTGTCCTAGTTATATATATATCACATACTTTTTAAACTTATTTACAGAGCCTTTTATAGTTCGGAACTTTAGAGGAGACTATTTAAGGTTGCATGGTGTTTCGAAAATTTTAAAGAAATCTAATTTATGACTATTTTGCAAAAATAAGTTCCAGTCCGCAGATAAACGGAGCAGATTATTTCTGTTTTACTTCTACAGTTTTTCCTTTTTTCCCCTGTCACATATGAAAAAATAAATTGCTAACCATTAATAGTCTTATGATTTCAATCAAGACTCTAAATTATTTGTTTTACTATTGGTTAGAAAAGAATATCAAGACCATAAAATAAATAAAGTAAGAAAACAAATCAGGTAGGAAACATAATTGCCAATCAGAAGCTTTAATCCAGTATAAAAAAAGTTCTTGTTATCATTTACTTTTACATCGCAGAAAACAAAATACAGGACAGAGCAAGTATGCTTTGGTTCAGTGACTTTTCTAACCACAATAGCAAAATTTTTATTTAGATTAGAGAGACAAAATCAATGATGCATATTTAAATACGGCTTTTTAAAAAAAGTTTTGTTTTCGTCATTAAAAGTACATTGTATTTCCACCCCTTTCGTAAAATAATGTTATGCTTAACAATTTTTAAATTTAATGTTTTTTAAATGTAATTTTTTTTCATTGGATTAGAGATAAATAACTTGTCTAGTTTCAACTACACAGACAAAACACGATAAAAAATTTGACTGTCTGACATTTCTGTCTGTCTGGGAAAAAAGTTAATTAGTATTAAAAAATAATGAAGTCAGTGCCCGGTAACTTAAACTAATTAATAAGTATTTATTACTAGCTAGATAATTATTATTACTATCTAGAGATTTATAAAGAATAAAAAAAGAGATTTATTATAAGTCTCATAATTGAAAATGATAGCATGGTTTTTAAGAGATGTAATTATTTGTTTTCAATTCATTCCGTACAGCACAAAGACTCTTATTTAACTAGAGTTCCGGAGCGAAATTTCGCCAGAATCTCGCCAAACTGGTATGGATTTAGTATTTCAGTCCAATTATTATACTTGAGAAAGTGCGTCACCATGGTCGTTATAACTTGGCTCGCTAAGAATTATTGAATCTTATACTGTAATGCGTGTCAGACTGTTCGATAAAAAATTATTAACTATTAAAATGTATGGTGGAGTATTTGTTAATACCTTGTAATTATTAAATGTGACAACGTACTTAGATTGTTCATTAGAATAGTTTCCCAATGACTGGGTGACAGAAAATGTATTATCTGTCTCCTTCAAAGTTATTAATAGACTATGAGAATTACTAAAAGGTTATTTAATGTCTATGTATTTCAAAATGCTCATTATAATGCCTGTGCTAAAAATTCTGCTATAATTATCCGAAATTAATTGAGAGTTGTAGTTCCGATACCGAGTTTCAAGTATTTTAATGCTTCACTGATATGTGATATTGTCGCCTTTGAGTGCTTTATATGCAATAACCTAGATTTTTGAATTTATTTAAAAATCTAGGCATACTTAAATGAATTAAAAAACATTTTCAAAACAATTTTATTACTCATATTTTTATCACACATATTATAACACATATTTTTATCAGTTTGTTTATCCTAGTTTATCAATTACTCTATCGATATTTATTTATTTTATAGACATACCAAGAATAACGGCAAGACACAAACCAGTTTACTTTACGTCGTGTAATTCATCAAAGATTTGTTTTGCCTGTTCTATAAGATAATATAGTTTTATTGTTAAGATAAATTTGAGAATTAATAACTTTTTAAATCAAGGTTTTCTTTTACTCCTAGAATCGGACTTTGATATCGTTTACAGTTAGGTAGAGTTCTAACAAAAGAAAAACTAAATTACTTTATGTTAGGAGACTAAATGTTTTCCCTGTACTATTGGGTATATTTTCATAGTTGAACCTTAAATAACGTTTTTTTTAAATTTAGGTTTTATTATGCTTTTAGCAATGAACTTCGATGTTGTTTAGAGTCAAGGAGAGTTGTAACAAGAAAAGAAAAATAACTTGTTTCAGTCCAGATTATTCAGCAAAGATATTTTTTCGGCATTTATCCTACGGAAATTTGCCCATTTTTTGGTCAATATTCGTTAGTTGTTTAGTTGTTGTTAATTGATTTTCGTTAGTTTATTAATGGCGACAAGTGAACTGTTTTAACTCCTTATGAGGTGACAATACACGAACATAGTTCCGAACTCCGCAACACGCGATGGCAGTCTTTTACTAAAATTACTATAAAACGTGGGCGGTTTTCAGCAAAATATTAAAGCATCATTTGTTCAAAAGTTTAATCCAATCCAAGAGGGATGGTTACGTAATCAACTTTCATTTTTTATTCAAACCACATTTTTTAGCTGATTTTTTAAAAATTCCCATGCATTTCATAGTTGTCAGGTACGATAATACTAAATATTACATAATGAATCCGCAGAGATTCGAAGAAAACTTTTAAAGGAACGTTATTTATGCGACGCCGTTATCCAAAATCAGAAAAATAAAACTTGAGTAATTTTTTTTCTAACTTTTACTGTTCTCTCCAGGAAGGAATAGAGTAATTTACATCAAGATTTATTGCTGTGTAAAAGATTCAAAGGTAGAGATAAATGAAAGTCTGTAAGTGTGTGCACGATTTTCCAGCACTCTTTTCTTCACGCAGCTGAAAATTTTGAAAGTATATTGCTTTTAAAACTGTGTACCGTCCTGGGTCATTCGCTAAAAATACGGATATCGAAGGCTGCATAAAAACCTAACAATGAAGTTCATTACAACGAAAACTTGCTGTCATTATTTTACAGACTTATTCTTTGTGAAGGAAATCGTGAGAAAGATTTAAGTTCAAGTAATATGTTTCTTTAAACAGAATGAAACGTGGCAATTTAAAAGAAAGATATTTAGTATGAAAATAAAGAATGCGAATACGAACCTTGTCATATAAAATGTTAAATTTATCATTCGGTTTTTAAAGCATTGTGAACAATTTATGTTATTATGATAGCTAAATATATTTATAACACAATCTATGTTTATATCTGTTTGTATACCTTTGTTTCTGTCTGTCGTAAATACCTATGCTTGTATGTACATAAAACCTCGTTTATCCGGACTAACAGGGGCCATAAGCAATCTGGATAATCGAAATTTCGGATAATCCGGGTAATATGGGTAATAAGCAAAACAAAATCCTTAACAAAGCAAACTTGCCGTTTATTACTAAAAAATACTATTTTTTTGTAACAAAATTACATAGTATTATTTACAAGACATTAAAAAATATAAAATAACTTTTCACATAATTTCTTAACAAAGAATTGGTAAGTCTAGTAAATCTTTCTTAAACTCAACAAAAAGTATTTTATTACCATAATTTATTGTACAATCTATGCAGGAACTCTACATTGAATCAAACTAAAAACCAAATATTTGGCGTACTTATAGATACATCCTTTCTATCATAGTTAAATATTATTATCTAATGTGAACATTAAATAAAAATAATGTCTACAAACCTGATCCGGATTATCCGGAGATCCGGATTAACGAGGGCTGGATAAACGAGGTTTTACTGCACGTGAATCAATACAGAAGAAACGACTCACAATTTATAAGAATTCTATGATGATATGCTATATGCCATATTTATAAGAATGCCATGATACCCTGATATAAAAGGAGACAGATTAGCACAAACACCGTCAAAAAGGACACCACGCAAAGTTTTTTGCTTTTTTCTATTTGCGCTCATTTTACAGCGATTCTTTTCATCGAATGTATGCAGGGATTGTCATGTAGGGATTACCTACAATGTAGGAATTGTATGTCTGCAATGTAGGAATCTTATGTATTTGAAGTGTAGGGATTGTATGTAGGGATTGTTTCGGGTACCCGAAAGGGTAACACGAGGAAAATTATTGGAACCGAAAACCCGGTTCCAATAGCTGTAGAACCGGGTATTCGAAAGTAGTCAATCGTAGGTTTAAAAAACAACATTTTAACCTTTCAGTGGGCGCGCCAATTTTTGGAACACCAGCAGGCGCGCGTGGCACAAAGTTCAACGTCTCTTTCAACACCTTGATTATTCCTTTTGTAATAAAGTTTTTTTTTTTTCAAATTGAAAATAATTCTGCTTTTTATGTCAAGATATAAAATGTTGATAATATTGAGATATATTTATAATTAAAGGCCAAAGAATGCAGATACAATCGCCTTATTTCAAAACTGCCCGATTTATTGAGTCCAACGACAACTTGCAAATGGATTCTATTATGTCGAAAAACCTAAAAAACAATGAGATTGTTCATCTTCGGGATATGAGGGATACTTGTAATAGCTGCACATTCGATCGACTGCATCAGCTCCTGCTTTTGTCGTATTCTAATCCAGTATAATCGCTGGTTTATCACGGCTAAATTCCGACTAACAAAGAATGGAAAGGAATACAAGGGTCAGAAAATAAGACCTGCATTAGAAAGGGTATAGTAGCTATAAAAAGAAACTGCTTAGAACATTCAAACCTTACATTTAAAAAGAAACTATTCAAAATTACAAAACTGTTGCATTTTGTACACGACCGTGCCCGCTGAAGGGTTAATAGAGTAAATTGTTTTACTATGCTTCACAATTTATCACTATCTTTGGAACCCCTTTTCTTAAGCTTATCTACAGTATCAAAAACTACTAGATCCTCCTCGACCATATCAAAAGTCGACCTCCTCCTGCTGTCAAAAGATATGCCATCGAGTGATATCTGCTTTTATTGATTTAGTTCACATGAAATTTTCGAAAGAAATTTTATTTACTGGAATTATAAATAGCAAAAATGGATTGCATAATTTTAAGAAATATAAAATGTTATCTATTCTTTGACGAATTTCCAGTCTAGCAGCAGATTGAAAATATAAACATAAAATATTCCCACAGAATTCGAATATTTTGGGTGTCAGAATCCATTTCCTTCAATTAATTTAATTTAAAGAAAAAAAAAGAAATGATTTTTTAATTAAAAAGTATTCTTTTACTTACGCTATAGAATAAAATTCTTTACATTATAAATAAATATAGTTTTTTTAATTGATAATCATGGCAAATATTTTGTGGCTCATGTATTATTCAAACGAGGGTAAAACCCGGGTACCCGGTTCTGGAAAAATTTGAGAACCGAAACCCGGTTCTGAATTTTTAGTCTGGTTCTGCAATCCATAAATTTATGTTTTTATGAAAATTACTGTTCATTTAAATATCCCCCTTGTTTATAAAAAATTTAAAGATTTTAAAATTTTGTTAAAATTTTGTTGAAAAATGAAAAATAGAAAATTTATAGCATGTTCAGTTTTTTTGTATATACCAAATATATAACTAGCTTTATTTGCAGTAAAAAGCTATTCTTAGCATTTATTGGGTTCCTACCTATATCCGTTACACCCCCCCCCCCCTTAGCTTCTAAACGGTGACAGCTTAGGCCATAAAGTTGGTGCCTAGGTATAGTAAAAAGGCTATGCGCTACTCGATGAAACAACTTACAACGCCATCTATCGGCAAAATTTCGGAATTAGCGTTTTTATCTCAAAACCGGTAAGAGATACGGGAAAAAAGTACACTACAAAGTTGTTCAGCAAACATCGATTTAGTAAGTTAAGACACCTTGCGCACATTAATACTTAAAACAGACTGTAGAAAATGAATATTTGTTTGGTCACGATTTCAAGAATAGTCATGTCATATAGAGTGGAAGAAAGAAACTGAGAGACTTCCCTATCTTCAGGATCATTTTTTTACGTTTCTGAAAATGCTCTCCGTTAGCCACTGGACTAGATTTCTCGCTGCACGTTGGTTCAACGACGCCATAGTGTTGAAAATCACGACCAAACAAATGTTCATTTTTTGCAATCTGCTTTGAAAATTAATGTGCGCAAGGTGTCAATATTTCCTAAATCGATGATGCTGAACAACTTCGTAATCGACTTTTTCCCCGTATCTAGTACCGTTTTCGAGATAAAAATGCTAATTCAAAATTTTGACGATAGATGGTGTTGTAAGTTGTCTCATCGAGTAGCGCATACCCTTTTTACTCTGCCTAGACACCAATTTTATGGCCTAAGCTGTCACCGTTTAGAAGTTAAGGGGGGGGGGGGTAACGGATATAAGTGGGATCCCTGTATACAGATTTTAGCTTCTGCCTCTTTAAAGTGCGCCAAAAAGTCCAGTGAAACAAATAATATAACCGTGCTATGGGAGACGTTTAGCATGGATGAAAACGTAATGAATTTAATGAATCACACTTTGGGTCGAATTTTAAATTCTTGAATCGAGTATTTTTATAGTTTGCATTTTTTTCCCTCTTCTGTACAAAGAATAAGGTTTCAAAATCATTTGCCTTCAGGATTTATGATTTTTTTCAATAATTTTTAATGTCTTCAAAAAAGAATAAGATATCATTTTTTCACGGCAAATTTCTTTTAAGATATTGCATCGCTTCAATTTCTTTTAAGATATTGCATCAATTCAGAATATTTAGTATAAAGGAAAATCCTGAAGCTAATTTAATGAAAGAAGAACAAAGAGGAGAATGCAGATCATTTACTTACATGCCCAGGACTTGATACGGAAGCCCAGAAAAGTGAGAACTTTACCAAATTATACTGGGACGCTAGAGATATGATGAACTTTCTATGAACTTTTAACACCTTTTACCTTACTTTGTTTACTGTTGTGCTTTATGCATCTGTTCAATGCTTAGTTCTTTGCTGTTTGTGTTGCCTGTAAATATGGATTAATTTTCCAAATAAAGCCATAGGTTAAAAAAAATAAATAAAAAATAAATATATATATTTATAATAAATGCGATGATCAATGTATACAATTGATGTAAAATATATATCTATCTATATATATATATATTTTAAAAAATGGTAAGGGATATGCATTTTTTTTTGGATAATATCCAATCGTCTGCTGCATTAGAAAGAGAAAAAAAATATTTTTTTGTCTATTTAGTTGTTGCGCACGTGACGATAAATTTATTGAAAGTACCAGAAAAAGAAATCACGTGATCAGCATTTAATAAATTAAATTCTAAAAATTAATCTTTAAAAATTCACCAAAAATCAGGAAATGGAGGTAAAAATTCGAAAAAAATTTCATTTTGAAGGAATTTTTATGATCTTTCTCGTGATATAAATTTTATAACCCTCAATGTATTATTTTAAATGCAAACGTAAAAACAGTTTAAAAAACAGGTTAAAAATTTTATTTAAAAAATCTAAGAAGAATTTTTGAAAAATCTTTCTTAGTGCACCCCTACACTATTAGAAGAATCGCCATGCAAAATTTCAGCCCTTTAGGTCCAGCGGTTTGGTCTGTGCGTTGTATGTCAGTCAGTCAGTCAGTCAGTGAATGAATGAGTCAGTTACGGAACTGTTTTATATACATAGATTGAAAAGTATAAGTAACAAATACCAGAATGGAATATATTAATACAGTTTGAAAAATAGCTAAGGGATTCAGTATAGTATTACACTAGAGGATTACAATGGACATCACTCTGAATAGTTTTGTTTGCGACTTGATTCTTAAGGGAACGGTGGGTGCTAAAATATATTTTTTTTACTTCTTTTCATAGAGATATGAAATTTTTTACATACTATATACATTTCACCATAAGTATATAGAATAGCTTAAAAGAATTTTTTAGTCTTATTACAGTTTTAAGATTAAAGAAAAATTCAAATTTATAACAAAATTTTAAAATGATCCTTGCGACTTAAATTTTGAGGTATTTCCTCGATTTGCCTACTAGTCATTTAAAACTGTATTGCAAACAAATCTGAGTAACAATTATTTAATACCTTGAATAGTTAATTTTTGAGAGATTTTTTTTCTTAATTCCTTCCTGATATTTATCAAAATTTTGCTTCTTTATAAGTTTTAAATAAAATTTAATTACCATAATGCAGTCGAATTGAAAATGCGTACCCAGTTTCTTTGTAAATAGTATCAGTAATCTTCCATACAAATTTCATGACATATGAACAAAAATTAAGTCGCATGGAGCCTTTAAAATTCTGAAAACCTTGAAAAATCTGTTTTGAGAAAAACAGATTTAAAGTTTATTACTTCGTAGCTTCATAAATGATTTTTTACTTAAAAAAAAATGTGGTGGTACCTCTGGCCGATTTTGCGGCACCCTAAAGTAACGGGGCACACCGGTTGGAAATCACTGCTGTATTAGGCCTAGAAAATCAAAAAGGCATTTTTTAAGGATTTTTTTAAAACCCTTTAAATACGGCATAATTCAAGTATTTCCCATGCTTCATAGTGCATTCATGGTAAGTTCAGATAAAAGATAGGTTATTCATATTTAGTTTCATTTCTGCTGTCGTTTGAAGAAATTTATTATTGTGGCAAAACTTTTATCTCCAGAAATATGTCTATCACGTGTCTTAAACATTTCGATCTCACGCGATCCATTTCCGAGCTAAACGACAGGGAGGAAATTAAAAGGTTAACGGTTAAGTTTTTTTACGGTACAAACCTGGAGAAAATTATGTTTGGGTTAGGAATTCATTTTATTGAAAGAAGCAAGATTAGATTTTAGTATTTTTTAATGCTCTGTATTATGCAGAAACTGGTCATTTATTTTCGAAAAAAAAGGTGCGAGTCATTCAAAATCTATGGACAGTGATACTTAAATTACTAGATGATATTTTTCAAAACTCCTAGCTAGGTAATTTTTCCATTATACGGTGTTATATCGAATTATCCGTGTTTTTCTGCCTTTCATGCATATATACAGGGTGCGACAGAATGGACTCCCACATTTCTTATAGAGTGGTGGGGGTAAGACGGCGTGGGAGGTGCAATAGCTTTGGCTGATTTTCTAGTTGTCAGTAGACACCATGAGTTGGTCCGGTGAGCAACACAGTTACGTAATGAAGGCGTTTAAAAAAAAACGATTCTGTAACCGTGAATCAAAAGGCATTATTCGGGATAATGCCGTTCCTGATCAAAAAACAATTCTGAGATAGGTTTCAAACGTGAGAATAAGTGGGTCTGCTTTACTTATTAAACCAAGCGGTTGTCCTCAGAATATTGAACACCCGAAAAGGTGCAACGAGTCCGTAATTCCGCTATTCGTAAGAAAGTTTGGACCATTCTCCCAGAGATAACCATCAGAATGATGGAAACTTTAGAGAACAGTTTCGGCAGTGCATAGCAAATAACGGGCGCCATCTGAGTGATGCTATTTTCAAAACTTAACGGAAAAAAAACTTGACTGTCAGTTATTTTCGAAAATATAAAGCTTTTTTTCTGTAAATTGTTTCGTTCAATGTTTTATTTCCCTTTGATATGTGGGAGACCATTCAGAAGAATCCTAATTAGCCTGTATGCGCATTTATGAGCATTAATATAAATGGAGTTTATTAAATGTGCAGAAGTGTACATTCGACTACATAGAATGATAGCACGAAAGTTTTGGGATTTAATAAAATCATGAATTCGGGGAACCTATTTAATATACATTTAATGTATATTTGATTGCTTATTAGTGGATTTATTATTAAGAATATACTATACATTATAAAAAATATATTAATAATTCACTTAAAACTAAAATTGTAATTATGTTACTAAAATATATTTTCTTATGGCACGAAATGGGGAAATTTATGCTTGAGTTGAGAATAGATTTTGTGGATTTTAAAGAGGGTTAGATTTAATTTTCTTTATTGTGCTGCATGGATGGAGGAGCTAGTCATTTATTCCCAACGTGAAGAAAACGTATGATAGTCATTCAGAATCTGGAGACAGTGTTATTTAAATTACTAAATGTGTATATCTTTAAACTAGTTTCTTCTTTACTTTATACTGTATTATTTAAATAATTAACACATTTTATTCTCAATGATTGAACCTAGAAAAATAACATTTTGTTTAGCAACCCACTTTACTAATCAAGGAGTGTTATATTTTAATGTTCTTTCTTCTTTTGTATTATTGTGCACAGTAACTATTAACACAGTAACTAGCAATTCATTTTCGATGCTTAAGCTAAACACGATTTTCAATTAAAACCCGACGAAAGTAGTATTTACACTATTTTAAAACCCCTAAATAGTTAATTGTTTACGGCTTAAAAAAGCAAATTTTTTCCATTTTCCCAATTTTTCGTACACAAATATCAGCATTAATTTTATGGATAATCCGATTATATAACAATATAAATTTGGGATGACGTTAGAGAAATTTTGGCTATGGTTTTATTACTCATAACTAAATGAACAAAGTAAACGTGTATCGATATATATAAAAAAAGATAATAGCACAAAATAATCAATGCCTAAAAGAATTACGTTTATTAGCATTGTACAAAAAAAACCCCTTTGAGTTATTATGTTTTGTGCGCTGGCAGTTTCATTATTTGTCATTCTATCACTAGACAGTCAAGGACAATATCACAAAAGGCATTCTTTACATTTAAAACTTAGAGTGGGCTGATAGTTCCGGCAGATATCGTCACTCGTGTCCTTGAGATCACTTTGACTCGGCTGCAGGTTGAGATATCGAAATACAATCAATTTAAATATCAGATTGCACACCAGGTGGCAATATTTGAGACGTCCTTGCGACAGTATAAAATTTTATCTATGTATAGATGACAAAAGAAGTATGTTAGTTTTCAGTAAAATTACAATAGTGCGACTTAAAGGGGAATAAAAATATAAACGCGAGTATACGTATATCCGGAAGGAAGGAAAATATTCAACAACTAAAATTTTTGAAAAATCTTTAGGTGGACTCTAACAAAACAAAAGTACTTATACTTAGTTATAACAAAACTAACTATAACTTTATTTACTTAAGTAACAGTTAGTATAACTATAATTTTGCTTACTTATGTCAAGTTATAACAAGTTATAGGCGAACAAAATTTTTTAGAATTATTTAAATAAAATAAGAGATGCAACTCATCCCAATTCAATGCAAACTCAAATCGGGATAAAAGGATTGTTTCAATACAAAATATGTGCATGAACAGAGGTAAGATTTTGTTACACATTTGACCACATAAATTTAAATTTTTGTATAAAAGGGCCTTTTGATAATTAATTTGATCATAAATTAAAAACTTCAGAATATTTTAGAGTTGTTTACAACACTATTCTATTGAGTTAAACTATTTTGACTATTTTGCAAATAACAAAACTATTTTAATAATTGACGTCATTTATGAGAAAAGAATTCATATACAATTTAACCTCATTTAGGCATTACCTTTTAAGGCTCAAAATGTATTATTTATGCTGGACAACTTGGGAAAAAATATTAAAAACGACCATCTCTTTATAACTAATGTATTGTCAGACAATTCAAATAGTAAAGCAAACAATCTAGCCTATTTGAAAAATTTAAAGTGGTGGTTCTAACTAAGTAAGCTAAAAAAAGCATTTAACAAAAAAAATAATGTTGATAATTTAAATTATGAAGTAATACAGGGTGTCCGGACTAAAAGTATCCAAAAGTTATGGCTTATTTTTACGCAACTACCCATTATAATTAAAAAAATATTTAAATAGAAACAACTTCTCACTCAGTTTTAATATCAATCATAGATTTCAATCATAGTATCATAGATTTCGATGCGTGCACCTTTTGTAGCACGGCAAACGTTTAAATGATAATCCAGTTCTCTCCAAGTGTTTCGTAGCATATCAGGAGTTATTACACGAATTGCTTGAATGATACGCTTCTTCAACTCATCCACAGTTTCAATTTTTTGTTCATATACAACGGACTTAATGAACCACTATGCAAAAATGTCTAATAACTCTGGATATCATACGAAACACTTGGAGAGAATTGGATTATGATTTATACGTTAGTCCTGCTACAAAAGGTGTACACGTCGAAATATATGATACTATGATCGAAATCTATGATTGATATTAAATCTTGGTGAGATGTTCTTTCTATTTAAATAAATATTTTTAAATTCTAATGAGTAGTTCCGTAAAAAGTCTTGACTTTTTGATACCTTTAGCTCGGACACCATATATTACAGTCTTTAACGTATTTTAGGGTGAATAATGGCAAATCGCAAGAGAGTTTTGTCTGATATTTATCGTAATTTTTCAAATGGGCTAGATTTTTTAAATTTTTAACATTTGAATTGCATGACAATACATCAGTATTTTTAAATTTTATTTTCCCAAGATGTACCGCCGTAACATTACATTTTGACCCTTAATAGTAATGCCTAAATGAGGTTAAATTGTGTACGCATTCTTTTCTGTTAAATTAAGTCAATTACTAAAATAGTTTTGTTTTAGCAAAAAATAATCTAAGTCGATCTCTTATTAGCATAGTGTTGTAAATATTTCTGAATAATTCTGAAGTTTTGCGATTTGCATTGATAAACGCAATCTCCTTTCAAAAACATAAAATAATTTTTAGATTTACTCTATCTGTAAATTTGGATTTTTGCAACTATTTTCAATCAGACAAATTGGACTATTTTTGAGTGTAATTTATTAGTGATCGTGAGAATAAAATGATATACGTAGGCACTGCAGTAATTATCTATTCCTGTGGCCTGGGCAAGAATTTGCATTTGGGCCCCTTAATTAATCAGGTTTGGGAAAATAATAAAACAAATATAGCATTTTGAGCCCCCTTCTAAGTGGGCCCTGGGGAGGGTGACCATGTTGTCCCTGTCTAGTTACGGCATTGCATGTAAGGATTGAAGCCACAATACATTTGTACTAAATACGGGTTGGCCCAAAAGTCACCAGACCATTCGAGAATATAATAGCTTTTTTACAGTTAATTTTTTAAAAATAGTTTGGTTCAAATTATTCTTCTGTACTCTTTGGGAAATGATTATGGATAAATTCCCGACAGAGAAACGTGTAAAAATAATCGAATTTTGTATTTTATTCAGAAAATAAACGATGAATTTTGCTAACTCAAAGAGCTTACATTCGTAATTTTGGGATCAGAAAACTGCCATCTAAACAAGCTATACACAACTTATTCCGACGGTTTCAAGGAATGTTAGGACCTGTTCACATAAAATCCGTGAGCGTCAGCGTAACTTTTTTAACCAATCATATACCAATCATTGACCCGTTTAACCAATAAGCGCCAACAGAATCTTAACTCTGTTTGTCCCAACATTACAGATCCTACTCATTTTGAAATAAACGATTGAATGTATCAAGGGTTTTGAGTTTCAGTTATTACATCATTATATAATGAGGTATAGTGTACTATGGTGCGGCCCGTGTAACGTAGCAAACATATACATGTGGTCCGAGAAAAAAAAGGTTAAATACGGCTCCTCTATGTAATACATTTTGACAGTAGGACGAGATTGACTTCTGAGATGGTTGATTTGGTTTGGAGCGCTACGGTCAACTTTTTGTTACACGAGGGCAAATTAGACCGGGACCTACAGTTTAAAGCCGATTCCAAACGGCTACAAGCATCCATGCCAACAGTGGAACTCGAACCCAAGGGATCTGAACCGAATGCCAGCGCCCTAGCCTTTCGGACATCAACTGACTCTGAGATGGTTGAAAAGAATATAGTAGTTATACCCATGGAAGATTTCAAAGATCTAGAAAGTGTTAAAAAATTGTGAAGCATAGTAAAACTGCTTACTTCCATTAAAAGTTTTGAAGCTGAGATTGAATACTTTCGTATGTACAGTTCTACAACCATTTATCCCAGATTAAGCCCCGGATTTCCGGGTCTGCAATCCCTAGGTATACATTTGGAGTAAAAAAATTCCCCTTATATATATATATATATATATAGTAAATCTCAATGTTTAGTTAAAGTAAAATAAAAAATTAAATTCTTAGGAAAACTAAAGAAAAAAGTTTAAAAATAATTAGTACTTTTCTTAGAGATATCTACGAGAACTTTTACCGAGAAACAGAAGTTCTAAAATGACGGAAAAAAACCCTGCGAAAGAATGTATCAATTTCGTAGCCAAGAAAGATACCTAGTTATAAATTTATCTCTCTTCAAAGAGAATACTGTCACTTTGACTTCACTAAATGGCATTAAGTTTGAAATGTTATTTGAGAAAGCGTTACAAGTCTTAGAATTGGATGGATTTTGACGTGGAACGTGTTTTTGCAGATGTTTTTCCATCCCGAATATTTACGGGATAAAAAAATCTTCGCTCAAAAATCGAGTATCATCTAATGATCAATCTGTTTGCACAGCAAAGCTGTGGGGAAATGGAGAAAATAACTCAATAATAATAATAATAATAAGCCCAAATAAGAATAAAAATAATTTTTCTATTTGTTCATATCTCAGTTTTGCGTGAGCATCAATGAAAAAATTTACTATATATATATATATATATATATATATATATATATATATATATATATATATATATATATACAGTATGCCCACTAAAGTCCCTTCCTACCCTCTTAACTTCGGAACGGCTGCTGCTATATTCATAAAAGTGGTGTCTAGGTATAGTAAAGTAGCCATGCGCTACTGAATGAAACCACCTACCGTGCCACCTGGTGGAAAACTGGTCGGAAACGGAACGAGATAGGGAAAAGAAAGTGATTTACAAAGTTGTAGAAAATTATCGATTTAGTACGAAAAGATACCTTGTGGACATTAATGCAAAGAATAGAACGGTTAAAACGCGCATTTGTTTTTTCGTGATTTCCTACACTGTGACGTCACGAAACTTGAACGAAAGGAGAAATGATTATCTTTTGGGCAAAACACGACACCGCAATGTGCCCAGTGGTATATCGCTTTTGATCCCCAATCAAAAGGACCGTGGTTCAAACCTCGAGGGTTTCTTCCTTGTACTGATTGTCTTTATAAACAGAGTTGACAATACGTAGATCGCATAAAATAGTGTCGCATCAACTCAACGCAACTTGCGCTTGGTGTTCGAAATTTTTGCAGTATGCAAATACGTAAGAAACGTCACGCCTGTTCACTTGAGACAGCTATAAAAGAGTCATCTTCTTGGGGTTGTAGTATGTTGATGCTCGTGCTCATGTCTGAGTATTCCAAAGCTGAGATCTCCAGCAAAGCAGTACCTCGTCAAGGAATTCGGGGACCAATTAATTGGGTATGGAGGTTTCGAAGAGTGGCCTCCACGTTCGCCTGATCTGACTACACTAGACTTTTTCCTGTGGGGATACCTGAAACAGCAGGTGTATGCGACCCCTCCACAAACATTGCAGGACCTTAAACGATGCATTACGGACGCTTGTGCCAACGTGTCACGCTCTATGCTCCAACGTGTGCAACGTGAGATTCAAACGAGGATCCAAATGTGCATTGCAGCTGACGGTGAGAAGTTTGAATCTCAAATAAAGGTATATTGTTAAAATTAGTTGTTTTTTTCTTTCTCAGATCATTTTCTCACGTCACAGTGTAGGAAATCACGAAAAAACAACTGCGCGTTTAAACAGCTGTAGTCTTCTCATTAATCTCCACAAGGTATCTTTTCGTTTTAAATCGATGATTTTCTACAACTTTATAAATCACTTTTTTTCCCTATCTCGTTCCGTTTCCGAGATAGAAATTCTAACTCCGCAGTTTTCCACCAGGTGGCACGGTTGGTGGTTTCATTCAGTAGCGCATGGCTACTTTACTATACCTAGACACCACTTTTATGAATATAGCAGCAGCCGTTCCGAAGAGGGTGGGAAGGGACTTTAGTGGGCATACTGTATATATATATATATATATATATATACATATATATATATATATATATATATATATATATATATATATATATAAATATATCGTAACTTTTTTATGGCGGCCAGTAATGATTCTAAAAAAGCGGCTCTCTTGATGGGTGGTCGTCGAAAGAGGTTTCTTCCATAACATTGGCTCTATGGAGTTTTTAATTCGTTCGGACCAAAATATATCCTTTTAGAGGGGTGTTCGGCTAGAGAAGTTTCATTGTATATATATATATATATATATATATATATATGTATGCATACATACAAACATACATATATACACACACACACACATATATATATATATACAGTGATTTCCGCTTATAAGAATCACGTTTGTTATTACTGTTTTTGATTCTTATAAGCGGTTGATTCTTATAACCGAAATTTAGGTTTTTGGACAGGAACACACACACCTATATATACATATATTAGATAATTTACCATAAAATACTCTTTAATTTACATTAACTATCTTTTATTAAAATTATTTTTTATAGTTTTAAAAATAAAACTTAATTTTTAGGCCTATAAGTAGATACACGTGATTATAGTACGAGAAGAAAAAAAATACAATATTTGTTACAAGTTACAACATACCTGCTTAACAGTTTTACCATTTCAACTACAGGAAGGGAGCAAGAAAAAGTTTTCTACGGTAGTTTGACGTAGTGAAGTTTTCAGAAGGCTGTTTATACCTCTTTTAATACTTATAGTCTCAGACGAAGATTTACTCGGACGGGTAAAGTTGCACCCGGGTCAAGCTAATAGGACAGTGTTGTGGTAAAGCGTTTAAGCGGAAACTATTATGTTATGTCTAATAAAGGGGTGAATTTTACGACTATATTCCATCTCATCTTATCAATCTTTCTTAAAAAAAAAGAAAGAACTTCGTGCCTTTTGAGGGTTTAAGTGGCTTTTTTGGAAAAATGAAAGGAAAGCGAAGAGTGTAAACTGATTCTTAAAACCGGTGGATTGATTCTTTAAAGCGAAAATTTTAACATGGAAATAATACATTTGTTTTTGTTTTCGCGATATTGATTCTTATAAACGGTTGATTCTTATAACCAGTGATCACTATAAGCGGTGGTTACTGTATATATAAACCAGGGGTGACCAAAAAGTAAGGTTACAAAGCCTACAAGGAAACGTGTACATTTTATTTCATAAAAACAATGCAGCCAACTGATAGTACATACATAAGGTTATTTTTCGAAATAGTCTCCATATCGGTTTAGGCACTTGAAGATTCGTGGGATGAGTTTGAAAATTCACTCCTGGTAAAAATCCTGCCCTTACGTGTTCAACCACGTTATGGCGAAGTGTTTCACCTCCTCGTCTGAAGCGAATCATCGGCCCCCTAGGTCCTCCTTAAAGTGAGGAAAGAGATAAAGTCGCTTGGAGCGAGGTCCGGGCTGTAGGTAGGGTGGTCGATGTTGTCCCAGCGAAATTTCTTCAAGAGAGTGGTGGTCCTCTGGATTGTATGAGGTCGCGTGTTGTCATGAAGGAAGATGAAAGTCGTGGAGGAAGATGCTGCCGGTGAATTTCAGCCGCGCTTACATGCTTCGCCCAGAGAAATTGAATAACTGAGCGGATTTCTTCGCGAGACCAGTTTTCCAAACGAGTTGCCATTTCTGTTAACTTTCAAGTAGCGCTCTAGGTCGTGGGTAGGTGAAACTCTCCACAGTTAACGACCGCATGTATCAAAATTACCGTACACAAAAAATTTTTGTATAACAGGCGAAACTCCAGGAATATCGACCTTGTAACCTGTTTTTGATCACCCCTCGTGTATATATATATATATATATATATATATATATATATATATATATATATATATATATATATATATATATATATATCGTAACTTTTTTATGGCGGATAGTAAAGATTATGAAAAAAGGGGCTCTTTTGAGGGGTGATCGTCGAAATAAGTTTCTTCCATAATATTGGCGTTATGGAGTTTTTAATTCGTTCTGAAAAAAATATGGCCTTTTAGAATGGTGGTCTGCTAGGGAAGTTTCATTGTATACACACATATATATATATATATATATATGTATTATAAATAATAATTCAAAAACTTATAATATCGAGAATGTATTAATTTTATTGGTTAATAATATTATTAATAGTATTAACAAATAATGATAATATAATAATAGTTATGATAATACTGATTGTTATTATTAATTTGTACTACTTCTAATAAAAATACTTTGGTACCATGTTTGTATCTTATTCTTGCATGAACGGCAATAGAGATGACACAAATCGTTCGTTTACGATAAAAAAAGTCTAACTTTGATGAGAAAGCATCCTCAAAAACATGTTCCATACATACCGATTCTAGCTGTAAGATAGAATTCATGACCCGACTGCCATAGTCGGGTCATCTGCCACTGTCGATTGTCGTAATTGTTTATTTTTCTGTAGTATATTAGGTGTATATTCATTACATATGTGTTCATCAATACACGAGCATTATACACATGTGTGACAAGTGCATTTACACACAAGTCAGCAACGCTACTGATTATAGGACGAGATGAATTTTACATAGAAAGTGAAAACACTCATCTTCATTTACATACGTCCATAAATAAGTCTTTCACAGCGATACTCTGAAATGGTTTTAAGGGAACGAAATTGTACCTTTTCAGGAAACGAAGGAGTTTCACGTATCATTAAGCTTTCATGAATACCTTTTCAAAGCGTTTCGAACGTAATAAGTTTTATGAGGAGATATCAAGTGATCCACCGAGAAAAAGTTTCATCGAAACTTCCATTTTCTTTGACGTCATTGAGATACAAAGGTTGAGACACCAATTCTTTCTACTATTTCTGTAATGAGCTTTCTTTCTTTGTTGGAGATTATCGTTTGCTGAGGATTTGAGGTATAAGCTTCGAAGATTACGTTTTGCCAAAGGATGGGAGTGTAATCTTGGGGGACTTAACCCTGAAACCTTTTTGAATGTAAAGAATTACTTCTTACTTCGCTGTGTTTGTGGCGCACTGAACGCTGTTGTCAACGTTATGAAGATTATAAAATTGTTTAATAATTTAGCGTTTATGCATGTCGTAAGCTTCATTGTAAGTTTTTGAGATTGTTTGTTTATAGATTGTTATATAATAAAGATTAATAATGAAATGCACATTAAATTTTTTAAAAATAGTATTTCCAGTTTTTTTATGAACATATGCTGCTCTTCCTAGGTAATTTTAAATAAGAAAAACGAATACAAGTTAACTCTGTGGTCAATATCAATAGCTGTATTTTACACTTTGGTTTCTTCTGACGTTAATATTTTGTTATAGAATTTTCAATCTGAAAATTCTAATTTATGAAAGAACGTATACAATTTAAGGGGGTTACGAACAGAAAGCATTACTATTATATATATATTAAGTAATGATATGCATTAAATAATGATATGAATGTTTAAATATTAGTACACATTAAGACAGGAATTTTTTTCAGGTCATGACATGTGTCTATAAAAAATCCTTAGACAATTAAAAAAATAATTAAAACAACGAAAATTTAAAAAATTAAAGTTTTGTTTTAAAAATGCTCTCTCTTAAAAAAGCCTTTCTTAGTTTAAAGAGGCGGGGAAAAAGGGACGTGTTTATTTTCTTGTTTTGCTACCTAGATCGTGTAGTGGTTAGTATCGCAGCTTCCATAAACTGGACTCATGTTCGAATCCCGACTAAGATAAAGGCTTCTTGGACTGTTGCCTCATAGGGAATAGGGTTGGTTCGGTTATATGGAGCTGCCTTAATAATTAAGTCAACAAATTAGGAGAGTAGGCGGGTTAATGACCTAAAGCAAGTACGTAGGAAATGGAATTCTTGAATTAAATCTTACTGTAGTGGCTTTAGAATGAAATTACACAACCGCAATTTTCTATGATTAGTTTGTCATGTACATCATTTCTTATGCTGTGCTGTAAAAGCGTAACCAGCTGTATATCAGAATTTCATGTCTATTTATCGAGGAATAAAAATTTTCATAATTTGCCATGTTTCAAAGGCAATTCCCCGCAAGGGATCACTTTTAAATTTTATCGAGCGTTTTTCTGTTCTGTCTCCAACAGCCTCATGGTTTTATATTTAGACTAAAAAATTGTAAATCTGTTACCATGATAAAATCACTCTGAAAGAGTGATTTATTTACACGTTATACTAATCTAAAAATTGTAATCATAATCCCTGAGCAAAATATGCTATTACCGGGGGGGGGGGGTCCTAGAACCATCCCTGATGCTTAATTTATGGTTTAATGTGCAATGAGCTCTGATGACTAACACTTGTGGTATGCCACACCTTGTGCGCTCACTATGGATAATTCATGATAGGTTTTTAGCCAAGTAAACACGCCTTATCTGAAGCATACACGCCTTACACGTCTGTGCATGCTTCAGTCAAAGATCAGCAAGTAATTTTTTGACACGGTTATTCTGTTTGTGAATTAACTGAGATAAGAGAGAATAATCTCTGTAAATACTAAAAGTAAAATAAAAAATATCTCGCAAAACATCAATGCAAAGTTAATAACTAATCTCTCGTTGAAGTCTAGAAATTACATCTTTCACGGAATCTCCATTGTTTAGCGTATTCATCGCAGTACTGAGAAACCGGTAGTGAAGAACACAAGACTCAACATGAATAAAAGTGATAAAATCCAATAACTCTGTGTGATAAATCTTGTCGTATAGTAAACTAATGCGATATACATTGATCGTGCAGTGTTTCAAAATGCCGGTTTATTTTCGAAGAGTTTATCCTATTTATCTAGTAAAATATTAGCATTTATATTACTTTCGGGGAGCACTCGTTTCAGGCAAACATGTGAAATATATATACATTCGAAATATGCTATCATGGAGGATATTGTTATGATAGTGTGGTGTCATATTACGAAATATACATCAACAATATGAAGTTTCGATTGAGAAGTGTTCGATATATTTACACGAAGACCACAGATTCATAGAATTGCCACAAAAAAAAAACCGTTTTGAATTTAAAAAAAAAATTGTGCAGAGCAGAATAATGGAATTTTTTTATAAATTATAATTTTTAGAAAACGGGAAGTGTGAATACTTTAAGTTCAGCATCATTGAAATTTCGGAAATTGTTTTTTTGATGAAGTTTTTGTTTTCTCTTCATGTAATTTATAAGTATAACATTCTTTGCGTTCCTTATTTATTTTAAAAATTCATATTTAGAATGGTTTGTATTGTGTTTTGAGTTCAATATATGTTTTTCAATTAATTTTGTCTAATTATATGTAAACTAATCTTTATTTCAGCTAAATGATTTAAAAGGAACAACTGATGTTTCATTATTCTATAAATACAGTATTCTGCAATAGTTTAAAATTTTTAACTATTTAACTTAATCTATAAAGTGAATTTTCTCTGTAACGAAATTAATAGATATGGAAATAGAAGACTTTGTTGAATTGAACTAAGCAGTACTCTTGTTTTAAACCACACTTTCTAGGTAAATTACACAGTATGAAATCCTTTGTTTTACCGTTTTGCACCCTGTTAAGGCAAAAATGCGATTTTGAGAAATAGTTTTCTGAAGTGGAATGCTGTAGCTATTCCACCACTGGGGCATCTAAACCCCATTTCTAGAATACAGTTTGTTGAAAAAAAAACAGCATTTTCCTTTGGAATTTATTATCCGAACATTCGAATAACTTTTCTCAATAAATGTCTTCTTCGAACACTCAGGGAGGGGGGGGGGATGTGTAACTACTAACTCTCTCATTCTCTTGACTGCATCACTATTCCACCAAATTTAATAATATTTTGTGGCACATGCACATGCGCTTTAGCTACAATAAGATAATGTAAATACAATATTTTGATCAAAAGTTTCGAATCTACGTTGAGGTCTAAGGCTGTCCGCACACGGAGAAACTCAAAAGAAACTGATAACCGACTCCAATCACAAACCAGTCCGTGATGAGTCGTAACCTATGTAAATGAATGGAGCCACGCACACGGCGCAACTGGTTACAAACCCGTCAGCAACGCGTTTGTAATCAGTCGCAGGCAACTCAACGTGTCGAGTCGCTAGCAACTTCAGTCACCAGTTTCTCTTGCGTTGTGCGTGTTAATACACAATCTATGTTACAGCCGCTATTTTGGCAAGCTACCAAATGACGTACACGAGTCACGTGACTTCTGCCTAGCGATGAAATGAAATTCTAACGTTTTTTGTTGTATGGAATATGTGCGCTTATATATATACAGTCCATTTTTAAACGATTGATCAAAGACAATCTATTGTGACGATTTTTTAAAATAAATTAATTTCTGATAATAATTTAACCAAAAATAATGCCCGGAATAACGATGTTCTTCCTTCCATGACAGGTCGCAAACTATTGATTTGAATCACTTTTGAGTCGGCCCGTGTGCGGAGCCGCATCACTAACGAGTTTGCAACCGATAAGCAATTTCAGTCGCTAACCAGTTCAGTTTCCTTTGAGTGGCTCCGTGTGCGGACGGCCTTAGTGTTAAAGAAGTCTGATATACGTTAACGTTTTATTAAAATCGGATCAAAAATTATTTAATGCAAAAATACTTCACTATGAATTTTACTGATTGTTTTCTACAGTGCAAATAAAAAAGTAACCGACAGCAAATAGGAATTAAAGTTTCCAAATATGTAACTGTTTTTTTTATCAGTCTTGATTTTCAGTACTGAATAAATTACGTTTTTTTATAGTTTTCCGAGAAATTGGATTCCAATTTAACTATTTCACACGGAAATGAAAGCAAGCTGTCTGTGTCCATTAAGAACATACAAAAATATTTCCCACTTTCAGTGTTGCTCTGAAGTGTTTTTTCATTAAGCCAGGAATTGAAAAAAAATTTTCGATATTATACGAAATATTTCTGAGATTTAATGTTACGAATATCTTTCTTTTTGCGTAAAAAAAAAAAAAAACAAGAAAAGAAGAGACGACTTTCCAACAGAACGCCTGTGGATTTAATGGAACCTGAAAATCGCTTTTGAGATAAACCTATCGAGCGTACTTGCATTGATGAAAAGCAGAAGGTTGTCATGATATCGGGTTATTGAATATCTTTAAGTGTTTTTTAGGGAAGAAGTTATATAAAATTGGTTGAGTTTGAAAGATATATATTTTCTCGCTCCTCAATTGTGAATTTTTTTTTTCAAAAACATACTCTTTAACAGGGAAAGTGTCTCTATCAAACGATTTAAACTGTTAAAATAAAATAACTCAAAAGTAATGCAAGAGGCAATCAATAAAATACGTATTATAGATATCAGATTGTAAAATCAATTACTTGCAACATTTTCTGCTTCCTTATACCAGGTTTAATTTTTTTAGCGCTTCCTATCTTAAAACTGATCTATAGATTTAGAAAATCCTCTTTTAATTGAGTTTAATATATCTATGTATAGACCAGAAAATTAAGAAATACTAGAAGAAAGTATTTATCCGAATATACTTCTTATCTGAAAGAAAAATAAAACAATTTCTTCAGCCTAGTGTCAATGAAAATGTTTAAAGAAATAAATGCAATCATAAAAGAATGAAAAAAAAAACCTTCCACAAAATCCAGTAAATTATTCTTTTGTGCAGGCTGAAATGTTGAAATTATTTCTTCTCTGTTCCCAAAATAATCTTTTGAAGGGGGATGATAAATCATTTAGTCAACAAGAATTTCCACCTTCTGCGACTTTCAATAAGAAGAAATTATTTCTTTTTAAAAGAACACTAAAAGAGTTTGCTTGTTTAGAAAAAAAAATCTTCTAGAGGTTCAATTCATCAAAACAGAGTAAAGAAAATGTTTGAGGACATAAAAAAAATTGTATTGAAGATAACGATGTATTAACTGGATATCATTGAGGAACTTAATGGTAACGAGAACCTCCAGGGCCCACTTTGTATGTTCCAGTGTCCATATGTTATGAAGAGCTTAAGTTTTCATTCATTTTAATAAATTGTTCTGACCCACTCGTGTCATTCTCAGTTCAAGAATTGCAATTAATTTTTCCTCGTTATTTTCAGAGGTAACCTTATTATTTTAAGATTTTTTTACTAAGGTGTATTTAGTGGTGAGTACACAGATTAGGGATATAATATAATCTAAGAGCAAGACTTTGAACACATTTTTAGTTATCGCTGAATTTGAGTAGAAGGGAATTTTAATTTACTTCTCGAATTCAAGTTCAAATTACTCACGTATGGACCCCAACCTACACAAATATGTTACTTAAGTAATAAATCTCATTCCACCGCCTAAAATTTTAAGAAGATAATATGTGCTTATATACCGTTGAAATATTATGCTTTGTCCTGAATTTTGATTAATCGCTTAATAAACAGTTCCGTGACATACACGGACGACGTTTACATATACAATTATGCAGTTCCGTGGACCTCAACCGGCAGCGCACTTTTATGTTCATCCAAACATACAGCTCTGTTAGTGACACTTTTAATATTAAATTATTTTAATTCGAATATCTTAAGTCCGTTTGTATGACGTTAGATTTTCGATTGCTTTTATTCTAGGAATTTAGGTCAGTATACGTCACAGGAATCTTTATCGTGGCGCGGTGGCCCAGTTGACAAGAACATCGGGCCAATGATCTGAACTTCCCTGGTTCGATAATCATCGCTGAAAATTCCATGTCGTCTTCACTAATGGTGGCCGGAGCACGTAAAATAGGTCGTGGCTGCAATGTCCTCCAAGTTCTCAAAATTACCTCTAGAGGTGCGGGGTCAAGTGTTCCGGTCTCGTCAATTGACTCGGTTCAAAATTACGGAACTGGTCCGTTGGCCAAGTCGGACTCCGACGCTTGTGGTGCTTCAAAATAGGAGCCGCACCTTTATCGCCCATAGCCTTCGGGACTTGATCTGATGCTGCTGTCGGTCAAGTGGCATAAGAAACAACAACAGCAACATCTTTATCGTTTTGTTTCCTAGGTTGTGCAAGAGACAAATTTCTTTCTTGTCATGTCACTTCATTATCATAATTTTTATTTCATTAAACAAACATTTATTTTCATTTATTTTTTACTTACTTGTCTTTTTTTTAAGCCGGACGGTGGCCGAATGGCTATGGCGCAGGCATTCGGTACCATAAGTCTGTGGGTTCGAGTCCCAATCTTAGCATGGACGTTTGTAGCTATACGGAATCGGCTTTAAGCAGTAGGTCCCGGTCTAAATGGACCTCGTGTATTAAAAGTTGACTAAAGCGTTCCAAACCAAACCATAACTTTTTTTTCTTTGAAAAGCTAAAGATACTCGTTTTATAGTTTTTTTTGCTAGTAAATTCTCGTGGTAAATCTTTTCTGTTTGATCGCAGAGTACTATATAAATCGGTTTTTTGCCTGATATAAATTTTTTAACCCAAATTAATACAAAAATTGTGCATTAAGGGGTTAATTTTTACCATCCAGACACGGATATTTAAAGCTACCTGATGATCCCCTACTCGAAAGGTATAAGTCTCAAACTATGAATGCTCACTGTCAGAAGCTCATATTGGTTGGTAAAATTATAAGATAATAATGTTTCACATAAGGTAGTGTTAAAGTGCGTTAGAAGTAACACTTGTTTTATCTGTCGATTTTGCAGACCCAGTCAGCCTATCTGTACAATGTTTGGCCTAGACCTTTTGCAAGATTATGTATATACTGAGATTTTCTTTATGTGTAGCATATGAAATCTCAAAATTTTTGTCTTGTTGCATGGAACTCTCAGAAACAAGACCTGTCGTAACCTGATGGGTCATCTACTATACTAAATAATTTACGGCGATTTCAAGTAAATTCTGATAATGTCCCAAAATGATGGTATGTTTTGGTGTGATTTCTTTGAAATATTTCAATATTCTAGTGATATTTATAATTGAAAAAACCATATTCAGTTATTCTCAAGGCTTTTTCTAAGTAGTCTGTAAAAAAAGAGTTAAAAAAGAGTATTTTTGAAAGCAGTTTTTGTTGATTTGTCAGATTTCCAAACTACACGAACTTTTTCCTTCTTCATCTTCAGCTGAGATTCAGATAGGTTTGACATAGAATTAAATTTCCAAATTTAGAGCGTTTTCTCTAAAGTGAAATTTTGCCGTGAGAAACAGAATTTGGTTATAGTCCAGTAAATCGCTACAATAACATTTATGGTTATTTACTATTTTTTAAATTCATTAAACATGTTTTAATCCCTTCTGTTTTCACAACTTACGATCAGAATTCCTATCTAGCACCCTTTTTCTGACAAAAATTTTGTTTTCCTATGAGTATAAGATTGATCTCTCAGCCGACACATGGCAGCGCTTGGAATTAGATTATTTTTCTTTTGAAATATAGTACTCTCCGAAATATGATTTTAAGAATGGCATTACTTACGAATAGCTTCTCATAGAGTTCGTATATTGTGAAGTGTCACATCAAACCAAATACGGCAAACTTAAGTATTAAGGCTACAGTCTACTAACCCTATTGGATTCACTCACCTCAATGTTAACCTATGAAGAAAATTTGTCTTCTATTTACAGCTACATAAATGCTAATAATCCAATAAGAATGGTATTTTTAGATAGCTTGAACTTTTCTGTACCTTGCAACACGATTCCGCTTACAAATTGCGTTCACCAGAGGAATTTATGAGCGTTTATTATACACAATACCAGATTTTTCCACACAAATAATTTAAATTTCAAAATATTATTTGAATTTTTTAAAAACGAAAAATGCCTTAAGGTGGAAAATTTCTCTCTCTATTACAGAGTACAATCTATATATATAAAACACGTAGGTATGCGGCACAAAAATCGACGATATTTCTACACTCAGAATGGCAACGGCTGCAACAGTCAGATGTAAACATTAGCGACCGTCCGCAATTTGCAACCGTGTGTGTGTAGTGACTCGACGATAGCACGCAATTTGGTACAATTTAATTGCTGTATTTTACTCGTGAATAATTTTTATTTATTTGATATGATTGGAGATATCTGAATTGCGAACAATTGTACATACAATAGTAAATACAGAGAGTGATGAAATCTACACTATATTTTAGTACTTGCTGAATTTTTACTCCATTTTATAAGTGAAGAAATTTTCCCAACAATTTATTATATGACATGCTTAAGTGGAGATATCTGAATTGTGAAGAATAGTACATACAGGGGGTGATGTAATCCACACTATATTTTAGTACCTGCTGAATTTTTACTCCATTTTTTAAGTGAAAATTTTCCCCAACAATTTCTTATTTGATGTAATGATACAGTGTAGATATCCTAACTTTGAAAAATTGTACAAACAGAGAGTGATGTAACTTTTAAAATCCTTGGTGTTGGGTTTCTCAGTCTTATCTATAACTCCGTTCTGAAGTAATGGAAATTCACATTTTTTAATCACGATATTTTAGAATCAGCCTTATAGTGAATTTAGCAATGATTATAAATTTTTTTTGGCTGATCTTCCACTACCTCTTAACAACGTATATTTGTGATGACAGGTAATGGTGTCCTTTCTTACATATGTTACTTTCAGTTGAGTTGTTTTGCAAAAGAAAATATAAAACTAAAAGAGACCATGCTGGTCGCGCAGCGGCTAGTTTAAAAAAAAATCTGTCAATCTAAGTTGGCAATCCTTGGACACATTTTCTCCATAGATTGAGATGAGCGAATCCAGTTGGGTCAGTAAACAGCATCTTTACATTTGCTTGATGTATGATGCACAATTAAAATCTTTTCACCAAGAATCCGTCAAAAATCACGAAATAGAAGTTAATGGGAACTTTTACCTTACAAAATCCAATACTTATTTCACTCTTAGCTTTAACTTTATAATAATAATAATAATAATAATAATAATAATAAACTTGTTTTATTCTAGTTTTTCTTACTTATATTTTACCTCCTCTATTTGTTCTGCTTCTATTTATTTTGTTTATGGCTCCATATTTTGTACCATGTTCGACCAAATATGGTGATTTAACTCAAACATTTTTCTTCTTTGAATTTCTGGGAACCAACTCAGAATTTTAGCGTCATAGATCCATATACTTAAAAGAGCCCCAAAAATAATTCGGTACAGCACTGTAAAAAATTCCGAAATATTTTATTAGATTAAACAGAAAATAGAAATTCGATATCCGAAAGTTTTATCTCCCCACCCGCTTTTCTCAATTTCCTCCCCCCAAAAAAAATAAAATATAGCAGTACTAAAATTTCACTTTACATAATTGATCTTTTTATGGTCACAATTTTATTCGTAAGATTCCTAACTTTTCTCACATTTTTCCAGCCCTGTTTTTACTGTGCGACTATAAAAATTACATTATGTAGTATCACTGTGATATAATTTTTCGGAGTAACGTGTACGCGATTTAAAATTTTATCTTTCTTTTACCAATATATGGAAATTTGTAATGCTATTTTCTTGATTGAATTTTAGACCTTAACGTTGTTACAGAATTTCATCTCTTTTTAAATAGATTAGAGGCACGCGAAGTATTTGAATAAAAGTTTAATTCAATAAATTATTACTATTATTATATTATATAGAAATATATATAATATATATATTATACTCGTACGTGCAGTTGCAAATAAGATTAAAGTGAGTTAACACGATATTTTTTGCTTCTAGCAGAATCGTTAAATTCTAATTTCGGATAATATCAGGTATGATTTTTTTACAAACGTAGATTTAATATTTATTTCTTTTGAAGAAGTAGAGGAAATGTTTGTTGTAGAAGATCTATTCCTGTATGTTGTTTTTGTTTTGTCTAATCTTCTGGTATCCGAATATAAATTCAGGTGAGATCCATAAGAAAGTTGACTCGGGCAAAATCAACGACGAGAAGACGGTTTGTTATGAGATCTTCTCTGGTAAGGCCCAGCCACTTTAAAATGTGCTCTGGGGAGGTCTGCCGGATATGGCACTTAGTGCAGATGGAAAGGACCTCCCCCCCCCCCCAAATGGAAGAGGGTGGGAAGTAGCTTCAGTTAGTTGGAGAACCAGAGAACCCGCGGGTAGAAGACTGTCTTAGATCCTGCGCCTGCTGATTTTAGTTGAATAAAATGTAATGGCCTTCACGCCTTGGGTGACCCTACCTGGAGAATACTATTCATGTAGTAGTGGAAGCATTTTCCATGTCCTCAAAACCTTTCTTCTTTAGAATATTTACTTGATCCATTACATAAATAACTTTGCCTGACATGAAGTAAAAGACTTTGTTATTCTGTTTTCAGCTTCATAAGTGTTCTAACTATTTTTTCTGCATCTTTCGTGCAGCTGGAAAAAGCGTTTCGGACGAATTATTCCCATTTTCTAGTTTGGTATTCAAAAGAGTCAAAATTGTACCATCTGATAAACTTTTGAACATAAAATTTTGAAATAAAGATTGACAAAGGAATAATCTGTCAGAAACACTTATTAAATTGAAAGTTTATGAGGGAAAAATATATCTTAAGTGTTTGGATAGTTAAAGTGGTGCAGTGGTTGATCTAACAATTTTTCAATGTCAATATTAAGTTATGAGAAATTTTCAGTACGCATTTCTCCCACTAACCGTGAAAAAATTCATGTCCTTGAATTTAGTGTTATTAACAACTGAAACTAGATATAACATGTTTTTCTAGCCCTTTATATACTTAGCTACTCCAGAAATTTTTCATATATTCTAACGATAGCTTTCAAGAGTTTTTTGTTCGGTAAAATAAATGATTAATTAATATATCACGATTTGAAAAGAACCAAGTGCCTTTTATTTAATTTTTGTACTTCCACATCCGAAAAACACAATTCAAGAATGCACATTTGCTGATGAATATATATAATAATAATGACAGAAAAATTCCCTTTATGGTAACATGCGTGTTGAAGCTTCACGAGGTCAACTAACGCACTTGTCTTAAGTGTGCTGGAAATTGCCACTGTGACGATATGAACACTTCTCCGAGGTAGCTGGGAATAGATTAATTCAAGATACGGAGTTTAGGATTTCAAATTATGTATTTAATTATATACAATATTTACACTATAGTTACATCAAATTTTACAGTCATAACCGCCCTAAGGCACCGGGGAGTTTAAATTCTTCCCCAAACAGTCAGAGTCCACTGACTATATGAAACGGCACTAAGCCCGGGATTCAAGTTCCCAAAAATGTAATCTGGCCCAAGGCCGCAGGTATCAATCACCTTCTGAGAGTAGATCTCAAGTCTCTCTGATTCTTTTTCGGTCCGAGGTTCTCCACGAAAACTCTAAGCACCTCCCTGGAACATATTTTGTCCTATCATGCGTTGGGTTTTGCGCTTAGACGCTGATTTGATGAAATCAGTGACAACAGCTACTTCCAACATTCGAGAATTTCCCAAGCAGAGGGTTTTAGCGTAACGAACAGCCCCTTTTGTGCATGAAGAATGTCGGACTCTCGGTGTGTGGCCTTTGTCACTAGCTGACACACTCTTGCCAGAAGACAAGGAGAGGAATACCGCACTCAGCCCGACGATGACCATCAGTCAGTTAGCTTGACACCAGAGTTCAACCCAGTTCACGCCCCCCTCTGTTGCGAATGACAGGGGTGACAAAAACACATCAAATATTCACACGACTGACTGCTTGAAGAATTTCCTATTCTTCACACCCCAGTGAATTCACTCACCTTACTGTTAAACCATGATAAGAAAATTCTCACTAGTTGCCAACTTGTATTTAAGCTTTTATTTCAATTTAATGCAACACGTAATGGAGACAGAAATACGTTACATAAGTGTAATTTTCATTTTTCAAAGGATACATGTATAATATATATATATATATATATATATATATATATATATATATATATATATATATATTTTAATAAAAAAAAAACACATAAAATTCCCTTGTACCACAAAGTATCACACGGGACTTACGGAGGTAAGTATAAAACACTAAGTAAACAGAAGAAACAGACAAAACAAAACAAATAAAAGAAACTAAGAAGAATTACAAATATTTACAATAAATTTGCAAAATAAGCCGAAAGCACATTTCCCAGAAACGAGCAGAAAGAAATTGGGAGGCCAGTTAATATTTAAGTCCTTAAGAGCCAATTTAAAAATATTTCTCTCCCTGCGGTACTTCGAACACAAAAACAGAACATGTTCAGCATTTTCCTCGCCACCACCGCTGCAGTCACAGGGGATCGCCGAACACAATTTGAATCTATTCAAATAGCTCTTAAAATTTCCATGTCCTGTGAGGAACTGAGTCAATTTGTAGTTAGCAAAGAAGTGATGGCAAGAGAGTCTCATTCTAATGGACGGGAAAATTTTTTTGGTTAAACTACCATTATTTGAGCTGACGTATTCTTGGTTCCATGACTCCACCATACTCTCAAACACGACCTTCTTAAAAAAAGATTTGGGAATATTGACACTAACGTCAATTTACCGCCTTGTGGCGGAGTTGGCAAGGAAGTCGGCTCCCTCGTTACGAAAGATACCAGTATGCCCACGAACAAAAGCAAAGAAAACAGAGACGTTTTTACTTTCAAGGGTTTTGAGTTGCCTTTGAATTTCGACTATAATGCTATTGGCAGAAGAAATATATTTTAAGGTCTCCAAGGATGAAAGTGAATCGGTACAAATGAGATAATCTTTGTCAGCACTATCTCGATTCATGATCCATTTAATGGCAAAGTTTAAACATAATAGTTCAGCTATAAAAACAGTGCATTCATCTCGAATTCTAAATTGAAAATGCTCGAATTCAATGCCATTCTTGAAGGCAACAAAAGCGAAACCAACCTTGTCATCAATTTTACTGCCATCCGCCAACCTTGTCATCAATTTTACTGCCTCCGCCAACCCGCTAGCAAGTAACAGGGAAATCACCTGGAGTTTTGTTGCAATAATTAATAACATTGATAGCTTTTCTCTCCGAGGGATGAGGAAGATCAGATGGGGGTAAAACATAATCGTAAACAGAAGTAGAAGAATTAGAGAAATTTTCTCTAAAGGGGATATTATGAAGAATGGCAGTGTCGGTCGGAGGAAAACCAGAAATTGCATAAACAGATTAATAGCTTAAGGTGCGATATCCACATATAACTCGCAAGAGAATACGTCTTTGAATATGTCGGAGATATTTACAATTAATCTTCTTCTTGAGCGCCACACCCCAAGCTCTAGGGCCGTACAAAATAAAAGGTTCAATGCCTTGCTTATAAATGAGCGAATGGACATCAATCCTGATGCCGTACATATTACGTGCAAAAAGTCGGAATACAGTGCTCGAAACGCAATTAAATTCCTTTAATTAAAGAAAGGTAAAAAATAAATACATATAAAAATGCAGAATAGTTCAGCCTGTCTGTAAATACAAACTTTACTTGAATATCGCTCTTTCTATGCCACTTGTTCTGTAGTATCTAATTATCACTATATCTTCTCAAGTTCATTAAAAATTCAAGAAATAGCCTTTAGATATAACAGTAAGTAGACTAGCTGACAAAGTGAATGGAATGAATATATTCCTGAATAATCCCAGTTGTTTTATGGCCTATAAAAATCCACGAAACAATGAAAGGCGAAGTGAGCTACTTTACCAAATGGATAGTAACTCATCCGAATTAGAAATACACTTACGAACTGCATCAAAAGAATTTAACCTACGTATTTCGAATTACTAGTATAATGCGATTTTTAACACAGAAATATTCAGCTTAAAAATAAGAAATAATTTCCATTGAAACTCGAACAGGAAGAATTTCTTGAAATGGTCTTTAAAGAGTAAATTCACAGAATTCTTTAATGATTTATAAATATATTAGCTGAAAACCCGCACTTCGCTACGGAGTACATTCAAATTAAATACAACGGTCAATGTATGCAATTAATGCCAAAGAAAATAAATATATATATTTATGTATAATAAATACGACGATCAATGTATATAATTGATGTAAAAAAACAAAGAAATATATTTATAAAAAAATCATAAGAGATATTTTTTATAGACAAAATAATGTAGAAGAAAATATTCAAATTAAATGTAATAGGACATACTAAAGAATATAGTACAGATAATACAGTTTGAGGAACATATCTTTTACTGTATTTTAATATTTTTTTTTATAATGTCCAATCGTCTGCCGCATTAGCAAGGGAAAAAATATTTTTTTGTCTATTTCATTGTTATGGACGTGATGATAAATTTATTTAAAGTACCAGAAAAAGAAATCATGTGATCAGCATTTAATAAATTAAATTCTAAAATTTAATCTTTAAAAATTCACCAAAAACCAGAAACTGGAGGTAAAGATTAGAAAAAGACTTCATTTTAAAGGAATTTTTATGATCTTTCTTGTGATATAAATTTCATAACCCTCAAATTATTATTTTTTATGCAAACTTAAAAAATGTTACTAAATCAGCTTAAAAATTTAATTTAAAAAAATCGAAGAAGAATTTTTCAAAAATCTTTCTTAGTGCACCCCTACACCATAAGAAGAATCGTCATGCAAAATTTCAGCCCTTTAGGTCGAGCGGTTTGGTCTGTGCGTTGTAGTATGTCAGTCAGTGAGTCAGTCAGTTACGAAACTGTTTTATATACTATATAGACTAGCTGAAAACCCGCTCTTCGCTACGGAGTACATTCAAATTAAATACAACGGTCAATGTATGCAATTAATGCCAAAAAAATAAATTTATATATTTCTAATAAATGCGACGATCAATGTTTACAATTGATGTAAAAAAATATACATATATATATATATTTATAAAAAAATCGTAAGGGATATTTATTTTTTTTTGTATAATATCCAATCGTCTGCTGCATCAGAAAGAAAAGAAATATGGTTTTTTGTCTATTTAGTTGTTATGCACGTGACGATAAATTTATTTAAAGTACCAGAAAAAGAAATCATGTGATCAGAATTTAATAAATTAAATTCTAAAAATTAATATTTAAAAATTCACCAAAAATCAGAAAATGGAGGTAAAGGTTCAAAAAAGATTTCATGTTAAAGGAATTTTTATGATATTTCTCGTGACATAAATTTTATAACCCTCAAATTATTATTTTAAAAGCAAACTTAAAAAAAGTTACAAAAACATCTTAAAAATTTAATTAAAAAAAATCTAAGAAGAATTTTTCAAAAACCTTTCTTAGTGCACCCCTACACCATAAGAAGAATCTCCATGCAAAATTTCAGACCTTTAGGTCCAGCGGTTTGGTCTATGCGTTGTATGTCAGTGAGTCAGTGAGTCAGTTACGGAACTGTTTTATATATATATAGATTATCATATATTATCGTATATGGTTACCATATATGGTCACCATATATTACAATATATTACCATATATTATTTAGTTAATATATTACCATATTGAAAATAGGTAAGAATTATAGAAAAATGCATTCATTTCAGTTACTAGAAAGTACTGCAAGTAAAACGCATAAATAAATTTCAAAGTTAAACAACTATATGTTTACAGTTAGCGAAAATCTTATTAACCTCTTTAATAATTTTTTATTGCTAATAAAACAAACCTTTGTCATTTTGATTCGAAACATTTTGATATCTCACGTCATAACGGAATAATATAAAACAGCAAAAAAAATATAATTCTTGCTTTTATATCATCTATATTTGAAATTACAAAAAGAGCTATAAAACGCAAAGCTCATAAAAACTCCAAGGTAAGTCTTTTTTTCGAAACAAAAGAGCTAAAAATTTGCATATTTTTAAATGATAATGTATGTGCTTTTGTCTGGGATAGGCTTTTTTGTATGTTCAGCAACACGTCCGTCTTTTCAAGTTGTTGCATCTAACTCTGTAAAAGAAAGAGAGAGATTTTCACGTGTAAGTTTTATGGCCCTACGTGAAAAGGTCACATAACCATGCAAAGTCTCTAGCACGGAAATTTTGTTTTATTATGTTTGTCTTTTCGTAAGAAGGAATAATAAAAGGTTTTTCATAAAGTTAAAAATTAAACGCGGTGGTACGTATAAACTCACAATAATAATTATTTTGCTCAGATAATAAAAGCATGAGGCAATTATTCTATTTTTAACAGTGTGCATTAAAATATTAACATTAATATAGAATTTCCTTTGAGTTTAGGAACTTAAAGAATTCACCAGGGTCGGCTTAAGACACCGTCCCATAATGAAAAAACAGTTTGAATTTTGATAATTTTGTTCTGAATTTAAACTTAAAGAAAATTTTAAATTTACTGCATACAGTTACATTTTTATAGTGCATGTAACTAAGGAGTTCTTTATTTTATTCAAAATCGTGAACATAAGCAATCACATCTCAGTTTAAATTTCGGAAATGCAGGATATATTACAGATTTGCGATAAAATTCATAAAAAAATTCTGTACTTCTTGTGGTTCAACATAATTTCCTAAAGCCATTAAATCAGCCTTTATTCAACTTTTTTTTTTCTCTCGGGCCACATGCACATATTTGTTAAGTTACGCGGGTCTCAGTTTAGTACACTATAATATAATTATGTGAAAAGTAAAACTCAAATCCTAATTGTATCTAAGCCTTTATTTTGAAATGAGAGGGATTTTTATGCTGAGACAAACATTTGACAATTTTAGACTCATCATATTTATACTTCCTACATGCTACTCTCAAGACGTCATCAAGGTAAGAATCATTAAGACGATTTCTATATACTCTTCGTATATTTCATTTTTGAATTGGATGATTCAGAAAGATACGTTGATGCGAACAACTTGAGAAACAGGTGGCACATTTTTGGACAGTTTTCTATTTTTTAGGCTCAAATTTCCAAAATCATGTTTACAAAAGAACCTGCCTGATAATGAGTATGTCTTGAACCTCACAATAAAACTTAGTGGACCGCAGTTTGAGTATTCTTGCTGTAGCGTCAAGTAAATATGGGGATATTTTTCCCAAGAACTCACAGGTTGCACAAACACAGATGCTTGTTTATCGGAATACCATTTTCCAGTTCCCATCATTTTGAACACGTGCGTGGATTTCGAGCGGATTAAAAAAGACGATACCAGCACATGCCGCTAGAATTTTTGGCCTGAAAGTTAAGCCCAGGCATATCGATTTCCCGAGCAAGGTGTGGGAATATCAGTTTTGAAAAACAGAAGCGTCTCCCATCGCCTCGTAAAACTGTCTTTCTTAGCAATAGCTCAATGCGAGTTTGAGACTGGAGCGCAATAAAGATGGCGAAATATTCGTTGATAAGAACTGTCACGAACAATTCCGCTGGCTCCCGCTCTGGAAAAGAGACTCATTTCGGAGAATTGGGATGGACACCGACAAAGAAAGGACCGCGAGATATAGTCAGCGACTTGGAGATTTTTAGGGAGATCCCCAATTAACGACCAGACCAGGTGGTCGTGTTTTTTAAGCGCTTGTGGGAGGTTAACTTGGTCTCGGAGCATACTGTTAAATCACTCTACAGTTAGCTAAAATTCATTTGATTCTGTTGAACTAGTTTAATGTTAATTTGCTTTGTTTCTTTGTTATTAAATCTATTAAGCTTTTCGTTAAGTTATTGCCTTATCATTTACAACTCTGTTTTTCTTGGTCCCGATTTTATTAATTTTAAAAAGCCTCATTGAATAGCCTAAGACTCCGCACTGCATTAGATTATTAACAGAAGCAAATAAAATAAGATTCCTCCATATGTTTATAAAAATATATGTATCAATTAACTCATTTTATATGCGCGAGTGGGAACAAACTTTAAAGTTCAGGATTGTAGCCTTGAATTTAACTAACTAAAAGGACCTTCATTGACCCTATGTGACATAAAATAATAACAGATTACAGCAGTCTGCTTTAATACTATTTTACTGGTGTGCAAAATATTAAGTTAAAAGATTCTTTTGGAGGCAGAAATCTACCATCTTTTGAAAATTCACACTTCGTAATCTTTAAGGTCGGACGAATCTCTTTAAAAGGATGTCCTATATGAATATTAGAATCTTTCAAACTTGCTTTGTCTAATTTTCTTTGAAACGTCCCGGATACAGGAAGTTCACTGACAATTTTGTCAGAGGCGATCCACATGAAGCACCGTGCTTTGACTAAAAGTTTTCAACATGGATGTAGAATTTTCAATTAATGTAGCTATATATCTCTTCAAAACCCTGAGTTAACCCGACATTTCATTTGACAGAATAGCACTCAGTGTCAAGTCATTTAGGATTTCATTTGAAATGAAATTAAGGGAAAATTAGAAAGGAAAGAGGTAAAGAATTTAAAAGTGTTGCGCAAAAGAATTTATATCACGAGAAAGATCCTAAAAATTCCTTTAAAATGAAATCTTTTTAGAATCTTTACCTCCAATTTCTGATTTTTGGTAAATTTTTAAAGATTAATTTTTAGAATTTAATTTATTAAATGCTGATTATGTGATTTCTTTTTCTGGTTCTTTAAATTAATTTATCGTCACGTGCATACAACGAAATAGACAATTTTTTTTCTTTCTAATAAGGCATACGATTGGACATTATCCAAAAAACTATTAAAATACAAGAAAAGATATGTTCCTCAAACTGTACTATATCAACTGTACTATATTCTTTAGTATGTTCCATTAGATTCAATTTGAATATTTTCTTCCACATTATTTTGTCCAAAAAAATATACGTTAAGATTTTTTATAAATATATTTTTTTGTTTTCTTTACATCAATTCCATACATTGATCGTTGTATTTATTATAAATATATTTATACATATTTTTGGCATTAATTATATACATTGACCGTTGTATTTAATTTATTTTATTGAATTTCATATACCATTCCTGACTTAGAAATTATCTTTTTAATTAATATATTTCCCCTTAATCTCTAATTTTAGAGCGTACGTGTGAACGATTACTCTCAAGGCGAGAAAAATTGTATTCATCCGTCTCTTTTGAACAGTCTGTGTACTATTTCATATGGAATAAAATATTTTTTTCTGTGAAATTTTGGTATGATTTAATTTTGTTCTGACTTGCCAGAAGGAGTCTTTGATGCGGATAGGAAGCATGTTAAAGTGTGGTGTAAAAACTAAAATGGATAGCAGTTGAGAAAGGATTAATAAAGCCTTTTATATTAAAATGAATTTCTAGACTATATTAGCATGACTATAATGGTTGTGGAGACTCACAACTTAAGTTGGCAACGGTAGTCTCCCTTCGCTGTGAAAAAACGTTATTACAATTCCGTTTTGCGGAGTGCTATTCTGTCAAAAATGTGTACTTATATCACGATTTATTCATATTAGTGAATAATATTTTGAACTTTTAGGAAATTGTATAAAATGATTTTTGTAACAGTAAAATTTGTGTTTTTTTTTTCATTTTGGTGCAGTTTAATTTAAACAGTTAGATTGATTATTATTGAAGAATTCGCGCTATAAAATGTTTTCAATAAGTATGAAGTATCCTGATCAAAAGTGTGACTAAAGAATTATATTTTTGTATTTCGACATTAGTGATGGCAATGGTAGAAATAAATTTTATAAATATATAATTTTAATATGTGTCATATGAATTATGAAAATGACGAAGCTAATAATTGTGATATGTGTAAAGATTACACTAAAAATTCTTTGTTAGGGAAGTTAAGTAAAATGACAGCCCACTGCGCCTATATGCCCTAATTTTTTTATTCTTCATTCTAAGCGATTTCTTTCCCAAGGAAACAGTCACCACACAGAAACACTTTTCTTTTATATTGTTTGAAATAATTTGAAATAAATTACGTTAATATCATTAATTTTCCAATTTAATAGTGCTCAAAACTAAGCTTTTCCCTTCTACTCTCATGTTAAAATTTTATTCAAGTTATACAATGTTGTTTGATACTGCTGATTCAATTTACGAAAGTCATCGGCAAAATTTGACCATTGTAGAAAAACTTAATTTTATTATTTGCATTAGTTTTATATGATAAAACTTGATTCTTTATGTTTTGATTTAATGCGGGATTTTTTATGTTATAATGTTTTTGAACCGACCTGTAAGAGTGCTGTTTGAGAAAGAATTAATTCAGATAGCAATTGCATAATATTGTCATCTGCAAGACCTAAAAAACAACATGCCCAAGTAATACGATTTTGTCGGAATGATAACCGACAGGCAATACATCCAGTCTCTTGGAAATTGTGAAGAACTGTGTCGTAATAAAAAGATGTTTAGATGTTAACATTGTCAAAAATAATCATGGTCTTGTATCCTTGAACATAATACGATAACATATTTTGTATTCACAAAATCAGAATAAAGAAGAATTATCATATGCAAACAATTATAGATAAGGATGTTGTTGATATGATAACTAGGCCCTATGACGTTGATACCTGTAGTACTTATGAGATATGAAGAGTAAACAATGATAACCTGATTATGTCTGGAAATTTTAACTGTATTAGAGATCCTTATGATATGCAAGATATGACGTAACAAGTGAAAGACTAATGGTCTAACCATTTTCACTGAAATTTTATTTGTTTACAAGTGCTTTATGTCAATGCTCACCAACCTTTTTATCGCCACGGACCGGTCAACGTTTGATAATTTTACCGCGGTCCGCTGAGGGGGGAGGGGCGTTGATTGTTTATATTTTATACTGTTTTGATTTAATAATTTTAATTTAATTGTATTTAAACATGCTTTCAAAATAAAATATAGTTACACCAAAAAATGAATATAAAGTGATTTAACATTTTAACTCACTAGAATGCTAAATCAATGAGAACCCTGAGCTTGTTTCTTTGCAACGAGACGGTTCCATCTGGGAATAGGAAACAATGACACCCGAAGTGTGTTGCTTATGCCCATTTTATTACGTTGCTTTGTTTTGGTTGCGGTCACTGCAAAAAACCCCGCTTCACACAGATAGGTTGTCGGAAATTGAAATAGGGATTTAAGTACTGTGGTGGCAGTCTCAGGGTATTCCGGCATGACTTTAATCCAGAACACCGACAGAGTTATTGTCTCGAACGTAGTTTTAAGGTCGCCGTCATTTGCAATCTCTAGCAGTTGATCTTCTTGCACAGACATGTTAGATTCGCCTGATTTGTTAACAAATGGGTCGCGGATCCATTCCTTACTAGTTTGTGGGTCTTTTGTGGTTGGGAAGTAGCGCTCTAACTCTTTTAAAATCAAAGACAGGTGATCGTGCACCAACTGGGAGGATGAATGTTCCGGCTCAGTCTCGTCTAAAATCCCCACTAATATCTGAAACATGTCCAAATTGCCTCTGTTCACGTTCTGTCCCCACGACTCCAGTTTCGCTTTAAATGCAGCTACTTTGTCTGCCAACTTAAAAACAGCTGTCATTTTCCCCCGAAGGCACAGATTGAGTTCATTGAACAGGTTGAATATGTCACACAGGTAAGCCAGTGTTTCGACCCATACCTTGTGACTGAAATGTGCTGCCAGCGGTGACTTCTGAGAGAAATCTTTGCAATGGCTCTCGCAATTCAAATGCTCTGATTAGCGATTTTCCTCTGGATAACCATCTTATTTCTGTGTATAAAAGAAGGCACCTGTACTCTGCGTCCATCTCCTCACAAAGCTGCTCAAACAGGCGCGAGTTAAGGGCGTGTGCTTTGATGTGGTTTATAACTTTAACGACATTAATCAATACGCTGTTAAGTACCAGTGACATATTTCGGCTTGCCAATATTTCCCTGTGAATGAGACAATGAGTAGATCCACTCTCAGGTGCAACCTCCTTAATTCGAGCAGTTAAACCAGACAGTCGTCCGGTCATGGCAGCAGCTCCGTCTGTGCATATGCCGACACAAAAGGACCATTTTAGTTGTCCTGATATATAACCAGCCAGTGACTTGAACAGTTCGGCTCCTGTGGTGTTGGTTGGCAAAGATAGTGCACATAAAAAAATCCTCATGCACATCCTCCTGATATAGATATCGCACATAAACAAGTAGTATTCCCTTATTGTCGATATATGTAGATTCGTCAACCTGTAGTGAGTACCACGGTGATGTATTAATCCAACAATTGTGTCTCAATGTCTTCGGCTATTTCCTCAAAGCACCTAGTCACAGTGCTAACCGAAAAAGGCACATGTGCTATCATTTCCACAGCAGCCTCTCCTAGAAGTTCACGGCAAATGCCTTTAGTGGAGGGCAAGATCAATTCTTGACCGACAGTGAATGGCTTTTTAGCCTTAGCAATACGGTTAGCGATCAAATGCGATGCTCTCAGTGCATTATTCTTTATTGATGTGGTGGCCCTCATAAATTTCTTCTGTCCTTTGTGTTCCCGTTTTTTTTTTAAATACTTCAGGAGCTTGTCTTTTAATCCAGAGCGCTTGGCGTTCGAGTGGCGATGCAGTTTTGAAGGTTTCATTGTCTCATTTGAGAGCTGGTCGCCGCAAACTCTGCAGCGCGGTTTTGGTGTGTGGGAATCACCTGTCCCGATAAATCCATGTTTCAAGTAGGACTCATGGTATTGTCTGTTAAAAGTTACATGTTTCTTTGATGTTGAAGACTCGAAGACTTCAACACTTCTCTTCACTGGGCCTTTTTTTCCCAGGGAAACATTCTAACGACGTCTGTTTCGTACTCATTTTTGCTTATTTGTGGGTTAAATTTGAGCAAACACAATATTCACGTACACCAAGCACTGTTAAACACGAGAAAGTACCAGTGAACAGAGAGAAAAGCGATACACACCTTCTCTTTATCAAACCTAGAACGCCACTGCCGCGTGCAGCCGCTCAGCTCCAGACACAGGAGGCTAGACTCTGCTCCGAGACAAATCTGATTGGTTGCTGAGACATGAAGCAAAATACATCACAAGCAACCAAAACGCATGCGAGAGCCTGCCGAGCGCCTGGCCGTATGGCAGAACGCGATTTCTGGTGTTTACGTTTACAGTAATGTTTTTGTTTTATTATTGATGCCTTCCAGTTATTTTAAATTTGTAATATTCAATAATGTTGATGTTATTATAATTTTGATGTATAAATGATGTTACGTTTATTTATTGTTCAGTAAAAAAAATCGTTTTATTTATTTATTTGTTTCTTTTTTTTCAGAAAAGCGAATTTATTTTAAATTTATGACTGCAATTTCAATTCATAATCTTGATATGCTTAATAAACAATAAACTAATTTAAAATAGTTACAAGATTTCTTCTGTTAGAAAGGGTTGTCGGGTTTGTGCTTCTTTCAGTAGCACAAACCCGACAAAGTCGCACAAACCCGAGATAAATACACCACAGTAAATAAAATGGAAATAATTTAATGTTCCTTGGGCGGCCCGGTACCATTTGAACCGCGGACCGGTACCGGTCCGAGGCCCGGGGTTTGGGGACCACTGCTTTATGTGATAAGAGTAATTTTGAGGATTTTAAAGAGAAATGTTGTACGTTATTCTATATATTTGATACTTTTTTATATTCAGTTATTATCATAGCCTTGAATCTTTACATTTTATGAAGAGATATATTATACATTCACACTTATATGCAATGAATTTTGAGTATTAGTATGCTTTTATATGTTATAATACTACTTTTTGATTTATAAGGCTAGTGTGAGCTAGGCTATTTTGCAGGATATATTCATTATTATAACAAAGTCTTATCTTAATTGACAATTTTTAAAACAAATGTAAATTATTTACCACCAGATAAGAATAAAAAATTTACATGAATAATTATATTTACTGAAGCTTTGGTATGTATGTGTTGACGACATCATCTCAAGTGATTCTTCTTCAGAGATGGAGAAACACATTGTTATGCAAGAAAAGCTTAATCCCTTATTTTATATCCTCTATAATGAATATAAATCCCCATAATTTCTACTTTTGGGACGAATGTGTCAACGATTTCTCTCAAGGATTTTGAAATTGTATTCATCCACGTCTTTGGGTCAGTCTATGCTCTAAGTCTATATATATATATATATATATATATATATAATATTAAAAACTAGTAATTTCTTAATTCAACAATCTTAACATTTAAAAACTATTAATTCCTCACTTTACTATTCCAAATTACAAACCCTTTTTTAATTCCTTGAAACAGGTAATTCCCTTTGGGCATTCGCGTTAAATTCCATTTTAAAATCTAACATTATTCTAAATTCCCTGCGGCGTTTGAAACTAATTTCACTTTTGATTCTAAGTTCTAATAACCTCGAGAGAAAATATTAAATGGCTGAATGTTGACTCGAAAACTAAAGTTGCGTGGCGTCACTAGAGAGTAAATCAGTTCTGCGCATCAATACTAACTTTTAACCAATCAGCTATTAAGACACACCCTTTAATCACGTGATGAGATGAACCTTTAAAACTATCTGGTGTCTAAAATTAGACACACTCTGTAAGAATCGGTCTGTCATATAATCCCGGGCGGACGACTTGGAAAACTTAATAAAATGTTTTAGATTCAATTACGTATCTGTGGTTCCTGTGTCTGCGTTGGGAGTCTTTGCGGGAAAATGCTCGGTTAGTCATCATGTGTATCGGCGACGTCATCCACTCTGGCCTGTTATTTGTTCCTCCATGTCGCCGATATTACATATATATATATATATATATATATATATATATATATATATATATATATATATATATATATATATATATATATATATATGTATACACACACACACACACACACACACACACACATATATATATATATATATATATATATATGTAACATACTGACCTCGGGGAAATGATGACCGGAGCCAGCATGTCACACCGGGGATGAACGTAGTCGTAGCCAAAACACAATTCTCTTTCCACGTCTGCAAATAATTTTTATTTTTAATTCTGCTCGAAGGGTTACAGCATGTTTACTTGCCAACAGAAATCCGGAGAGTGTCCGGGCATCAGACTACAGGCCCTAATTACCGCAGTCAAAATAGACCCGATTTTGACGAATGGCTAAAAAAAAAAAAAGTTTTGAAAATTGGTGGAGATGTGTGTTTAAGCATACTAATCAACGTACTAAAAGTCCCCACCGATCAGACTTGAGCTTTTGCCGCCATCTTGCAAAATGTGTACACATTTTTGGTTTTTTGTAAGTAACTTGAGAAATATTGATTTTATGTATATTATTTGAGTGCAAAAATTGAAGAGCATTAAATTGTGACCAAAAACATCATTTAATTTTTTTTATAAGTCAAACACGAACAAAGATAATTGACTTTAAAAGGAGCAAACCATCACACCTGGGACGCGGATACGGGGATCATCCCCATGGCGTTGGGGGGGATGACCGGCACATGTGCGCCAAAAGTCTTGCATACTCACGTTTGTCAAATCTCTGCATATCAAAGCTCAATATTAAGTTTCAGAAACATCCAATTCATTGTTATCAGTTTGTATTGTGAGGCTTGGTGGATAATATCTGTTTTTATCATACTTAGGCTGCATTGGGTACATAATGACTGGAGGCGGGTTAAAATAAACACTAACTTTGATGTACATAACTACGTCAGTAAAAAAATGTTACCTGGCCATTCATACGCTAGGAAAATCCTAGGTCTTTTATTTACCCCCACCATCTTTAGCAAAAATAATTTTTGCCGCCATGGACATATCTGATTTCAAAAGCAATAATCTCCATGTGTTGTTTAGAGATTTTTCTACTGAACTACTAGCGCTAGAATCCATAAACGGACCTACTCATATAAGATCCATCGTATATGAGATTGAAACGAGGATGATTTGAAGCAGTTGAAAGAGAATGGCCCCACTGTAGCCCTCTGGGTTCAGTACTTTGAAATGGTAAACCTTATGAAAGCTTGATCACCGTCAATTGAAAGGTGAAAGTAAACGGTTTCAATATAGTAGAAAAACCGTTGTTGCTTTTTCAGAGGATAGAGATTGCTAAAAATACACTTTCAGTGTATGCGATACTACTTCTGAAGCATTCAACAAAGGAAAGAAACTGTGTAAAAATGTTCCAAAGTAAAGATATGGAACACAACATGACAGTAGTTAATAAATGCAACTCATCGCACAATGATTTTGCTCAAGCAGAAGAATGCTTTTTCTGATCTGGTATGGAGCACATTCCAGTGAATAGTCCCTAAATAAGTTTAGGTACAAATGCTTTGCAAAATTTGGCACTAAAATAAAACCATATATTCAGTTTGTTCCCGCAACTGAAGAGGAAGCCAGGCTACATTCCTTTCGGTTGTTATCACCAAGTGCAGAAGTGATTTGGGAATGAGTTGAATCCTGAAGTGTGAGGCTGGAAACGTCAAGAGAAAACCCTCGTGCCCATCACAACTATGTATGCAGTGGCTCCCGATTCAGTTTTAAGCATAGTGTTTTGCAAATGTAAGGGCCTGTTCACATAGGAGTCCGTTGCGTTGCGATAAGGGAAAGATGACTTCGAGACGAAAATAAACCAATCATAGGCGTTAAAAACTTTAATGAAATTTTTAACGCCTATGATTGGTTATTTTCGTCTCAACGTCATCTTTCCCTTAACTCTTCGCAACGGACTCCTATGTGAACAGGCCCTTAAACTGACTGGGGAGAAAGATTCGTGTGTCGGAAAGAAGGCATCCACTGCACAAAGGCCTGCAATAACTTCAATGGGGTATGTCACAAAGACATACCCCATTGAAGTTATTGCCCTGTAGATCATGACGATCCAATAAAAGGGATTTCATGAATTAGGTGATGCTAGTTGACCCATAGACGATTTTTTCAAAACTGACGACGCGAACAATCCTGTACCGAAAAAAGCACGTCAACCATAAAATAGGTAAGCTTAAAAAATATATACAATGGAAATACGGTAGTGAATACATCCAAGTTTATTACATTCGTTTATAAAATTAATAATGATCAATTATCTACATACCAAAACACATTAAAGTCTACTTTCTTTTTTTAAAGAATGACGCAATGAGGGAGTGGAGGTAATTCAAAGGAAGGCTCCTGCAACAAGAATTCGACGCTACCTCCATAATCAACGCGCATTTAATAGTCAGTATTTTGTTACGTGTTAGGGTTACGACAAAATGCATTTAATATTTTTTGTACACAATTTAATTTACTTTAATTTTTGTATTAAACTTTTTCTATATAAAGTTAATATTTCCCAAGTTATTTAAAACAAAAACAAAAAACCCTTCAAAATCTCTACGCAACTGATGGAGATTATTGAGTTTGAAGTCAGATATGTCCATGGCGTCAAAAATTATTTTTGCTAAAGATGTTTGGGTAAATAAATGAGCTACGATTTTTCTAGCATATGCATGTCCAGGCAACATTTTTTCTACTGACATATTTACGTACATGAAAGTTAGTAATCATTTTAACCCACCTCCAGCCATTATGTACCCAATGTAGCCTAAGTATGACATAAAAATATAGAATCCATCAAGCCTCACAATACAACCTGATAACAATGGATTGGGTGTTGTTGCAACTTTCTCTTGAGCTTTGATAAGCAGAGATTTGACAAACGTGAGTATGCAAGACTTTTGGCTCACATGCGCCGATCATCCCCCCCCCCCCCAACGCGATGGGGATGACCCGCGCATCCGCGTCCCAGGTATGGTGGTTCGCTCCTTTCAAAGTCAATTATCTTTGTTCGTGTTCGACTTTATAAAAAAAATGTAAATGATGTTTTTGTTCACAATTTAATGCTCTTCAATTTTTGCATTCAAATAATTTACATAAAATCAATATTTCTCAAGTCACTTGCAAAAAATAAAAAAAAAGTGTACAGATTTTCCAAGATGGCGGCGAAATCTCAAGTCTGATCGGTGGGGACCTTTAGTATGTTGATTAGCATGCTTAAACAAACATCTCCACCAATTTACAAAACTTTCATATTTTGTTTAGCCATAAAACCTATTTTGACTGGGCTATATATAAACTTTTGAGGTGGCTCGTAATGTGACAGTGCAGACTGTGCAATGATTGGATAAACCCATGAATCTGATGATATAGGTCATGTGGTTTCTTATATAAGATCGCGTGATAGATTGGGGTCTTCAAGGGACGATATGCCGATTTCCTGCTTTAAGTTTTAGGTTATTTATCAATGCATTTGTTCTTTAAAATCGAACTGCGCTATTAATCCACGCCCAAGGAAATTTAAAAGAATTTAGAATTTTGAAAGGGTTTTAGGGTTTTTAATGTTATATATATATATATATATATATATATATATATATATATATATATATGATGCCCACAATAAAGAGTTAAAAGCAGTGATTTAAATATACCAAGTTATTGGCTTTTATATCAATCGCAGAACAATAATTACGACTTGAGCCTTTTGAACAAAGAAATGTACTCTTCTATACAAAATTGATAAACTCAAGCCTTTTATACAAGTCAAAATTTTTTTTTTATCAATACTTACAAATATCTATAAATTACTTTTTTTGACTTAAGCACTTTATATCTGGCAATATAGATATATACGTTATTTAAATATTATATACGATATTTTGGCGCCAACTTTTCGCGAAATTGGCGATGGCCCGTTGGGTATACTACATCTGTTCCAAAGCGAATACAATTCCCTTTTGTTAACATGACTATCACAGAAATATTCCAAAGAGTTCAACAGTAATTCGTATACTGGGAATTCACCCAGTAAAAAAAGATTAATGTAAAATAGAAAACATAAGAGTAATATTAGAAAATTAACTTTAAATAACATCAAATAACTACAAAATAACAATATTCCATGCTTTCACTTACCTTACAACATCTAGAATTAACATCCAATATGCGCGCCATGAAGCTAAAGTAGCTAAAGTAGCTCTGTAGCTTCATGATGTGCGCATGCGCAGTTCTGATGAATGATTGATTCCAACGCCTGGAGATGAAATATTATTAAATAACTGAATTTATTTATAATTATTTAAAAACTTCCAAACTTATCTTAGAATTATCCTAAGCCTTCAAAACAATAAGTATATGCAGTTTGAACCAGATTCGTCAAGAAATGTAGATTTGTATACGATACATACATACATAGAGACACTTTGCTTTATTTATTTAGATGATTACTAGCTAGAGTATGTAGTATATATTCAACTAGTCTAACTTCTCCACCGTTGAAACTGTTTTGAAATCTACAATAGATTATCAGTAATGATTTTTCAATCAGTAAGAGATGTAAATAAAAATAGCATTTGAGGGATATACGTTCAAAATAACCATTTTCATCACTTTTTTTGAAACGCAAATTATATTTAGTTACTGAGATTCCTAAATAAAATATAAGTCTTTCGAGACATTGTTTAGTAAAATAAAAGAACTGTTGTTTGATTAAAAGATTTTAGGGAACAGTCTTCTCATGAAAGAAGCAAAAATTACGTGAGATACTCCTTTATGTCATGATTTAGGGACTTATTCTAGTTGACATATTACACAGATCTTCCCTTCAATTTCCCCTTCTCACAACCTTCTCAGGAATCCTGTGGCATCATTAACTATAACTTTCATTTTTGCTTCACCTTCTTCTGATTTAGTTTCTGCTTTGTTTATCAAAGATTAGAGACAGGACGAAAACCATTCGAGAAATACTAGAAAGTAACAGACATCAAAATTAAGCGAAAGATAGATAATGATAAAAACTTACTGAATAAGACTTCGCAGCGTATTACAAGAAACATATATCTTGAAGACGTATTTTAGTATTTTAATCTTTTCTAACTATAAATGATGTGGACTTGTTATGGTGTCAAAAAGATTTACAATTCTGTAATACAAGAAAGGAGAATTTTAAGTAATATGAAATCTTTACAGGGATGTTTAGCATTAGAAAATAGTTAAATATCGATAGTTCATCGATTTCCTTATAATTTCTTACATTTTTGAAAACGTGATGGAACTGATGAATTTTTATTGATCAGACGGTTGAAAAAAATTTTAACTGTTCAACCAATCAGTTTGATTCCGAATAGATTACCCTTTCTTGACTTGACTCGTCTTGATGCTTTAAAAAAGAAAAAAAAACTAATAAAAAGCGGTTGTTGATCGTTTCTATTACAGTTGTTTTACTACCTCTGTATTTAATCTCTTTGAGCAGTATTGAAGTAAAGTAGGTGTCTTTAAGCTATTCTTATTTCGCGCTAAAATATTTTTCGTTTGATTTCGGATGCTGTGATACATTAGATAAAACTTCCGTCTTCAAATTTTGACACTTAACTTAGTGTTAACTTATGAACATTCATTACACTCGTTCGGGTTTAATTTTTTAGGCACACAATTATCTTTATTTTCCTCTGAGAGACCAAACATAAATATTTTAATTTATATTAGAAAAACAGACGTTTTAGCCCAACGCTATTACTCAAAAAACTAAATTATGTTGGGTTCGTATTTCAGTCGTTAGTTACATATTAAAAACGCGTGTTCTATGTATGTGTCCGTGTTTGGGATAAACTATCGTTTTCCCCTTAAATTTAACTGTACTAACTTCGGTATAGTTTTATTTGGGGGTGATAATTTTAAGTATGTTTTCATTTTACTTTCATGAAAAATCTTTCTCCGTAGAACGGTAAATTAATTTAGGGCACACAGAACATCTCAACAACCAAAAATGGAGTGATATTAGTGAAATGTGTTATTAGCATGCATTAGCTGGCATATGGAAAATATTTATATACCTGTAAATACATAAATTATATTTTATATTTAAAGTGAAATAAAAGAATTATGTTAAAAATTTAGTTCATTGTGGCAATTTAATTATTTTCAAAAACTTGTTAAATGTTTGATATTATATGTCAGTTAAGTAGACTTTTCAAAAAATCTATTAAATTTATCTCTTCCAAATTTGGTATGGGAACATAAAATATATCAGTTGATAATAATACGAAGTTTTTGCTTATAGGTTAGAAAAAAATTAAGTAAAAAATTTGTTAGTAGAAAACTTCAAAAACATAAAAATTTTAATTACATATTTTTGTTATTTTCAATTTCACTATAATTTCCCTTACCTTGAAGCAAAATATTTCGTATTATTATACACTGATATATTTTACGTTATCACACCAAATTTGGAAGATATAAATTCAATAGAATTGTAGAAAAGTCTACTTAACTGACATATATTATAAAACATTTAACAAGTTTTTGAAAATACTTAAATTGCTACAATAAACTAAATTTTTAACGTAATTCTTTCATTTCACTTTAAATATAAAATATAATGTATGCATTTACCGGTATATAAATATTTTGCATATATCTGTATTTTGCCATTAAATACATGCTCATAAACATTTCACTAAATTTTTGGTTGTCGAGATGTTCTATGTGTACTTAAAACTCTACTCTCCATTTCAAAATTTCAAAATGTAATTCATGCAATGTTCATTACCAAGAGAGGATATAAATAAAAAAAGAAACGTAAGCTAAATAAAATAATTTTCTGTTTTGTTTACGTCTAAAAATATCTGAACTTCCAGAAATAAATTGATAGCAGGATTTTAAAAATAAACTGCAATGCAGCGAGATATTCTAGGGACGTTTGTTAATCATCTGCATTATTTTTGAATGGTATGTGAATGCGTATACTTAGGGTGAGAATTTTGAAAAAATTTTAACTTAGAATATATGATTAGGCTTACATTTCTCATCAATGCAAACAGGTCACTTTCTTGCTATATTTAAATCCATGAAATAATAATGAACTACGTAACCGTTAGTTTATTTAATCTTAAAACCGTAAAACCGCAAGTTTAATGATGTAAAAGTAGGTCTAAAACTTCTGTTTCTATACACGAAAACGCGTCTGTTTTTAATATGTTGGTTTTTGTTTAGGTTTATATGGAATATGACTGGAAGAAATTTCAAAAGAAGCGGTATTTGCATAGAGATTTCTCAGTGCTAATGAGTAAAAAAATATGGCATGCCTTTTTGCCGTTTTAAAATAGCATTTTTTTTTCACTTCGCTGCAAAACACTGTAGGCACAATAATTCCCTGCAAGAATGTCAGCAAATTTTGATGCTGATTAATGACGTTTTGTTCCATTTTGCTAAATAAACAAAATTATCATTTATTTTGCAGTATGCCGTCTGGTTATAATAAACGATCAAAAGATTTTCTCTTTTGATGACTCATAAATATATTTTTCTGAACAACTGGTATTCTATTTAAAAAACTGACATTATTTTACTGCCAAAATATCAACTAACTTTTCAATTAATTACACTTTTAAACAAAGAGAAAATGAATATTTTATTATATTCATTAAAAAGGACTGAAGAACCAAAGTTTCTGAGTTCGTATGCTTAATTCTAGGACATGGAAATTTAATTTTATAGCATCAAAAATATTTTTTTTGAGATAATTAACAGTTATTTCTTTCAATATTGCTTATTAATATATTATTTCTTCATTTTTATTTAAGAGTTTCTATTTTTACCTAATGTCCAAAGTAATTTTTGAAAAGTTCACTCTCCTAGATTAATGCCGAAAAAATATATATTATGTATGAAAAAAAACAACTTGAAATACCAGTATTTGGGGAAACTGCAAGCTGTGACTTATACGGATTAATTGTAAATATACTACTATATATTTAAACATGTTACTTAATTAAAAGAAACATAAAATGTCTTCTTTCTGAATGAAATGAATTTCTGAATATATACATTAAGTGAGAGATAATTACTAATCTTCAACAAAATATAGAAAAAAAATTTATTCGTTATTATACATAAAGTTTCCTTTATTATTACGTCATGTCTAGAGTTATTTAAAAAAAATTTAATGGCGTATATACATAAATTACAGCTCAAGTAATAATTAAAATCTCTTCGAAGACCGATTACTGAACGGTACCTTGCTACTTAAAACTTAAAACGTAAGTGCAAGTAAATTGAATGTTTGTAATAAATAGCGCTCTAAGCGTATCGAATAAAGAATTTATTCTGTAGAGAAACGAATAATAAAGCCTTATACTTACATTCAAAACCTCTTAATAGATCTAAAATTTATCTTTTTCAGCCAAATCAGCATTATTAGTATTATTAACCTCATGCATGCAAAATTAATATATTTAAAAAATGTCAGGTTCAAGAAGAACTAAAGAATTGACTAGAAGTCATTTAACTTAATCATTAGAAATATGAATAACATACAAAAAATTAATGCCTTTTAAAGAGCTCTTCAATTCAGAATCGACTTTTATTGACTTTTTTAAAACTCAATTAATGCAGATATTTTTTCTTCTGAAAAATCTACCTTGGTGAACATTTTCGGGAACTCATTAAAATTAATACGTAGTCATTAATTCGGAGAGACATTAAAGCAAGTTTTAATGCACAAAGGGTATCTATGTCATTAAGAATATGACAAATATGGTCTCCTTTCTCCGAAGGAAAAAAAAGAAACGTTCTCATTATCACTGATACGCGAAGACTTTTTCTTTGAAAGGTAATATCCTGGTGTGTGTTATTCTTTACCTTCCCTTATATCTTATTCAGATTAATATGCAGTTGTGGAGAGAAAAATATATTTCAGGCGATTGTTCGAGAAGTCATCGTTTCAGATATTTCCACCGAGGATTCTTATTAATTTATTTGTAACAATAGTGATGCTTTTCTTAGCTAGAATAATTATATGCCTTTAAAGAGTTATTGATGATAAATTTTTCTCGTGTAACTTCAAGCTTAATTATATTCACTCGCATAATAACAGTTTCAAGAATGAAAGCCAAACAAGATTTTTTTTTAACATTTCGGAAGGTCTAAAAAGTAAATAACGTACATTGTTATACTTCATAACATATGTAAATTCTCAGAGACAGACAAATAATCGCATAAGACCTTAGGCAGGATTATTATTACAACGATATCTAAGTAAGAAAAAAATATCATTTAATCACAGTAATTTTTTTAACATATCGTTGGCCTAAAAACCAAACCACGTAATTCCAAAACGAATTTGGGATGTTTATGCTATTACATTAGTTTATGGTTCCTGTAAAACTCTGTCAAACTTCAAAACTTAACACATACTACGTAACACAACACATACCACGTAACTCCTTAATTTAACTGTTGCTAACCTTACAACTCCACTTAAATTATGAAGATATGTGTCCTATATATATACAGGCATTCCTCGACTTACGACCGCTCGACTTATGACAGCTCGCACTTACGACCGAAAATTTTAAATTAATTTTTTTTCTCAAAAATACTGTCCCTCTAATTAATGTACACTACAAACTTATATATATTATATTATATAATTATGAAAAAATATGATGCAATATTCTGCATTACTGCAAAAATTTGACGCAATAATAAAAATGTATGATGCAATAGTTTCGATATCCATACTATAAATCAAATAAACCTTCATTTGCTTCAGAAATGGCTTCAGCTTTTCATTATATTAATAAAGGACTACAACAATTAGAAGCAATGGATCTGAATGAAGAAAGATTCACAAGTGTAAATCGTCGTATTCAGGAAAATCTGGCTTGATACCAGATAATATATAAGGAAAAGAAGACGCAAACTGTTCAAACTACCTTGGATAACTTTGTTAAAAACTTGCAACTTATCTTCTGTCACAAATTCTGAACCAATGGATTGTACTAACATAATAAAAAGTGATGACGAAGAATAATTTATGTCTTCTAAATACAATGTATTTTAAATTACTTATGAAAGTAAAAAATATATGTATGTGCATATACAAATAAAAAATGTTTGAAACTCGACTTACGACCAACTCACCTTACGACCAATAGCTCGGTCCCTATCTCGGTCGTAAGTCGAGGAATATCTGTATATAAGAACACTTTAACATTTATTTTTAAGAATAAACGATAACTATTTACCTTTTCGCTGTCGAATAAATCCTTTTTTGGCCATACTGTAAAATGGGGGAAATGGAAATTACGTGATTTCTTAAATAGGACAAAGATATATTACAGATGACTTGTATTTTATTAACGATCTTTTGTGATACTGTAACACTGAGTTATTTAGTTTATTGCTGGGTGCACAGAGAGCAGAGCAGAGTAGTGAAAGCGATGCACCCTAAATATAAAACATGTTTTGTTTAAACCAGGACATAGATTAACACGTTCTGAGCACTCAGATGTCTTGAATCTAAGTTTGAACCTTGTTATGGTCTTCGCAACAAGGCACAGCCGATAAGTATTCTGGGGGAAAAGTATTTAAAATACGAAATTTCTCTAATTTCCTTTACTGGTTAATAAAGTGCATTCGTCCATTCCACAAATTAGAGAACTAATATCTATCACGGCTTGCACTGCTGGGTACGCTACAGATGTATAACTTTGCATATGAATCCTTCCATGAGGTTGTGTTCCATGCATCTTTTCGTCAGATTACGAATAATAAAATTATATGTATTTTAAAAGCAGTGCTTTAAATTAAATACCATTTGAAGATTTTTTAAAATGTTTGTAGTATTATTGACAAATTACCTCAAAAAGGGATATGAATATGATATCTAATTGGAATTATAACACTCTCAGTTCCAAATACATAGTTTATATTTAAAATATAGCGTATAATTCAATGTGTTTTCTATCAGTTTTGAGCGATTGCATACCTACCAAAAATCTCATCAAATCCCTCTTTGTTGACCAATTATGTCTCAACTTATGAGGAATAACGAATAACTCTTCTTGAATTGCTAATAACACGAATACATTTTATTATGAAATAAAATATCTCAACCCTTTATTTTAATGCATTATTGAAATCAGTTTAATTTCTTTTTTATAGTCCATGAATAGCTCGTGATTGGACACGGATATCTCTAAACAGGTCTTAAAAATGAGACAGAACATCGTGACGGAATTGGTTTTTCTTTCTATGTATAGATTCCCCCTTCTTTATGCACGTGATAGAAAGGTAAGCATTTTCAGTGTTCTAAACCAGTAATTAAAGTGTCATTGAAACATAATGAATTTATGATAAAGAGTCCTCTTTCATTATGCTCAGGAAAAAAAGTAAAAAACTTTAAAATTTCCAAACCATTAGTTAAGAAGGCATTGAAACGAAATGAATCCATGTTAAAGAGTCCTATTTCATTATGCACGTGAACGAAAGGTAAAACTTTCCAAAAGTTAATTTTTCAAACCAGTAGTTAAGATGCCATTGAAGTACAACGGATCCATGTTATACAGTCGTCTTTCATTATGCACAAAGTAGAAAGGTGAATCTTTTTAGACCGCTAGTTTAAGTGCCATTGAAGCACAACGAATCCACAGTATAGAGTCCTCTTTCATTATGATCGAAAGAGAAAGGTGAATTGATTTAGACTACTAGTTTAGGGGCCATCGAAGCACAACGAATTCCTGTTACAGAGTCCTCTGTAATAAAACCCGTGGGCAGGAGGTGGCCGAATGGCTTGGCCGTTGATGTTCGGTCTCCACAGCTTGTGGGTTCGAGTCCCTCAACTGCCATGGATGATAGTAGCTCTTCAGAATCGGCTTTAGGTGCTAGATTACAGTTTAATTAGACCTTGTGCATGAAAAGTTGAACGCAAGCAACCATAATCTACTTGATGGAAAGATAGAACATATTGCCTTTTCGAAACCAATAGTGTAGGCGCCATTGAAACGTAATTACTCCATGTTATAGAGTCCTCTTTCATTATGCACTTGAGAGAAACCTTAAAAGTTTCTTAAATTTTCCAAACCAACAGTTGAGGTGCTATTTAAGCATAATGAAAATCATTTTATTGATTTTAATTTGGCAGCTCAATTTGAAATGGGCTTGATGTAGCCAAGTAATAGCGCATCGGCTTTCGGTACCGAGGGTGCTCGGATGGAATCTCGATAAGCACCACTAAAACACCTCCGTGTTTAGTCCGGATATTGGTATATTAAGTCTGCAGACCAGTCCATAGAAGGAACAATGCTGGCTCAACTAAAAAAAATGGTGCTCCCATATTAAAGAAGCCAGAAAAAACAGCAGTGAATAGCAGAAGGCGAAGACTCACGACAAGTGCCACCGTATTGAAAAAAAAATTAATCCCAAATCCTTTTCAACATCAGAGTTCCATGCTTGTTTACACTGAACATTCAGTTTATTGAAAATTACAATTCACGGCTTCTACTCTGCATGCACTTAATTGCAGAGTGAGCTCGCATTTCTCATGAAATTCTGTTAATGTGTGAGGATTAATTTGACCATTTGCCGTCAAAAATATGCTGCAAAATTCTATGTACTTCAAAGAAAAGTTTTAATTAATGTATTTGCCAGCAAGAACTCTTACATTACGTCTCAAACTAAACATCCATTCTAAAATTTGTTCTTTGATTTTCTTCTAACCATTTTTATTTAGGAATTTTATAAATCGATTTCTCCGGTACTAATTTTCAGACCTCATTAAAATAAGATGCCATTAATTATGGGTATCATTAAAGTAATTTTGATTCACAAAAATCATCTGTGTCGTTCAAAGTGTGTGAGAGAGGTCCCTTTGCGTCAAGGAGAAAAAAAAATGTTCTCATTAACAGAGAGATGATGGGACTTTTTTTTTCTGATGAAAAATATTGCGAATGCATAATTTTTTTATTTAGTTCAGGGCGATGTTTTGTTATACAGGCGTATTTTTTATAGTAATTATTTCACTAAGTCTCTGAACTCGAGGATTTAAATAGGAAAAAAACTTACAAATCTAAAATGCTGTTTTGAATGTGAAATAATTAATATTCCAAAGTAAATGATGTAGCGTTATGATTAAACAATAATCCTTGGAACGAAAAATTTCTGAGTAAAATCTAATGATAGAAAGAGATTTACTTTTTTCTGGAATGATGAAAAACATTAAAGATATTAAAATTTTTAATCTAAATCCATTAAATATCAATATAATATTAAATATAATAGAAAAATTAAATACAATTAAATAATAAAATTACTTAATAAAATAAGTTATTATTATTATATTAATATATAATGGTTGCCCAAATGAGAGCGAGACTTTTGTATTAGCGGCAGTGGTTAAATTCTCAGAGCTTTGTGTTTGTACGAGTAAATGACGTTGTATGTTACGAAACAAAACTGTTACCATGGAAAAAGTATCAGTGTGGTGTTTGAACGCATTTATGCAAGATAACTACAGACAGTCGTGGTATGGATTCGTCCAAACAGGGCCGGCGAACGGTTATTCAATTCTGGCGTCAGAAAGTATTAGTAAAGCTGAAATTCACCGTCTTATGAAGGAGGTGTGTAGATCAGATGGCTTAAAAAATTTCGTCATGGTCGGCGTGAGCCCAGAATGTGCCGATACCTGTTCAAGCACACTTGGCTATCGCCATAGATTGTTGCCGTGGACAAGATTTGATGCTGCGATACCGCTGGGAGGTCTTCGACCCCAACCCCTCCACATAACCCAACTTGTTGCCCTGCGATTACCATATCCTTAGCCCACTGAAAAAGACTCTAAAAGGTCACTGATTTGCTAACAATTCAGGGGTAACGGACGCCGTTCAACACTGGTTCCGCAGAAAAATACGGACACGCTTCTCTAGGGATATTCAAAATCTAATAAAAGCTGGACGTTTCCTTGAGCTGACAAAGTGAATATGTGTAGCGGATACGTACCTTATGTACCACTATTACACATTATATGTTCATATATCCCAACCAATAAACCATTACGGAAAAAAATCAAAAATCTCTCTTTCCAATGTTCCCTAAATTTATAATGTTATAAATTAATTTTTTTTAATGAAATAGATTAATTCTTGAAATGATGTTTGTGTATTTTGGTGTGAACAATATTCTGTAAAATAGGCTGTAAAATTGCGGTGTAGTATAGGCCAATGTTTGATTACAAGTGCGTCCGCATTGGTAAAAAAAAATTCTAACGTCTACGAATTTCAGTTTAACCCTTCAGTGGACGCGACAATTTTTGGAACACCAGTAGGCGCGCGGGGCGCAAAGTGCAACGTCTCTTTCAACCTTGATTACACAAGTCTGCATTAAAAATTTTTAAGAGCGGTTTTAGTTATTCCACATATTTTTTATATTTTTCTGTACGCTGAATCCGAAAATGACCCCCGTTTTGTCATAGGACATCACGTTTCCTGACAATTCAGGTAACTATGTTAAATAAGACAATACTTCAAAATAAATTGAAATAGACTTAGAAAATTAATTTTTAATTACAAATTTTAAATGAAAATCATTTATGAACTGAAATGAGCTCACTAAAACCGTTTCTTTTTCCCTGCGTTACTCTTCTTGGTACATTTACGCTTGTGAGTAGCATCTGGAATGTCTCTCTGAAGCATCCAACAGTAGTCTGCGATCATTGTAATGCTCTATTTTCCCCGATATCTTTTTTCCATCTCTTTAATGTCCTGGTAGAATCGTTCACCCTGTTCTTCACTCACATCTCCCAAGTTTTCAGGAAAGTAGTCTATGTGGGATTGGAGGAAAAGCAATTTCAAACTTATCAGGCAACCTAAAGCTTGAAATGCTTTCAGCATTCGTCCGACGATCGTTTTGCAGTCAGGATCTTTCTTATTGCATAAACATTTCTCTACGACCTCTTTAAATGAAATCCACCCTTCTTTTTGAGAATCCGTCATGGTATTGATAAACTCTTGATCAGCTATAAGCCTTCTAATGTCTGTACCACCAAACACACCATCCTTCAATTTTGCCTCCGAGAAGCCTAAAAATTTGGTGACCAAATATTTGAAGCATTCTCCATCTGTTGGAAGTTATTTCACGAATTGCTTCATAAACCCCAATTATATATGGAGTGGTGATAGAAGAACTTTATGTGGAGGTACCAAAGGTACTCGGGACATTGTTTTGACCGACTATGACCACCCTCGGTTGCCAACTTTTCTTGGACCAGTGATTTTGTCGGTCTCGACTGTCCCATAGACACAGAAAAAAAGGGTATTTGGTGTATCCAGCTTATTGCCCGAGCAGAATGCACAAAACCTTTAAATCCCCACACACATGCCATTCATGGTCTTCATATGTAAGTTTACGAAGAACCAATTCCAAGTTCTCGTAGGTTTCCTTTAAGTGTCCGGAATGACCTACAGGGATGGAAGCGTAAAAATCGCCGTTGTTGGGGCTTCTTTTTAGAGGGTATATGAAAAGACGTCATTGCGTTGACTATGATTGAATTATGAATTGACCCATCAAACCTTCGCCATTGATGCAATAAACCAACTTGTCTTCGTGGGTAAAGTAAGAAACGAACTCCTTTTCACGATGTCTGAATCATGAAAAAGACACTCCTGACAACAATAAATTCCTGCTTTTGAGCCTTCAACCGAGTAACTCGGCGGCATCTTTGGGAAGATTCAAGTCTCTTACCAAATCATTCAACACCTCCTGGGAAAAAAATTTTGGGCTTGCATCATCTTCAAAGTCAGAACTTATTCGTCATCTGGTTCAGGTATAACTTCACCTTCAAAGGAGCTAGATATCTCTTCCAAGGTAACAGGGGTCTTGGATACTGGTACATCTGTGCCATGAGGGATGGGATGAATTGCTGAGTGGAAATTGGGGTATGAAATGGAATTTTTCCATTTGGAATTATACCCTTTCACATCGCATACAGAAGTAACAGTCTTCACTATGGTTCATTTGCTCTCGTCATACTCTGGAAGTTCTTTTCTTTGAAAGTTATGTTTTTGGCATTGTATATCTTAAATTCACTGATGTGAATTAATTAACAGTAATTTTGACTTTAAATTTAGTTAAAAATCCTAATATAAGAAAATATCGAAAATTGAGAAAAATTTGCTAATTTTGAAGAGAATTTTGAATTTTGTGATAAATCCTGATGTCTAGGATTTTTTTCAAATTTTTGTTCGTATTCAGCACACCAAAGTACAAGGAAATTAATTGAAAATAATAAAACAAGTTTTTAGATGCAGATCTGTGTTATTCCTTTTGTAATAAACTTTTTTTCTTTCAAATGTAAAATAATAACTCTGCATTATATGATAAGGTATAAAATGTTTATAATATTAGATATATTTATAATTAAAGGCCAAATAATGCAGATACCTTATAGATCACCTTGTTTCAAAACTGTCCGGTTTGTTGGATCTAAGGAGAACTTGCGAATGGATTCTTATTATGTACAAAATCCTGAAAAACAATGAGATTGTCCATATTCGTGATATGAGGGATACCATGTAATAGCTGCACATTTGATCGAGTACATCAACTCCTGCTTTTGGCGTATTGTAATTCAGTATAATCGTTCGTTTACCACGGTTAAATCACGACTACCAATGAACGGAAAGGAATACTAGGGTCAGAAAATCAGACTTGGATTAGAAAGGTTGTAGCTATAAATAGAAACTGCTTAGAACAGGGGTGGGCAGACATTTCCAGGGTACGGGCTACTTTTAATTTTTTCAAGGTGTTGCGGGCCACCCAGTGGCATAGGTGTGTTGAGCTAAAAATAGAGTCTACAATATTTATTATAACTTAGTAATAAATATGGAATATGTACTTACCTACATAACTACAATAAAAAAACTTACTCTTTTAAAACCGCGTTTAAAGCAAAAAGCAAGATACAAACATAATAATAGCCCCAAATGTAATAATATCAAATGAGGCGGTTAAAAGCAAAGTGGTGTAAATCAGTCAGTCTAGTGGTGTAAGTCCAAAGTGTTTTACTGAAAAATTTCAAAATATTCCACTATATATTCAACAAATTATAGTTCATAATAATTATTATGATATTGCAAATAATAATTATTTGCAATTCCACTATAAATTGAACATGGAGATTGCATTTTTGCCCTCAAATTTAAAAAAGTTAAAACAGTGACTTACACCACTTTGCCTTTACCGCCTCAAATGATGCATTTATTATCAAACAATTCAAAATACCTTAAAAAATGAATCATTTTCATCTAAAGTTAGTTCTCGTAGTGTTATTAGTTAGTAGAAGACTTAGTCTGCATACTGTCCGCCAATCTTGAATATCTCGGTATATAATTACTAACTGCTAATCTTGCACTGGATTCTATGTGGACGTCTGTGAGACGGGAACGATATGTTGTCTTAATTACACTGCTGGCCACTGTAAATGCAACACCCTGAAGGAAACATGTAAATAACATGAAATTTACAACATGCATTAGCGGAGGTGAGATATGCAAATGATTAGAATTTCAGCGCAGACGTACATCACGCGCGCCTGTGGCGCCACTTCAAAGCGCTATTTAAGGCTTGGAGATTTCGACGATTTCAAGTTCGGCAATTGTGTTTTTCTTGTGGTTTTAAAAAAAAGATCAATTATGCCTCGTCGAAAACAGCGATCATCTTTTGATCAAGTATCCGAGTTCGACAGAGGAAGGATAGTGGCCTACCGAGATTGTGGATTATCTTTCAGGGAAATCGGTAGTCGTGTTGTACGAAACCAAACAACTGTAATGCGGATATGTGATCGTTGGATGCAGGAGGGTACGACGGACCGGCGTGTTCGATCGCATCCACCTCAGCGCACCACTTCACGTGATGACAGGCAAATTGTGCGCATGGCAGTGACGGATCGCTCAGTCACATCACGAACCATAGCACAGCACATGCAGTCTGTAACGCATCATCCAGTGTCTGCGCGTACCATTCGACGCCGTTTACAGCAGACTGGTCTGTCCGCAAGACGTCCATTGCTTTGTCTACCCTTGAAGCAGAACCACAGACATCTCCGCCGCCAATGGTGCGATGACAGAAGGATGTGGACGGCAGAATGGAATGAAATTGTCTTCACTGACGAGTCACGCTTCTGTCTGCAACACCACGATGGTCGCATTCGAGTCTGGAGACACCGTGAAGAGAGGATGCTGAACAGCTGCGTTATGTACCGCCACACTGGTTCTGCACCGGGTATTATGGTATGGGGCGGTATTGGCTATCACTCTCGCACACCTCTAGTACGCATTGCCGGTACTTTAAACAGCCAGCGCTAGATCTCCAAGGTGTTGGAGCCAGTTGTCCTTCTTTACCTTCAGGGCTTTCCCACAGCCATATTTCAACAGGATAATGCGCGACCACACGTGGCACGCATTGTCTAACGGTTCTTCGTCAATCGCCAGATCGCCTCGCTCCCCGGATCTTTCGCCGATAGAAAACATGTGGTCCATGGTTGCTCTACGATTGACCCAGATTCCATCCCCAGCTGCCACAGCAGATCAACTTTGGCAACGTGTGGAAGCTGCTTTGTCTGCTGTACCCCAAGAACTCATCCAAAGTCTCTTTGAATCAATGCCGAGGCGTGTGGCAGCGGTGATCTCCAACAATGGCGGCTACTCTGGCTACTGATTTTGGCAGGAACCACTCTTCACAGAAGTCTATAAATTTAATCATTTGATACTTGGTCAACATGTTATCTACAAAATAAATTTTGTTGTGATATCTCTTGTCTTTCTTGGTGTTGCAATTTGGGTGGCCAGCAGTGTATATTCATCGTTGAAAAGGCAGATTCACACAAGTAGGTAGAGCCAAAGAACGAGTTAAATGAAATGCAACTTTTTTTTAAAAATTAGGATACTTTACTTCGTCCGTTAGATTCCAAAAGTTATTCTTAGGTTCTGAAATACGTGCTTTTAAAATTATGTCATTTTGAAGGAGAAAAACTTCGTTTTCCTCAAGATATAAAGAGAATATATAATTTATATTTTCAGTTATTTCTTCCACATCAACATTGCCAAATGGGTAACACATGGATGTAACAATTGGTTTTAGTCTAGTAAATTCTTGAAAACGTCTCTCAAATCCGGAGTGAAGTTTTATTATTTCATCATAATATTTCTCTTTGTTTAATGTACCTCCGTTTTTAAACAACTCGTTAGAAATATTTTTGAAATATTTTAGTTAATTCTTCATCAACTGGGAAGATGTTATCTTTAGCTTGTTTTTGAAAGTATTAACAAATTCAATCAATTCTACTATTGTTTGATTTTTTTCCTTGCAACTGTAAATTCAATTCATTAAGATTCATTAAGATGGCTTATTATATCAACAACAAAAGCTAAATCCATCAACCAAACGTCATCACTAAGTTCAACGTACGCTTCATCTTTTGATTCAAAAAAATATTTTGCCTCTTGTAGTAGGTCCCCGAATCGTTATAAAAATATACTCCGAATGAACTCCGAATGAACCAACGAACATCTGCATGATATAACAATTCCCCGTAACCAGATTCATTTTCTTCTAGTTGGGCCCGAAACGTTCTTCTCTGAAGACTTCTTCCTCGAATTGAGTTCACAATTTTCATGCAAATTCCCATAACATGACGCATATTTAGAATTTTACAACAGAGGGCCAGTTGGTGAATAATGCAATGATAAGAAAAGAAATGCGGTAAGTCATCGTCCCTGATACATATAACCATTGACTGTGATGGTCATTGATGGGGCCCCATCAGTTGTTATCGATACAACTCTGTAAATTGGAATTTATAAAGTTGTCCATAAATATGTGTCTTTTAGTATGCGCGTCTAAGGTCTTAGTAAAGGCGGTCACCCCAAAATGTCTTGGTGGTCCACCGGTTGATCGCGATCGACTTAATGCCCACCCCTGGCTTGGGACATTCAAACCTTCCATGTAAAAACAAACCTTTCAAAATTACGAAAATGTTGCACTCTGTACATGGGCGCGCCCGCTGAAGGGTTAAAACGTTAATAATAGTACCCTGTACTTAATGGGAATAGATTATCTTACAATTAGTTTTGCAAAGAAAATTTCATAGAGGAAATATTTACATAATTACACATCAAATCAACTTTGACAGATAGACAGACAGACACACACACATTCTAGCTATACTTTATGATTATTATGGAGCGTTATCACACGCTGGCAGAATTGATTACCTCCACTCACGTGCATTTAGCTTATAACTGGCCTTTTCCCTCTTTTCCAATAATATTACTTTTCATATATGACATTATTACAGATTAATCATATGCAATATTACTAAAATATATTAGTATAGTAAATATACTAGAACTCGTTAAAAGACCTAAAAAGCTAATCTATGAAGAGAAATTTAAAAAGTAAAAAATAGGGATGTTTCTTGGAAAATAATTTTTTCTCGAGTATATTGGATTATTGGATTATAATTTTTTACACATTACGTAAGAAACTGTTAAAGATTTTATTGAGATTTTAGTAGTTTACTTGATTAATTATCTTGCGGTGCTTGTTCGTTTCTGGAAGTATTGAGAGAAAAATAGGAAAACAATCTTGTCACTGATTTTCTTTTAATTCTTGAAATAATTGATTCCTGCAGTGGATACGAGATATTTGATATTTGGAGAAAGTATTCTTTACGAGAAGATATATCTATACATGTCTGAATGTTGTATTCTTTAATATTTATATGGTAAATTCGTTTGTCTTGTGACATAATATAAGGGGTTTATGTTCAAGAAATAAAATTGTTTACTGCAACTTTATTAAAAGTAGTAGTAATGTATATTCGTCCTGTTGATAATAGTAAAAAATAATTATTTATGATTCAAAGTAAAAGAATTAATCCTTTTATATTTTCTTGGAAAGAAAGACAGTTGTATATTCGATGCGGGAGACAAATACAGACTTAAATTCATAGATATATGATTAAGCCATACACAGAGGCTGTTCACACATTTTTTAGACGATGTATATTGTATTCACAAAACTAAATTACATAAAATTCTTGTGTTTTAAATGTTCTGTTTGACATCCCTTATTCTGAACTATCTTTCGACACCGCAATCTCCAGGATAATAATCCCTTTTGAAGTGTCAGAAGAGGTATTCTATCCCATTCCTCCTGAACAGCTTTCCAGAGTCCTGTAAGGGTTTTGGGACGACGTTTGGATAATGCAGATTTTAAAAGTCCGAAAGCACAAAAATCCATAGGTGATACATCGGGAGATTTAGTAGGGATATCAGTGAAGGGTATGGCCTTGATACCAGTTTTTTGTTCCATTTCTTTTAGGAAATTTACAGTGGATTTTGATGTGTGACTGCTAGCTTTGTCTTGATGGAGTCTCACAGATTGATGACACTGTGGGTAAAGCGATGGTATTTCATTCAGAAAAATTGGCGATAAAATATGTTCCTGATAGTATTTGGAGTTAATCTTGAAATTTTTTCCCACTCTCTTTATTTTTCACTTGCTATTATAAGACAAACCAGCAACAATCATGAATCCCTTAGAAAAACTTTCTTTCGATTCTTTGAACTATGTACTTAAATTTTTTCTCCCCTTTTATGATATTAAATGGCTCTCTTTTTGTTGCAATCATTTAAATACACCCATTATTCATCTATTGTGACAATTGTTTTCCATTTTTCTTTGGATAAGTGTTTCTCATATAGAATTCTGCAGCGTGTCCTGCGTTCAGCGATATGATTTGGAAGAAGACGATGCACATTGCGTTTTTTCGCTTTCTTAAGATTTAAATCAACGTTTATCATTTTGTTTACAGTGGACACCGGGCATTTTAATGATTTTGCAACTGTCCTTTGACTAGGGGGATTTTCTTTTAACATTAAACAACGTACCTTTCCAATAGTCGAAGATGTCCGTTTTTTCCTTGGATACTTGTTTGAAATTTTTGTCCCACTTGAGGCTCCAATTTGACGTTTTTTTTTCCTTTCTTATTGACGATATTACCTATCGACGCTTTAGATATCACAAAACCATGACTCTCACATCGTTTTTGGATAACGGAGTATGCATATTTCTCTTCGGAAAGAGCATAAATGTAGCCTTCGAACCACTGCTTTGTTAAAAACGCCATTTTGAATAAAAACAAAACTTTCAAGCCGCAGACGATAATTTTGACTTTTAAAAACATAGTACAATTGCAATTATTTCTTTTGCAGCAAACGTTTTTTTATTACCGCTTACCAAAATCGTCTAAAAAATGTGCGAACAGCCTCTGTAGATTACTGTGTAGAATTTCATTAAGTTTTAAATTTTGAATGATGAATTATATATAAATGATGCAATGCGATTAATATGAATACACTATTAGCTCTGCTAATGGAATTATGTTTCATGAATCTTCATGGAATCTTTATGTTTCATGAATCTTCATGTATGAATCTTCATGGAATTATGTTTTTATGTAGGAATTTAACAGAAGAAATCGCAGGAATTAATTTATAATCAGTGTTTGTAGTAGAATTTGTTATTTTATGTAGCCGTTATTTAATACATCTGAAATTTAGAAATACGCAAAATACCTTTATATAACTTAGGAAAACATTAAAGTTAGGATTGAATTAAGGACAGATAGTAAATAATGATCTTTCAGACATTAATATAAATGTATTTCACGTTATCCATGCCTTGTCTACGTTTTCTCTGCATGACGTTTATCTTCTCCTGTAAGCTATGGTGTTTGGTATTATATTAGTACGCTATTTGAAATCGTTGATATGCGATAAAAAATTGAGTTAGTTGGTATACTGGATTTGCTCACAGGAACATTTACTTATTATGGTATTAAAAATTGTTTGACTGGCATATTACTGTATAGTGATTGGGTATTCGTCATCTGGAATAAAAAAATGAGATCAATAAACGATAAACGAGGAAGGACGACTCAAAAATTATGAACCATGGAACATATTTATTTTGAGGGTATATGAAGAAAATGGCTGAAGGCCTAAAAAATACAGAATGTTTGGCAATCTCTGCGCTTATGAAGACCGGTGAATGAGTCTTGAGTCCCCATCCGAACAGCGCCGTTTTTGAAGTCCAACTCTCTCACTTCATCTTAGGCATCCTGTAAAGCCCTTCTCTGGAGTCTGTCGTCCAACGGTTTGGGAAAGATGTCTTCTAGCAGGTGGCTAATGAGTTTTTCATCTGTCAAGTGGTGGGAAAAACTGCGAAAACAAAGCGACACAAGGAGAAGCGATTATGCATGTGTATCTCGGGGAGGCGAAAAGTAGCCAAACTTTTAGCGTAATATACCAACCCTTTCTCCCCGGACGAGGAATTTCACTGATAAGAAAGCGGAGTGTGTTCTTTTTAGTTTAACGCTAAAAAGTAGGTTTCCGTTATATAAAACTGGTCAGTATTCACATTTATGTGATACGCGCAGCTGTTAGGGGAAAAATTCCATAAGAAAAAGATGGTTTTAAAGGGTGGCACAAAACGTTACGACATTTATGGAGAAAATTTTTGTAAGGATTGTCGGCTTAGATTGAAATTTATTTTAAAAATTGTACTTCGTAATAGACAGAGAATTTTTTTATTCTGGTATCTCATTGTTGGGATATTTAATTCTCATTCCTCTTTTGCTGCCAAAGGCTGCGAAAGAGCTCAGCAGCCGCCAAGGTTGGTGTACTTATGTCTGCACTTCACCTCTTGTCTCTCTGGCGTGCGGATGTGTTTACAAGAGGGGCCTGTCTAATAGCCGCAAATCGTTTTAAATATTTTGCTTAATATATATAGTTGCTGCTGTAAATAGAGCTTGATGTAACCACTCTGCTAGTCATATTTGCTAATAACCTAACTACCTTTGCTAATAACCTACTTAAAACTTAAACTCACGGCGCAACAGTCCGATGTGGACCAGGGCCGGCGGTACCCATCTCCGCTTTCGTAACCGTGGGCTTGGAGTGCCATACTATGTCTCAGTCAGGTGGTCAACCTGACGTGAGACCCCCAATAACCTACTAACCTTTGCTAATAATCTTATTCCTTTCAGAAATTTCGTTCTCCAAGAGAAACTACTTGCTTTTAAAACAAAGCATACCATATCCCCCAAAAAACATTGTTTGTATTTACTTTTAAAAATGTAAAACATTCCACCATTAACCAAGGAAAAAAATTCTCTTCCTTTTACGGAGTACAATCAAAATGAAAAAAATATTTATATAAATATTTATAAAAATATTTTCTTTTGATATAAATATTAAATATAAAAATATTTATATTTAATATTTATATCAAAAGAAAAAAATATTTTTTCCAATGATTGCCAAGTCGGCAATCATTGGAAATTTTTTTGCCATAGGCAGAAAATAAGCTAAACGAATCCAATATGGCTGCTACTCAGGAGCCTTAGGGCTGTTGTGTACTAACCCTATTGGATTCGCCCTATTGGGTTTTAAAAATAAGCCCTACCTCTTTTTACTTTTTTAGAAATACCTTGATAACTTGTATGGACTTTGTCAGTAACACTTCTAGAAATAACGACAATATCAAATAAAAATTATCTGTAACTGGAAGTCTTGATAATATTTCGCTAAAGTGAAACATTCTCACCACTCTGTTGGAATATTAAAATTTTAAATTACATTCAACGGTAAAAGGCTCTTACAAATTAAAGGAAATGCTGGTTTGACTCCTCGGTGAGGTTGTTGTGTACGAGATCTACTTTCTTTCCTTTGATTTGTATAATTGAGTAAAAAAAAAACGCTTTAATACGGCCAAATTTAGGATAAAATTAAGGTTGGAGCAGGACACAAAATTCTTCAAATTTTCGAAAACGAATTTATTACATTAAAAATTTTGTATTCTTTTTCTCTTAAAATGATGTTTAAATCATGATTCTATCTTAATTAGAGCAGGAGATATTAATTTTTTGTTTTTCAACATTCTAATAGCAGCCAATCTTTGTTTAAACCTTTAAATGCGTTTTTCTGCATGATAGTTTTTTTCACCATTTCTCGTCAAGAACCATTAAAGATAAATGGTTCAAACTTGGAACATGACTTTTTCAATTATCTTACTTGGATTATAAATTACTAAATCAGCAAATTTAAAAAAAATATTTACTTTTAAAACTATGACTTTTTAAAAATAAGTTACATAATTGTTTTGAAAATTTTACTCTAAATATTTTTATTTTATGAAAATTAATATTTTAAAAAAAAGCTGGATCAAAAGTAAAACATATTTCTGTGTAATTAAATGAAAAAGTTTGAAATTCGACAAATAATATTTTGAGTTATAAAGATTATAAATTACGCCGCTATATAAAAAACATTTTAATTTAGGAACTTTATGATAAGTTTTATGATGTGATTTCATTTACAAATTATATGGTTAACCATCACAAAAAAATTCAAAATTTAACTCAATAAATAAAATTTTTTCTTTTAATGTGTCCAGGACCCCCTTACTAATTTAAAGAACTGATTTCATTATACTGTTGAATTAGAGCTATGATTCACTAATTTTCTTTTACTGCAAAAAAATTTCGAATTCTGAAATAGAAGCTGACTGTTACTGAACGTTTATAACACTATTGTCATTGCGTTTTTGGTAATAGGTAAGTAACACATTTTATTATTTTAATAACAGTATAAAACAATATATTTTTCCAATATTTACGGCATAAACGCACTGAGAAAATAATTTTTGGTTACGAACACAAAATGAACCGTTATGTCAATCTTTATTGTACAGGAAGTGTTTTTATGAAATTGTAATTTTGAGTGGATTACACCTTGAATGTTTGCCAGAAATCCAAGTGAAAAAATAATAAATATTTAAATGCATAGTTTTGGAAAAGGGAAATACCACTGATCATAGGAAAATTAAAACATATGATATAAGCTGTGCTCAGAAAGTAATTTTCTCTCAAATATCGGATTATCGAACTACTTCTTACCTAGTTTCAGGGAAAAAATGTCAATTTTTATTGGTATTGTACCTTCCGTTGATTAATTATTCTAGAGTTTCAGTTTTGTTTAAAGAATTTTTTTCAAAAAAAAAAAAGAAAGAAACCGAAATCATCGCTTTCTATTAATCATAGAAATTTTTTTGTAAATGTTCAAGAGAACAATTGTTATGCATTCTAAGTTTCAATAAGGGACTTATAAAAAAAAAACTTCCGATTTGTTTCTTATTCCAAACTTTAATATTTTTATTTGGATTTCGGAGTTACGATTTTTGCTAATGGAGATGGGAATATACAATTGGGGAATATACATATGGGAAATACATTGAAGGCCGAGGGGTGTGGCTGCTGTTTATAATGGCACCACAAGGGTCATTGAGGCATTGAGTCTGATTGAGGCACGTGCCACCTCCATTTTCACCGAGCAACCCCGGGGACGACATCTAAGGGGAATCATACCCTCTCCCACCCTCTCTGATCTCATAGAGGGACTTTTCAGTCTACTGAATTAATGTGCCCAGAACTGGCTTAGACACGGAAGTATTTAATGTTGCTTGTCGGGATTCGATCCAAGCATCCTCAGCACCGAAACTCGAAGCGCTACCACTAGGCTCATCAGGCCACGAGTTATCGATAACTTATTTATATGATTTTTCATTGAGGTCCTACTAAGTAGCCCAAAAGTTTAGCCCAAAAGCGAAGTCCAAATCACCCTATTAAATTTTACTACTCATGCATGTTAAAATATCAGTGATGCGCTCAAAGTACACAGCTGTTAGTATACATGCTGTACAAACCTGCAGACTCGTTCTGAAAGCTAGGAACTTTCAAGATTATGATTATACATGTAGATTTAGGCACACAATTTCGTTATTTAAGAGCTATCGTAATTTAGAAATACAGAAAATAAAAATAATAAAATTTTGTTTAAAAATACAGAAAATAAGAGAACCTCCATAAAAACAGCTGATAAACGCGCGACTTTCCTAAACATAGCTAAAACTTAAAAGAAATTTGGCTGGGATCAATAATTGTACTATTGTGAAATCCAGAATAGTTTCGAAAAAAAAAACTATAGTGGGTGAAAATATGATTTTAAGTGGCAAGTTCAAGTCGATTGTTTCACTTTAACAGGGAAAGTCATACTGAGTAACACTGGTAAGTTTTCTTATACTAATATAATTTCAATCCTTGAAATTGTTCCTCAAAACTTCTTTAATCCTGGTAATTCTGTTAGTTTCTTGCTCCCTTTCAAATTTTGAATAAAATCATAGTGGTTCTTGTAAGTGTCGTTTGTAATAGTCTAATAACTTCTAGGCACGCCAAATAGCAGGAATTTTCAGAAATGATAAATGTATGTTGAATTAAAAATGGTGAAAGGATAAAAACTATAACAGTGGTCTATGCATTTCTCAGTTTTAAATCTCGGGATTTTACTTCGAATAAAGTCGCCCAGTGGCTTAGTGGTTACGGCATCAGCCTGTCGCCGCGGGTTCGATTCCCGTATAACACTTCGTTGTATTCTGGGGAACTCGCCAGTTTTCCGCCTGAAAATAGGAGCCCCGTCTAGAAAGGGAAGCTGCAATCCATCGTCTATCGCCAGTGTCATCGTTTGTTAAGAAAAAATTATTCTGTGATTGATGTTTCTATTTCCTTGTATTTATATGTACACCGGACTGGGGTGCGACAGTCGTCAGATCCAGGGATCTTAGCCACACAGACACTTCGAATAAAAATGATTAATAAACTAAATTTTTACACATTCATTTTAAACCATTCTGTTTTATAAGATTACTAGCTGAATACCCGTGCTTCGCTACGGAATACATTCAAATTAAATACAACGGTCAATGTATACAATTAATGCCAAAAAAAAAACCGAAAAAATATATTTATAATAAATACAATGGTCAATGTATGGAAT